>BCIJ01000005.1:0-644654 GCA_001599935.1 Holtermannia corniformis | reverse complement strand
TTCGTCGGTGTTTCCGGTGCTCAAGGGGTTAAGCCCCGGTGTCTAGTTCGTCAGTTGTCCATAGTCTATGAACCACTTCCTTCCTCTCTGTCACTCAGTAGCTTCGTCTTGCGCGCCGGCGGTATGGTTCGTGCTGCTTCGCAACTCGGTATTCGACAGGACCGTCAAAGCCGACACAACCCCAGAAGGCACGCAAGGGTTCTCAACGCGGGACATGGTTGCATTCGAGCGCGCCATGGCATAAAGCTACTCGGTGGCGTAGGTGGCATGGGCGGGGGTGTAGCTGTGGATGTGGAAAGTGTCGAGCGACAAGCAAAGGAGGCGATCAAAGGAAACGACCGCGAGGGGTGAACGATCCGCGATGCCACACCGTGCACCTTGAAACTAGCACATAGTTACCCCTACAAAGCGCTTGTTGATTTGGTCAGTGCTGGCGGTCGCGACGCCTGCGAAGAGGAGAAGACAGCTCCAGGCTTGAGGTCCGCCACCCAAACCTCGAGGTGGGTAGTTTGCGCGAACAACGCCCCACGGATATGGAGGCCTTGGCAAGGATGCGGGAGGTGCCGTGTGGCGCTGCAGAATAGTTCGTAGTTGCTGGGGCTTCATCGTGCTGTGGATAACAGGCTGTAGAGCGGAAGACGTCGCGTCCGCGTGGAGTCTTTCCGAGTAAAGCATCAACGGATGGATAAGAATGGAGCGCGGACCGGGCGTCGGCGACGTCTCAAGACCGTCCTTTGGCATCGACTTCGTGCTCTATCCTTCTGCGCCGCTCTTACTGACACCCTTCTTCTTTTCGAGTTCTCCCATTCATACACATCCTTTCGCACCTGCCGTCGCGATGGGAGCGGGCTGTCAGCAGTTTCTCGTCTCGTTGAGAAACGCAGCCTTCTCAGCATCTTCCAGCCCGTCATAGGTAGCCTCGCAGCGCAGTGATCATTCGGATCAACGCCCACATTCCTGGCTCAACAAGATCCCTTAGAAGGTGCACTATGTCCGAACCTACGGTGCCGGCGTACGCAACGGCAGGTATCGCTTACAGAATTGATCAAGCTTTACGCACAGCAGCACTCAGGTCGGCAGGTCCTGAGCCCCTCTACTTGCGTAGTGAATGGCCGGCTGACAGTCAATTCGACCTATCCAGCTTGTTCGGCGATGGCCAGGTGTTCATTTCCGAGGGTTGTCCGCCCCACGGTGATACCAAGTGCAGCACAACTCAAGTGTGGTGGTTGACATCAGACGACTCAGGCAACGTTGAAGTCAAGCATTACTTTACAGGGGTTAAATGTCGATGCGGAAAAGCGTTTATGGGGGCCGCCCCGGCATATCATTGCAAGCATCATGTCGCTTCTCAGATGGACAGGGCTCATGACCCCGGCAATAGCACGATACAGATCTCTCAGGACGAATTGAGATGCGTCAAAAGCTCAGGTTACCCACCCTGGCCAAGGTCGTAGCTTGGGATGGAGAGACTTATGCATCTACTGACATGCCATCTGTCACCCTTGTGCCTAGTTTCATCTGCATACAGTGTTCAGCATATCCTCATCAAGCCGAAGCGCGCGTGGCGGATCATCCCGCGTGAATGATGACGGGCGGTAGGTCTCACTCACAGCGCACGACTGCCAGCGGACTTCCCGTCGAGTTGGGTCGAGAGTAGGGTCTGCTGTCGTCGCAGCGAACTTGCTGATGAAATTCGGTGGTTCCGTACCTACCTGAGCTGTGGCTGCGACTATCGATGCTCTCACCCACGCCACTCAACGACAAGCACAAGTCGACAGCAATGAATGATCCGTGCTCGACTCATTGTACAGACGCACTGAGTCGTGATCGCCGCTGCGAGTTGACGCACTTATAGTCTACACATTGGCAGAGTTGCGTGTGATAGACGTATAAGCACTATTGGGTCACCAAGCACCTGAGCCCTGACGAAGCGCAGACGATGCATCCCACAGGGTATGGTGCACATAACAGCAGCCTTAGATGTCAGGCTTGATGAATCTGATCGTGATAGCTCATCATTGCCGTCCGACGCTGCTCCGTGGCATTACTTATGATCGTGCTTATCAGCTCACCTTGCCTGGACCCCGAACGAGGCGTGCTGCGTTAGACCCATACTGACGTGCATATTCATTGCTGGAGACTGAGGGTTCGTCTACGGCCTTGCAGTCTCATGCTCAGCACCGAGGCTCCAGAACCCTCGGTATGCCCCTCACCAGCAGGCTTGCTAGACCAAAATAGGTTCGCGGTAGCCGGTGGCAACAACGTTGCGAGCATGTCTGTGCGGGGTTGCGGGGTAAGGAGAGGACAAAAGGCTCACTAGTGCATCGTCCACCAACGATACCAACAGCAGCATCATCCACTCCCATACCAGCCAGGCATGTCGGCAGAGACAGCATCCTACGACATGTCCATCTTCAACCTACCCTTTTACCCCGCGCCAACCGACGGCATATCGACTGCTACGTCACGAGAGCAGCTCGATACCGAAGCTGCCATTCATCGCGTATTGACCACATCTACGTCCTCGTCACCAGAGCTGCGCAAAGGAGAGCATGCTCAATTCATCGGATCGTTGTTCTTTGGCTTGCCAGCACCATTTACGGCACTCGACGCAAGCCGACCCTGGCTGCTCTTCTGGAGTTTGCATAGCTTTGACCTAATGGGTGTTGCGCTGGACCAAGGCAACAAGGACAGGTAGGTATCGAGTACAGCTCGAAAGATAATGACTGATGCTTCCAGGGCTATTTCGACAATCTTGCATTGCCAACACCCTTCTGGCGGCTTCGGCGGTGGTCCTGGTCAACTTGCCCATCTGTTGCCAACCTACGCGAGCGTCATGACCCTCGCCATCGTTGGCTCACCAGATACTTGGGCTCAAATCGACCGACAAAAGTGCTACGACTTCTTCATGCGGTGCAAGCGCCCAGATGGCTCTTTCGTTGTTTGTCCCGGCGGTGAAGTCGACGTTCGCGGCATCTACTGCCTGCTTGTGGTTGCAACAATACTTGATATCCTCACCCCAGAGCTGGTGAGAGGTGTTGAGAGCTTTGTGGCTGCTTGCCAAACATTCGAGGGCGGTTTCGCGGCCGCATCACTACCCTCATTTGGCACATCCACACCCGCGCCCTTCGAGACACCACTGGCATCTCCAGCAAGTGCGGAAGCACACGGCGGGTACACGTCTTGCGCTCTATTCTCACACTTCCTCCTTCGCTCCGCATCGCTCACTTGCGCTGCTGCAGACGGTCCGCGCGATCCCAAGGTCAAGACGGTCAGCACCACAGCTTGCCTACGCTGGGCGACACAGATGCAGGGCGAGAGCATCGAGGCAGGCGGTTTCAGAGGTCGTGCAAATAAGCTTGTTGACGGCTGCTACGGGTGGTGGGTCGGAGGCCTCTTTGCAGTCCTCGAGGCGCTATTGCGGCCTGAAAAGGCTGACGAGGCGGGCACCATCGGCAAAGAGGAGGATTGGGTCGATGTTCCAAATTGTACGTAAGCGCCCAAGGACCATGAAGACTGGTCGCTGATTCCAATTAGTGCCAGCATTGTACAACAGAAGTGAGTGATGCCGGGCTGCAACAGCCTTCGAGCTGACGCGTTTCCAGCTGCTCTGCAACAATTCATCCTCTTTGCCGCGCAAAAGGAGACCGGAACCGGCGGTGGTCTACGCGACAAGCCTGGAAAGTACGTCGCTCGGCCGGCTCGGATCGATCCGTGCTGATACTGTGCAGGCGACCAGACCTCTACCATACTTGCAACAATCTCTCAGGACTATCTTCGGCGCAGCATCACGTCGTGCACTCTGCGACCGAAGTACGGCGGTTGAAAGATCGATTCAGCACTGAGCGACGACACCCTAGCGTCAGCAGTGATGGGGAGGATACAAGTGCGGAGAACGAGCGCAGGCGCCAGGTATGGGCCAATGCTCGGGCGTGGGTCGAAGATGAGGCTGGTTTCTTGAACGTTGCGGGACCTGATAGCCGAGTGGTGAGTGCTACAAAGCATTGCTGCGCATCCTGGACTGGCTGACTTGGTGTTCAGAATACCACAACACCCGTCTTCAACATCTTGGGTTTGCGCCTCAAGCCAATCCTGGATTATTTCTACTGCCAAGAAGGCATTGACTTGTAGTATGGACGGATGGCCTACAAAGTCGTGTTGTACTGCCATATGCATCTCACCAACGATAACTAGCCGCGAAAGCGAAGTCTCTCGGTGCCCGTAACACCCGGAACGGTATAGGCAAAGACATCGCCTGATTGCGGCCAGTCGGTTTGACGCCCTGGACCTGACAGCTCGGATGTCGCGGAGACGATGAACAGCTGGTCGAGCTCTTTGCCTGTTGCGGATCGTCAGTCCAGTCGAAAGGTTGTGCACATCCATCTCGCTTACCTCCAAACACGGCGATCGTGGGGCTGGTACACCCCTCTAGCCGGAGTTCACCGACGACTTTTGCCGACGTTCGCTCCTTGTTGATCTGCAAGTGCAGCACACGAGCATCATTCCATCGGCCGATCCACAGATCGTCGTTGATGTCTAGTGTGAGGCCATCGTACTTTGCTGGCGTGACACCCTTCGGCGCCGTGATGGCCGGTGAAGGGAGATATTCTGGCACCGGGCCCGAAGGAGTGTTGTGGTCGCTGATTGGCGGGTGAAGAGCAGCATCGGTGGGTAGTATCAACACGCGACGGCTTGATAATGTGCCATTCGACTATGGTCGTAAGCCAATTTCGCGGCCGCCGCCACGACTTACCAGGTCGTAGTCAAAGGCGTAGACCACGTTCTCCATCGAGTCGATGTAGTCTGAGTTCATCAGCTTGACTCCGAGCCGGGAACTTCTGAGCTCACACATCGTCTTGGCGTCAGCAGTGAAGCCGATGCCATTACTACACCCGACGTCGCCAAAGAGCCTAGTCGTCTCGTTCGTCCTAGGATCATAGCTGAAGAGATCAGCTCAAGGCTCACAGACCAGAGATGTCAGAGTCACCTGAAGAGCTCGCCAGTCCGCCTCTCGCTCGTCGTCTTCGAACCAAACAAAAATCTCCCTTGTGGGTCCGCAGCACCATCATTGAAGACGGCGTCTGCCGGCTTCGAGTTGGATACACCAGACTTGAAGGGCTCCGCGAGCGTCTTGACAGACTTGCGACTGGTGCGCGTTGGCTCTGCTGAGGTCGGCTTTGTGGCTTCCGGTAGTAGTACGAGCGAGTGACTGAACGTGCCGATGAACTAAGCACATCAGCGCGGTGTGCGGAGCACTCAGCCACCCACGCCTGGCTCATCTTGACGCAGAGCAATGCAGGTCAGAAGTTCCGACTCGTCAGCGTAGACGTCTATTGACCAAAACTTTGTCAAAGGGTCCAGCCTACTTGACGTCAGCAGGTGTCGTGAGTGCGTGCTGACGAACGTGTGGAGCTCAGCCCTGTCAATGTCGACCCAATGGTACAGCTGCGTTCGCGAGTCCCATAGTATGCCTGTACAAGTCACAACTTCACTACAGACAGGGTGCACCACATACCTTCGCCGAGCTGGTTCTGCGCCTTGAGAAAGGGCTCTGTCAGGGTCGCAAGGACCTTTGGTTGTGACATGACGACACTGCAATTCCTGACGAGTCTCGTGGAGGGAGCCTGAGGCTGTAGTGGAGCTTGAGCGCGGCTATAGTGTATGAGAATGGCAGACTTTATGGTCGTCTCTCAACAGACCCTCACGTCGGCTTCCCCGCATTCTCGGGCCGAACAAGCCGTCGATTAGGAATACTTGTCTAATGCTCCAACTAATGGGACTAATGCATCAGGCTATCCGATAGTAATTCGCCACCCAGAGAACCGACTGCTCTTCCCCTGCGACGGTCACCGACAAGGATCACGACAGAGCGAGAACACCCACTGATAGCCATGTCGAACAGCAAAACTACTGACAAGCCGCTGACTCCCGAGGCGGTCGACCCATTCTCGATCAAAGTGGGCTACTGACATGACTAACGATCATCTGCTGATTGCAACTTGCTGACAGCGCACTCGGCTCAATGTCTCACCACCCTCTCAGCGCGCTCCTCGCAACACGCCATCCTCACTACGGGTCAGCTCGTACTCGTATCGCTTTCACGGCGCCTCGGTCCCATCGTCGTCGTCAGCTAGCGCCGAGCATTCCTCACCGAACAGCTGGGAGCGCAACCCCTTTCTCGTGACTGATCCCGTCTTCGCTGTGAGTCGGATTAATCCTGGACGTAGGAGTGTATCCGATGACCTACACCACAGCGCTCGTCTCGCATGGTCGACGCACAGAAAACGCTCGCTTCTGGTCTCGGTCCTCGCGCCGCTAGCAGCAACTACCCGCACTCACTCCTCTCGCCTAGCAAACTTGACCAAGTCTTTCAACTCCTCAGCGTCAACAGATCTCCCACGCCGTGTCGTCGACCGGTCGGACGCACCATCTCGCTTCGGTCAACGGCCGCGACGGCTGATTACCTCAACAAGAACGACGATAACTCGGTTGTCATACTTTGCGAACAGCCGCGTTCGCAGCGCGTGAACGGCGACCGCGATCAGCGCCTCGAAGAGCCCACATCAGCCCGACCACACGGCATTGCGTCGTCTGGCCTCGAGAACGGCTCCAGATCATCATCTCGGGATTCGGCGCTGGGTTCACCTCTCCAGTTGACTGCTTCGACCTCGCACAGTGCAGTGGCAGCAGGCTACGAGGCGATGGAGCTGGATATCGATATCACCGCAAGGTACGTAGCCTAGCTCTACCTGAGTCACCATGTCGTTCGCTGACGGCCTGTGCTCTGCAGTGTCGGAATGCACCAAGGCACCAACAAGCGCAAGCGCTCACTCACCAGCCCGCTTGCATCCCCGACTCCGTTACTGCCTGCTCTCACTCCCGCCGATCGGGTGTACATGACGCGCGCAGTGGCCGCAAAGCAGCGCAAGCTCCGTGCGCAGTGTGATGCTAAAGGTCACGAGCACCTAGGACGCAGCTGAAGGGTGGAGATCAGGAGTACAAGGACTGTAGTCATCACCGTTGTCTGTTGAAATGTCAGGTTGTGCATAGATCTACTCTACTCAGACCGCGCTGCTGTCCAATCGCACTAGGCAGCGAGTCAGAAGCTCGTGAAGGTTTACCCTGGCACCACAGCGGCGAATAGCGCACGCTGGTCTAGGAGAAGTGGCGTTGGGCAGCATGTCGGTTTGACGAGGTGTGACCGTGACGCAGATGCACTTGGCGAATCCAAGGCGCGCAGCGCGCTCAGGCGCTATCGACCAAGTTCTGCACGTGTCACCTCAGCTCGTAGTTTCGCCTGCCCAACTCACGCCCCCCACAGTCGGAACAAAGAGCCCACCGCGTGGGTGAACCTCGAGAATGCAGCTTTTGTGGAGGTAGCTCGATACGCTGGATCGATAGCTAGGTATATGTGCTTTCCCGCGAGCTGTTGGATGGGCGATGGGCTTCGGGCATCAGTGTCAAGACGGCTGTGGACGGTCGGTTCATATACCTTGAGATGGTGTAGGCGCGCTTCAGGACTTTGCAGAGTCGCGTGAGACGCTGCATGTCTTGCTTGACTGCTTCCAAGTCGGCGGTAGGTGAAGATGGAGTCCGGAGCAGCATCGCAGGCGCCGCCATTGAATCTTGACGAACAGCGTTCAACCCGGAGCCAACAGCCACAGCGTCCTCGCTGGCGTCCTCGTCGAGATCCACGATTTCGAAGTACGAACCGCTGCAAGCTGCGGAATCCAGCATTTGGCGACGTGGCTCGACAGCGGTTGCGGCTGTATGAGTAACAGCACTAGGACCGTCATCATCGGAAGCCATGACGACGTCCGAGTCATCGTTCAGAACAATCGGGTTTTCAGCACCACCGATATTACTCTGATGATCGCCAAAAAGCGAGGGCGATAACGTGAACCGTTCAGTATTCGTCACCGGGTTGGGCGAGGAACCACCGGTAGAAGCTACGTTCACATGTGCCGACTGGTGAGGGTTTTGGGATGGGCTCGGCCTCGGCGAGAGTATCCTGATTGGTGGGTTTTGTGGTGAATAGGTGGCATTTCGAGAATAGCGCGAGTCGATCGAGCTGGACGAACTGGATTCGCTTCCATCGTCTGAAGGAGACGAGGACGAGCTTGCCGTTGAGACAGAGGGGCTCGATAGCACGGGCTGAGCTGGGACCCCTGACAATGGAGCGAGCTTCTGCCTGGTTATGCGCTCGAACGTTGCTTTTCTAGGCCACATCTTCGACCGTCGATAGTTGCGCAAGTCCTGGGCCGTCTGCCGGAGTGCATTATCGTCATCGTGATACAGCAAGTTGCGGAGGACAAAGTGCCATGGGTGCTTGTGGCGTAGTGTGACTATCAGCCGTAAGCGGCGAGTCAGACTTGGGACTCTTCACGCTGACCCCAAGTCCTTTCACAGTGGCTCTCTGGGTCCAACAAGTCGGGGTGTCTCAACCGGGGGATACTCTCGGAGAGCTTCCGAAACATGATTATGAGACTGAGAGATGGTCAAATGTGGGTTCATGACAGTGGACAAGCTCACCGATGAACCCTCGCTACGGCCGGCCAGCTTGTTCGCGAATCCTTTGCAGTCCCTCGACGCTCCATCGCGAGCCTTGTGCGACCCCATGGTGTGTCCGCCAAGATCTGCAACGAGATCTCGCGATCGATGGCATCCTTTGTCTCGACGCGGCAGGCGCCGGGACGATCCGAGGGGCGATAGGGGAACAATGGCCATAGCTCGATACGATAGCGCTTGTTGTCGACGATGGCGAGGATCAAGCCGATCGTTTGATCTGTTGTCCATCTGCGATGGGACGTGAGCTCCGGAAAACGCGGTTAGAGGTCTCACGTATGAGATGTCATTGGGACGATGCAGGTAGCTTTGGCTGCATTAGCTACTGATCAGATTGAGACTGTTACTGTCTAGGTGCAAGCAGGGCAGAGGACCATCTAAGCCATCCAAACGCCAGGGTCAGTGCACAGACGAGCCCCTACGCTAGTCGTGAGCTCGGACGGTGTCGACAAGTAGTATCAACGGTCTCGACAGGGAGCGATCAGTTGCACCACTATCAACAGCAGTCTATGCAACGATCAGTAGTCTTAGGTGGATGCAGCAGGTCAGGTCAGGGAGGCGTGCGGGCGAATGCATCCACCTTTGCGCGTCTTGTCGAGAGCTGTGACCGAGCTGGGTCGCTGGACCACGAGTCAGCTACATCCAAGCTGTGCGAACAGCTTTTGAGAGGCTCTCTGAATGCACACAAGTAGTACACAGACTGCGCTGCTGGCTTTTCACCCACCAGCACTCGTCTTGCTACAGCGAAACAGAACAACACGTGAGAAGCCAAGGGCGGTGTGAACAGCCTCGCGTTCAAACGACCAACCACTGGATCCCACTCAGTCGTCCATCCGCCGTATTGCTTGCTCGCGCGCCTGGATGGCAGAGCCCGCTGTGGATCAGGGGCTCGTCGCGATACAGGTCGATTCCGTCAAGTGATCAGCACGTCGAGAAGGACCAAACGGCGTCAAAGGCCCCGATCACGGCGTCCTTGCCGCCCCCCTCTGTTGGCCACGGCTAGTAGAGCAAAGCGTATCGCAGACAAGCTCCTGCTGTTGCCATGTCATCCCCGGGCTCGAGTCACTTGCGGCCGCCCTCGAGGCGGTCATCGCAGGCTTACATTGACCCCTCGACTTCGACCTCGCGTACTTCTTCAGACGGCAGGCGTCCAAACCTCCCGTACTCTTCCTCTTCACAGCACTCGCACGAGTCGTACCACTCGAGGTCAGAACACGACGACGGTGTCATGCGAACCGCAGTGCCTTTGACAGGAGAGGGGGCTTCCTACCTTGCAACGTCGTCCTACGGTGGGCGGGCCATTGGCGCAGACGGCCCACGCAGCGCCCCTGTGGAGAGAGAACCCGGCGTGCAGAGGATGCCATCGTTCTCAACACCGACCCGCGCAGCTTCGACACCGGAGCCAGCCGCGACGCCGAGGTCAAGCAGCTACCCACACCCTCAACAACCATACGACTATAGGACATCCCCTCCATCCTCATCTCGCCCTCTACCTATGCAACCACCACAACCACCCTATCAATATCATCAGCAAGGATCGGAACACTCTCATTCATCTCATTCGCACGTCAACTCGCCTCTCAACCCCAACGCGTACAATGGCTCGCAACAACACCACCCTTATGCCCATTCGCAACACTCGCGCTCGCAGCAGTCCCAAGCTACAAAGCAGCTCAACGAACGTCCATCGACGTCTCAGATGAGCCACAAGTCGAGTAAAAACAACCTCGGCCAGACCACTTGCGGAGTCTGCCAGCAGCCGGTTCTTGGCCAGTTCGTGCGCGCAATGGGAAACGTCTACCACCTGGACTGCTTCCGGTGCAGAGTGAGTCGAGCGTATCAGCCTAAGAATGCTCTGACACGGATCAGGACTGTAACAAGATCGTCGCGTCCAAGTTTTTCCCTGTCATTGACGCCGATGGCTCTTACCCGCTCTGCGAGCGAGACTACTTTGCGCGCCTGGATCTTATTTGCGGCAAGTGTGACCAAGCTCTCAGAGGCAGCTACATTACTGCATGTGGTGCGTGCCGTGCCAATGGCCGACTTCGCGACTAATGTGTTTAGGTGAGAAGTTCCACGTTGAGCACTTCACCTGCTCCGTGTGTCCGACACTCTTCGGTCCGCATGACTCCTACTATGAGCACGGGTCACAAGTCTGTGGGTCTTAGCAGCAACTTGCCACAGGCACGCGCTGACAGCCGCAGACTGTCATTTCCATTACTCGACGCGGTTTGCAGTCAAGTGTGTCGGTTGTGCAAGTGCCATCCTCAAGCAGTTTGTCGAAATCAACCGCAATCAGAAAGACGAGTGCTGGCATCCCGAGTGCTACATGATCCACAAGGTAGGTTGGGATTCTTCATAATGTCTGGCGCACTCACAGTTGCAGTTCTGGAATGTGAAACTCACCTCAAAGCTGGCGGTCACGCCGAATGGCGGCTCGGCCGGCTCGTCAGCGATTGACATTACGCCGATCGACGAGGAGGCAAGCGAGACACCTGATTCGCTGCGATCAAAGCAGCAAGCCATGGAGATCCAAGTCTATCAGATTTGGACCGTGCTGTCGGCATTCGAGGAGAGCTCGGCGGCGTGCATCTCCGAAATGCTTCGCCATGTTAGCACGCGACAATACATGGACGCCGTCATCATGGCCGAGAAGTTCATCTTGCACGTCGAAATCTTGTTTGCGGCCATTGATGACCTCGAGGCGCAGTTTGCCCTCGCAAACGCAAAGGGTGGGTCGATATGAGAATCCGATATCGTGCTGATCTTCTCAGGCATGTCACATGCGCGAGAAGCCAAGATGCTTTGTCGCAAGACGGTCAACTTCTTCTCGCTACTCTCACACACTTATTCCGAGCCCGAGCAACGTGCCGGTGTCACGCAAGATCTGCTAGCTTTGGTCACTGGGCTCGCGCACTATCTCAAGATCTTGATTCGTATCGCCTTGACCGGCTCGCTCAAGCTTGAACGTGAACACGGCAACACTGAAGCGATCAGCTTCTTCCTTGCCCGATTGGCGCTGCTGGCCAGCGACGGCGGCGAACCGAGCACCCGTCGGCGGGGTGAGATGCGGCGAAGGGATACGGAGCGAACCAAGAATGCAGTCGAAGCTGCTGAAGCAGGCTTGCCAGCCAACGAGGTGCAGAAGGAGGTCGATCCCATGGATCTCTTGCCAGTCACCCCGACGGGTTTCACATCGAGCACCAAAGCGGTGGCATATGGCTATCGCAGCCTGGCCGTGCGTGATCCATGCTCTCCCGCTTTGCATACTAATACTGCCCAGGTCGAAATCACTGGCGAGTCAATACTACGCGGCCCGTCTGGCGATCACCAGCCACATCTTGATCATTGCATTCAATGTGATATCACGGTTGAAGAGGACTGCGTGCGACTCGGTCTCTTCCCGCGATGGCATTCAGCTTGCGTCAAATGCGCAACCTGTGGCAAGCTTGCCGGAGCTCCGATTGTCAAAGACGACAAATCGACGACGGAAGATGGACGTCCGCGAGTCAGTGCGCGCAGAGTCCCCGCTCAAGTGGACCAGTTCAAGTTCGAGGTCGATGACACCACGTTGCCGCTGGTGCCGAGGGTAGTCTTTTGCTTGGATCACGCGTCGGCCAACAGCAGGCTTGGGTTCGAGTCGGTTTCGCGTTTGGAACAATATGCTTTCTTGCTCAACGTTGCTTTGCGGCGCTTGTTTGTGCATCTGCAAGAGCAGGGTGTCGTTCCCAACTCGCCTCGTAAGTGCACAGGACTTCATCGACAGTACAGCTCACATCTTGCAGCTCCTCTTGTGATCACCAACGATGACTCGGCGGCGTATGACCGTTACCGCGACTCGAACGAAATCAAGCGCATGAAGTCGGTTAATCTTGATCGCAAGATCTCGGCCAATGTGCGCGTGCCGCAGCGATCGACCGTTGTAGAGAGTCCCGCTGGCAAGATCGCCAACCCCAACGGTCTCGTGACTTCTGCTCGTCGAGGATCCGAGCGAGATGGCGCCCACAAGGTGCCACCGCCAATCACCGTCGATCGAAGCACGGTCACGCCAGGGCAGCCGCAACCATCGCAGTCGGGGTTGGTGCGATCTCCTGGATCTACTATATTCCCCCCACTGGATACGGCTACCACTGCGGTGGCTGCAGAGCCGTTTACGTCTGGCACACCGACGGTCGATGTCATCCGACCACCATTTGCACGCAACAACACGTCGGTGCGGATCATCAATGACACGCCACCAGAGACGCCCGACGAGCCGGCCGACCCACATGACAATTCGCCTTTCAAGGACTCTGATGCCATCACCTTGGCCGATATTCCACAGCTCATGGAGGCCGAACAGGCTCGCGTCGAGCATCGTCCGATCCCTGGTCACGAGGGACGACCGCTGATTTCGGAGCTCACTGTTGTCGAGTCGCTCATTGTCAAGCACTTTGCCTTACTGCTTTTGCAGAAATCACCTTTGGGCAACTTGGTCGATGTCGATGATCTGCTCGAGCTGGTCGAGGTCAAGAAAAATCAATGGTGGAACAAGATATTCAAGGGCAAGGAGAAGAAGGACATTAAGAAGAAAGGTGAGTCACGTCTCCCCGTACGCAAACCACTGACAATGTGGAGGGCTATTTGGCGTCCCATTGGAGATCTTGGTTGAGCGGACCGGGTCTGACTCGCAGCTCGGGGCCTCGAGCGCGCAACTCCGCGTGCCCGAGTTCATTGATGACATTATTTCGGCCATGAAGCAGATGGGTACGTGTGTGCTATGCCACCCACGACGAGGCTGACACGCCACAGACATGTCGGTCGAGGGAATTTTCCGCAAGAACGGCAACATTCGCCGGCAAAAAGATCTTGTCGAGGCCTTGGATCGCGATCCAACCACCGTCTCCTTGTCCGACGACAACCCGGTGCAGCTCGCGGCGCTGCTCAAGCGGTTTTTGCGAGATCTACCTGATCCCTTGTTGACATTCAAGCTGCACAAGCTATTTTGCGCCACGCAAGGTTCGTTTCGCGCCATTGCCTCAGCCCACACTCACTCTCCAGGCCTTGCCAACGCCGACGACCGCAAGCGGTGCCTGCACCTACTCATGTGCTTGCTGCCACGCTATAACCGCGATACGGTCGAAGTCTTATTTGTCTTCCTCAAATGGGTTGCCTCTTTTGCCCACGTCGACGAGGAGACTGGCAGCCGAATGGACTTGCAAAACCTGGCCATGGTCATCTGCCCCGGCATTCTCTATGCGCGCGGCTCCAACGCAGCGATGGACGAAAGCTTCAGTGCCATCCATGCGGTACAGAACCTGATGGAGTGGCAAGACGACTTCTATCAGGTTCCGGCCGAGCTTATGTTCGTGCTGAACGAAAACGTGAGCTCCATCTTTGCCAATAGCATCGACTTGCCGCCCAAGGAGATCTTCAAGCATTGCGCAAAGTACATGACGGCGCGGCAGCCACAGCGCGTGCCCGGCTCTGCGTCTTCTGGCTTTATGCGCGACAAGCTAGCGGAATCGCGCATGGGCTCGTACCGGTCCGACAGCAACTTGACGGCCACTGCCAATGGCTCGAATAGCACGCTCGCTGGTCAGAGCAGCAGCGCAGGCTTCGCCCGGCCGCTTGCGTCAGCTTCGCGCCCAACAAGCTGGGCACAAAGCCCCTCGGAGCCGATCGCGACGCCGCAATCGCCACGGCGCGGGCCGTTCCAAGGAGCGGCGAATGGCAGCGGCGGCTCGCGCACGTCATCGCGGGGGTCGGCACCGAGTTCGCCAGGGCCCGACCAACAAGAGCGGCGGTCGATCCAGATGGAGCGCGAGCGCTCGTGGACGTCTGCGGCGTGAGGAGGTTAGACGGGGATCTGCACCAGGGACATCCGTATGCATTCGGGATGACGTGCAGGCACCAGCAAGGTTGTTTTCGGAGTTGACGACAATTTGGCCCATGCCGGCACACTGACGTTTCCCGAGCACGGAGTCGCCCGTCCGAGTGAGGCGTCGCGGCGTCGCACGCGGCACTCGGGCGGGCGTCTGAGGATTCACGCAGAGCGACGCTCACTCGGCGGGATCGCCCTCTTGATCGCTCCACCGTGAATACCGGCGTGACGATGGTGGGCGTGGACGCCCTGATCCCCCGGTCCAGAATTGTGGGAAGCCTGAGCGGCGGCGCTGTTGCGCCGCCTGGTGCTGTGCTCGGCAGCACTGTTCGATGAGACAACGATCGACCGGGGCTGACGTAGATCGGAAACGGCAAACAGATATCGAGTGATGCATGTAAGAAGGTCAGCGTCTGTGCGTGAAACGAGGGAACGAGGCCGATCCAGCGCAGAGTGGTGCAAACAAGCTCGGGACGTGAACAGAGGGATCGCTGGCTTCGAGAAGCGACCACGGGCGGATCCTACCAACCTTGAAGCAGGCAGCTGTAGCAAAGGAGGGCTGTATCGTAAAGTGTGAGCAGATAGAGGCGGTTCATCGTCGGCTTTACCGCCGACGTGGCTGCGTGCATCGCCGCTGACGCTGACAGCCGCTAGCTTTGCCCCTGTTACACCGCAAGGCCAGCTGATGGCAGCATTGTCGTGCGTGACGATCAGTGTGTCGAGTGCCTACACTGCCCGGCACTGCCCTTGAGGCGACGCGCAAGCTTGTAGGTTATGCTTCTCCTCCGCGCGCCTCCTTTTCCTTTGCTTCCGAGCGCCAGAGTCTACGAGCATGGGATCGAACCCCTGGTCCGACCCGTGTCTGTTCCTTTTTCAACACTCGGTCCGTAGAGAAGAAGGCAATCTGCGGATAAGACCCAAGACTAGGACCTTTCGGGCCAGTCCGGGTTGCTACAGCCTTCGCTTCTTGACCCAGAATTTTCACCCCCTCATCCACGTCAGGTCGCATAGACTGATCGGCGACCAACCCAGATCCACCGCTTCGTAATTGACTCGACAGACGTGCGTGGCCGCCAGCTGTGCAGCTCGCTGCGCTATATAGACGGGATCGGTGCGCACGCGAGGCCGGGTGGCGACCGCCACGATGAGCTATAACTTTGCCGGCTACGACTTTGAGGGCAACGGTCGGTGAGTGCCTCGGCTCGGCTTGGAGCTGCTAGTGATGCTGATGGCGATGGCTAAGGACATATCGGATCACCCCGATCCAGCAGCCGGTCCGCTCGGCCGCTTTCGGCGATCGCTACTTGTCTCGGCTGCCCCTCTCGCCACCGTTGATCCTCCAACTCGATTGCTGGGACGAGACGCAGCAGCTCATCATCCCGTGAGTTGGTGCTCTCGTAGAACCATGCCTCGCCACTGACAAAGCGCACAGCTACGACGAACTCCCCTTCCTAGTGTGCAATATCTCGCTCCAAACCGAAGACGGCCAAGACGCGACCTTGATCATCGACCCACATACAGGCGAACACGTCTCCATGATCTATGGTGGCCTTGTCGCCACCCCAGCCGAGATGCAGGACGAGGCGGGCGCGCCCGGGGCATACTTTGTGTTTCCCGACGTCAGCGTCCGCCACGTCGGTCGGTTCCGGCTGGTATGCAGTGTGCTGCGCATGACGAGGTCCGTCGTGCCCCTATCTTGTACAAGCGCTGATGCGGTGCAGCGGCAGAGCGCTCGACACATGCTATACAGATCCTTTCGACATTGTGACAGAGTACGAGTACATTGCGCCTCGTAAGTTGAAGCTAGTGCCCCAGCCAAGCGGTGCGCTGACGAGGCGATGCAGCCGTCACAGCCCTGACACGGCATTTTGATGCCCAAGGCGTACTGAACATGGGTTTGCGAGGGTACTGAGCTGCTGGATAAAGGTGGGATCCGTCCGGAGGGCTGCTTGCATCGTTACGCATTGTCCGTCGTTGTCGAGGGGTTTGGAGCACACACTGTATCTATATTCGCGCAGCGCGTTGGTCCCGGCAATGAACAAGATTGCATACAACGCAGACACTACGTACATACGATATGACTAGAGACTTCAACAGCCGCCGATCCACGCATACGCAGTCGAAAGAGCAGCTCTGCAAACCTCTGCCGGAGGTGGTGCTTGCACCGACAAGACTGGCCACAGCTACGAGTGCTCCGCAGAGTGCCTGTAGCTGCTTGATGGCCCGCTTGAGAGTGCGAGCAGCCACCAACGGTTCATGTTGCCATCTAGTTTATCGGTGTCCGAGTGGGGGTTTTCGGGACCGAAGATAATGATGGCGAAGACAGGGTGCTGATCAGCTCAGCTGGTGAGGTACGGACAGGAAGGGGTCAGTATACCCGCGTGGGGTGGTTCGGTGCATCAGCAATCGCACTACCAGATCGGACAATGTCGAGCGGCTCATACGACCGGGCAGAGACGGCGGATATACTCTATCCGGCCCTGCGAGCTGCGCGCTCAGTCTCACCATCTGCTTCACCTGCGCGCTGTGGAGGTGTATGAGCAGCGTGCAGACAAAATGACGGTGGTTGTTTGCAGGGAGCGCGGCGTCGCCTGATTAGGATGATTTGGGATTAAGTATAATAATATCTAGCAGCGACCAAAAAGTACCGCGTTATGACTCGCAGCGGTTGGGGTTTGGGACGCGTCTTAGAGACCGCCGTGACCCAGACGAGCTCACCGCACCTGTGCTCGGCCTCCCACCCTATCAATCCACCTTATAGTCAGCAAACGCATACTCACGACACTACTCACGATGGTCAGTACCTCTATCTATTGTCTAGATCACAGCGGACGGCGAAAGGGGGAGCCACGACGTCGAGCTCTGCGAGATGGGCTCGTGCGTGGGATGATGGGTGGCGACGGCGGCGGTGCGGGCTGGATGATTGGGATACGAGGCTCTACATGCTGAATGCTGACATTGCTACTCCATCACAGGACAAGATCAAGGAGGTTTGTCGCGACTCGGCACGGCTGCACCTAGCACGCACTGATCTCATTCAACTCCTTAGCGATTCACCATCCTCGGCGCCAAGATCGAGGCCGCCGAGAAGCGCGCCGAAGAGGCCGAAGCCGCCAACAAGAAGGTCGGTAGCCTGACAGCTCGCCCACCAGTCCCGTACCGTGCTGATGGCCCCAGCACGAGCAAGCCCTGCTCGAGCGTGACCACGAGATCCAGTCGTTGCAGCACAAACTCGCCCTCTCGGAGCAAGAGGCCGAAAAGGCCGAAGAGAAGCTCAAGCAGCTCAAGGCGGCTTCAGACGAGGGTGAGACACACCGCGCGACGGGCGAGAACCTGCAGCGCAAGGTCCAGCTGCTCGAGGAGGAGCTTGACAAGGCCGAAAAGGACCTCAAGGAGGTCACCGAGAAGTAGGTTGACGAGCGATATTGCATCGACTCGGACAGAGCTGACGTATCGTAGGCTGCGCCAGGTCGACGTCAAAGCTGAGCACTTTGAGCGCCAGGTCACGAGGGTAGAGCAGGAGCGGGACGAGTGGGAGCGCAAGCACGGGGTACGTCTGCTTCTCGGCTTCACTACGACAGGATCATGCTTGAGATTGGAGTGGTGCTTGCTGCCAGACTGTGGCTCGCACGGGTCTCGCGCAGCCGATCTCAGGCTTGGCTCGATGCGCTACACGGTATGCCGCGTCACAACCTCGCCGGCTGTAGTCTCGCCGCGCAGAGTTCCTAGAGATCATCTACCTGAGTGATTCGGTAGGAGGTTTTCGAACCTTGCGGCGATGGCTGGCCAGCAGATTGCTGGATCTCGATCGTCACATGGTTTTCTAGCGTATGAGACTTCAGCTCCGCGCGTCGGCGCCGCGGTTTCGAGGTGGGTGTTCGGGCAGAGCGCAGCTCGTTCGAGCTGTGCCTTGATCTTGATACACACCCTGTGCTGTCCGTGTTCCCGCGAGGGAGAACGATGGATCGTTAGCTTTCTTGACTGCTGAACAGTTATGCGATTTACGCGGCTTTGGTCGTTGTACGAAACTAACCGCATCGTTGCTGTCTGGCTGTGCAATGTACAGAAGCTAGATATCCAAGGATGCGCATATTCCTCTGCGACATGATGTGGCTCAGATTGCGTTGTCAACGCTGCGGGACCCCGTCATGACGTCTAGCGACGATGTGGTAGACAAGCAACAACTCGCTCATGGCTCCAACGCAGTCCAACTGCATCCTCGACCTGACAGGCGCTGGGGCTCGT
This sequence comes from Holtermannia corniformis, assembly GCA_001599935.1. Classification (NCBI taxonomy): domain Eukaryota; kingdom Fungi; phylum Basidiomycota; class Tremellomycetes; order Holtermanniales; genus Holtermannia; species Holtermannia corniformis. Next base: position 625,981 of record BCIJ01000005.1, on the reverse strand, counting down.
GCTTGGGCGGGAAGTTGGCTCAGGCAGGTCATGTTCGCATCGGGTACATATGGCTACTCTGTACACGCCTTCACCTTGCCCCATTCTCGCACAGAGCTGACAGACCTCGTCCACAGGAAGCCGTGGAGAAGTACCAGCAGTCCAAGCGCGAGCTCGACGAGGTCGTCGCTCAAATGGAGAGCCTCGTAAGTCATTCTGTCTCTGTTGCGAGTCAGGCGCTGACACGGCTGCAGTAAGCGTTTTCTTGCATACTCGTACTGTGCGAGGCGACGAGGGTTTGTACGTAGAGGCCGTTATGAGCTTAGGACACACATTGCCGTCCCCACGTGGTGGATTTGATGACGTACACTGGTCCCATCTTGCCATGAGCATCACTTCCAACCGCCAGCTAACACGGTGAATCAAGATGTCAGCTACGAATCAGCACACGACCAACCCGACGATTGAGACATTTCTGAACAAGGAGGACGCGGCGGCCGAGCGGGCTGGGAACCCAGAAGACCCGTCCTTTGTGTTCAAGCAGCAGGGTATGTGCTGCGATTGAGCTGCGATGAAACGACGCTGCTGAATTGGCTGTGCAAAGCGTCCACGCACCCTGCCGATGGTGGAGAGGTGACGCAGGAGCCGCCTTTCAAGGAGAAAGTCTGTCCTCTCTGATCCGTATGACAGAGTGATTATTGACGTGCAAAGGTCAATGGGTTCGCCAAGAAGTTTGCCGGAAAGGTCTTCAACAACCCAAAAGAAGTCGAATTCGGCGAGGCCAAGCTTGAGGGCAAGATCTGAATCGTCTGGTAGTGTAAAAATGACGGTGATGGCAAGTCATAATAAAGTGCTACATTTCACATTGACGCGGTCGCGATCTCGCCCTGTGCTTTGTTGCTCTCAGCTGTGCTGTCAGAGACGGGTCCGATCGGTGTTACGGGTGTCATGGTACCGGAACCTGCGGGCGCTGGCGAACCAGTTCGTGAGGTCCCTTGCGCCGAGACAGTGCGAGGCAATTGCGGGGTGGAGGTGCGCGAAGGGGGTATGGCAGGGATCTCAGTCTTGAGCACGCGTGTAGCTTTGCTGCGAGGTTTGGGAGCTGTACAAGATCAGCACTGCGCGGGCGATGAAGCGAAAAGACACACCGTGCTGGTTTTCACTCATGTAGAACCGCCGCAGGAGCATGATCGCTTCGTCACGGTAGTAGCCGCCCAAGGCTGGGTAAGGAGGGTGTGTGGGTAGGTTCGGCCTGAAACCATTAGCTTGACTTACACAAAGCTGGTAAACTGACGTGTCGCCGATGTCCAAGACGCTACCGCACCCGCCGAAGCGATCATTGCCGCAACCGTAGATGACGAGGCCGATCCCAATCTGCCGAAGAGCCGAAGCACACATGATGCAGGGTTCGACCGTCACGTAGAGCGTGATGCTCGAAAGAGGCGCAGGGTGATGCGGTAGCAAGTGGGTCAGAGCCTCAAGCTCGGCGTGCAGAGTCGCCTGGTCACACTTCAGCCTAGCCTTGCAATGATGCTCAATCACTCACATTCCGCCACTCGTTGGTGCGATTGCGAGCTCGCGCGATAGCCTTGCCATCCTTCACGAAGACGCAACCAACTGGCACTTCCTGCGCCTCGAGAGCCTCCTCCGCCTACCAATGTGAGCTTCACGTGCAGACTTACCAGCTGGACATACCATGACAAGCGCCTCCCGCATCCACATCAGATGCTCCGGGTCCTGTTGTTCAGGAGGCACATAGACCTGCTGGTGTCAGATAGGCACTCGGCAACGCCAAGTATCACTCACCGCCAGTATCTCCTTTTCTTCTGGGTCCTCTTCCATCGGGGCGGCACCAATCGCAGCAGGCGCGGCACCAGGAGGCAGCACAAGACCTCCGTCTCCGACAGTACTCGGCAAAGCTGGCTGGGACGGCCCGGCGACAGCGTCATCGGTCCCCAGGGCATCACGAACAATGGCAGTAGACAACACGGGACCTAAAGCAGGCGCTGACGTTCCCGCTATGGGATGGTGTCGATCGCCTAGAAGATCTGCGGCGTTCGATGCAAGAACTGCCTCTGAGGAAGGACCAACCGACGCCGACAAGCTAGCGGCGGCATTCTGCGCATTCTCCAATGACTCGAGGTTCTGATGGGATGGCCGCCGGACGTGCATGCTTTGTAAGGGACGCTGGGGCAGTGGGGGTGCGAAGTCGTGCGTGTCTAAAGGCGGGCTCACAACGGGCTTGCTGATAGGAGCTGCAGACGTCGAAGACGTCTCCTTGGACGAAGAGGATGGTGCATAGCGCGCCTGTCAAGTCAGCAGGGTGTCGCAGGAATCTTGCAGACTAACCATTTGATTGCCTTTCAGAGTGAAGCCACACTTTTCGTAGAAGGCTGAATTGATGTTAGCAACAAGAACGCACGCTCCAACCTTCACTGACCCGTTTTCTCCTGACTACAATCGAGGATGACCTTGTAGCAACCCTGCGTCCTGGCTGTCGTTTCAAGCGCATTGATAAGCTTGACGCCAAGCTTGCGGCCCTGCATCTCTTTGGCGACCACAATGTCCTCGATGTGGCCACACAGACCGCCGCTACGGATGAACTTGCGCTCAATCATGAGCGTGCCCGAAGCGACAACGCGATCTGTAGCCCGCTCGACCACTACCACGATAAAGTACGTGGCCGGGCACGATTGGAGATAACGGAAGTGTGAGACGTAGACAGAAGGTGCAAGAGCCGGCGATGGCGACAAGACGTTGAGGAGCGCAAAGTGCGAGCGTAGGAAGTCGTCACTGGCCAACGGGCGCAGCTGGAGAGCGTCAATAGCTTTCAAGGAGACAAGATAGTGGACCCACGTGCAGTTCGGGACCAAATGCCTGCTTCAGCTCATCAGAAATGAGGCTGGGATCAAAGAGCAGGTCGAGATCGCCGTCGGAGGAGAGCGCAGAGGGGGGCAAGACTGGCGCTGCGATAGGCGAGGCATCCTCGGGCATCCGTACGCGGGTGTGCGAAGTGCCCGGACGCAGCGTAGCGGGTATGACCGAGTAGTTGGCAACGCCGGGGTCAGTGGTGAATGGGTCGGTTGACGGTATAGCTGCAGCAGCCTGAGCAATGGGGGATTCGGCACCGAAAAGCTGCGGTGCGTCAGCGTCTAAGATGCAGGCATTCGGGCGGACTGACCAAATCCGAGAATGTGATAAGATCCTCCAATACGGTGTCCTGAAGTCGTCAGCGGTAGTAAGCCAATGCACAACGTACCTTTCCATGTTGCATCAACAAGGCATTGCCGTCGGTTGGTAGGGTTTCTTGGCCAAACAGCACCGAACCAAAGACAACAGCAAGGTTCTGCCTATTGTGAGCGCAAGTCCCAGGAGTGGCTAAGCAATCTACCTTGGCATCCATTTTGTTGCTTGTGGCGTAAGATTGAACTCGCGAAAGATGTTCGATGATTGCCTGGAAGGTGGTCTGGTGGATTGGCGGCAGCCTTCGAAGTCGCCCCCGAAGGGTGCTGAACCTGTTGTTGATGTGCACGTCTGCTCGTGTCAGCACCGAGATCAGACGGACTCGCAGTGAGAAAGATACTTACCCCGTGCTTCAGAATGCTTGATGCGATCGGCGAGTGGGAAAGAGAAAACGGGCTCGGGTAATTGACGCAAGTCTGCGACAGTTCAGCGAAGGTGTATTCAGACGCACGGCCAGATACGCGCATTGTTTGAGAATACCCGCAATATTGTGTACATCCAGCTTGTCATCGAATTCGAACGCCTCCTCATCTGCATGACCACGTTAGCATATGTCGGCGGATTCGGAGTTGCGTGACGTGCCAACTTCGATAGCCTGTACGATCTGACAATAAGGGTCAGTAACGCCTTGACAAATTACCGTGATCATCAATTCACCTCCTGAAGCGCCGCATGGCGGCCGCTGATGCGGTAGAGCCCTTCCGCCTCGAGACCTTGTCGAGGTTAGCACCACGTCCTTGATTTGCACGATGACAAACCTCGCTTCTCGATAGCTGCAATACACTTCTCAACAATAAGCGGCGGTCGACCATGATCACCACCCTCGCCGCGCGCGTAGTCGTAGTCGCTAAGCGACACGCCAAAGATGAGAGACCTGCAAAGCCCAGCCTGTCCAACCCGGTCAATAGCTTGCAGCTAGTGTGCGAGGTACGCACATAAAAGTTCTCGTACAGCACTGGTGCAGAGTTGACCGCGGTCTTTGCAGGCAGGCGAGCTCGGAAGAGGTTCACTGAGGGCAATCAGTAGAAGTAGGCTGATCGTGCCGTTCACGCACTGTCTCGTGGTGGACTGATCTCTTCGATGGATGTCCGAACAACCTCGGTACTCTGCATGACAGTCGCCGCCGTGCCGTGTACAGTATCCACGTAGCGCTCAAGTGAAATGGCCAAAGCTTTTGTGAGCTCATCTGCGAATTCTTCGAGGCTCTGCAAAATGATATGAGATGAGACGATGTGTGCCGGATTGTGACTCACGGAAACGGCCGACGCCTGGATCTTGTCACGGTGCAGTCTGAGTGACTCCAGGTGGAAGATGGCGTCACGATATGCCTTGTCTGTATGCGCCCGTCAGCAACTGTCAGGAGGGCCATGAACCGAACGTGCCAGCATCATCCGCGTCCCGCTTGGCCTTGACGCCCTTCATCGCCGTACCCGGCCTTTGACTCTGTGTCGTGCCACGTCGTTGCAAGCCTGCACCCTCGCCCGATTCCCCGGGCACTTCATCCCTGTCTCTATCTCGGTCACCGCCAAGCCTGGAAATGAAAGCGTTGATACCACGCTTGCCCTGGATCGCAAGATCGTTCAAGACATCCTTGGACTTGTCGACAGGGGCGGACGCCGAGCCGGCGCGGCCTCGGTTGCGGACTTGTTGCAGCACTTGCTGGTGCGCACCGTCGCCTGGTAGCTGAGCGTTGCCATGGGGCGGGGAGAAGAACTGGCTCGATGAATTCGTCTGAGGGTCTTCCTGGGGCGTTGACGGGATGGAGTTTGGTGACTGAGACAGCAGCTTGGCCTGGAGTGCGACAGCATGCTCTTGACGACGTTGGTCCTGGACAGTTAGCACGGTTGAGTGACGATGGCTTGACCCACATCGACAACCTGGCACTTTTGCATGTACGACTTTTTGAGCTTTGGCAGTTTACTGTACGCATGCTCATCATACAGGTCGGTTGAGATCCTGACGTCTTCCTTGATCCGGTTACGGATACGAGACTGGAGGTCCTAAGAGAATGAGCTCACGGCGAGCTTGGACATCGGGCTCTCACCTTGACATTGACCAGCCGCTTGACGACGTCCTCTTTCATGGCCGAGCTCAACGCCTCGCGCGACTGGATCTCGCGATGTGTAAACTCCAAAACCTCTCGCCACGCTCGCCGTGCAGTCGGGCGAGGTGCATTCTTCCGAGAAACGCTGACGCACGGTCAGTGCTGGCCCTGAGATGGCGCTAGTGAACTCACTCGTCGTGCAACGCGTCCTGTGCGTTGCTACGGTCGTACAGCCGTTTCAGCTTGTCCACATATTCTTCCTCGATACGTAGACTAAATATGGATGAGCAGTGTTCTGTAACAGGATAACAAGCTCACCGGTCTTGAAAGAAGTTGATGTAGCCATCGTCTGTTTGGCTCGCTCAATAATCGTCTATCAAACGGCTTCACACCCACCTTCGTCAATCTTGTGCTGCAGGAGACATCAGACGAGTAACATAGGTCATCTCAGTTGATGCAACCCACCTTGAACTCTTTCAAGACGTCAAAGTTACCGTCCAAGCTCTTCTTGTGGTGGCCCTTTGACGGCGAGGCCATGATCTGGGAGTCGGACGGGATCTGGTACGCCATAGTGGAGCAGTCCCAGTCTTCTCCTCGTACGCAATATCACACGCTCCTGAGGATACAGACCGATGCTCTGGCAGTGTAGCTTATCGCTCTTCGTATACATGATGCTGGCGGCGAGCACAGCATGAGCTCGCGGGAGCAAAATTCCATGTGGCGGTCTGCAAACACGAGGCGAGGAACCTGGCCATGCATGCGCTACGCGGTTTGGGCAATGCCTCCGTGCAAGCAGACGATATGAAGCCAGGCAACGGCAGCGGTACCGTGTCGAAGAGTGACCGTCGTGCAGTTTACTACCAGGGCACGACGCAGCCACAAGATACACCGTGCATGTCACCTTAATACAGTTCAGACTTTCCCTCTTTAAATGCCCACCATCTTGCCGTGATACTCGCTGTATCTACGATGAATCAGTCTTGAATTCTGCGTCCATCACGCTGCTTACCGCTCGCCCTTGAGCTCTGCAGAGTCGATGACCTGGCGAATCTCCTTCAACTCCGCCTCGTTCAACGTGACTTGCGAAGCGCCCCAGTTCTCCTCGAGTCGACCGACGTTTTTCGTGCCGGGAATGGGGATAGCACCTGTCGACGCAACCCAGGCCATTGCGAGCTGACCCGGTGTGCAGCCCTTGTTCTTGGCGAGCCGTTCAAACTCGTCAACGAGCTTCATGTTGTGTTTGAGGTTCTCGCCCTTGAACCGATCACCGCGGACTTCGTGGGCGAGGTCTGCTTCCGTACGGTATTTGCCTGTCAAGGTACCCTTGCCGAGTGGCGAAAAAGCGATGACCGTCACACCGAGCTCGTTGGCCGTGTCAATCAACCCGTTCTTCTCGTGGTCAACAAACCAGGGCGAGTACTCGATCTGGATTGCGTCGATGTGTGCGACTGCACGAGTTAGTCAGAACGACACTGGTACTCAACTCACTAGCATTCGCCTTACGCAGAGTGGCTGCACTGGGCTCGCTCAGGCCGATGTACTTTGTCTTGCCTTGTTTCTTGAGCTCAGCGAGAACAGGGATACTCTCCTCGACCGGGACATTAGGGTCCATCCGATGCAAGTAGTACAGGTCGGGCGGGCTCCCAAGCCTCGCAATCGTACCGTCGATGGCGGCGCGGATGTGGTCGGGGGCGTTTGTCACGCCGCCATTGGTTTGCTTCTCAAAGTCGACCTGAGGTACCTATCAACCCCGAGGCCAGAGCGCTGTTGCAGGATGATTCACCTTCCAACCGCATTTCGAGGCCACAAACACCTTCTCACGAGCACCTGGATTCTCTTTGAAGAAGCGACCTAGGAGCGACTCGTTGTGGCCGAGACCGTACACAAGCGCCGTGTCCCAGAAGGTACATCCAAGCTCATAAGCTCGCTTGAGAACCTTGACGCCCTCTTCGTCCTCGTCCTTGCTCCGCGAGAGCGACATGGCACTGCTTCCTTAGCTTTCATCGCTACGCGCTTGATCTACACGCACCCAAAGCCAGGGCTGGGCACAGCGATATCTTGAAACTTGAGAATGGTTGACATGTTTGCTGCGGGTAGAATAATGAAGTGGATGCTCGACTCGTTGAGATTCTCAACCACTGAGTTATATACAATATACAGGCCATGGCTGCCCCCGGTGGACCGGCCTCCACACCTCCACTTTGCGGCCTCCACTGTATCCGCCCTCCACCGCCGGCAGCCGAGGTTTCCCCGTCAATGTTGCATGCCGCCCGATACGTCGTACGTGGTGTGACAGTCCGCATGACCGCCATAGACTGCGTGATTACATAGATCCGCGCTGAGCGGACTTTTCCTTTTCCATTGATCATGGATTGAAGCGTATCTTTATGTACTACGGCATCGACGCACGATCTAGACAAAATTGAGATCATTACCCCGCTTGCTTCCACAAGTAATCTGAACTAAGGGACACAGGGACAGCCCTCTGCAGAGAAAAGTTCGCTTCTTATCCACATTTGTGGCAAACCGATCCGACAGGGTCGGTTAGCTCAGTTGGTTAGAGCGTGGTGCTAATATTAAACCTTATTCACGCCAAGGTCAGCGGTTCGACCCCGCTACTGATCAAGCTTTTTGCCTTTTTGTATCCCTGAGTTTCCTGCCCTCGTCTACGGCCCTCAACACACGCCAACAAGCGGCCTTCGGCAAGACAGTATAGATTTCCTACTTTCGCACTCATTATCTTGCCTTCTTGTCTCTGTTTTCAGTGTTTAAGGCCCGGGTGGTCTGCTCTACAACCTAGCGCACCATGAGAGTGTCGATTTTTCCCATAACCCAGACGTTTTGTCCTTGCGAGGATGGTTGTGGCACCTGTGCCACAGTGCCACAGTGATGTTTGCGGAACTCCGAGCCACGTGTTGATTGGATGTCCGACCGATTCGCCACCTGCAAGGCCGGGCTGGCTGTGGTTGAGAGCTCGTATACAATGAGCAATAAGATGGATGCAGCGCTGCACGATGATCAACACTGTGGTGGGTACATCCTCACTAATTCACTCGTGGCTGAAGTCTTCGCAGATGCGCTGATCGATATCACGTTGGCGATCGTGTCCCAAGCACTGGACCTGCTGAAGCACACGATCACGACGGACGCTCAGCTTTCGCAAGAGAGCAAACTGATACCTGGAGGATCGATCGGCAAGCACTTTCGTCATGTACGCTGCGATCCGGTCCTGCAGTCGTGTGCGTGCGAGCTGACGTACAGGTCGTCGATCACTTTCGCTTCTTCACCGATGCTCTCCCGTCTCCGACCGGATCCGCTTCGACAGGACCATTGCATCTCAACTACGATCTACGCATTCGCAAAGGAGATGTTGAATCGTCAGTCGCCGCGTGCACGGCCGCATACGAGAACGTCAGTGCCGACTTGGATTCGTGGCGAAAACGGACGCGGGCAAGCGGAAAGGGCCGGCTTGGCGCTGCGTTCGAACGGGAGGTCCGGCTCGAAGCGGTCACGCCTGTGAAGGAAATCATGGGGTCGACGATCGGACGAGAGGTCAGTGCTATCGGCTGTTCACGGTCGCCGCTGACCGGACGCAGCTGTGGTTCGTGTCGCAGCATGCTATACATCACTTTGCCATGCTGCGGATCATTGCCGTGCACGAGGCGGTGAGTGTGTGAACTCTTTTGTGGTCTCTGCTTATGGCCATAGGGCTTGGAAGTACCACTCGCGTTTGGCACCGCGCCATCCACATTGCTGTGCGTTGACGCTATAGTCCCGGACGTGCTGACGACCGCAGCTACCGCGAGCAAGAAAAGCAGACGGCGACGAAGAGCAAGTACTGATCTGTCCGTGTTGTATAACGCCCGTGTATGCCAGTGTCCCTGCCCAGAAAACAAGCGTATCACATCGCAGATACAACCCTCTACCGCGTCGGAGCCGGCTGATTCCACGAAAGCACTGCGAGTGTGAGCGTGGTTCGACTAGCTGAAATTGGCTTACACGACATATCGCCCATTCGCCGAGGCTTGACAAGATGCCTTATTGTCCCTGCCAGACCAAGCAAGACACAAAGGGCGGCGGCGGCCACATAGGCCCAGCCCAGGAATGGCTGCTTGCCGCCGATCCAAGACACGGTCGAAATGACGATTGACTTGGTGCCGCCGAATTGCTTGACCGGGTAGTCTGCACCCGTCAGCCCGTTGCAAGCTAGCATCGCTGCACTTACTCATGTTCACCAGCACACGGTACGTCCCGCTGGACATGGTCTCGGCATCATTTCGAGCCCAGAGCTTGCGAAAGGTCGGGAGCGCAGCTGTGCGCATCCACACTTGAAAGTGCTCGTCTGCTCGCAAGTTTGGGAAGCCAGTCTCCTCGGTGTATCCGTTGGGATACCGCAGCGCCCAGTTGGGAGGTGGTAGTACATCGCTTGGGTTGTCGTACCCCTTGGGCTTCTCAACATAGTTGTTCTTTTGGTTTGGCCACGCAATCCCGCTGTCGGTAAAGTTGTACGTCTGGTTCTGTGCGCCATCTTAAATGTCAGCGTTGAGTCGACTATGCGCAAACGACTTGCTGGCAGCGTTGAGCAAAGTGACACTGGGGTAGGTATCTACAGGTGTCAGTTCAAACACCTACAAGCCCGCCAACTCACCGTTGAAGACGCTGTTTGCAATGAGACCACATGGGTAGTACGGCTTGCCCTCTGACGACGTCACAGGCTTGCAGTTGCCATCATCAATGTCCTTGCTGCGGCCGTAAGCGTAGTCACAGTGTGGTGTGCGGACTACATACACAGAGCGGTAGTCACCCGTCAGTTGCGAGGTATCGAGCGATTGTACGTAGCGTCGGTGGTTTTGGTAGCTTGGCGGCGTCAGTTGCTGTCTCTAGCATTGCTCAGGTCACGCACTAGTTGGTAAGCTTGTAGTAGAGGAATACGCCAGGTGCTGTGATTGTCAGCACCCATCACAATATCCCTCACGACGCACTCAGGTCGTAGGGCACCTCGAACTCGACGGTACATTGCCGCGTCTCGCCGACAGCACGCGAATCATCCTCGTTGAAAGACCATCGCGGGGCATTCGTCGACTCGGAGTGGCCCGAGGCGAGGTTGTCTAACGCCGTGAGTGACTACTGCATGACCCATCCAGGCTACGCACAGTCCCACCTGCCGCTAGGCAGCGCCTCGAATGTGCCATCCGTAGGTGCATCCGCATCACACTCGGTGTAGTCGATCGTGATCTGAGTTACCTTGCCCGAACCCCAAATGAGCAAGCCCCCGATGGGTGCAAAGATGATCGCAATGGCAAACAAGGTCGGCAAGACAGACTTTGGCGTCAAGATGGGTTGCCATGCCTTGAGCCGTTGCTGCTTGAATGCCGTGTCTAGCCCTCGTTAGTAGACGTCGAGACCGAGTGCAAGCTACTCACTGGCGGGTCGCTTGGTCTTCTTCTTCTCCTCGCCTGGTACTTCACTCGCCACCGTCTCATCCTTTGACTTGTTCTTACGATTGAACAGCGCCATGGTGGCTAGTCCGTTGTTGGTGGACGGTCGAGAGCGTCTTGGCGAGATTGCACAGCGACCAAACACTCGAGGCGACGCGGTCCAAGGCGGCCGGCAACCGCGCGCCGATTCCAAAAGTAGGTGCGCAAGATCGACAATAGGCGTCTGGTTAGCAGTGCGTGGCTTGCCCCTTTCGGCCTGTGTACAGGTATATACGCTACATACCCCAGCAGCGTCTCGGCTTTGCGCCCAAGGTCTGACGAGCTCGCAGTAGGCTTAGGCCGTATGAACGCCGTAAATATGGAATATGCAGATGCTCTGGTTCTCTTTACACGGTTGCAGCGGTGCATTCCCGCAAGTCGAGGAGCATTCCCATGTCCAACAGTTCGGCTCAGACCACAGAAATGAGCATGGACCAGTATCTGTTCATTGCTTATGTTCATCATGCCAAGACTGTCCACCGCACTACGCGATGCTGACGTCTTGGCTAGAATCAATGACAGCATTAAGGAGATTTATCGAAGATAATATCGGGTGCGTGTGTATAGATGGGCCGGTTGAAAACCAGGAGTCAGTAGTGTAAGGTCGAGCCCACCTTCGATGCCTCATGATATAACAATTGTCTCGACAACTGAACGGAGGCCATGCGTCTATGAGCATCAGGAGGTGTCTGAAGGAAACGCAACAAACTACAGCGCGCAATGAGGCATTCAACGAAAGCACCGCTGTCACTACTGCTAGCCATGTCTGAAGAGAGGGGGCAAAGGCCAGAGTGTCGGTCAGACTGTTTGTAGTCCGGACTGCGCACTCGCGCGTGCTGCGGGCCAACTAAATTCGCACTCGCTATACTTCGGGCGCCTGTAGCGCACACTATGTATCACAACTGAGTATCGCCGACCGCTGTAAATGCACCACGGCGCTTCTTGCAAGCTGAAATGGCTCTATTGATACCCCAAACGCTTCACGACGAAGGAACAATGCGAGCGCTGCACCCTTTATCGGGTGAGAAGAGCCGCAAAGGTAGGCCCAGTGCGTTGATATATTATTCCTTACACTGTCATTTTGACGCAACTTTGGATCACCGTACTTGTTTGAACAAGGGATACGCGGCATAGCCCTCCTTTTTAGACGTTTATCCGTTTCAGCAGCCGCTTGGTCTTCAACGCCCAACGGGTCAACTCTGGCTGACCTTCTTGGCCTCTGACCCTAACAACCCTAGCAACACCCACCTAATCGCCCTCCAGCCGCCATGTCGAAGAGTAAAACAGCCAGTGACGCCGATGCGACCACGGAGTCGAATTCTACCGCCAGCCGAGGGGGAATCAGCGGAGACGCGGCACACTCGCAAGCGATTGACGCTAATTCGGACCAAGCCCCCCCTGCCTACTACCTATCGAATGATCAGATGACAGCCACTGCGCAGTCCTCCACACAGCCGGATTATCGTACAACTTCACATGTTAACAGCTACCAAACAAGTCCAGGCGAAGGTATCGCTGCTTGCCTGACCAGCGTGGGCAGCTGCATCGGCAGCTGTCTGGGTAACACCGCTTTGGGCTGCCTGACTGTGGCAGGAGGGTGTTGTGAATGCAGCAGACAGGCATGTGCCCCTTGCCTCTTCGCTGGCGCGGTTTGCTTGTGTCTCTGCGGCTGCAAGCGTGACATGTTTGACAATATGTAATGGTAGCACGGGGAGTACCCAGGCATGCATTCCATCGTCCGGCCCTAGTGTATTTGACTTACCGAGATCGTAGGCCTTGGTGATGGCGCGCAGCACCAGACCATTCAGCTGTCGAAGGCGCGAAAGGTCAAGTATCGAGCAGCAGGTGCTGACTTTGGCGGAGCACGAGGCGTTGGCCTTGCAAGGCGTCGAGGAACCAGGAGCTTTGATCGCCTTCGTCCACGCGGTCGTGAAAGCCACACTGGGCGATCATATCGCTGTGTTCTGCCACAGCTTGGGCGAGGCATAGAGCACTTGGGCGCTGTGACCACAATGTCGAGTACCGGCCGATAAATGATACGCGAGAGACACAGAAGGGGAGGCAAGGAGAAGGCTGGCTGGCTGCTCCTGTGACCTTCATCGGCCTTGAGGAAGATGTGCAGAGAGTACGCGAAGCTCAACGGCCTTCGTTGGTTGTTCACGTCCAAGGACCTTGCGGAAGGGGGTGATCTACCCTTTAGTATATGACTTCGTGAGCAAAGAAAGGGCTTCGCTTCAACCTCTACCCTGTATCTCGAGAGGATATATCAGCGTTCGTATCTGCGCGGACCTTCCCACCTCCTCGCGCACCTCACTATGTCTGATACACAAGCTGGCAACCCCCGGTCTGGCAACAATATCCCCTTGCAAGTTATTCAGACCGCACCCGGACCTAATGCAACGATGGGGACTAGCTCAAATACCAGAGATGGCAAAAGTGTGACGGAGGTCTGTCGCGAGGACCCATGCTGCTGTTGCGAGTGCTGTGTCGCGGTGTGTTGCCGGCCGTGCTGGAGTGTCCTGACTTGCACATGCCTTGGCGAATCATAATCACTTGGATGAATCCATTTATGGATGACAGCCGTAGGGCCCGCTCGTACACAGCATCCAAGCGCAGCTTCGGTCGCCAGTGTCAACTTGCTTACATGCATTACATGCACTGGCAGCCACTGCAGGCTATGAAGTCGACGCCTTCTGGCAGTGTACTCATACCACGACTAAGGAAGCCACACAGGACGCGTTGCTCTTCCAGGAAGAAACAGGGCTTTCGGAATGAGCCAGTCCAATGGGGACCCTTGCTGAGCCAAAGACGCCAGCTCTGACGCCGAGCAAGATGTCAGATCTCAGGATATGCTGTCCGTTCAAGATCCGTTCGTATGGGTTACGAACCTTCCTGGATCGTCTTGTCTCCTCTCTCTCGGTGGGTCGAATGCGCGAATTACACCGACCCCTTTCCGTGGTGGGTACGACGCCGCACGTGCCGGCATTGATGGAAACACCAACGGCCAACCTGCAGGCAGGCTCCACGAGTCGACTGCGACAAAGTGTCTGACGATGATTCCCATCGCGATGTGAAAWATGTCAGCAGTGGCTGGGCGCAATCTGCTGGTCGTTGATGACCACGACCAGTCACCAGAGTGATGAAATTGCAGCTTGATTGTTCCTGACTTTGCGTTCACAATGGCCATTTTGTTCCGCGATTTGTAGACGCGGCGGGCTGCGAGCTCTGAGAAAAGGGGGATGGCGAGGCGGGCGGCGCGTCTTGCAAGCACAAAGGCAGGCAAGGCTTGGCCTCGAGGTGACTTGCTGTGCGGACAAGCTACCCTTCCTTGGAAGCGAAGATCACCTGCTGAAACGCGGCCATGCCTGCGCGGTCCATCGCCTACTCGTCGGATGAAGAGGGGGATCCGACCCCCTTGCGCTCCCCGCCGCGTGTTGAGCCCGGCGAGCGAGAAGCGACGCCGATGCTAGTTGAAACGGCCGAGGAAGGGTCACTGTCCACGGCTGCTCCACCTTCGCTGAAAGTGAAAGTGACTGTGCGTCGACCCGAAACATGCGGTGCACGCTGACGAATTCTTGATTGCAGCTGCGCACCTCCATCACGCACCTCGTCAACCCCTCTTCGACCACTGAAGACCCACCTTCACCGATTCCTGTCGCCCCGCCGACGCATCGGCCCTCCCTCCACTGCGAAGAGTCTGACTTGGTCGCTTCTGAGCGGTCGCCGTCAACGTCACCAGGTTCAAAGGCTACAGCACCTACCCGCAAACGAGTCAGACAGGCGGCCAGCTACTCGTCAGACTCCGAGGTGGAAGTCATGCGGGTGCCGCCGAGCGAGCCGGCTCTGCCGAACACATATCCGTACACGGTCGGCGGACCGCTGCCCATCGACTTGCCTCCAGCGCCAGAGCGACCAAAGAAGAAGCCTCGCAAGTCTGCTGTCGATAGCGTGGCTGAAGGGTCAGAGCCGCACGCTGGCCCGTCAAAGCAACGAAAGTACGACTGGCTGGAGCCATCGACAGCGTCGGCGAGCCATCCGGGCCCGGCAGCTCGCGATCATGCCCCTCCCGAGCATTCTACCCCGATCTTGGTAGGCTGGACGGGAGACATAGATCAAGATCCGTCGCTCGATGACCCTCTACTGGATTCTGCGAAGCCTAAGAAACCGCCCAGGAAGAAGAAGCCCGAAGGTGTGGTGGGACCGGGCAAGAATTGGAGAAAGGGCATCAAGAAGTGCGTGTCCTGTGATTGGCGCAGCAGTACGGTACAAGGGTTGCTAACGAATGCAGAGGGATGCCTCTACCGTGGGTGACGGAAGCAGAGCAACTTGCACAAAGAGCCGCCGCTATGGCTGCTGCAGCTGGAGAAAGCGATCCCCTCGGAGATGCTGGCTTTGGTGAGTCGTGCTTTGAGATGGTACTTGGCTTGCTGAGTCTGTCTTAGACGACGTGCGAGGTACTCCGCAGAACCTGGTACTGCCCAGACCGCCCTCCCTTTCTCCCGAACCGTCCGTCCCTGCCAACGCCGACGAACTTGGGTTCCCAGTGCTACGTCAAGAGCCTATCACCAAGCTTGTACCACTCGGTCCTGCACCTAAGGTACGTCTTGCGATCATCAAGTTGAATGATACTCATCAATTTGCAGATCACCGCTGCGTCCTCCAATCCGGATCTGTACAACCGTGAACGTCGGGAGAAGTGTCGCACATGGCAGCGGGCGGCTCGCAGTATCTTCAACGTGACCGGTACCAGGCTCAAGTTTCACACTTGGCTCGGCAGTACGTGACGACGGTAGTCGGACGTTAGCGAGCTGACGCTTACTAGGTCCACTTTCGGAACTTGCACTCGCAATGCAGCGGGAACAGGCTATGCGCGTAGCTCAAGCTCAACAGTTACATGGCATCGACGACGACCGCTTCATTCCGTTCGCTGGCCCGCCTCCGCCAGACAAGGGCAAAGGAAAGGGCAGCTGGCTCGCTCGAGGCTCATCGCCGCACGGCGAGCGTCCAGCGCTGCTCTCTGGCAACTCGTTCGACTCTTCTGGGAGTGGCGCTGCGATCCCGCCATTCTACAAGGGCTCGATGCTGGTCAAGCCAATGGAAGTGCCGGGCCACGGATCACCCCTCCGATTCGAGCATGCATTCGCAGCAGACGGGTACGAGGGTATCATGATGGTTGATGGTCGAGTGGCCGACAGCCCAGGACCGATCCCATCACCCAAAAAGCCGGCAAAGCCAAAGCAACCACGCAAAAGTCAGGCCAAGGCCAAGGCGCCGCCACCCGCCATCGGGATCAAAGACGAGGAGGAGCCCGAGGTCGTAGCAGAGGCTGGGCGGCCCGTGGATGAGGTGATCGCGTTGGCTCTTGAATGATTCCAGTCCTGTAATGCTTTTGTATGATTACATGCCGACTCCACCGAGTGAGACCGGCTTGTTTGGTTCCATTAACGAGGTCGAGCCGCACCAAAATACCATCAATGGCGTCCGCAAACGAAGCTTCATCAGCTGCCATGGCCACTAATGGCGTCTACAGTCTCAAATCCGCGCTGCGCAAAGAGATGCTGGCGACGCTGCGCGGTATCTCGGAACACGAGTTGCAGAGCCAATGTCTGTACTGACTTTGAGACTGTCCTGATACTGATCAAGTGCAGCTCAGAGGGTGCTTGAGCACCTTCGCGGGATGAAGGCTTTCCAGAGCGCTCGCGCAGTCTGCTGCTACCTCAGTATGCAGAAAGGGGAACTACGTACGGACAGGATCGTCTCGCATCTGCTTGCAAGCGGTACGTCGCCATGCCAATACTTTCCAGTACGGTGATGCTGATGCTTCGCAGGTATCGCTCTATACACACCGTATCTTCCACCGCAACCTCCAAGCGTGACCTCTAATCTGACACACCCGCCAAAGCCTGAAACGGACATGCGGATGCTCCGACTATACTCGCCCAAAGACTTGGAAGCATGTCCAACCGACAAGTGGGGGATCCTAGACCCCGGTACGACCCGGTATGATGTTGCTGAACCATCTAGAAGGCAAAACGGTGCGTCCGTGCAAAGTGTGCGCCGACGTCGCTCACATACCCGAGTTCTTGATGCCGATGCGCCAGACTTGGATTTGATCCTTTTGCCTGGGGTGGCGTTCGATACAGATCTCAATCGGGTGAGTTGGGTTCGTCCGTACGAGGACCTTGGCTAGATTCCTCAGCTTGGTCGCGGTAAGGGGTATTACGACCGATTTCTACAGCGGTATAGCGTGCAACGACGAAAGCCACTACTTCGTATGTGGCATTCGCTACGCTACTTGCAGCGGCTCACGCTCGTCAGTTGCACTGGCACTGGAACCTCAGGTACTACCCGCTCTCCAAGGTGTGCCGCACGATGAAGCCGACGTGCCGCTAGATGGCGTCGTGCATCCCGACGGGATCATTATGCGCTCGTAGTCTTCAAACAAGATATGCATGCTATGAGGCGTATGATAAAATGCAATATGAAAAGTCCGTCAGGTCGGGCGTCGTTACAAAGAGCGTTGACAGAGTCATCATGAGCCGGAAAGAATGGCGTCAATCTGAGAGTTGATCCATGCGGTTCGGCTGCTGAGGTCCGCCTGGGGAAACTTGGCGGCCAAGGCTTCGCGAACGGATCGTTTCGTGCTATAGCATCGTCAGAGTTGAGGTGAAGACGAGTGATACACATACACAGTCATGAGATCTTGGGTTGAAAGCAGATGGCGTAAGGAGCCTAGCAACTCCTCATCCGACGGATTCGTGCTTGTACTTGGGCCGGCGAAGGGATTGTGAGTGGTTGCGAGCGAGAAAGTTGACATTGGTCGTGGCATGCCCAATTGGGATCGATCCGGTGGAGCATAGCCGCCTAGCAGGGAGCCATTGCCAGAGAAGTCGTTGAGGTTGGTCATGACCGAGTTGCGCGGTCCCGTGGGCTGCATGCCGAGCGGGGCAAAAGGCGGCATCATACCTTGGTGTACCGACCCAGCGAAGCCTCCATAGTCAGAGCCGGCCGGTGACTCCATGAAGGGGTTCATTGGTTGGCCGTATACACTGCCAGGTCCCCACTGACTGAGACCAGCCATGGACGGCATGCGGCTCGCAGGGTTGCGGATTCCAGCCGCGCCGCGAAGATTGGGGTTTGACCCCGAGTGTCCTAGCGGCGAGCCGTCGCGGTAATAGTCGCCGCCTGGCGGCAAGGATGAATGGACGCTAGCTGGCGGTGGGCGGCGGGAGTAGTTGTTGCGTGCGGTTGTCTGCGTTCGCGATGTTCGCGTAGCTGAGCTGTGTGACGTTGCGCGTGACTTTTCCGAATGCACCGAGCCGGTCTCCCACGCTTCGGCCTCGTACTCTGTTTGAAATCAGCCATCGATCAACCTGAGCTTGCATTGACTGACCGCTGAATTTCTTGAGCGGAATCATTGAATCGTCATAATGTTCAGCCTCATCAGAGATGACCGTCTTGTTGTTTCCTTCGCCCACGACGACTCTGTCATAAGTGATAAGCACCAATAATCGCCCGGCGTGAGAACGCGTACCTGGTGTTACCCCAGCTAAAGTCGTCCATGGACCAGAACGAGTATAGGGGCAGGAAAAACGAGTAGATAGGGAAGCTGCAGGTGGTCAGCGAAACGTGACTAGCTTGGATGAGACTCACGCAAGAATGTAGACGAACATCCACCCGATTAGCATGAACTCTCGCTTGAGGATGAAGATAATAGCCTGACGCATGAGTCAACCAACGCCAGCAGCATTATATTTGCACTTGCCTGCAGACCGTAGATGGCAGCCAACATCGCGATCGAGATGATTGGAATCGCAGCCTTGCCTGTAGATACTGTGATGACGAGGTACACGAGCTACATGGGAGTTAGTATCCGGCACGGGATGCACGCCCTTGAACTGACATAAACGCATGTTGCAGGGAGAATCTGTAAAACGTCATTCCATGTTCTCGTTGTAAATCGCCATCAACGTACGATTGTACCCAAGAGATCGACGAAAACGAAGAAGCGCATGGAAAACAGGCAGAAACCGCACATTTCCGGCAGGAACAGCAACTCGACAAGGTTGTGGATGGTGGAATTGATCCATCGCCGACGCTGTGACAGCAAGATGCTCCAGCGGTCGGGGGCTACTGTATGGGCGATAGCGTCCGGCGTGAACTTCATCTTGAATGTCGGGAAGTGCTTCATCATAAGTGTCGTCAAATACCGATCTTCTCCGAGCGAAAAGAGGTTCTTCTTGTGCAGCGTATCCACATTCGGCTCGGCGTACTCGTCAATGACGCGACTGGAGATGATGATTGGACGACCTTTGTCGGCCGTTCGGATGCGATAGACAGAGAAGCATCCAGGTAAACAGGTCACCGAGCCGAATAAGCTTTCGAAAGCTTTTGTGAGATGGTGTGAGATGTAGTACTCATAAACCTGCGAGAGTCAGCCAACGGCAGCCGTTTCAGACGTGAATCTCACCTGAATCATCGTAGTGAGCGATTGACGTTCATTTGCAAGCTTGGTCTCGCCGCAGATGCCGATGATGCGTGAGTCATCCGACGTGCAAGCGATCATACGGTTGAGCGAGTCTGGCGTAACCGTCTAAAGTATATTAGCAGGAGCCTGATAATCTTGGGTGACTCACGGTATCCGCATCCACTTGAAAGATGTACTCGTAGAAGGCGGGATCAATGCCAATCACGTTGCGCATCTGGTGATAGATCTCCAATTCTAACGGAGACATCGGCGCGTCAAAGTGCACCCTGTTGAGGTAGTGCAAAAGCAACACTTGTGAATCCCTTTTGCCGCGGTTGCCTGGGCGTGACCGCTCGCTGGGCTTGCCGACCTTGACAATGACCATGTACCTGAAAAGATGAGCAGCTATACATAAATAGGATGCAACACTCACGGCACGACGTGACCTTCAAATTCATACAGACCCGAGTAGACCTTGCCATAGTTCAGTTGCTTGGAACCTTCACCAATCGATTTGAACAGCAACGGTTCGGGATCCACGTTGGGGTCCACGCCGAGAATGTCAAGTACGATGCGGGGTGTCGTACGGTCGTTACCACTGCCGATGATGTTACCGTCGCAGATGATGAACATTAATTTGCGCTTGTCGTCGTAGCGTAGGTCGGCCAGCGAGTCGATGGTACGACGAAGTGATTCTTCACCTTCTGTGTAGCACGGTACCTGACAGATAACAAACTTGTCGAGCAATTCGGGTTGGCGTTTGCCGCCAAGTTGCAGCGCTGCGAAGACTGACGAAAAGCCCGTCAACAGTTGTTAGACACCGGCATTGTCACTCACACTTGACACCGATAGTAGACATCAGAAGAACAGAGAAAGCAAGCAACAGGTAATTTTGCACGGTGCAACGGGGTGTATCACGGAAGTCGGTTTTGCCCACGAGGAAAGCGTTATCGAGACACTGCAGCTGCAAATGCGCATCGTCACCTGAAAGCGTGGCCAGGACCTTGTCAACACCCTTGGTCAGGTCCTGGCCTGGGGTGTTGCTGAACAGGTCGGTGATATCCGAGTTGAGGAAGCTGTAGTTTGGCAAGTCGGTACCGCTGGAAGAGGAGTAGAGCTCCACAGTGTAGAGATAGTCGCTCAAATCGTACACCTTGTCTTTGTAAATCCCCCAGGTCCTGTATCCGGGGTCAGCACGATCTACGTTGCGAAAATGGCACCCACTTGGAGTCGCTGTCTGCCTTGGACCGGACATAAGCTTTGTCCATCACGTAGGAGCCCTTGTAATACTGCTCCAGAGCAGGCTGCAGCTCATTCTTGTACCAGTTGATGTCGTTCAGCTTGGTACCGGTGGCGGTCTGCGCTGGACCGGAAGTGTGTACAGCGTAAGCGACAACCGGTGTGAAGTTGGCGCGCTGCAGCACAAGCGACTGGTCGGTGACCAAGCTGGGGCAGGCGATGGTCATGGGAATGGGAAAGTAGTTTGTCAAGTCTTGACCGGCAAATTGCAAGTTGATCGCTGATGACGCAGTGTAGCCAGTGATGTCGCCCTTGTGGCCCTTGTAGAAGTTTGTGAACTGTAGCCATCATCAGCAGTGTCCATACCACACCTGTGACCACAACCTACGTCGTATACTTTGCTTGCGATAGCAGCATAGTAGTCGTCGTCGCCGGCATGCTCCGACAGCTCCGTCTCGTTCCACGCCTTGTCGCTGTCAGGACAGAGCAGCTTGCCGAAGAAGATGATGTAAAAGATGATGATACCGCAGAGGAGGAAGATCATCAAGCAAATGGTGACCTTTTCCCGCCAAGCCATGCGGATATCTGGCCGCTTCATCCGCCCCACTTTCGCCATTAGGAAGGAAGGAATCCACCAGGTGAACATCCAGGTGATCCGGATCCACCACCGACGCGCGCTAGTCGTGGGCACCGTCTCGACCGTGGCATGAGACTTGTCTTTGACCACCATGTCGGCTGCGGCGGCTTCTTTGTTGTTCAGCTCGTGGGGTTCGCCAGTGACTTCGTCGTGAGCCATTTTGCGGTTGTGATCTGCATGACCGCTCTCTGCCGCCTTGTCGTACTCTGACCAAACTCCGCTCGCGCCGTCGTTGTACTCGCCTTGCGCCCCAAAGTAGGTCGATCCGTTGGTCGTTTGACGCTGAATCAAGAGGTCATCTGCGCTTTCACCGTATTGCTGGTTCCCGACGCCGAGA
Source organism: Holtermannia corniformis (assembly GCA_001599935.1). NCBI lineage: Eukaryota > Fungi > Basidiomycota > Tremellomycetes > Holtermanniales > Holtermannia > Holtermannia corniformis. Next base: position 604,558 of record BCIJ01000005.1, on the reverse strand, counting down.
TGAGGGTAGGAAGGGGTTGCCGGGCTCTTGTACCCTGCCTCCGTGGGGCCGGCGCGAGCTTGATAATCATCATCTTCACTTGGAGCCAACGGCTTTTCCCGAGCGCGAAGCCTGTCCTCGGCTTGTTTCCATGCCCCGTACGACAGCCAGACTGACGTTTGGCCGACCGCAAAGTCGGAACCCTCGTCCCAGCCACGATTGGCGGCAAAGTCTCGGATGGCATCTGCTGACGCAGCACTGAGGCCCTGGGCCTCTGCAAAGCTTGATATGTCACTCTCAGCGACGTACTCGACAGCACGACGAGCGATCAAGTCGGGCAGAAGCAAGGATCGTACTTGAGCCTTGACACGACGCTTGTCGAAAGAATTGGGCTGCAGCGAGTCGTTTGGTCGAATGCAAGACACTGTCCACATGTTGGTCTGGTCGATGGACGAGAACACACTTGCAAGCGTGGAGTTGATCTGGTCCGAGACCGGGTGCGGCATTGACAGATCTAGTGTCTTCTCAGGTGCAAGCTTGGCGCCGGCCTGAATTGGCGCCGTAATGTTGGTCGGCTGGCGCAGCGGGGCGGACGACACTTGCGCCTCGACGATGCTGTCGTCGTCTAGAGGATGACCTTCGGTCGCGATACTCGGTCCCGACACGAGCTTGGCCACGAAAGAGTCGGACGAATTGCGGAGCAGAGTGACGAGCTGCGAGTCGACAATGTCGCTGTTCTTCTCTACGAACCCATTGGCATTGTAAGAGCACTGCCCAGCGTAGTGATTGATGCCAAACAGCTTGCGCTCCGTCGGCATTGGCCCAAGACCTAGTCCGGGGCTGGTCACGAACGAGCTGTGAACGCCGTACGAGGTCGTGAGGTCATTCAGAAGTGCCGCGTCCGAATCCTCGGCTGCTTTGCCAGCTTTGGCGCGAGTGCTTGCTTTGCGTAGCGAGCCGAGCAAGTTTGCAGGCTTGTAAGCTAACTTGTCATTGCCTAGTAGACCGCCGCGGAGCAACTCCATGCAGGCCGCGTTGTCCATCGTCGTCACGGCCGGCAGCTTGTGGCCTGATTTTTCCGCACGGCCATTCGGTCCCGGATCGTCCACGAAGGCGCGGCGTTGTAGGTACGAGTGTAGAACCTCATTTGAGAAGTTGACTGCAAACTCGTCAAAGCCGTCCGAGCCGTGGCTTGCCACAAGAGGGACAGAAGCTCGTGGTCCAGCATCGCTGCTCTGTGCCCGGGTCTGGAATCCAGGAACGTCGAGCTGAATGATCTGTAGCTCGGGATCCGGGTCGTTTGCCGACGGCGCAATCTTGCGATTGGCGGTCTCGACCACAAAAGCGAATAGGATGGAATAGAGGTTCCGGACTAGGCTATCACGTTGTCGGGCGGCACCTTCGGCATTGAGAAAGACGGAGCACATATCCTTCTTGACGTATTGCGTCTGGTTCGTGAGAGCCTGCTCGAGGTCTTCCGGCGAGATCCCGAGATGGGTCGCAATCTCGAGCAACAGATGGCGCTGCTCGACCGATGCTGACTCGTACGAGACCTCATGAGCACCGTGGTCGATGAATGTGAGATTACCGAGAAGCAGGATGGTGGTGAGGATGGCAAAGATGCTCTGTACATGCTTGGGCTTGAACCCGAGCGAGGCCATGGCGACGCGGAGCTCATCGAGCTGGATCGAATCGTCGCTGAACGGCCCACCTGGCAACCGGTAGCAGCCCGAAGATGCGAGCAGCGCATAGCTCGATGGGTCTTCGAGGTTGAGAGCGTTGCGCTCATCGGGTGCGGCACCGGCCAAGAGCTGATAGAAGACGTGGAACGTGCGCTCATCGTGCATGAGCCGTGGGCCGAGGCGCGACTTGTTCAAGCCAAAAGTGAGCACTTTGGCACCGTCTATCCGGCCGTCGTGGGTGAAGTGGAGTTCGAGGTATCGAGAGTGTTGCGATGCAGACGAGTTGACGACGGTTTTGGCCGCGCCAAACGACTCGAGCAGAGTGAAGACGCTGCGAATCTGGTCCGACAAGCGAGAATCACGCTGTGAATGGGAGGACAGGCGGAGAACTTGATTGGTGAAGAGCTTGGAGGAGAATGATTTTCCTGAGCCAGCGATGCCGCTGGAGCCGCGGGTCAGCAAGTGACGAACAGAAGCAAATCCGCACATACCTGTACACAACGCTTTGGCTCTCGTTCCGCCGCTGCATCATCAGATACACCCGCGCTGCCAAATCATACAGGTGCGGCTGCAACGTCGGCCTCTCGCCCTGAGCGTCCCCATCTGTCTCCTTGTAGCTCCTGTCCTCGTACTCCTTTGCGCTCGCATCCGATGCGTTCGCCAGCGATCGCAACGGGTTCACCACGAGTAACGTGGTTGAGCCAACATACGTGTATGGTAGATCAGAGCGCGAGCGAGCCTGCAGAGCAGCAACGATCGTGTCTTCAGTCGGGTAAATCTTGGAATGGGAGTTTGGCGAGGCCGAGATGAGCGACGTCAGGTTGGTGAGAGCTTGGGCCTCACGGGCCGTCATGTTGGGTGCGGCTCCCATGCTGGCGCTCGCAGCAAGCAGGGTGTCGTAGAGATGTCCTGATCTCTCTACTAATCACAGTGTCGTAGCTCGTCGTCGCTGGTCAAAGGCTGCCATCAGTCCCGCACAGCCTATGGCACGCAACCCCTTTGGCGGTACTGACCGTGATGATCCGACTCTTTTTCGCCGTGCTCGTCAAGGATCGTGACAGACTCAAGGAAGCGTCATGTAATCGTGAAGCTGTCTTGATATCCTAACACGTCTCCTAGCCAACGACGCCCGACAACGAAGATTCCTCGGCAAGGCGATGCTCGGTGCGGCAACAAGTCTGACGCGTGGTTTTGCTCAGTGGCAATTATTACGACGCTGGTGCGATCGACCGAGGCAGCCAGCCGTGTCAGAAGCCTGCCAACTCGCATGTATAGCACGTAAGATAGTCGCGAATCGAAGCCCTCAAACGAGTCCCGGAAAAGCAGGCTGTATACCATGGCAAGTAACCGGCGTATACTGAACCTTTGCATCGCGCCCATCTCTCCACGCCATGCTCAGTGACCGTGCTTCTCTTCCTTTTCGGCCTCGGCAACAAATTGCCTGATGCTACGAATCGAGTCAGCACGCAGGACCACAAAGACAAAGTCGATTACTTACAATGCCTCCTCTTCGCTGCAAAAGTAGAATTCATGGTCAGCATCAGGCGGTTGACGGGAAGATGTTACGAGTGGGCGAAAGCAGAAAGCTGACGATGGGGCGTGTAGCGAAGGCTGAAGCTGAGCCGGCCGAGATAACACCGGGCTCTGGGCAAGACGGCCTCAACTGGGCGGAACAGAGTTGCAACAAGCGCAGCTACCGGGCTGCGCAAGGCAAGCTTGCCCATCGTGCTTGAGCCAGCAGACGACTTCGACCAGCAGCACTCGACCAGCAGCACTCGATCAAGTGAGTTGGGCAATGGCACTCACCTCGAGGAAGCTCCGACGTCGACCTTGTCGATGGGCTGAGCCTTGCCAGTGGTCGGAGCGGCGGCCTTGTCACCGCCCGAGGTAGCAGCGACGGCAATGCCGACGGTAGAAAGGATCGTACCGAGAGCGCTGCGGATATTTGCGAGCGTACAGACGGCGAATGTGGGACAGTATTGGGATAGTGTTGTAATGGATGGACAGTTTCGGATCACGGATGGCGTTCACAAATAATCCATGAGCGAGATTGAAAGGAGCGGTGAATGGTTGAAGATGACTGATCAGTACCAGACGCCTTGATACAGCGCTAAGAGACATACAGGTACTCGTTCTGCAGGCGCAAAGTCAGCTCTTTGTGATCGGATTCGATGCAGAAAAGCCGCCCGACGATTTCCTAGCCCTGACTCACCTTGATGACCCGGCCAGCAATAGTGTAGGACATTTTGAGGATGGATGGAGGACAGTCTATAAGAGCTATACCTGACCTGCTTGGTGCAGCGGCGAAAGGGGGTTACAATGCAATCGCCGACAGCAGCCACGGCGTTATCAGCCGGTGGGGTTTGGCAGCCAACTTGTAGCATGAGCGAGATCACAGCGATTCTACAACACCACTTGCTACCGCCGCCTTCGACGCTCATCAGTCATCCACTCGGCCTCGGTCGGCTTCGACACAAACGCCTCAAACAGTCCGCCGCTCAATATGTCTTTCTCCGTCTCCTGCTGGACTTGGTGCAGCCGCATCTCCCACCAGTCTCGTTCTTCCCGCTCAAGCTCCTCGACAGACGATGGGATCGGACCCGTCAGAGACGCAAGGTTTCGTACGGAATGGAACGCTCCGCTTTTCGCTGCTGTGACGTTGCCGACGACTTGACCGACTTCCTGGAGATGCTGGCGTTGCTGAAGGCTCGGGCTGCGAGGGATCGCCTTGGGGTTGGCGAGATCCGGTGTGCCCGGGTGCCGCGCCGTCATAGTGGCGAGCGTCGTCTGGCAAGATCGCTCCAGAGCGCTCAGCCACTTGTGATACGTTTGCGACAGTACCCGGCTCGGTCCCTGAGGCGAGCGCAACGTGCTGCTTCGCTCCTGTAGTGTCAGGAACACCGTGTTCGTGGTACCAGACAAGCGCTGGCCGCAGCTCGTCATCTCGACGGCGACAATATCCACGGCGATTAAATGTTCGTAGCCTACACGCGATGTCAGCTTTTCTCCAGAGTCTGCAACCAGTGTACGCACGCAAGCTTCCCGCTAGGTCGCGAACTGCCACCGCCTTTGCGAGCGCGTACGGCTCGGCAATGAGTTTCCACCCGCCTTCAGGTCTTTCCCTGGCCTTCTTGCCGCTGCCTTTGAGCAGGCCCGACTTCTCACTGACTGGCGTCGTGAAGAGGACGAGGTCGGAAAAGACAAACACGTAGACGGCGGTCTCCTTGTTCTTCGACTTGATCTTTTCCCTTGGATCATGCGGAAGGATAGGGACAGCGGCCCGCCGTGCGTCGTACAACGAGGTCCGAGACGACGCGATCGAGTCGGGCCGGAGATTACTAGAGATCGTCGTCGACGCGTACCCCGAAGGTGCTGAACTTTGCGTCGATGGTGCCGTCCAAGCCGACGACGTCGTCGATGAGGTTGTGAGTAGCGACGCGTCTGACGAGTCTGAAAACGTCGACTCGGGCCTTGGGTACACATTCTGCGGCGAACGCGGCGAAGCGGCCGCGCCCTTGACGCCGTACAGTTGTGAGATGTCAGGCGGCGAGTGAAACGCTTGCATCGCGGCGCGGTCCTTGTCGGGTACGGCGACCTTGTGCAAGAGACCTTGAGCGATCAGGTGTCGTTGCCGAGAGGCGAGGATGAACGAGTCTGGCAGACCTCGGATTCGCGGCTGCAAAGCCTTGAGCGTCTCGTACTTTTCCTCACGCGCTTTGACCTCTTGCATCATGCGGATCAGCGAGTCGGTCAAGTGCAGCACGGCGAGGATCGGGAGGTGATCCGGGTGCGAGCTAGGCGTGAGGTCGCGCAACAGCTGCCAAAGTGAGCGGGGTGCACTTGATCTGTGGGCAATTACATACTTTGAAGAACAGAGGATACTTCATGAGCCTCTGTACCGGCTTCAGAAGGAAACTGGCAAGCGACATGGACCCGCATTCCGGCGCTTCAGTTTGCATGCGCACAAACTCGCCAAAGTCACTTTGCGGGTTGCGCGTCATGTCCTCGATTGCCTTTGTCACCTTGTCAAACTTGACGAGGTACGGCAAGTGGACCTCGAGCTTGCTCGCAAACGGCTGGAACACGTCTGCGAAGCGCAGTACGATTGGGCCCTGTGCTTTGCGCATCTCCTTCAACGCTGTATCAATGCGCGAGTGGAGCTGGACGATATCGTCGAGCCAGTCGAACAATCGTGAAATGTCGGGTGCGATGCCTTCAATCCAGCGACCTTGTGGCGTTCGCAGAGGCTGTGCGAACAGCCTCAGAACCGTGCGCAGGCTCACGACAAATGCGTGCTCCGTTTCACACAATTCCCAGATGACTTCTTGGCGGCGAATCTCCATCGGTCCAAAGCGGTCCAGTAGGATGCTGAACTCGTGTTCGGACCGTAAGGCCGTACGCCATGTCTTTGCAGAATTGTTGGCGATCGAGTCGGACCGCTCTTCAGTGGCCCCGAGGCGCTGTGCGGCGCTATACCCCGCACTGGCCACGTCGAACGTTTCAGATCGCTGAGGCGGCGCTGGACGAGGCGGTGATGGTGGGAGATGGTGCTGCTTGTGCAATGTTGGCTGTGACTTGTGGTGTCGCAAGGTCGGCGCTCGTGCTGGAAGACGCACAACGTGGGTTTGCTCTGCGGTTGGCACTGGCGGAACAACAGGCCGTTGAACCGGCGGCCGAGCAGGTAGTGGCGGACTGATACCGCGGCTTGCGGGTAGTTCGATCGTCGCCAGTTTGCCTGTCAAGGGTGGCGTTGGCGGACCATCCCGTACATATGGCAGGCTCGAGTCGCTCTGCAGCCGTTGGTCACGACGTGTCTCGACTTCGAATGATGGTGAGGGAAATTCCGTCGGGCTGTCGGCATCACTATCCTGCTCTAATGCCGAGTCGTACCCGTCAAAGTCGATAGTGGTATCTAGTGCAAGCACCTCTTCTTGGGGATCCTCATCGTCCATGTCCAAGTCGAGTCCAAGGCCCGCGACCAGCCCGCGCAGATCACTCATACGCCTCGCCATGGAGTTCCGATGCTCGGATGGCGCCGCACTCAGTTCGCTCGTACGTCGTGGACGTGCATGCGCTTCCTTGGGGGTCGCCTTCGGGGTTGCAATGGAAGTCTGATCGCCGCTGTCCAACAGCGCCGTAGCGTTCGACTTGACAGTGTTTTCGCGCGTTCGTGCATGAGGAGTTGTTTCGACAGCAGACGGTCTCCGAGATCGCTCCGTGAGTGGCGTGCGGGGTGTACCGCCGAAGCTGGATCCACTAGATGAGGGGGATCTCGCACCCTGCTCTAATGCCGCCATGCGGTGTATCGCTGGCAATGTCGGCGTCGTCATGATTGGCGTTGGAGACTTGAGGTCCTCATTGTTGTGGCGAGCATGGTGGCGCGCAGGCGGCGTAGCTGGACGCGGCGGCTTTGACGTTGCTCGTGGTCGGGTAGCTCGTACAGTGCCAACAACCCCCGAGTCGGCTCGTTCTCGGCTTGACACGGGTCGCGGGGAATGTACTTTGTATCGAGTCGGCTGGGGACTTGACTTGACAGAGATGTCGTCCTCGTCGAGTTTCTGCGCTTTCGCAAATGCATTCAAGCGCTTGAACGCAGGCGAAGATAGAAAGTTATCCATCGGCTCCTCAGCGGACGATGTACTCGAACGGGACGAAGACCGTGAAGGCTCATGGGGAGCCGTAAAGTACGACCCGGTTGAAGGAGTCGAGGATACGGAGGTATCGAGCGGCGTCAACGGCGCCGATGGGAACGGCTGTGGCGGCGAAGACTCAGATTGAGGAGAACGTGCCGGCTCGCTGGCTTCGAATAATGGCATGGCGGGATGAACGATGCTTGAGATGCGGCGTTGCGAACGTGGCGGGCGAGACGGTGCAAGCTCAACGTGTGCTGCAGCGTCTGACGCCGTGATGGTCGTCCCGGTCATGCCACCTAAGCCCAAGGCATTGGTACTGCTGTCGGCGTTCGAGTCTCGTCTAATTCCGCTTGGGGACGGCGAAGAACCGCGCCGACTGCTACTTGCAGTACGTGCCTTTGGACCGGGAGAGGACGCAGGCATCGGCGGAGGGGAATAAGACAGGAATGAGGGACCGCAGGGTAACACCCCCCGGAACCCACCCGGATCTGGAGTAAGGGACGGTCTGCGAGAGGGAAAGACGTGCGAAGAGCGTCCCGGGCCGATCTCGCTCGTTGATGCGTCTGACTGTACGCGGCTTGGTGTCCTCGGGACCGCTGTCTGCGATCGAGCCGACGTTTTGCGTGATCTTGGACTCTGTGCGTGGGAGCTCGCAAATGTGTTGGGAGCTGGCAAGGAGTGGATGGAAGCAGAATCTGGCTGGCCCTCACGATTGTCAAATTGCGGCCCTTCTTTGGTTGTGCCAGTCCCCAGTGCCAGCATTGCGGCGGCCTCGACACCGGCAAATAACGCAAGAGGCATCGGAGGCGGCTTGACGCTGGTGTCCGTGTACGAGCGCGAAGGATTCGGGAACTCGGCCGTGTATGGTCTGCGATGCGAGTGGGACGCTGACGTCGACGAGGGGGAGGGGACAGGAGGCACATCGTGACGCGTCAGACGAGCCGTCGCGATTGACGCCGAGCGTGACCGTGTCATACTGCAGGTGTCAGCTGTAGGCCAGGCGCAGCGCGCAGAACACCATTTGTACTTACCTGGCTTATTGAGCACTTGATGTAAGAAGCGATGATGGCAGTGAACCGCCTGACAGGAGTCTGGCAGCTCTAATTGACGCGATCATCAACAGCGTGCGTTCCAGTCTGGACGGCGCCCCTGCAATCCATGCCACTCAGGCGCGCCACAAGCTGGGAACGCTGCTTCATGTGCTTGTCGATAAACCTGAAACGCTGAATGTCTGTGCCGGCAACTCTACTGATTTTTGGGAGGAGCTCACTACTATCGCTCATTGAAAGAACAGCATGGTCTGCGAACAGAGGCGGCGATAGTCCCCACAAGGTCAGCTTAGGAAACGATCACACCTCGCCTTCCGATATCTCACCACCGCCCAGACGATCCGTTGAGACCGCGAGCAGATCATGACTTCAACGACGCATCCGACCAAGCTTGTCCCAAACATGCAGCATCAGCTTCGTGCGAGGCAGGATAGGAGCCGTTCGAATAGTACAGGACCTCAGGTGCTCCATGACGCCTCCCGTCCAGCCACGCTGGAGGCATCAATACAGGTACCATCAACGTCCCGTGGACTCGTATGGGTCGGCGGCAACATTTATGTCCCTCTGGACCTGTGGCTGTCCGGCCAGCCTCTTCCAACGCCGCTCTGCTCCACGTCCATAGGCAACCAGCCTACCTCATCACGTCAAGCCGGCATACTTGTCCCGAATGTGAAGAATGGCGGTGTTGATCCGTTACACTTGCCCCGTGCACCTCCCCAAACACTCTCATCTCTACCAACCTCGACTACCATTCCTTCTAGCCAGCCGTCAGCAATTGATTCGTCTACGTCGGCATCTGGCTCGACGACGGCCAGCAAACGCCGCGCATCATCATTGGCGTCTGCAGCTGACGCCACTGCGACCGAGCCAACAAGTGACGTCGAAACTGCCATTCGTCCAACCAAGACGAAGAAACGAAAGACTGCCTCAAGATCTTTGCTCTCTGCAGATGAACGCGAGGTGCTGAACGCTCCCGACGCTGCCGATCCGCAAGCAACCGCGCTTCAGGAGCCGTCTGGGGAATCTCACAAGAGTAACTCACCTGCACCCGCGGTCATCTCGAGCGCCTCAGCGTTGACTCCCACTCCCAAACCGACCGCCTCCCAGATAAGAGCTGCAGAGGAGCCCCCTCAGCTTTGTCTGCGCGAGCAGCTTCTGAAGGAGAAACTCAAGAAAAAGTGGGCGACGCCACCCAAGAACGCTGGTACGAGGTCTTCATGCCTCGCCTCAACCTCGCAGCAGACGATCGTGCTCAAGCAGGAGCCGAACATGACGCCGGTGCCAGCCGCCAGCTTGCAGGCGCAAGCAATGTCAACCCCGCTACCTGGTACCCCGGCAACCCCTGCATCGGTGTTCATGACGACAAAAATGCACTGGGAGAACGCTAGGTCGACCGTCGCAGTCCCGGTTGCCTTCCCATCGCCCTTCCTTAGCGGGGCTAGGGAAGCTCTGGTGGCGACTCCTCCGGTTCGCAAGTCGACTCAACCTAATCCGTTTGGGAAGTCCAAGTCAGCGGCACAACCCCTTCTTGTTACGCAGGATCCTGGGAGTACAAGTGTCCGGTCAGCGGTGCGTCCGAGTCAACAGTCCAACGCAAGCGACAAAGGCACGGTCACAAGCGGGCCAAGTGCCAACACGTCAGCGTCCAAACCACTCGCAGACGCTTCATCTTTCTCGAGCACTGCTCGTGCGACAAATCGTCACTCGGAAAGCGTGTCCAGAACCGAGGCCAACGCGGTGCGAGCTTCCGCTGTGCCTTTGGCCCCAACACTGTGCAAGACCCCGAGCAGCACCGGTCTCTACCATTCTCCACAGTCTGGGAAAGTGGTATCACTCGATGATTTCACAATCTCAACCACGGTCAAGCTTGCGGCCCGTCTGGAGAAATCACCATTAGCTGCTTTCGTCGAGCTACCAGGGTGCTCCGTGCAAGACCAGTCAGCCCGTCAACAGCCAGCTTCGCCACCTCGCTCAACCGTCGCCGCAGAATCCGTCGATGACTCGCTGGTCGACGTTGATAGCTGTGTGAGCGGTGATAAGACCCCTGGCGCTCGCTCGGTACCGGAACGAGCGCCAGAGATTGTGTCTGTCATCAACAAGTCGGGTGACATTCATGCGGCCCGGACCGCGAGCAAAGAGACACAGGTCTCTGCCGTGTTTGACTCTGCCCTCTATCCTGAGCCTTCGGCGGCCTCGAAACATGCAGCAGTCGCCGCAAGTCACCATGCGAACAGGCAAGCAAATGCGCTCAAAAAGAAAACGACTGGTTGCCTTACTCAAGCTACGAAGTCGACATCGCATCCTTCAGCCAATGACTGTACCACAGTTCCAGTGGTCAAGTGCGCGTCTCACTCGATGCCGGTCATGCGTACGTCACTGGCGGCTCCATTGGTACCTGCGCCAGTGCCTGTACGTCCGACCACACTGCCGGCAAAACCAGTGTCTCGGAGCATCACTAGACCTGCTGCGCTTCCGCTAGCCGCACGTCTGTCATTGAGCAGCGGCACGGAGAAGGCGTTCGTCAAGAAAAAGGACCTGTCTCAGCGGGTGTCGACACTACCTTCATGCCCCCCTCCGGTCGTCACAAAAACAGCGCCGAACGTTAGTGTGGCGTCTTCTATACCAGCTGCTACCCACCCTCAAGATTGTGCACCGCCGCCACAAGGTCAAAGAGATAGCGGCGGCTCAGTCGCCCCTCAACGGGGAAGATCGAGAAGTCGTTCACCTCGGCCACTTCATCGAGCGTCGGCTTACTCGCCCCCTCGAGGCCGTCGCGAGCGCAGCCCAAGTCCGCCCCTTCCCTGTGAGGACCGTCGTCGTGCGTACGATACCAGCGACTCGTCGACAAGTCCGGATAGACGACAACACGCTTGGCGAGATCTACCACCCCGTCAACCACGATCACCTTCTTTCTCTCCGCCACCATCTCGCACGCAATTCTATCACCCCGATATGCGGCCACCTCGTGACAGATATCGTTCTCGGTCACCGTCACCTCGTCGCTTCCGGTCTCGAAGTCGAAGTCCGATTCGTAGGCGAACTAGCGTAAACGACAGGCCTCCGCATCTCGGGCGCTCACGATCGCCTTGCGCACCGCGGAATGTCAGTCACAGCTACGTACAAGGGCTTCGTGACGCTCCGCAACCGCGACCTCAACGAAGTCCCAGTCCGATGACACGCAGTGGCGCTTCGTCGCGCGCCGAGATATCGCGACAGGGCGGAGCTCGGGATCTGGCATCGAGGATATCGAAGGTCGTTGAAGTGCAGCCCCCTCCATCTTCGCGTCCTCCTCCCACTCCTCCTTCACTGCCATCACATCTGCTATCGGGGTCACGATCGTCAGCATCTGTCCATCCAATCGTGACGACGACACGGAAGCCGACGCCTCCAGGCGCAGACAATGCGAACCCTAGTCCTGTCCCTGATCTTGCTTCACGTATGGCAAACCCCCCGGCAACCCCCATGACTGCTACCAACGCGTCCGCAGACTCTGCGCTGAATGTCAGCAGCACTTCCAACAGTTCCGCTCATGCGTTCCGAGCACCTTCCTTGCTGCAGCGGATGTCGATGCTAACACCTTCAACCCCGCAAGATGCATCGCTAGCACCACGCAGTGATCGCGGGGGGCAAGACGATGCCACGCGCGCGAATGTCAGTATCACCTTTGCGAAACGACTGGGTCCTACGGCTGCGCCACCCCATCCGATCCTCGCTACGGACTTCTTCTCGACACCCGAGGCGAACAAGCCTGTGGTGAGATCCAATTTTGCCACCAAGATATTGGCACAGACTTCGACTTCCGAACTCAACAAGCCGACTCTTGCTGCCCGCATGTCAAGTCCCCCCTCTGATAAAGTGCCAAGTCGGCCCCGTCTGATGGATCGCTTTGGCGATTGATCTGACTTTCAATTGTGAAGCACTTCCTGCGGTAAGTCTTACCAAACGCAGATTACAGCCCAGCCTTACGATGCAGAGCTCAAGCCAGACGAGTAAACTGGTGGGCAGATGTACATGACAGCAGGTGTTGTAACATGAGCCAATGCTATTGTACATAATGTTCTCGCGTAGGTCACACATCGGGGCTACTACTCCTCAGGTCGATCACTCCGCGTGTCTCCGAGCAGTCTGATGAAGCTCTTTCTGCTGTGAGTGCTGTTATAGCTGATTCGGACTCAGGTCTGCGCTGTTTACCCCCAAGGCTTGACTGCAGTACCCGGGCAGTCGCCAAGCTGTCGACGCAGTCTCGCTTGAGACTCTGGAGGTACACTATCAATTGACGTGAGTTCATTTTCGAAGCCCTGACGACCTGCTCGAGTTTCGACAGCAGCTACGCAAAGGTTTAGCGACGTCGACTGTAGTATCCCAAGTACCCACCTGTAGGGTTGCTGTCCGGCGAAGTGATAGTACGTTGCTCTCGCTGTGTGTTCTGGCTTGTCCTGATGAGCTCTCAACAGCACTCTCGATCGCGACTTACCGTCTGCCTCAGCTTTATTCATGGCATCCACCACTTCTAAAGCTATGCGCATGACTTCATCGGGAAGCGACGACATGCGTGCGAGCTCGAGACCTTGCGTGACCTTGAGCATTGCAAGATCACAGTGAGTGACAGACTGACCGTAATGCTTTGCATGGCAAGAGCCCTCTTTGACCTTGTAGCGAAAGACCAAGCCTCGGCTGGCTTCTCCACCTTTGATGGCCTTGCTAAAGTAAGTCCAGCATGCCATTTCCTATAGGACGGGCTGCGACTGACTTGCTGAACTGAAAGATGCAGGCTGAACAAGTGTCACTAAGTGAGCACAGCCATGCGTCGTACAAGGCTTACTTGACAAAACCAGCATGATGGGCAAGTGTGCTGCTCAAAGGTCGGAAGTGTGTCGTGAAGAACGTCCACGCCTAGCCTGGTGAGTACAATCCCCGGATGCTTTCTGGTCGACTGACCCCTCTCTCGATCAGCGCTTCGCCGATGGCGTGAGCGATGCCGACCCCTTCCTCGGGTGAAGTGCCCCGACCAAGCTCGTCTATCAGAACGAGGCTTTTACTAGTCGAAAGACCTGTCGTCGCTGAGCATGACGGTCACAATCTTCAACCGGTCGACTGACCAAGTATCATGCTGACCGTCGCCATCTCCTTTGCGAACGTTGACAATCCTCGGTAAAGACAGTCTGCCACGATTAGCAGCAACAGTGAATGATGACCTGACTGACCGTCGTTGCCTAATTTGGACAGTAGCGCATCATGTAAACGAATACTGGCGTATGCTGCGGGCACGAAGCAGCCGAGCATTGCCTGCACGGTCACAAGGCCAATCATCTTGAGGTAAGTCGTCTTGCCTGCCATGCTGTTGATGGTTTCAGCTGACAAGCATGATAGCTAGCGAGAGCAATCACTTCGGGCCGCCGATCAGCTGGAATGTCGCAGTTCCGTCCTCCGCGTAGCTGATGGTAGGTTCACCCAAGGAGTGCAACATATCACGGCAACTTACCAGTCGTTTGCGACGAGGGCGCCGGCCGGTAGTTTCTTCTCCAAGATTGCATGACGCCCCTGACTGATCTGTGGCGCAAGTCAGGGAGAAAGACGCATACTCGGTCAAACTCGCGGCCAGCGTATCAACAAATTCAGGCCGAACGCTCGAGGTAGCTGTTGATGGATCAGCAACCCCTTTGTGTAAGTCTGGCGCGCCACACTCACATATGGCGTAGTCAGCGAATCCCCAAAGCATGTCGACGAGCGAGATCTGTCCAGGTTAGTCTTTATTTGTCACCGAGTCATCATTGACGAACAGCCTCGGAGACTGCGTACAGGCACCCAACATGCTGCACGATGTCGTCCCGAAGCTTGTTGACAATTGAACCGCTAAGCAGCAAGATTTCTTCCTCACTGTCGCACAGTCGGGCGTTCAGCTTGACCTGCATTTGGTCAGGTTTGTCGGCAACAGGCATGGAATCACGGACGATTGACGGGTGAGTGAAGCGCAATCTGCGGCGCTTAGTATTTCTGCGAGACAGCGACCAACGTCAAAACGCATACCTGCCCGATCTCCGCGTCACATTGATGAAGTCGACTGGTAGGTTTGCGTTCACATGGCTTGTCTCCAGGAACCAACGATTGGAGTGGTAAACCAACTTGCACGGCACTCCGTATTGTTCTGCGCGGCCGCGGGCTGAACGCTGACATTGAGGCGGTCGTTTGCGACTAACCATTGATCTCCGCACAGACTGCGTTTGGGTCACCAGGGCTTACCAGAGGCCAGAATGGACTAACCATTCTCCACATCATCACAGTTTTCCCGATACGACACCCTCGCAACGTCAAGGAGCTTGTTCAAGTCGGCTCTCACAGCGAACAGAGAGGCGTTCCTGTGCGCTTGACCCCCTTTACGGCTCCTGGCCTCGTGCTCCAGGGTGTCTGGAGTCCGGTCAGTCGCTTCCCTCGCAGTCACCGTCTCACCAGAGATAAGCTGCTGCATGGCATCACAGCGATGGTCGGACAAGCACTGGTGCATCTTGTCAGTCTGCCGCTTGTGGATTCGATCATGGGTATGACTGACCATGCCAACTGCTTGCAGCAGCCTGCTGCGTGAAGTGCACACAGCGTCGACCAAGGCGGGAAGCGCGGCAAGTACTTGGCGAAGCTGGAGCAAGATCGAGATGACGGTGCTGCAAATCTGTGGGTCTTGCTTGGCTTTCTTTGTGATCAACTACGGCGCGGGTCGTAAGATTTCGATTTAGAGCGGTCCCTAGAGCTACTTACACTCGCTGTGAGTTTCTCGAGGTCGTACTGTCCTTTTCGTCAAGGTCATCTCGATCTCGATAGGTTGCCACTGACACTCGGTAGAGCGGACAGTGCTTGTTGCAAGCCTTCAAACAGCTCTTGGTCGCTGGTAAGCTCTGCGTAAAGACTCAATAACACGTTTTGATGAAAGCAAGTGAGCGCACCTTCGACTGCGTCCAATCGGCGGTTGATGTGAGCCTCAACTAAGGACAAGTCACGACGGGCTGTGATCGAATCGCCTGACGCACCGGCGAATGGCTGCAGGATTGCTGATCTCAGCAGACGTGCTGCCATGGGCGTCTTGGTGTGGTTCAAAGCCCCTAGGTCAAGGTGAGTCACGAACTTGCTGCTTCGTCCTTCAGGTCGCACGCACCAAAAAGAGTGTCTTTGCTTCTAGCCGATAGGCTGTTACTGACTAGCTCCAGGTTTGCCGCCGTCTCGTGGTCGATGAACATTGTCCCTGTGACCGACGCCAGCTGAGCGTCATGACCCGCTTGCAATCACCTAAGCACGCACCCTCGAGTGCTGCGTATTGGATGAGAAGGGTTCCTGGACCAAAGATGTCGCCTTGTTTGAGCTCAAGGTACTTGAAGAGAGCGGATGCCGCGCAAAGTGCAAAGTGTCTGCGCCTCTTGGTCAGCAGGTCAAATCGGACAAGATCAACACCGACTTGTCGGCCACAGCCATGGCGGTCGCCATCTTGAAGGTTGTCAGACCAGCGTCGTCGTCAACGTCGTCGGTGATGGACAGTGCCTCGATGAACTGCTTCCCTATCAAGACGTCAACACACATGGGCTGGATCACTGGTCGGAGAATCGCACCGGCTTCGGCACTCCAGTGCACTCTTGCGACGGGCTCACAGGTCAGCGGAAACTCGTCCTCGATTCGGGACACCAGCACCGCCGGCTCATCCCTTCTGTGATACTTCGCACGGCGGCCGGCAGGAGCTGGAGCTGGGAGCAGAGTGTCTGGCACAAGGACGAGCTTGGGTAGGTAGATTGTCAAGTGATGCAGTGTTCTAGCGTAAGCTGATCTCATCATCAGTCGTTGATCATGACCTGTGAAGGCTCGAGTACGAACTGTGGGTGTCTGCGATCTGTTTGCAAGGTGCGTCAGCAAGTCAACGTCGAATTCACCACTGGCCGCACTTGAGTTACTGTGACCTGCGACTGGTGTCAGCGGGTCAAGATCGTAGAGCACCAAGCATACCCGGCCAGTGATTGCGTCCCATGCAGCGATCCCAATGTCCAGTCCTGTCCCTTGCGAACAGGTCACTGCGACAATGTGACTACCCTTTTCGTCGCCCGGCCGCTGTGACGCCCTCGTCCCTGGTCTTGTGCTCGGCGGTCGACCGTAGCGGCTTTCAGGCCGAGCGATTGAGGTGCCCTGGTACATGGCCGACTCTCTCTTCGCTGAGATGGACGTTAATCTGGTTGCCACCCGAAAGGCAGATCGACAGGATGGGTTGGGAAGGATCCGCACAGACGCGTCCGTGCGCGTCCTGTTCCATCACGAGTCGCACTGTCCGACGCGGCAAGCAGCCGTACAAGCAGTCTCTGCAGGGCAGCTACACCATGCCCGTCGCTCTGCGCGTAAAGCCCAACAAGACTCCGGCAAAGCAGACGGTGTCGGTCTCACAGGAGGCGGCCGTGTCAGTCGTGTCTTTGGAGCAGAGCTTGCAGACCGTGCAGATGTTGCTCACGACGAGTTTGGGCTGTATCACCTACCTGCGGTGCGTTGCTTGAATGAGTCATCGTCAGTCGACCATGGCTAACAGAGCGCTCTCAGCGGACTACTGCCAGATGACAACTTCATCGACACCCACGTAGGCGCTTCAGAGTTACCAACGAGCTCTCAGCCAGACAATAACAACCCCAAGCCAAGCAAAGGGGTGAGGGTCAAAGCCATCAAGAGAGGCTACTCGTACGACGTTGCAAGCCGCAGTGCGGTGGATACTGACCGCTCGCAGATCTGAAGGCGATCAAATGCTCGACTGGATCGTTCGTCGCTGATTTGGCAGGGGTACATCCCGCTGACGTTGACCCTCACAGGAGCTGGGTGTCGTAGATGCTGTCAAGCGTGGATATCTCAGTCATCTGAGCTTCATCATCCTACTCGTGCGTGTTATCGGTCCTTCATGATTGCAGTTGCTGGGACTGTAGCTAACGGGACCGCCTAGAACCCTGAAGAGCCCAGCAAGCATGTGTATCGCTGTTGAGAGTACGTAGGACTAACACTCAGTAGCATCATCGAGAGCTACACAATTCGGTTCACGTACGCACAAGCCCAAGATGCTGATGGAGAGCCCGGCGTCAGTATGGTTGTGCACGGCGTACGTCTACCACACCGCGCGCTGCACAAAGCTCTAAGCCAGCGGCAGTCGCGTAACGGGGCAATTCCTATCGGTGTTTTCGGCGGACTCGAGCAGCAGTGGACGACGGGTGCCCTCAAGGGAGCCACTAGGGTGTGTGGAGCTCGAGAACACACCTGAATCGCGCTGTTAACTCCACATACCTCGCAGAATCTCATTCGCAACTTGATCGCCATCACCCAGAATCTCTCGGAACTGCCGCAGACCCGTCACATGGATCTCAAGCTTTACTACCTATCGCATACACCTGCAGAGTGCGTTACAGCGTCATCTATCATGCCCGTCATTCGCCTCACAGTCACTAACACATATGCCGCAGCTACGAGCCGCCCTGCTTCAAGCGCTGCCCGACAGACGAACGCCTCCACTTCGCTACACACAGCGCAGATGAAGTCCCGGAAATGATCTCGGTTGGCAGTATCGCGACAGGGTACCATGGGTGAGTGTGCTGCTTGCAACCTTCTCCATAGGTAGCTGACATAGCGCCTCAGTGTTGCGATCAAGACAGCGTCCATCATCGACTACCTGCCCGTACCTGACCCTCATGCAGGGCAGGTATATGGGATGGGGCTGCAAGCATATGAAGGACTTGGCCGCAAGCGTCGCCAAGATGAAGATGAGATCATGCAGGAAGACGCGAAGAAGAGGATGACAATATGGGTGAGCTTGCAGGGGCTAGCAGCAGTAAGCGCTGACCCATTGTGCAGGATGCCGAGTCGGTGAGTATACTAGATAGCGGCGTCGCTAACAACGATTAGCTCGCGGGAGATCGCATGCCTCCTGCCGCTCCAGGTTCTACTGTCGTCAAGCCGATCGCGCAAAAACTCGCCGATGGCACTTGGCTCCCGGTACTACCTTTGATAGCTGACATGGATGTCGACAAGCTCGACGAGGTCAACAGCGACAAGCGTGATCGCTCTCTTGTCTTCGGTGCAGCGAACGGCTTCGGCGCGGTATTCCCGTCCAACACGGTGAGCACCAGCAGCCACAAGATATATAAGTGTACTGATCACACGCAGGCGCACGCAGTTCCAAGGTTGCTATCGCCCACTCAGCTGATCACTGCCAAAGCGCAACTGGCAAGTACGACTGAAGCCGCTACTCTCGAGCAACGTGCATGTCAAAACACCAAAGCGCAAGAGCACGACGCTGCAACGCACGGTCCTGCAGCATCAGCAGATGAGATTGTTGCTCAGTATACGCAAACAGTGGCGACCTCTCACGGGCCGGAGACATATGCGCTGCTCGACAAGCAGAGAGAAGAAGCCGCGCTCGCCGTCGATGTCGAGATGGAGAGCACGCAGAGCTCCCAACTGACGGATCTAGATCATGTCGTCGACGCTCTGGTACAGCGCACCTCGGCCATGGTTGTGGGCTCCAGGGCAAATGGCGCGCTGAACGCGGACGCTCCCGGGTGCCCGTGCGGTGACAAGGAGAACGATGGCGACTGGTATCAGTGCGACGAGTGCTCGACATGGCTCCACGCTGTGTGTTCGGGGTAAGCTTGAGTTCATGTACCAGATGAGCGACTGATAGAGGCATCAGCTATCCCTCACCCTCGCAACCTCCGGCAACCTTGATCTGCCTGGGCTGCATTATTCAGCCCATTCTCCAGCACGCCGATCCAGTCGTCAAGCAGCGCTTCGCAGCGGACATCAAGACGTTCTGCCAATTCCGGTCAGCTCATTGTCAGCGGCGCAACGAGCTAGATTGACACCGTCAGGCGCTTGCTGACTGCGTTCTGGGCCGACCGCTTGCCGGGCGCGCACCCGCCAACTCTCAAGCAGGTGCAGCAGCAGCTTGGTGGGATCCTTTCTCTACCCTCGTACTGTACGCGCTAAACCTCGATTACAGCAGCCGACGCGAAGGCTCGTCGCGCGGTCAAGTAGCCCTCTCCTGACGACTGACCACCCTGTAGTCCGCCAAGATCCAACTTGATCACCTCATCTCTAGCGGTACGTCAGCTGACAAGGGTGAATGGTCCACAGCTCCAATGTGCAGGTTTCTACACCCTCAAACCGCCTACCAAGGGTCGTAAGAAGGTCAAAGGTACCGCCCGTCATTTGTTGACCGTCGACAGAGCTAACAAAGCTCAATACAGCAGTACACGTCGTCGTCAAGAGTCCCGAGCTCCAAAGACTGTACAAGACCTACTTTGGACCCGACTGCCAGCAGGGAGAAGCCTACGTCCAAAAGGCTCGCGAACTTGCGGTCAGTGCATCTACCGGCCTGACGATGCCTTGGATTGATCGACGGGAACAGAATCAGTCGGAGACTTCAGCGGAAACCCCTGCGAGTGGATCTTCGGCTCCTCGGCGGAGTGAGCGCCTGGCCAAGACGCAAGACGCACCGCCCGAGGGCCAGATCAAACACGTCGAGGACTCTGAAGGCGGGACGATGCTCGCTGGACAGCCGAAAGCGAGTCGTGCGGTAGCCCTGGTCGACGTGACGTTGTTGGAGGGTTGAGGAGAGTGTGCGAGTAGGCGTCTTTGTGAAAATATCTCTACATGTACAATTGTCCACACCAGCGCTTCGTTCACTCGACCAAGCTCAGCTCCAGCTCCTCGTGAACCGCACGAATAGTGAGACCGTGGATGAGCGCATACTACACACGTTTATCAGCCCATGGTCTCCCGAACCGAGGGACACTCCTACCTTGCCAATCAGCGTCTGCGCTGCATCCTTGATCTCGTTGTACGTATGCAGGAGCGCAATGTGCCGATCCACGATCGCTTTCGCGTCTTGTCCGCTGAACGCAGTCAACCTCCGCCTCGGTCTGCTTTGGTCAACGCACCGCAGTTGCGCTTCGAGATGCGCAATCTCTTGCTCGAGCTGACGCTTCTTTGACACCGCTTTGCTTGCTGGCGTGGACTGTGCGTGTCAGCGATCACCGTGGTTGCAAGATGATGGTCGCGCACGGTCGGTGAGGACGGCGGGTTCTGCACCAACGTCAGCATGTCCCATTGTTGTACAACACGCAACGGAGGCGCATCCACGCACCATTCTATTGGAATTCTTCTTCTAAAGCTGTAGGCTTCAGGGAGACGGTGAATTCACGGTCAAGGCTCCGGTGGCAACACCGCGACTGGCTGGGTGGTAAATCGTCTTTGACCCACCGGGTCGAATGGCATCGAGTGCGACAACCAGCTAGCCAAGGTACAAATACACAACATGCATGATCTACGCATCCGGCAGCTTTATCCGTCCCTTGAGACCCAAGCCTCTCCTAACCCGGTCCATCAACCCCTGTCCGTGCTGCGTTCCCAGAGCCGGCTCGGCCTCCCAGCTACGCAACGTCTGCTCCACATCGACCGCACTCTGCTGCTGCTGCTGTTCAGCAGCTAGTAGATGGCCATCACTCCGACTCCGAGTTCTACGCCACGCCCCCGTGCCACGCCCCGGATGGCTGATACTGCCGCTACGGAGGACGAAGCCGGGACTCGAGGCGCCGATCCCGATCGTGAACCCTGCGGGGGCGCCTTGCGGTGCGAGCTCGGGGATGAGGGTACCGTAGCGTGGGTGATGGTGATGTTGGTGCGGACGGAAGCGAGCGTGGCGTGGTGAGAGTGGGGATGTGGGCGGTGACACAAAGACCGAGTCGTCGGTTAGCCGAGGCGTCAGATGGGCGAGCGGGTCGATTGAAAGTGGTTCGTCGGTGAAGGCACCGAGGAGGCGGGCGCCTTCACCTGCTTCGAGCTCGTCTTGGCGCTCATCGTCTTCATCGCTAGCGACGGACGAGGCGTCCTCGGCCCAGGTGCCGATCTCGACGCCTCCGCCGCCGGTGGGCTGTATGGCCGAGACTGACCAGACGCCGATCAGCAGCACCACGATGCCGAGGGTGACCAGACTAATCTGATACCCCTTCAGACGCGAGAACTGCGAGTAGAACACAAGCCCATCTGAGTCGATCAGCTTTTGGCCGAAGCACGCACACAGAGGCACTCACCAAAGATGCTCGAGATGTTGTAAAAGCAAAAGGCAAGGGGGCAGATGATCGCTGGACCCGCAAGCGTCAAGCTACGGTTCAGATAGACGAGCTGCAAGATGGCCGCGACGCCCAGACCGCCAACGAGCACCCAGCTCTGAAACCTCGCAAACTGGTTTGCGCCTTTGCCGGTGCGCGCGTGGTCGACCGAGAGAATGAGGAGCTCGACGGCGCATTTGGCAAAGAGGAGGCACATGCCGGAGAGCGTGCCCGAGCAAGCGGCGTATGCGAGTCCGACGAGGGTGAGGGATTTCTGCTGGGCACATGTTGGGGCGAGCGGCAGCAGGGGTTGTGGTGAGGCCGAGGGGAGGTTGATATGTGACGGCGGGGATGGTTTGGTATCGGGTAGGGTAGTCGGTGTCGACTGGCGGTGGCGGAACGGGATGGAGATGGACGGCTGCGGTGTGCCATAGTCGGAAGGGGCAGGTGAAAACGGAGGGGTTTCCTGGCCATGTTCGTACTTTGGCAGCAGAGCGCGTCGGATGCTGTATTCGACAATGTGCGCCTAGCAGCGATGAGCCTGTACGGATCGTCGCCACGATACAAAAGACTGACCAGGATCAAAACGGCGCCGACCGCGACCCCGATGATCACGAAATAGGCCACGAACCCGGCGCGTGCAAACAGCTGCAACAACTCGTCCAGCGAGTGGTTTGGTTCGGGCACGACGCCAAACACGGCAATCAACGTCGCGCCTGTCGCGATCAGGAAGGTGCCGATCATTGTTGTTGGGCTGAAGAGATCGCCGAGGAGGAGGCGCGAGAGAAGGGCGTTCCACAGTAGGGAGACTGCCCCGAGCGGTGCGAGGACTACGATGGGGAGTGCACCAATCTGGAAGACTGTGCCGAAGAGGTTTGAGCTGATAGGGATGTCAGTCGTTGCTGGAGACGAGGGTTGCACGAGCTGACGAGATGAAGATGGCTAGATAGAGTTAGCATGACGTCGGCCAAGAACGCAGCAGCTCACCAAAACCAAGCAGCCATAATCTATTTCAGGTCGGAGCCATCAGCCTATACACAGCCTCGGGGTTTGCTAGTACGCACGGTCTTCGTAGCGGCTTCTTCCGTTCATCCAACGGCTTCTCTTCGTCCTGGAGATGCGACTTGCGTTGGATCGTCAAGCCTGAATGTGCATTAGCGTGAATCTTACATCTATAATGTCTCACGACTGACCGAGCGACTGCACAAACGATGCAAGCAGACCGACAATGATCCCGACTGCCACGGGGATGGCAGGACCATCTTGATCCGGCATGGTGCTGGTGGGGACGCCGCCAGCTACAGCACGCTGAAGCCGTCCAGCGTGTTGATGGGTTCAGTGCTTGCCGAGTGCAGACGGGTTGAGGTGATGCTTGTCCATCAAGCGATGCTTTTGCGCGCTGCACTGACCGCGACTGAACTGGGTGGCGATCGCAGGGGTTGCAGCGACCGAGATTGGAGTACACGTCATTCCACCGCCCGCACAGACCTCCACTGCATCTTGCCGCCATCCAACCCCTAAGCGCACCGGATCCCACCCTCGCTCTCGGCGCTGACAGCTCGGACACACTGACGCCGAGAGACAGGCAGGACTGGCAGGCAGCTGACAGGCAGACGATCACTCACGGTCTCACCCTACTGACGCACCGCCCTACTCACCCCCTATCCGCCTCACCAAACAATAACAGCCAGCCAGCACCAGGTCCCATCAAACCCGGTACAGCCCACGCTCAGAGCTCACCTCCTATCAGCCCTGAGCCTTCAGACGCTGATCACTGTCGCCAGCTGTCTGACAGCTCGTCTGTGCTGAATGATCCCCAAGGGGTATAAGGATGCGCGCGTTTTCGAAGGCTCCCACAGTCTCTCAGCAACCGTCACCAGTCCCAAGCTTACTCGACAATGTCCATCGTCCAACGCGTCAACGCCTCGCTCCCACGCCAGCTGCGCCCGAGGAACGCGTTGATCCTCGCCACGACAGGCCAGCGGAGGGGTATCATCCTCTCACGAATGCACCCAGGGCTCTTGCACAATGCGACGGCAACACACAAGCACCTCGCAACGCTCGAGCCCGTCCTCAAGCTCCTCGGCCAGATCCGGTCGTTCTCAAACTCGAGGATCGCCGCCGCGAGCCAGCGCGAGCTCGTGGCCAAGAAACTCCGCAAGGACCTCGGCTCAGGTACGTCCTTACTCTCTCCCACAGTCTACGCTGACATGACTCAAGGCTACACCAATCGCACGCTTAGGACCGAACTCGTCCTCTCGACCCTGCGCGACATGCGCATCGAGCGAAGCCTCGGTAATCACCTCGATAGTGAGTCCCTCCCCCTCCTAGTCTCTCGTCATAGCCTGATGCTAACCAAGGGTTCTCCTTTTCGTACCGTCAAGAATCCGCAATGTACCGAGACGGTCATCGCGCGATCGCGTTGCTTGCCGAGGGCACTGATGGCGTCCGCAAGGAGGTTATCACGGTCGGCGAGATTGAGACCGTGCTGACGG
This sequence comes from Holtermannia corniformis, assembly GCA_001599935.1. Lineage (NCBI taxonomy): Eukaryota > Fungi > Basidiomycota > Tremellomycetes > Holtermanniales > Holtermannia > Holtermannia corniformis. Next base: position 580,614 of record BCIJ01000005.1, on the reverse strand, counting down.
ATGATGTGAGTTGGCACTCGTTCCTCGAGCGTATCCGCATTCGAATGGGAGACTCTGTGCACATGACCGGGCTCACTCATCACAGAACGGCGTCACCTGGGCCGTGATCCGCGAACTGCTCGAAACAGGCAGCGTCAAGCGCCTCGCCAACCTCAGCGACGAGAAGCGTACCGCAGTCCTGTTCCATCGCGTTCACGGCATCGGGCTGAAACGCGCCAACACGCTGTACGTCTCTCCCTCTCCACCTCGACAGCACTGACAAGAGCACAGCGTTGACCACGGGTTCCGGACGCTGGAGGATCTCCGAGCGATCCCTGAATCACACAAGCTGCTCACGGATGCGCAAAAGGTACGGTGATTCCGAATACGAGAACGTGAGCGCTGAGACTTGCCCTCCAGATCGGCCTTCGCCACCTTGAAGACATGGAGGCTTTGATCCCACACGCCGAGATTACAATCTTCAAGGGGCTGATTGAGAGTGCTTTGGCCAAGGAGAATCCTGAGCGTGCGTTGCTTGGCTTTGAGTCGGCAGAGGCGCTGAGAGATTGTACAGTCAAGTTCGAGATCATGGGCTCGTATCGCCGCGGCGAGAACATGAGCTCGGACATTGATCTGGTCGTGTGGCACCCGTGCGTAGACTCGACCGGTCGAGTGAGAGGTGGAACTGATCACCGCGCAGTTCATACAACAAGCTGGGCGAAGTCGTGCCCGAAGCACTCATGAAATCAATCATGACGGCGTTGTTTGGCGCCAAGCTGCTTTCAGGCGACAAGGTCTTCAGCTCTGGTCCGTTCTCTTGGAACGACTGCGCACGCAACCCACTGATCACTCAAAGGCGACAAGAAGCTCTCGGCGCTGACTAGACTGCCAAACGACGCGAAAGCACGCTACCGCCAGATCGATATCCGCTTGTCGCCCGCACAGAGCCTACCTTATATGCTGCTAGGCAACACGGGCGATGACGAGCTGATGAAGATCTTGAGGCGGCGCGCGATTGAAAAGGGTTGGACGCTGAATGAGTACGCCATGGGGTTGAAGGATACGCGCGAGGAAGCAAAGGTGCGTCATGGGTACGGATATCGTCAGTCAAGCTAACGGCGTGTATAGACTTCGAGTGCGTTGCTCTGCCATCCAGCATGGACGTCTACTGATCGCTACAGGCTGGCAAGTCGAGGGCACGGAGAAGATTGTCACGACCGAAAAGGAAATCTTTGACCTCGTAGGTGCTCTCGCGGTATCTCTATCCCCACTGACGACGCCATTCCCAGCTTGAAGTGCCATATCTCGAGGCGAGTCGAGCCAGGCTGCGCATTGACGTTCCGTGGCTGATCTGGCTTTGGTTTTCTCCGATAGCCCTCTCAGCGCTCGTACCGCGACTACTGCCGGATCCTTCCCCGCTGGATGCTGTGAACACACGGACTGGTTCAGTCCGCGCGCACACGTAGCTACATACAGTAGCTAGCCATAACGAATCCATCCTGTATCGATCCTGTACGACGCTCAGGCACATTGAACGTGCAGGCGCTCGCACCAATCACCGGCGGCCCACTGCACGTGTCTGTGCTGCAACGACTGCACCAACGGGCAAAAGACAGAGTACTCTGACTGGAGACCAGTAGTGCACCAGGCAACATACACTCGTCCTAGGTAATCACGCAAGCAAACGACGGCGAAGGGGAAGGCAGTGTTGTTGGAACTTGACTGAACAGGTGCGTGCGTCAGTGGGCCGCGATGGAGACTGACCGACACTAGTGCACACGACTATTCGTCATCGAGCTGTACTTTGCTCTCAATCATCCACTACTGTATCGATAAACAGCAATGTCGACCCAACCCCTGCTCCAGCGTACCGCTCAAAAGGTTAGGCGGAACCGTGCCCCTATCGTCGGGAACGCAACTGACGATTCCCAACAGCGGATCGCCCTCCCCGTCCGAGTCGAGCCCAAAGTCTTCTTTGCAAACGAGTCAGTCCTCTACCTCTTGCCCGCCGCTAAAACTACGGCTGATGACGCATCCATAGGCGGACGTTCCTCTCATGGCTTCACTTTGCCGTCTTGCTCGGTGGGCTCGCGGTCGGGTTGCTCAACTTTGGTGACAAGGTGAGTCGGACGCTCGGTATGATCAGGCTGGGTGGAGATGAGTTGGATCGCGTGTTTTGCTTCTGGTGTCGTCAGGAGCGGCGGGGCATTCCAGTGACTCGCTGTAATCTGGGCAGGTAGGATGGCTAGGCCAAACGCCTGGGGATCTGCCTATCCCAAGCAGCGAGCTCCTGGCAGACCCACCGTGGTTCTCTATCGCTGGCATCGCGGCACACTTTTCGTGCTGCCCGGATCAGCGTTGTCCGATGATACCAGCGACCACGGGCCATGTAAATGATAACCGTCGGTGTACCTGTTGAGCTCTGTTAAACAGGACAACATGTTCAGACAGGTTCCGCTGGGCTATCTTCATCGTGACAGTCAGAGCTTCACGGCTGAGTCGGCAGTCAGCCGTTACTGAACACAGTCTTCAGCGCTGCATGTTTAGTCATTGTTTGACGTGCATTGAAGCTCAGACGGATGAGGTAGAGTGACCTGGACACCACATTGCTGAACCGGTCGCCGCAAAATCATCCCACTACCATATGGTGCAACTTTCTCTGCAAACTTGCCGCATGTGCTCAGTCTGTTTTGTCAATCTCTCGGGCAAGAGAAGCCAGTGCGTCGCTGATACCCCTTCGCTCAGGTCGGCAAGATCTCTGCTGCCATGTACACCATTGTCGGTACGTCTGGCTCCCAAGTACAGCTGCTCGGCGGCTGATCATCCACAGCCATTGGCGTTATGATCTACGCTCTGGTCATCTACCAAATGCGAGCCAAAGCTATTCGGTTGCGAACGGGTGCGCCGTACGATGACCGCTTGGGTCCCACCATCCTCTGTGTCTGCTTGCTCGGTGAGTTGCTAACTTTGCCGACAATGGCCTGGGGCGGTGCAGCTCGTGGACCGAGCTGGCGAGCTGTGGCAAGCATCGCATTGCCGCAGCGCCAGTTCGAGTGAGAGCTGTGGTACTCTGGCGATGATCGGCATCGCTCGCAGCTTGCTAACACTGCGCGTAGCTGCCATTGTTACAAATTTCATCCTCAAGTTTGTGTTCGACGAGTAAACTCAAGCCAGATCGCCAAGCGTGGCAGCTTTCGTTGTGGGACAAAGGAGTTGGAGCTCGTTCAACCCGCCTGATCAATGCGCAGAATGTACGTAGCAGCGGCCTGTAATGCAAGCGCATCTCTTCCTCGGCCCCCTCTGCTAGCCACCGGATCCGTCTGCTCAGTCGCCGCAGTCGAGAGGATCGTCATGTGGCTGAAGATTGCTCACGAGGCATGACGTGAGTCGGGTGGCGAAAAGTTCGCGCCCCGCCGCTTCCGTTGACTTTGCTTGGCCTGGCTGTGCGGACGTCATGCTGCGCATCAGGGCTTGTGATACTTAACGACCGTCACCGTTGAGTAGAGCTTTTCGTCAACTCAGTCAATCACAAGCACGTATCAAGCATGGGCGTCGCATCGTTCCTTGGAGGCTTCCTCCTGTTTGCCGCCACCGTCCTACTTCTCGTCTCGACCAGTGAGTGGCAACGGCTCCATCTGGTGAAAATTCTCTGTGATGCTGATGGTCCTCGCAGTCTCCTCACCGGTGGTCAACAACATTTCATTGCTGAATGTCAACCTCAATGGGGCGACCAGCTCGTTGACGTCCACGAACGTGGTGAACCGCCTGACGTTCGGAGTGTTTGGCTACTGCCGCTTAGGATCTGTGAGTGCGAACACAAGCTAGCACGATCGCATCTGACATGCTGCAGCCCGACCAATGCAGCTCGTCAAAGCTCGGGTACGACATTGCCGAGATTGTCTCGTCGCAAGCAAACGTCGACTACTCGAATAACGCCATCCGGCACTTGACCAGCGGGCTCGTCCTGCACCCCATCGCGACCGGTACGTCGAGCCGAGCTGCTCAACCCGCGTTCACGCTGACATGACCAGGTATCTCCTTCATCGCGTTCGTCGTCGCGCTCTTCTCCGATCGCTTCGGCTTCCTCTTTGCGTCTTTCCTCGCCTTCCTCGCCTTCATTGCGTCCCTGATCGCCCTCATCCTCGATTTCGTGATCATGGCCGTGGTCAGGAACCGCGTCAACTCGTCATCTGGCATCTTTGCAAACGCCAACATCAGCGCCTCGTTCGGCGTCGCCATCTGGCTCACGCTGGCGGCGACCATCATCCTCTTCTTCAGCAGCTTTGTCGTCTGCTTTGGCGCGTGCTCGAATCGCCGGAACACGAGGCGCGACAGGGAGTTGGCCAGTGGCGGTGTCGGGAACGGGTATGCGGGGAATGAGTATGCATATGGCCAGAGTGGTGCGCCGGGCTATGCGGTCCCGCCGAAGAGGAAGTGGTATCAGCGCAACCGGGGTGGCGCGGGCACGTATTGAGGCGGGGGATCGGGGKGAGACACGAGACTGTAGCTACGGACGTTATGTATCCTATCAGCTGGACGTGCAGCTGTCGAGTTGGTCTGCGATAGCTCAGGCGCTAAAGGCTGGACAGCAAGCTCGTGCGCGCAACATGTGTGTATGCATACAGATCATTGCAACTCGTATTCTCCAATTAACTACGCGGTCCGTTTTCATTCCACGACACACAGTTTGCTGCGCACAGGGACATTCTGCTCCCCGCCCGGTTGCGGGAAGCCAGACAGCTTGACGCCCTTGCGGAACAGCAAGCAATGAGTCGAACCACCAAAGTGGAACATGCTGCCTGTTGTCAGTTTGCAGCTCTCAAGATCCTCCATAGACGACTAGACGTACCCGAGCTGATCCCCCTTGTTCACGTGCTGACCTTCCTTGACCGTCGTCTCGCACGTCGAGACCTCGGTCATCCCGATCCCCATGAACGCCATCAAGCCAATCTTTGGGTTATCTGCCTCGATGAAGATGATGGCACGAGTGGCCACGACCGAGATGTACTCTTGGCTCGTGCACTCGCCATTGGCGTCTGCGCCTTGACCGTTGCCGTCGGCGTTGAAATCTTCCCAGAGCGGTTCGGAAAAGTAGGTGCCGTCGACGACGTAGCTCTTCTTGATCGTGCCCGAGATGGGCGAGTGCCAGCGGTGGTAGCTGAGTGCAGAGAGGAACGCCTGGTAGACTGTCCCCCCGACAAACTGGTCTGCCCATGCGTCTTGGGCGAGCATGTCAACGACGCTGTATGGCTGGCCTTTGACCCAGAACCGGTCGCGGGCGTGCACGTCGTGTGCGACCTTGTAAGTCTTGGACTCGCACGCGTTAGCGACGACGTTGTCGTCTTGCGGTGACGCGACGGGCCGGATTCCATCACGGAACACTCGGGTGAAAAAGTCATCCCACGAGTTGTAGCCGTGGTGCTTGGCTTTGGGGTCGCACACGAACAGCTCGTCAAAGCTGTGGTCGGTCGCGCCACCGAGGTTGGCGACGGTCAACAAGCTTTTCAAGCCGTGCTCGCCAAACCAGCTCTCCTTGTCTTGATCGAGCACGGCTGCGCTTGCAGGCGAGTGGAGGAACTCTCCCCAGGCGTTGAGGACCTTTTTCAGCATGGCATTGACCTGCGGGTCTTGGAACACGGCGAAACCGGCACGAGTCGCCATCGGCCAGTCGAGCAGAGCGTTGATCGGCACACCAACGAGGCCGACGCTGTGCCCTTCGTCGGTCCAGGACGGTGCAGTGGTGAGGATATGGTTGAGCAGCGCAAGCAAGTGATCGAAATCGCGCACGGCGTCCGTCTCACCAGCCGGATCCTTGAGGTATGGCTTGGAGTGCGGGATCTGAACGTCGTCAGCATGCACATACAGCCACTCTAGCAAATAATAAACCTGCTCAAACATGTTGTTGAACAGCATGTACAGCCTCGAGTCGCCCTCGACCATCTGCTTGAACTCGACGAGGACTGGGTGCAGCTCTTTCGGGTTTGCATCGACATGCTTGACCGTCTTCTTGACCCAATCGTGGTGGTGCCGCTTGTCCTGCGGCAGCCATTGACCGGTCTGTACACGAATGTCAGCTTGCACACCGAGCTCGTCACGACGGAGCACTAACGCGCGGGACATGGTGTTCGTCTGGCACGGTGTGATCTCTAGTGTCTGCCATTGTGGATGTGACGGTGAACAAGAGGCCGCAGTCGCAACGCTGACGGCCGCCAGTCTGTTTCCAGCGCTGGCAGCCGACAATAGCTTTCGCGACGTCATCCGGCCGCTCAACATGTTTCCGCGGGGCTCCCCGATCAGCTGCGGATTGACATCCTTCTTGCCACGGCCGTGCGCAGCCGCTGTCAATGTTGCTGGCGTTCTAGATGACTCTGGCCTAGAGAGTCGGCGGAGATGCATGAGAGTCTGCAGAGCCCATCGCCGTCACCGAAGCCGCAATGTGGTTGGCCCCCGACGGGACTTGTCCGCCGCACGCAGCGGTCACCGAGTAACGCCAACCGGGACTCGGTGGTGGTCCCGCCCGACTGGTAGACGGGAGGTGGCCGCCGTAGTGAGAGCTCAGCTTTGAGCTCGGTATATAGCAGTAGCAGCCGAGCAAGTGATCAAGCTAGACGGGCAAGCCAAGACACACGCCACTGGCCACTGGCAGCATTCATTCCAACCGGCTCGACAGCAACCGGTCAGACGACTATAACACCAGCACCCGCTTCTCGGCGTCAGACTTGCAGAGCTACAGCAGCAGCATCACAATGGCTCACCTCCCACCCGGCGTCAAGCTTACCCACCCGATCCCGGCAGGCGGCGAGGCCATCCTCTCGACGCCTGCTCTAGAATTCCTCGCCCTCCTCCACCGCTCCTTCAACAAGACTCGTCTCGAGCTCCTCGAGAAACGCAAAGCAGTCCAGGCAGAGCTCGACAAGGTTCGTTCATGACGGTCTCCACCTTGCTCACCCCTGAACGGTCCGTGCTGATAACAGTCCAGGGTAAACAGTTGACATTCCTGCCAGAGACCAAGGCTATTCGCGACTCGGTCTCGTGGCGATGCGCACCCCCTGCACCAGGTCTCGAGGACCGGAGGTGTGTACGAGCGGATATCGGCTTCGGACAACCGCTGATGCCGACTGACTGCTAGGGTCGAGATTACGGGCCCGACGGACCGCAAAATGGTCATCAACGCGCTCAACTCGGGCGCCAAGACGTTCATGGCCGACTTTGAGGGTGTGTTCAAGTCGAGCCCTGTGATGTCAGAGCTGATTTGGATCACAGACTCCAATTCGCCGACGTGGTCCAACATGGTGCTCGGCCAGGTCAACTTGAGGGATGCAATCCGGTGGGTGCAGGGCTCTGCCAACGTCCCTGCGAATCGCTGACGAGTCTGACAGGCGAGAGATCGACTTTGAGATCAACGGCAAGCCATACAAGCTCTCTCAGAACCCAGCCGTCCTCCTCGTCCGGTAAGTCATCTCCCGCCTCCATGGCCAGACCATGCTGATCCGCATCACAGCCCACGCGGTTGGCACCTTCCTGAACCTCACGTCGAAATCGACGGCGAGCCCCTCTCGGGCTCAATCTTTGATTTCGCCCTCTACTTCTTCCACAACGCCGCCGAGCTCGTCAAGCGCGGATCAGGACCCTACTTCTACCTGCCCAAGATGGAGAGCTACCTCGAAGCCCGGCTGTGGAACGACATCTTTTGTCTCGCGACGTCGACTCTGCGCCTGCCGCAGGGCATCATCAGGGGCACGGTGCTGATCGAGACGCTGCCTGCTGCGTTCCAGATGGATGAGATTCTGTACGAGTTGAAGGAGCACTCGTCGGGATTGAACTGTGGCAGGTGGGACTACATCTTTAGCTTGTGAGTGATCCTAGGGGCACGGAACGGGAGCGGGGCTGATGCGTAATCAGTATCAAGAAGCAGCGCGCGCAGAAGAACTGCGTCATGCCGGATCGCACAGACGTGACGATGACGGTGCCGTTCATGGAGGCCTATGTCAAGCTCCTCATCAAGACGTGCCACAAGTAGGTGTAAAGTTTCATCTATATACCTCCGCTGACACATCTTCAGACGCAAAGTCGCAGCCATGGGGGGCATGTCGGCTCAGATCCCGATCAAGAACGACCCAGAAGCCAACGAGCGTGTTATGGACAAGGTCCGCGCCGACAAGTTGCGCGAAGTGACAGCCGGCCACGACGGGACTTGGGTCGCCCATCCAGCTTTGGTCAAGATTGCCATGGACGTGTTCGACAAGGGCATGAAGGGACCGAACCAGGTTAGAGTGGCGACGCGTGGTGGACAACGGGTTGACGCTGGGATCAGTATCACGTCCGTCGTGAAGAAGTCCAAGTCACCGATGGCGAGTTGGCAGACTCCAAGGTCCCGGGCAAGATCACCGAGACTGGTGTCCGCGAGAATGTCTCTGCGTGCGTAGAAAGCTTGCACTTGATCGAGTACGGAATTGACGCATCGAACAGCGCACTCTCGTACTGTGCCGCTTGGATATCGGGCAACGGTTGTGTCCCGATCAACAACTTGATGGAGGACGCTGCGACTGCCGAGATTGCTCGGGTGCAACTCTGGCAATGGGTCAAGTACAGCAGCAAGACGGTGCGTGGTACTGTGCCGGTATCAACATCCGTACTGACGTATAGCAGGACTCGGGCAAGGCCATCACCCCGGCCTACCTCTCACCCATCTTTTCCGAAGAGGCCGCCAAAGTGGCCAAACTGCCTGGAATCCAGCAATCACACGTCAGGATTGCGTCAGAGTACATGCTGGGCCAAGTCAAAGCCCAGTGGCCGAGCGACTTCCTCACCTCGGACCTGCTGCCTCACCTCGATGGTGTCAAGGAGGAAAAGGTCCGCAAGGCAGGGTTGTGAGCGCGCTGTATCGTTTGCTTCATTACTGTACTTTTTACTTGATCAATAGGGGGGTTCAATCAACCAGGTCGTTTCTGAGGTCGCCTGGTTTTCCGGACCGAGGCGTTGTTTTAGGACGTTCTACCAGCTCCACCGGCTCTGCTCTCTCGCCTGCTTTAGCGGCGGGTAGATGTTGAGTAGAATCTACTTTCCGGACCGACTACGCGCGACCCGACCCACGACCTAGTTGATTGAACACCCCTAATGTGTTGCAGTCCAACATGAGCAGCATGCATCAGGCGGCAGACGAGTGCTAGATGATGATGCGTGAATCCCGTATGGGTCCGTGTGGCCGATCCGGTTCTGGCTCGATTTCAGGAGGGGGCGGAGGCGTATCTATCGTCGTCGTAGCCGTCACCATCGAAGCCGTATAAGTCGCATACGACCAGAAATAGAACGTCGGCGTTGCGCTGGAGTCATCCTTCCGCTTATACCGCTGCAGACCCGTAGGCGTCGGAGTTATTGCCGTACGCGAACGAGTTGATGATGCGCGTTCGTCGAGTCCACGCTGGCGTTTCACCATGCGCAGTGTAGGGTTCATCGTCGGGGATGTCGCTGGTACGTCCAAGGCGGTGGTAGCTGTGCCATTGATGGCGAGCAGCAAGCCATTGACGGCTGCGAGTACAGTGTCCCCGGCGTCATCCCGTTTAGGATAGCGGCGGCGGAAAGTGACAGCCTCGGGCGTTGTGGAATTGACGGCTGGGTCGGGGTTGGTCACCGCCTGACTTGAGACCCTGCGAGCGTGTTAGCGGTGGCACGGGCATCCAGGGATGTAGAGTACCTGTGGCAGTATGCGCCGTCGAATGCGACGGGATCCGTACCGGTGTTTGACGCCAAGCGGCCGCACTTGTCATACGGCTTGAAGAATGTGTTCGTACGAGTACAATCTTGATCATTAAGAAGCAGATCGTTGAATGTGCCGTCGGTAGACTTGGGCTTGATGACCAAGTCGACGGTCGTGGCAGAATCCACCGTCACCGAGCACTGTGTAGAAGATATCAGCTTTGAGCGGTACTGCCCTTGGCGTATGTACCGACCTCTGAAGCGAACATGACTGATCCCGTGATGCTAGCAAGATACCTTCCATACGACTGGCCACCATTGCCGACAACAGAGTACTCCCCTGGTGCCAGCGCAAGAGGATCATCGCCTTCGCACAGGTACTGCAGCAACGATGTGTCCGATTCAACAATGACGCACCCGGCGCCAGTGTCGAGCTTGAGCGTTGATGTCTTGTCATCCGCTGCTGTGACCATGGCCAGCATGGCGAGGAGTGTTGCCGGCATGAGCCAAAGGCACTGGCGAAAGGTGCCGACCATGTCTGCTTGGGAACTACCAAAGAGACGCCATGGCTTTAAGGGCGTCGCCAGGACTCCAGGCGGCGCTTGGCCGCCAATGGAGGATGTCCATGGTCAAAAGACGTTGATTGGACCACATGACGACTCGATCCACCAGTGGGAACAGCGAACAGCGAGCTATCAAAGGAGCGCGAGAAACGCAAAGGCTTGCTCCGTAGTGTTGCGGTCTGGGTTGTCTCATTCGCTTGCCCGTCTATCTTGGCGTCGGCGATCTGGGATAAAGGTCAGGCATCTCGCGTTGTAGCGTCCAAGCGCACGACACACGATATGTTCAGCTCCAAGCGCTTCACTTCCCTGGCGGCCTTGATGGTCGTAGTTGCAACCGTCGGCGTCATCCCAAGTCTAGCCGATCCCGAAGTCACATCCATCACGATGCAGTGGGACCCAACGTCAATCGGTTGCGTCTTTTGGCAGTACAGCTCTGGTAGCGGTGAGCCGACTATCAACAGCGGTAAATACGCCAGTATTGGTCGCGGCAGCCTCGGAAAACCCGGTGCGGCCGTGTATGAGCTCTGCCAGGGTCAGGGACAAGGTGATTGGCCCGTGTTCAGCACGAGTGATACGGTCATGGTGTTTGGTGGACGGCAGCAGGATGGGATGAACAAGGCTGATGGATCCCTGCCGGTGCCAAAGCCAAACTATCGCTCGACCATGACGGTGTGTGCTGTCGTGTTGTCGAGTTGGATGACAGCTGATATCACTGTAGGCTTCACTGACGCTGACGGACGAGCTCGCCGCGGCGTCGAATGGTACCATGACAGTGATAACCGGCACAGAGTACACCAAGCTCGAGTTGGAGATCGACTCTCATCCCATCGGCGAGCGCAACGCGACCTGGACGACATTCGACGGCGGTGCGGAAGATCAGTGCCGCTACCTCGCGCCACCGGCCGGATGTAAGATTTCCGCGGGCCCGCTCTAGACTATGCTGGCATGTCATTATCATACATACAACCCCTCGAGCTCATTCATCGCTCGTTTTGACCTTTTTCTTCTTGGGCTTATCCTCATCCCCACTACTGACCGTCTCCTTGCTCTTGGCCCCCGCAGCTGCCTTCTTTGCAGCCGCTTTCGCCGCCTTCTTTTTCTGCACTTCCTCAATCAAAGGATCGACTACTGACGTGTCCGACTCGATATCAGAGTCGGATTCGGAAGGCGAGCCACCGTCCGAGCTGCCATCATCTGCAAAGTCTTCGTCCTCTGCGATCCAGTCAGCCCCTTACCCTCGTGATTACAATCACCAAGCAACATACCCTCCGAATCATCATCATCGTCCCGCTGGGCCGCCTTCTTCGTCCGATCCTTCCGGCCACGGCCCTCGTCCTCGGTATCAACCACGCTCGCCATGTCGTCGTCCTCGTCGCTCAGGATAGCATTGATATCGACCGCCATGGCGTTCTCATCGAGCTCGTTGACAATGTGGACTCTGCGCGCCTCGATGTAGATTCGAATGCCCTCGGCTTCTTCCTTTGCGATGGACGTGAACGAGTGCTCGGCTTCGGATTTCATGAGGACGCGCAGGTCAAAGGAGCGTGCTGTCGCGATGGAGCCGCCGACACTGGCATTGTCAGCTTGCTTGGCAGTGGATCTGATGACTCACCGAGAGATGGTGACAGTGTCGACGGCGGAAAAGTCGACCAGGATGGGCTGCTTGGCGATGAAGATCAAGCCCTTTTCGAGGAAGTAGAGTTCGCCTTGGACAGCCTTGACGTTGCACTTGATACCGCTAAAGTTGGTCGTGCTTCGCGTCATCAGCGTAAAGCCTAGGGGCAGTGCAGATAACAAACCTCTTGTACGCGCCCGGTGGCGTCACTCTTCTGCCTGTCAATGCCTTGAAAACCGACGAGATGACCTGGAACGTTGGAGCCTCGTAACGCTTTTGTAATGCGCCCTCGTACTTCTTTTCCAGCTCGTCCCTATGACCGCATCAGCACGGCCCGCCATCTGCAACACGCAGGACCCACTCGTCAATATTGAGCTCGGCGTCGACCTCTTCGTCCTTTGCAAACTGCATGACGAGGAACGGGTACCGCGTCTGACCTTGGCGGATGGGTGGGTCGAGACCGATGACGAGTTGAATGTGAATGTCGTCGAGGCGCGGGAGGAGGAAGATGCGGTTGACGGACGAGTGGAGGATCTTGTAGTCGTACGTCTTGCCGCGGAGTCGCATAAAGGTCGGGTACATGTCGAGATCGTAGCGTCCTCTGCGAGTCATGTTAGAACAGACTATGGCTACGTGCAGACACTGACCTGGGCGTGAGCACGAGAACCTCGTTGAACACGACCAAACTATCTCCCGCCACGACACCGATATCCGCGCGATCCTTGATCGTGTCATGGAACGCCTGAGCGGCACTGATCTCGTTGCCGTCCTCGTCCCTCTCACTCTCCTCTTCACCCTCACTGCCCGAGCCGGAGCCCGAGCGGCGGACCTTGACGGACCGTCCGGGCACATAGAACCGCATCTCAACGAGCTCATCAGGCTGCTTGGCAGCTGGGCCGATCCGGTTCTCGGTCTTGACGTCGGGCGCTTGAGCTTGCGGTGGGACAAACTCGAGCGCGACCTCGTTCTTGCCCGCAATGTTCGAGTTTGCAATCGACGAGAGTGGGACTTCAAACGCCGTCTTGTTTTGAACGAGGAACGCGACGTCGGTCGCTGTCGAGTGGGTCGTCAACCCAGTGCTCAAGACGATAGGCCCTTCGCAACCCACCCTGCACTTCGGCTTTGCCCCAGTTCCACCCCTTCAAGCTCGTATCCCGGATCTCGAGCTTGATCTGATACCAGTCATCGAGGATCTTGCGGACCTTGTCGGTATCCTGTACGCGGCACGCCGTCAGCGGCAGTATCGACAGCGACCACCACGCACCTCGCGCTTGAAGCCGTCAAAAGTGATGCGCGGCATGGTAGCGTTGCGCGTGACGAACCGGAGCTGAAAGTTGCGCGCGACACTGTTATCCGATCAGAAGGTATGGTCTGGATCGAGCTCACGCACCGAATCCACGTTGCCGCTTTCATATCAGAGCCCGCGAGCGTGACCAAGCCATCTCCTTCGACGGGTTTCCAGCCAAAGCCAGTCGAGTTGAAGCGGAGCTCTGGGTACGCCATGAGTGCCGCTCGAGATGAAGGGATCGTTGGCACCACTCACTGCCAATCTCTGGCGAGGTGCCGTGGAAGACTGTCATGGCGTTTTGTCAGCTCTTTTCGCCCACTCGAGATGATGGCTGATACGAACTGCCTTCGAACGTGATGGCGCCCGACATGGTTGCTGTTTCTCGACGTTTGCCCACTTGCGACCGGTCGGAACAGTGTGCAGAGCCAAAGTCGCGTCGTCGCGATCGCAGTGCCACCGCATCGACACGTCATTCTTTCCACCGGTCAAGGGGTTTGACAGCCAACTTGTACATTGCTTCAATGCAGCGCCATCCTCGCAATCGGCAACCGGTACCCAGGCAGCTCCCAATACCGCCGTTTGACCCCACGCCAGACCTCCTCGCGCATACTGTCCGGGATCAGCACGTCGTGCCACTCGACAGAGAGCCCGACGTCTTCTAGGTGGTGTTCGGCAAGCAGGGACGAGACGGAGTAGATTGTGGCGTCTGGCGGCCTGTCAGTGTGATAGATGCGGTACGGGGAAGACGTACTGGTTGCGCCGAGACCGTTCCAGAATGAAAACGTCGCATCGTCACCATCGAGCAGATCGGGCAGGTACTCAAAAAACGCCTTCAAGTCTACACATTGACCCCGTCACCGTCGGCCACACGCGTCACGCCGGTAAGACATACCCTCATAGCCCTCTGCAAACGTATCCACAAAGATTGCGCCGAAACCACGGGCTTCAGGCGTGCCCTCGAGCACGTCGCCGACCTTTGCGTCGTTCAGCCAGTCCTGCCAGCGGCCTTCTAGCACGCGAACGCCGGGGAGGTCATAGATCCCTAGCTTGCGCATGTGCGCTAGGACTTGAGGGTGCGCTTCGATGATCGTGTGGTGTTGTGGGATTGGGTGGGCGGGTGATTGGGGGGTACGGAAGAGGCGGTCGACCTTGTGGGAGGGTTAGCGAGGGCAGGGCAGGAGTCGCCAACGTACGATGCCTAGGCCGAACCCGACGTTCATGATCGACATGCCGCTGGCGCCTGGCTGGGCGTCGGGGTGATCGTGCGTCATGAATCTGACGTGCTCGACCACTGCAGTGGGACCAGTCAGCTTGTACCACCCTAGTCGGACCATTACACACTCAGTGGCTCCTCCCAGCCCATCATGACCCTATCGGCGGGCCGTCAGCAACCGTCACCTTGCAGTCCCGAGACTACAGCACGTACCCGTTCCCATCAGCATCCAACACACGCTCCTTGCCGTCGTCTCCGACATCCCACGTCAAATGGGACCTCAAAAATGTAAAGTTGTCGCCCGCCGAGGTGTCGTCTTGCGCCCTCAACGTCAGGTTGCCGTCCTCGTCGATCTCTTGTGTCGGCTTCGGGGCCGCAGCGGCCATCATGTGGTGTAGCATTTCTCCATAGACATCAGTTCGACCCTCTAAAGCATGATCCAGCGCGTGCACACTGACCGCTCCTGAAGCCCTCGTTGCGGATCACCAACCAGCCCTCTTCATCGCCCAAGCTCAGACAGACTTCACCAGCCGTCCGCCCGAGGTTATCGACCGCGTTCCAGACCGCTCCCGCTTTCAGTAGGACCTTTAACAGCTCTGGCTCGTAGCGCTCGGCAGCATAGTGCAGACACGACCAGCCGAGTTGAGGGTTTTGATACCATGCTGGAGCTCCGAGCTCTAGCAGCCGTTTGACCTCGGAAACCGGAGAGATGGCAGACGCGGCGAGCAGAGCGTTGGCGAGCAGAACAAGGTCTTCTGGGAGCTCGCTCGGGGCAGGAGTGGTCATCTTGGGTAAAGATAAAGGTGCGAGGTAGGGATGAACAGACTTTTGTCTCATCACGTGTGGATCGACATTGTCAGCAACCATCCATCATCTGCTGCCAAGCATCCCACCAGGCTTGTCATAGCCAGACAAGCCGCCAACAGGTCAGCAACAGGTCGGATCAGTCAACGAACCAGCCACCACATCCATCACCGCCAAGCAGCACTCTATGAACTCTTCAAACGCTGCAGCAGGCCCATCGCGTCTCCAAACCTCATCAACACCGCGTATCCGTAAACGCAAACGTCTCGACAGAGCGCCAGACCCTACCTCTGGCCCGCTAGCACTCCCTGCGCTCCCCCACGAGCTCATAGCAAGCCAGCACAGCACTGACCGAGCGGTGCATGAACTCCTCACGCTCGCGAATTCAGTCAGCGGCCCGACATCGCCCGTACAGCGGCGGAAACGGCGCAAGGATGCTGCGAGGAATGTAGTGTCAGAGCATTCGGCAGGGGCGGTGCAGGAACCGACAGAGGTCAAGAAGGAGAAGCGGCGGAAGAGCCGGTTGGAGGGAGAGAAGACGAAGCGGGTCAAGCGGATGACGGAGCTTGAGAAGGAACGTGCTTTTCTGGCGGGCAACAAGCGGTCTGGTCTGTCATCTTGCGTCCTTTGGCGCGTATCACGAGCTGACGATCGGCGTAGAGGATGCCAACATGCCGAGCGACGTATGTGCAGACTGGGATCGAGTGGCGCAGCTCATGAGCGTGATAGAACCTGCTGCGGTCCTTACACCTCCATGCGGCGGAATACTATGCTGCTCGAGGTTTGATGCCCATCGACGGTCGAGCCGCCGGCAATGGTCTCGCCGTCAACGTGTCGACTCGAGATCGCAAGCGTCGCCAAGATATGGCGCATGCGATCGACGGTCAAGGACTGCTAGCTCTTGGTGTGTATCTGACCGCTGTCGGCTCGCCAAAGAGACTTATGCCACGCCAATCACAGGGATGCTGGTACAAGAGTTTATCAACGAGTCGCTCCTCAAGAACGGGTACAGGACCTCGGAACAGATGCAAGCTGCCATGGTCGAGGAGCGGGCGCTCGGTCTATCGCCAAGAGAGGATCAAGTAGAGGGGGAGGACGAGGCGCAGAGTGGGAATGAGGACGGTGGGATCTCGCGCTCGCCTAGTGGCAGCGACGAGGTTGACGAGTGATGCAGTGCGCTATACTCTTCTAAACATATAGACTGTCTAGATCGATGTGCGGCTTGAACTCGAGCAGTTTGTCTTGATCGCTGTCGTCGTCCGCGAACAAGGAGCGGCGAAGATGGCCGTGCTCGCTTTCTTGACTTGACCACTTTTATCCTCTATCCAAACCTCACACTCATCGCCACCAACCTGCGCTACAGCTGCAACCACCACCGACCTCATGAAGCTCACCTATACTGCGATCCACCCCGTCGCAAGCTGGAAATGGGACACGTCGAGCGATCCACACTATCTCTGGCGCGTCGCGACCGACGCTCCCGCCAGCGCCAGCGCACCCACGGCCGTCGCGAAAGAGTTGTTCAAGTTTGGCCAGACGGACGGCGATGATGAAGACGACGACGACGTGTGTGGGATCTGTAGGCTCGCTTTCGAGGCTTGTTGTCCGGGCTGTAAAGTCCCGGGGGATGATTGTCCGCTCAGTGAGTGGGGGCTGGGTGCTTTGGTGTAGGGAGCCTGGAGCTTGGCTCTGGCTAGGACTTGGGACGTGGATGGTGGTCCGACCACCGCTCTGCGTCCACGGCTAACAGCTAGCGTCCACCACCTGTTCAGCCGTATCCAACCCGCAAGCTGACAATGCACATAGTCTGGGGCGAGTGCAAACACATCTTCCATATGCACTGCCTACTGAAATGGCTCGAGACCGAGTCGAGCAAGCAAGCGTGTCCGATGGATCGACGGCCGTGGGGTGAGTCGTCATGTCTAGACAGCGAGCACGGCAGCTGCGCTGGTGCCAGAGCAAACCCAGAGGCTACAGACGGAGAGCATTCCACTGCAGATGGCTGACTGGCACTGGATCATAGTGACGGCCGATCGGAAACCAGACATGCTGCCGACGACTATGACGGGCGAGCCGGTCGAGGTCGTACCGCCCGGTGCACCCCCTCGACCCGATGGTTCCTCGGACGATGGTCGTCTCGATGGCCAGCAGCGACAGCCAAGCGAGCTAGGCCAAGAGCCGGGCGACGGGGCAGTGCAAGAAGACTGAGGACGGTCCGATAGACTGACGGCCGACCTGGGTTGTATCGATCATGAGATATGTATGACTATCATGTCCTCTCCTGCCGTGTTCTAGGCTGTGTGCGCCAACAGCAAGCTAGAGCTGTCGCCAAGACGGGGAGGTGTGCTTTGTGCGCACAGACGGAGACCGAGAGCGTTGTCCGGTCCAATGTTGCTTGCTTTGTCCTCGAGCGATCCAGTTCTCTATCCCACCAACGACGACGTCGACTCGGCTTGCAAGCACTCGGGAGGACGTCGCGAGCTCAGAGTCTGTAGGAACCCATCAAGTCGCTGCAGCAAACGCCGCCGCCCATCCTCATCGCCACCATCATCGACTGGCATCACCCAGCTTGGAGATGACGAGCTACCCTCCTTCTTCAACCAGCTTGGCTTCTGTTGAGCCGATCAACAGTCCCGTCTCTGAGCCAGATGATCCATTGAGGAACAGCTCGGAACTCGGGACAGAAACGATCAGAGACCCGTCCACCGCCAACGAGGATGTGAGCTCGTTGCACGCATGAAAGGAAGCCCAGCCGGCTGATGCCAATCTATAGACTGTCCACTCATTAAGCCAGCGCGGCGACGTGCAAAAGCTCGCAGAGCTCCACGCAGACGGCAAGGTCGATGTCAACCTGCGAGACAGCCAGGACGTCACGCCGCTGCATTGGGCTGCGATCAATGCCCAGATTGCGGCCTGTCGCTGGTTGCTGGACAATGGAGCAGAGATTGATGCGATCGGTGGCGATCTGAGAGCGACGCCGCTGCAGTGGGCCGCTAGGTGCGTACTTGACTGCATCCAAGGGTTCAGAGCTCATTAGCGCACAGGAACGGTCACCTCTATGTGATCCATCTGCTCATGTCTCGCGGAGCCGACCCGGGCATCTATGACTCGCAAGGTTTCAACTCGCTGCATCTCATCACGCACAGTAGCGGCGTCATGCCGCTCCTCTACATGGTCAGCCCACCTCTATGCATAGCCTCTAGCTGACGCAACTAGCTGCAACAACCCGTCGCAGTCGACGAGCGCGACACCGACGGCCACACAAGCCTCATGTGGGCCGCCTATCAAGGCGACGCCATCTCGGTCGACCTCCTCCTCCGCCACGGCGCCTCTGTCGTCGCACGCGACAATGCAGGTCTCACACCACTCCACTGGGCAGTCGTAAAGGGTAACAAGACATGCATCAAGCGTCTCGTCGAGTCGGGTGCGGATCTCGAAGCGCGTGATCAACTACAAAAGACGCCGAGGGATATGGCAGAGGAACTCAAGGGCGTCGCGCCGTATCTTAGGGGCCTCGACGATGCGGGTTATCACGAGGATGGGGTGAGAAAGGTTGGCAAGCTCAGTGAGGCGCGTTTATCATTCACGAGCTGCGGCACGAGCTCACGGACTTGCAGCGCAACACGAAAACCGCCATTTGGCTGCTTCCGACTGTCGCGTTCTTCATCATCTTCCATGCGTTTGCAGCCCTGCCGATCTACGAGAGCATACCTTTGGTCGCTCTTGTCATCATGGCCATGCACTGGGTGAGCTCTCTGCTCATATGATCAGTCTGCCGGCTCATACTCGATACAGACGATCCACCACTACCTGCTCGGGCATTGGCCATTCAACGACCGGGTGCCACGCTCGCCCTACTTTGCAAGCATCATCCTCGGCAGCCTGATCTGGGTCTTGTACGGCTATGTAACTCGGCTCGCAACTGGTAAGTCGCATCGTCTCTGGGCCGCCGAGCTCAACAAGCGCAGGCACACCTGGCCATCTCCTTATCCACGCACTCTTCCTCATCAGCTTCAGCATCTGTGCCTACTCGTTCTTCAAGGCCGTCACGCTCGACCCAGGGCACGTGCCGAGAATAGAGTCCGACTCCGAGCTGAAAGAGGTATGACCGCCTGGTGAAGACTGGTCGGTGCTGACTGGCGCTCAGGCGATCGAGGATCTGACGGGTAGTGGAAGGCTGAATGGGACCCTGTGGTGTATCACTTGTATGGTGGGTGCACAGGGTGGTACGTGGAGCGGACGCTGATATACGTAGACCAAGAAGCCGCTGCGGTCAAAACACTGCCGGCTGTGCAACCGGTGCACGGCGCGGTTTGATCAGTCAGTCTATGCCATGACGAAACCCGACGATACTGATGCTTTGGCTCTGACAGCCACTGTCCTTGGGTGTACAATTGTGGTGCGTGCGAACGTAGTGTCTATGGGAAACAACCCTGATGTCTCGTACAGTCGGCGCTGGTAATCACCGCGAATTCGTCGCATTCGTCGCCTCGCTCGTCTCTGGCGTTGCGGCCTTTGACTACCTTGCAATCATCTGTGGGTTCTGGAAAACATGGCAACGCGCGCGCTGAGCGATCGCCAGATAACGATCTTAATGCACCCGAATACGTCGTCGAGCCGTCCTTCGGCCCGACACTGTGCTCCGTCGCAACACCCCTATGTGCAGCAGCGTCATACGACACGGTCTTGTTCGGCATCGCCCTCTGGGCTGGCCTTCAGCTCACCTGGACCTCGATCCTTCTCGTCTCGCAGATCTGGCAGATCGCGCGCCAGATGACGACGCTCGAAGTCTCAAACCTAGGTCGCTACGGGTTCATGGGTGGCCGTGGCGGACAATCACTGCGCGATCAGAGCGGAGCGATGCGTCAAGCGGGCGTCATCGGCGCCGGTGTCGGACCCTCGGGTGCTGAAGAGCAAGGGCAGGATGGCGCCGCAAGTCCCGATGGTCTCGGTATCGACGCGTCGGGCGTTGCGACGAGCCATCAGCACGGCCAAGAATGCGAGCACGGACACGGCGGACATGGTCACAAGCATGGACTGGCCGCTCTTGGCGCTTGCTGCGGTCGGCTCTGTGCCCCAGTCTTGCAGGTCTTGGGCTTGGACCGGTTCACCAAGGGCAAGGCGGTCAGTGGGATGGCGCGCGCGGGAAGAGGGCAGAACCCGTTCGACCTCGGCGTCAGAATAGTCAGTCTTTGACAACGGATCTGCGCGGGAGACTGATGTCGTGCCAGAACTGCACCGATTTCTGGAATGGCGGTGCTGGAGTCGATTACACCCGCCTGTACGAGTTGCCGACTGAAGGTGAGCGCGCGAACCTGGAGGTGGACCAATCTGACCATGCGCAGGCTGGGCGTCATACCGTCGGCAACTGCAGCAGACGCCGGCGATGCGCAAGACGGGTAAAGGGTATGAACCCCTGAGCCGCGAAGAAGTGTAACGCAAGACCTTGTACTCCTGTGTCTCATGCATGCTCTAACGATGTCTAATGGATACAACGGAAACGAAAAAACAAGATGATCACGACAGTCCGACCATCCCTCCGCGAACCTTGATCGATCGTCTCACTTCAGGTAACAGTTCGTCCTCGTCACCGTCGAGATCGTCGATGCCTTTGACGAGACTGGAGCCAAGCAGCGTGCCAGACACGCGTCTCTCGCCACCGAAAGAGGACGAGGTTGCTGTGATTGGGTTTGGCACGGATGACCCCGTCGCGGTCGATGTCGCGTACGATCCGGCACTACGACCTGTTGGGACCGGGATGGAGCTCGGCGATGCTGACATCTTTGCCGGTGAGGTTCCTGTCACCGTGCTGGTGACGGCCGTTGCCAAAGCAGCGTTCGGTAGAGGCGCGGCTGACACTCCGGTAAAGGCGGAAAACTTGCGTGAGATGGTCTCAAACATGCCTGCGCGCGCATAGCCGTAGCTCGACTGAGGCGCAACAGGCGGCAGCAGTCGACCCGTTGGGTTCCCCTGCGAGACAAAAGTCGAACGGATCGAAGAGTCTGACAGGCCCCTTGGCCGCAGTGTGCGCTGCTGCAGGACTGCACGGTGGTCCTCCTCTTCGGGCTCGCTCTCACTCTCGATAGCCTCGGTACCTGCATTGGTAAATGAATCAGGATTAAAGTCGATGACGGCGTCGACGACGGTTGAGAGCCGTTTGCGGTGAGTGTTGCCGCCGGCCGAGACGCCGCGTTGCCTCGGTCCGCTGCCGAAATGCTGCGAGCTGGTGCTTCGAAGGCGGCTCACGCCCGCGGCTGGTGGTGGACCGTGTCCGATCGGCGGCTTGCCAAGCAGAACCCAGGGCGTGGATGGCTGGACCGAACCTGCAAAGATGCCACGCAGATCTTCGCGATTCGAGCGCGAGGCTGGGATCGCTCGGAGCGTACTCTGCGCGGCTTCGCCTTGCGCCACGTCAACGGCAAGGGTCGGAGGCAGCCCCGGCTGCAGTTGCGGCACACGCGCCGAAGACGTTGCTCGCCTGACAGCGCCCGTGCCGGCAAACTCGACGTTGACGTGCGTGGTCGTAGCCAACGTCGAGGCAGACTGCTTCATCGCTGCGCGCGGTGGTTGTAGCCGGCCTCGCTCAACCCCGCCCGTACGTGAAGGCCCAGGAGCTTCAGAGCCGCTCAGCGTGTCATCCGACGGCGTGACGAAAAACTTGGTGATTGGCGCTATCCACGAACTGCCACCTGGCTTGCCTGCTCCCGCTTCATCGTCCTGCGCGTTGGCCTTTGCACGCATCTCCTTTGCGAACGACGGGTTGATGGTGACATGATTGATCACGCCCTGCATCTCCACGAGGTCCGCAAAGACGTCTTTGAGCAGCTTGACGAGCAGGACAAACTCTTTCCGCGAGACGACAAGGTCGCCGTCCTTGGAGTCGAGGGTACCGCGGAACTGCGAGCGCAGGTCCGAGACCTCTTGCAGCAGCGTCTTGATGGTGCTGCGCGAGAGATGACCAACGTCGCCCGGGAGATGCTGCTTGCGTAGGCGCTTTGTCAGTGTTGCAACGTCTGCGCCACGGAGGCGGACGAGGATCTTTGTCATGTGCTCGACCAGAGCGACGATCGCGCCGGTCCGGTCATGAACCGACGACGTGTCCGATTTCGTTTCTGACAGTCTTGGCGAGGGTTTCGTGGATGACGCGACGCTGGCGACGGGACGCTCGGGTTCGGGTGACTCGGTCTGTACACCACGCGAACGGCTCAACAGCACCAACTGGCGTCGGTTCACCCGGCGTTCCTTTGCTGGGCTCGGGCCCTGAGCGAACCCAGGGTCGACGCTGCCGCCGTCGCTTGCGACTCCGCGATCAATCGAGTCGCGCGGCGAGCGCTCGGTAAAGTCGATGGGCGAGTACTGGCCCGGACCCCCGGACAGGACGGTAAAGGATGATCGCTTGCGGTGAGGTTGGTATTCCGACGCAGGAGACATTGGCTCGTCGCCCGTTTCGTTGCCGCCACGCTCGTCGTCTGCGCCCGACCACTCTGCGATCGAGCCGACGCCCTGAGACTAGACCGTTCAGCTGTGATACGCAAGCACACGATGGCACTCACGGAGAACGTTCGGGACGGCCGCGGTCGCTCACTGTAACTCCGCCTGACACCCTTGACGGGCGGTTTGGGGATCCCGTTCAGTTGGTAGCCTATACTTCTCCCACTTGGGGAAGCGCGCATGGCGATACGCGGACTCTGCGCAGGCGACTGATCCTTTTCGTCGGCGTCCTCGCCGTATCCACCGATTGGGCCCATCCCGAGTCCACTGGAAGCAAACGATGGCGTGAGCGAGTCCTTGCGCGTGTGCGCTGGTGCCGGCGCCGGTGCATAGCGGCTAGCCGACGGAGCCCAGCTATCGCCCCGACCATGCGTTCTGAGCGCTTGACGCGGGTCAAAGACGGGGTTGACAGGGCTACTACTCGTTCGAGTATGCCGACCGATCGAGCCCTGTGCGAGTTCCTGTGCCAGCCGGGCCCGTTCTGCACCTTCCTCGGTATCACGCCCAGCGACGCCGACGGCCGCGCGCAGCTCGTCATTCTCCTCACGGAGGACCCGGAGCTCTTCGCGGGAATCAGCGAGGAGGGTCGAGAGCTCGGAAGCATCGTGTTTGAGCAGGGCGTTGGCCGCGACGAGGGACTCGAGCGTGCGCTGGAACTCGGGAGTGCCGGATGGGTTGGCGGCGGAAAACGTCTCGGTGAGCTGATGAGCAGCGTCAGCGGCGGCACTATGTGGATCAAAGACTGACCTCGGCATGGAGGATCTCGAGTCGCTCCTTTGCGTTTGCCAGTAAATCTTGTGCATCCCTCGCGCGCGCCTCTTTGACGGCTTCAGTCTCCTTTCTCGCCTTGGCCAGCTGCACATCCAGGGCCGCTAGCATCCCATCAGCTCTTTTCTCACTACCGTGCAGACGCACCAGCCTTGTCATCCGCCACCTTGCGTCGCCTCGCTTCATCCCTAGCCTTCCTAGCTAGCTCGTCTCGGTCGTCGCGGACTTTTTCGAGCTCCTCGACGGCGCCGTCGGACGTGGCGAGCGCGACTTGGTGCCGGGTCGTGGCGGTCCGGAGGGCTGTGAGCTCTGTGCGGACGAGCGTGAGGGTCTGTTGGGTTAGCGTCTGGGTGTGCAGGGCTTGAGTCAGGCGCTGGGATGCGTCAGCTTGGTTGCTGACTTTTGGCTGCAAGGTGAGCTTGGTAGGGATAGCAGATGATTGACAGTCAGGGGTTGCGACTGTAGTCTATAATTTGCCAGGTGGCCCTTGACAACCCAGCTGTCGTGGCCTCTCGGCCTATACGCTTGGTGCCGCCGTCGGGATACCAACCTTTTCGAGCGTCTCGTTTGCTCGCGTGACCTCTTTCCATTTCTGCAGATGGGTCGTGTTGGCGCGTTCCAAGTTTGCGTTGGCGCGCGCGAGCTCGTCAAGCTGTGATTTCTTGGCAATCCAGTCAGCCGACTGATCGCTGTGAGCTCTGAGCGGATGGCTTGCCTGAGTCTGGGACCGGTCCCTCTCTCGGTCTGATTTCTGAACCAGAGCTTCGTAGCGTTCGAGCAGGGCTTGGCCGATCTCTGAGAGCACGCGAGGTTGATCGTCAGCTCCGAGCAGGTCTAAAGACGCTTGGTGGAAGAGAGACTGACCGGCACTGAGCCTCAACTCGGCCTCGAGCGTTTCCCGTCCGGTCTCGGTGGCTGCTGTCGAGTCGGCGTCATCGGTCGAGATGAACGACTGTGTGCGCCTGCGCAGCGCCCCGAGCTGTGCCGCGAGCCCGTCGAGCGTATCGGCGGTGCGGAGGAACGCCGAGCTGGACGGGGAGTCGGGCTGGCATGCGGTCGAGAGGGAGGATCCGGTGCGATCGCTCATGACCGTCTGGCCATGTGCTGTCCGACTTTAGCTGGTACCGATGGCACGGTGTACACGCCTGGAGCGACCGGAGACTGGATGTGGGCCTTGACAATGTGCGAGAGGTCGACAGGGATGGTGATGGGCGTCTAGTACAGTGTACGATCGCACGTGATGGGACGAGCTGAGGGTGCCTGAGCTGCAGACGATGAGCCACTCATGGATGGTGATGGCGACAGCTTGGGGCGCAGCGCGCAGTGGATAGCATAGATAGATAGTCATCCGGCATGCATCCCATCACACTGTGCTCGAGCAGAGGACGAGGCCGGGCTGCAGTCATAGTCACTGGGGCTATCTCAGGGGTTGATACAAGCCATCGCGCCGCCATCCCTCCTTGCTTCGGACTCTGCAGTCTACACTCGGGAGCAGCAATAGGAGCATGGACGCAATCCGGGTCGCAAAGGTTGATCATCTCTCGATCCATGACACTCGGCACTGACCAGCCGCAGGTCGACAATGTCCTCCTCGACCGCTCCAGCCTCGCCAGCACCAGCAAGCGTCCAAACGCCCAAGAACGCCTTGAAGGCACACTGCACCTCACAGCGCACCACCTCATCTTCAACGCGACGGCCGCACACGACTCGGAAGAGATCTGGGTCAGTCGCCTGGCCGGCTGGCTCACCAACTGACGTGATAGATCCCGTACCCGCTCATCTCGCTCGTGAATCGGTTACCGCAGACGCTGCTCGGGATCTCACCGCTGTTGATCCGCACAAGGACGTTTGAGAGCTACACGCTTAGTTTTAGAAAGGACCCAGACGCCGAGGACGTGTTCCTGTCGGTCAAGGAGCTGACCGTCGCGAGTGAGTGGGCAGCCTCAGCTAGGACTGGTGCTGATCCCTGTGCAGAGAGCGTCGATCAACTGTATGCATTCTACTATGAGCCTCCAAGCTCCCCACCGGCCTCGTCGGCATCAACCACCGGCTGGAACGTCTACAACCCGCGCAACGAGTTCGCGCGCATGGGCCTCGGCACGCGCACAAAAGCCTGGAGGTTTACAGACGTGAACAAGGACTATCAGGTCGGTCGACGACTCTGGAATCGATCGATCCACGCTAACGACCCAGTTCTGCCCTACGTACCCTGCGAAACTGGTCGTGCCGGCCAAGATCAGTGATGCCGTGTTGGTGTATGCTGCGAAATACCGGAGCAAGGCGCGCATCCCGACGTTGACGTATCTGCATTGGGCCAACCACGTTGGTGGGTTGTAGCCTTGAACGCGGCTGACGTCGCAGGCCTCGATCACACGCTCGAGCCAGCCCATGGTCGGGCTCAAGAACGCACGCTCGGCCCAAGATGAAAAGCTGATCGAGTCAATCTTCCATTCGCACCTCGCGCCCGAGACGTCGTATTCACCTTTGGTCGCGCCTTCGGGCCCGCTCTACGGCGCGACGACGACCAACCTGATCATCGACGCCCGGCCGACGACCAACGCAATGGCCAACGTCGCCAAGGGTGCGGGCACGGAGAACATGGAAAACTACAAGGCCGGCAAGAAGGCCTACCTCGGGATTGACAATATCCACGTCATGCGCGATTCGCTCAACCGCGTGGTTGAAGCCGTCAGGGAGCCCGTTGTCGATCGCGCACTGCTCCGGCGCTCGGGCTGGTTGAAGCACCTGTCGACGCTGCTCGACGGCGCGCTGATCATCATCAAGAATGTGCATATCAACTCTTCGCACGTGTTGATCCACTGTTCGGACGGGTGGGATCGAACGGCTCAGCTGGCAGGGCTGGCAGAGCTCTGCCTCGACCCGTATTACCGCACCATGGCCGGGTTCCGTGTGCTCGTCGAGAAAGACTGGCTCTCGTTTGGTCACAAGTACCTCGATCGGTGCGGCCACCTCTCGTCGGACAAGTTTTTTACCGTGGTACAAGACTCGACGGCCGACGACGACGACGATCTCGGCCCACAGCGCGCCGCGCACGCGCTGCTTGCGTCGTTTCAAAAACAGTTTGCATCCACCGCGCACATCAAGGAGACGTCGCCCGTGTTCCACCAGTTCCTCGACTGCGTGCACCAGCTCCAGCGGCAGAACCCAGCCCGGTTCGAGTTTACCCAAGACTACCTGCAAGCGCTGCACTACCATTTGTACGCGTGCCAGTACGGCACGTTTCTGTACAATTGTGAACGCGAGCGGCGTGGTGCGCGCGCGGGCGAGCGCACGCACAGCGTTTGGGACGGGTTGAGGCTCGATGACGTTGGGTATCGCAACGCTGCGTACGATCCGGGATTGGACGATCCGAGGGGGCATGATCAGGGCGTGCTTTTGCCGAACGCGAAAGACGTTCGGTTCTGGCACGAGCTCTTCAAAAGGTCGGATGACGAGATGAACGCGCTCGCCGTCCACCTCGTCGGACCCGTGGGTGATAGCGCGCACGACGGGCTCGTGCCAACGTCGGACACGGCTGAAGCACTACCGTACAAACCCCGGATCCGCACCCCGTCCGCCCCCAGCGCCAATGTCAACGTCAGCGACAGTTTCAGGCCATTCGCCTCGCGCAGCTCTGCATTCTCTTTACAGCCCGCTGGCGCTGGCGCTGGCTCTGGCCAGTGGTCTGGCTGGGCCAATGGCGCCTTGTCGGCCCTGAGGGATTTCTCGGCGGATGCGTTGGGTGGCCTTGCTGTCCCTGGCTCTGGCTCTGGCTCTGGCTCTGGGGCGGTGGTGGGCGCGACAGTGGGAGAAATGGCACCCGTGAACAAAGTCGTGAGGATGCCTTCCGAGGTGAATCCGTGGGGTGAGGCCGCTGCGGCTGCGGCTGGTACGACTAGATCGCTTCAACCCGTCGAGCCGCAAGAGCAAGATCAAGATCGCTGGCCTGCCGCTCGACTCCCGACGCGGGCAGCGCTAGATCCATGGCAAGCTGGAGCGCGCTCATTGGCGGATCTGACACTGCTCGATCGTGATGGGCCAAAGACTCGGACGGGGACGGAGTGTGCGCCGCAAGAGGAGCAGGAGCGGGAGGCTGCGCTCGGGGGCAATACGCGAGCTTGGGACCCTTTGGGCGTGTTGTAGCATTGCATGATGAAACGGTACACTACTGCTACGTCTGCGCCGCCACGGTTTCATGCTTAACGCTGTGCGCCGACGTGGTCCCTTTGGCCGCACTAGAGACCATCTCGGCCTGCGTTACCCCTGATTGACCGTCCTTTGGTCTGTGCAGAGATAGCGAAGGCAGTGGATGTGTAGCCGCCCGTGACGCGCGTTATCCGTCCGGTCCGGTTCCGTCTGATTGGCCACTCTGTTTATCACATCCACCCGGATTCGTCAACTCGCAGCCGACAACCCCACGGCGAGCTCGACCTTCTCTGCACCAGCATCCACCACCACCCACCCGTCAGGTCAGTACCGTGCATGCAGCCGATGATACACTACTGACAGTGACATCGCCTTGCTCTCTCTGCCTGCCTCCCTGCCGACGCCCAACCCGCCTCGCTACGCTCAAAATTCGAAAACGACCGGCTCCGGCCTTCTTGACCGCACCTGTTGGCTATCTACACTCCGCTGTGCTGGAATCAACACCGCACCGCCTTGCACGTCACTACGCATTTCATACACCGCCTTATCGCACTCGCACCCGCTATATCTGCCAACTCGCTCTTTGACTCGCACTACCCCAACCCCAACAGTCACAATGTCAAAACTGATCGCGACAAAGCGCTCCGACTTGCTCGAGCCCTACCTGAGGCTCGACCAGGGCAGCAAGGTCCAGGCTGAATGTGAGTTGAGCACCGAGTGCGAGCTGGTAGGACTGGCTTTGGATTGGATGCGAGCACGGCAGACGTACGTCGGTCATCATCTCGACGTGTCATGGCTACCGACAGTGTCGTGGTGTTCACGAGGGGCTCTAGCCGCCGCAGAAGTATCCTGCAGCGAATACCCCCGGTAGATCTCTCATACCGCCCCACTCGTGCGCGACAGTCATATCAGCCAGCTTCTCTTCTGAACCTGTACTGCCAAGACCAAGGCACGACGTGCAAGGCCAGGCAACCTGCAATTGCTTCATGTCTGTTACGAGCGAGCCCGAGGCGCAGTTGAGAAAATCTGCGTCGTCTTTGCCTAGCATCGGCGACAATGACAATGTCAACTCGTTGGCGCTCCTTGCCGCTCGTGTTGGGTTGCAATGCGTTCTCAAGCCCTACTGTCGATTACGTCGCATTCTCGGATGATCAATTGATCTCCATGACGCGCGTGCGTGCACGGTCGAGATCTTCAGGATGATCCGCACTTCTCGGCTCGAGCTGAGCCGTGTGAGATTTTTACGTCGTCTCGTGCGCCGCCCGCTGCGAGCTAGTGGTCCCGAGCAACTTGACTTGCAGCCGCTGACCCTCGCAGACATCTGGATCGACGGCGATGGTGGCATGCGCTGCAAGACCATGACGATTGACAAGGCGCCGGCTTCGGTTGCCGACCTCAAGGAATGGAACTTTGACGGCTCGTCGACCAACCAGGCCCCCGGTGGCGACTCGGACGTCTTCCTCGTAAGTCGACTCTGGTTGCTACGCACAACGCTGACTCGCTCAGCGCCCCGCTGCCATCTTCAAGGACCCGTTCCGTGGCGGTGCCAACATTCTCGTCCTCTGCGAGTGCTACAACAACGATGGCACACCCAACCACTCCAACTACCGTTACTTTGCCAACAAGTCGATGGAGGCCGCCAAGGAGCACGAGCCCTGGTTCGGTCTCGAGCAAGAGTACACGCTCTTTGACGCCGACGGCCAAGTCTTTGGCTGGCCCAAGGGGGGCTTCCCCGGTCCTCAGGGTCCCTACTACTGCGGTGTTGGCGCTGGCAAGGTCTTTGCCCGTGACTTTATCGAGGCCCACTACCGCGCGTGCCTGTACGCCGGCGTGACCATCTCGGGCATCAACGCCGAGGTCATGCCCGCCCAGTGGGAGTTCCAGGTCGGTCCCTGCCCGGGCATCGAGATGGGCGACCACCTCTGGATGGCTCGCTTCCTCCTGCTCCGCATTGGTGAAGAGTGGGGCATCAAGCCCTCGTTCCACCCCAAGCCGCTCAAGGGCGACTGGAACGGTGCCGGCTGCCACTCCAACTACTCGACAAAGGCGATGCGCACGCCCAAGATTGGCATGGCCGCGATCGAGGACGCGATCAAGAAGCTCGCGAGCAGGCACACGGAGCACATTGCCGTCTACGGCGATGACAACGACCTCCGGTTGACCGGCGCCCACGAGACGGGCCACATTGGCGAGTTCTCGTCCGGTGTCGCCAACCGCGGAGCTTCGATCCGTGAGTTTCCGTCGAATCCGCTCGGATCACGCTCACGCTCCCAGGTATCCCCCGCCACGTCGCCCAGCAGGGCTACGGCTACCTCGAAGACCGCCGCCCGGCGTCCAACATTGACCCGTACCGCGTCACCGGTATCATTGTCGAGACGACCCTGCTCTAGGCGTCGTCTCGTTGATCAGGTTGTAGCCGGGCCGCGTACGCCCACACATTCGTTTGAACCGTTTGGCTCGCTGACCGGTTTGTCTTTCATTTTGTCTAGTTAGTTTTCGCGATGGAAGGCTTTGGCTGAGCTGCGGAGAGACGCGGAGCACCACTGAAGCGATCCACTCGAGTCGACGTTGCAATAGTCTGCTCCTGAACGGTGCCCATAGACGCTATAGCGGACCCAACGACACCTCCCGTACGCTCTACCAGCTTGGGGAGCAGTGATCAGCTCCAACCTGGTCGAAGCGTGGGCGAGCCATGAGCGTGTAAACGACCGACTGCTGGAGCCTTCAACGGATCAGTATAGGCTGTATTGCTCTGTCGAGGGTGAGCACGCTCAGCGAGCGGTCCTGCATCTGATCAACGGAGCTGGGCTCGGCGATGGTTCAGTCATACGCGCCATCAACGCTCTTTGGGTCAATGCATTGAGGCAGCGATATGTGAAGGCGCACCCATATTGGGTCTGGTATGATCCGGACCCCGGCGGCGATCAGTGCAGAGTACAAGTTGTCGGGACCGAGAGGTTTGCAGCAGCGAGACGTAGAGCCGGGCTGCATAGATCCAGCGCACGTCCGAGATCGCTCGATCAACACACTACCTCGTATCGCGGTGTGCACACACTTTGATCGCGCTCGCAGCGGGGATCTGAACGAGGCCAGTCAGGCCGTGTGGAGGGGAATGGATGGGTAAAGGGATGGGAGGTGTACTGGGTTGGCTTTGGGTGATGCACTGCAGGTTAGGCTAGATCCTCGGGGCCGTGCATCCTTCCGTTGTCGGTGCAGGGAAAGCACCGTCTGCTGTCTGTACGTCCACTGCGACTTGGGCGTAGTCCACTGCTGGCTGCAATGTCGCACCGCACCGTTCAGTGGCGAGAACCGCTCACACCCAGTGTATACCGTTCGACAGTGATGGTGCAGCCACAGCCTGTGAGTGCGCAAACGGTCTTTTCGGTACCCTACAGATCTGGCTGACCTCCCACAGACCATGGCAAACACGTTCGTGGTCCCGCACTATCGCTTCGTCTACAGCCATGTCGACCTCGGCGTCCCAGCACACATGTCGGATCACCAGCAGCCGCTGGCACTACCTCCGCTCCTTCATGTTCCTTTGGCTAATGTCGGGACCTATCATGTCCCGTCCCAAACTTCCCCTCGCCGCTTTGTATCGGCCGCAGCACCAGAAGCATGCCATACCGCTTCAGGTGGGCCACCGACAACGGGTGATGCAGGTCGAGGCTTGGTCGCCAGAACAGTCAGGCGACATCTGAGCGTGAACGAAATGTTATCAGAACCGCTAGTGCCCAAGAGGACGCAATCCCTCGACACGCTTGTTGCTGCGGCTCAGCTTCAAGCACGCGCGGACGGCCAAGTTGAAGCCGCGCCCTCGGCAGCTTGCTCGGTCGCTCGAGAACAGCTCAAAGTACCTGACGCCAAAGGGATCCCATTGCAGACGCTCGGGTCAGAATCCGTGCCCAGCGCCCTGGATGCGCTCGCATCCGCCGCCGCCGCCGCCGAACCTCTTCCTGAACAAGCCGATGTTGCCATCGCTCCAGCTCTGCTCGCGCCCGTCTTGCCCTTCAAGCCGAAACTACTCGTCCCCCGCGCGCCGCCACGAGCACCGCTCCCAAGACATGTCGAAAGCTACCTACTTGTCCCTGCGCAAGGTTATGATCGAGCTGTGCCGCGGCCGAGCACGGGTCGTCGTCCAGCACGCGGAAGGGTCGCGATCCCGGTCGAAGGTCGTGAACGGCGACGGTGGGTTGATTTGAAGGACCTGGTGGCGGATCAGCAGTCGGGAGAGTGGACTTGGGCGTGGGGATGGCGGAGGGGTAGAGAAGAGGCGCAGTATGTCAAGTGGTCACAGGCGCAGTTTGCTAGGCTGGTAGGTGCTTGACCGCCATGCGAGAGCTGATACTGACGGAGATGGGATGTACAGCAGCCCGTCCCAGCGAAAAGCGGACTCGAGCTCGTGCCAAAGCTCACGGGCCGTAAACGCGTGTCGTTGCCGACGACGGGCTACCTCGAGTACATCTACGAGGAGGCGGGAGACGACGTAGACGAGGGCCAACAAGCACCTGCACCATCGCCGGCAGCGCTGCTATCAACTGTACACATTCCGACAGTACCGATTATGGCGCCGGAACAAGTCCCAGCTTCCGCCAGAGTCAAGCGCAAGCGTCCCGCCGTCATGCTTCCCATTGTCCCTCAATCATCGATTCTGCGTCATCCGTCTGCCCGACCGCTCACACCCGTTACGGTTCCTTCCACGCCTTCATCGGTACTGGTGGGGGCGGAGATACTGTCCAGTGGACGTCCCAGCGAGAGCGATCAGGCTGAACCTCAAACAAAGCGTCGGCGGCCTACTATCATGCTACCACTCGACTTCGTGCCGCCGTTGCCAAACCAATCGCACAACCTGCCATCCGGACGGTCGGACGGGATGACGACGAACAAAGCGCGACAGACGCCTACACCTGATCCATTGCTTGCCGAGCAAACTCCCACCCCTGCTCTTCCGACTACCAGTGCTATCCAGCACGCGCCAACTCCCCGCGCAGCTAAGCGCAAGCGACCCAAAGTCATGCTCCCACTCGACAGCACCCGTCCACTACGCGACGTAACCCCCGTCAACAATCCCACCGTCCCAGCACAAGTCGAACTCGGTACGAAACGGAAACGCCCGAGTGTCATGCTGCCACTCGACCCACTCTTGCTAAAGGCTAGTAGTCGTCCCCAGACGCCAGTGGTCAGCGACGACGTCAAGAAGCGAGCGAGACCAAGCGTCATGCTGCCTTTGATCCCTATGGTATCGCTATCGCCTGCTACGTCGAGCATTCCGGAAACGCCAGAACCCAAGCCAAGCTCTGGGGTGCTGCCTCTGTCCCCGGCAAAGGTGGTTGCCAAGTCGCCTGCACCCGTGCTCTTGACGAAGAGGGCTAGGCCTAGTGTCATGCTGCCACTCGAACCACTGGTGCCATCCACACCGAGCAAGACGCTCCAAAAGGTCGATGCGCAGCCACCACCATATACCCCCGTCAGCACCTAGCCGACTATACCTTGCTACGCCTTGTCTATTCCCTCGCTTCGCCCGCATCCGCACCGCACCAAGCATTCCACATCTTGTATATTTTGCGCAATGCCGACCCCGTATTGTACCATAGCGCCTGGAAACATGCAGCGCGTGCGTCTGTGCGGCGGTTGAGGCCATTTCATCACTAGTTGGGTTTACAAGTCTATGCGCCACGATGCAGGTACGGATCCAGGATACTATGCTGCAGAAAAGGGAAGCGGAGGGAAGCCCAAGGATGGAAAGCGCGAGGAGGAGCTCGTGCTCGGGACCTCTGCCGAGGCGGAGGGATCCCATGTGAAACAGTGGTGGGGGATGATGCAAAGGGTTGGGGTGGGGAGGGACGGCATCTAGTACTGGAGCTTCTTGACCTTCTCCCAGGCGTAGTTGGGGTTACCAAAGTGACCACCCGAGGCGGTAGCAAGGTACTGGGGCCTCTGGAGGTCAAGAGCCTTGACTGCAAATCGAGATCAGCGTCTGCAATGTGTCGTAGAGCGCATAGGCCGAAGACATACCAATCACACCCGGACGCAAGTCCCAGTTGTTGCGGATGATCTGGACGAGTTCGGAATCCGACTTCTTGCCGGTGCCGTACGTCTCGACAAAGATCGAGAGCGGCTCAGCGACACCGATGGCGTACGAGAGCTGAACGAGGACGCGGCGGGCAAGACCGGCAGCGGCGATCGACTTTGCGATCCAGCGGGCAGTGTAGGCGGCCGAGCGGTCGACCTTGGAAAAGTCCTTGCCCGAGAAGGCACCACCACCGTGCGCACCCCAACCACCGTAAGTGTCGACAATGATCTTGCGGCCACTAAACGGAGTCAGTGTCAGGCTATGAACAGAGCTGGAGAACCCACGTAACACCGGCGTCACCCTGAGGACCACCGATGACGAAGCGGCCGGAAGGCTGCAGCTGCACAGATCGTAAGTTTACATCCAAACCACAAACAGATCGACGCCGACGCACGTGGTAGATGGTGCGGTCGTCAAGCAAGCTAGCGTCGATAACCTTCTTGATGATCTTCTCCTTGAGCTCGCTGCGGAGGTCTTCGGTCGAGATCTCCTCGGCGTGCTGGGTCGAGATGACAATGGTGTCAACACGGAGCGGGATCATGGCGCCCGACGGGTCCTTCTTGTACTCGATCGTGACCTGGGTCTTGGAGTCAGGGCGGAGCCAGCCGAGGGTGCCGTCACGGCGAGCGGCCGACATGGCGTTGTTGAGCTTGTGGGCGAGCAAGATGGTCAAGGGCATGTACTCGGGGGTCTCGTCGGTAGCGTAGCCGAACCTATCGCGGTCAGCGTCTGCACCGATCCAGCTCGGCCAGATACCAACATGATACCCTGGTCACCGGCACCGTGGTTCTCGAGGTCACCGTGGTCGAGGCCCTGAGCAATGTCGGGCGACTGCTGCTCAATAGCGACGAGGACATTGCAGGTCTTGTAGTCGAAGCCCTTGTCCGACGAGTCGTAACCAATCTGCTTGATCGTGTTACGGATGACGGACTGGTAATCGATCTGGGCCTTTGTGGTGATCTCGCCAAAGACCATGATCATACCAGTCTTGGTCGCGGTTTCGACCTGCGTGTTGGTGTAAGCACAAGGAGGTGGAGTTGATCAGCGTCGACTTACGGCGACCTTGGAGTTGGGGTCCTGAGCCAAGCAGGCATCGAGGATCGCGTCTGAGACCTGGTCACAGATCTTGTCGGGGTGGCCCTCACCAACGGCTTCGGACTGGCAGGGGTGTGAGCAGTGGGCAATGTGACTCGCAGAGACAACCTACGGTGAAGAGGAAGCTGCAAAGGGGAGAAGAAGCACGGTCAGCAAGAGTCAAAAGTGTCCGAAGCTCGCGACGGGCAAGCGGCAGTCAAGTAGCGGACCACGTCACTGGACGGGTGAGCTAGCTATAGATAGACAGCCTAGACTGCAGAACAGGCTGCGGTCTTGAAGGTCTGTCGCTGACAGCTAACCACCGTGCGCGGCATCGTCCCACTTTTGCGATCTGTCCGCTGGTTGAAGAGATAACCCAACACGACTTACTGTCCCTCCTTGAGCGCAGCGTGGGTAGCAGTGGTCATTTTGAAGGGTTGTAGAGTGAGCAGTGAGAGTGGGATGGATGGATGCCCAGGTGGTTGTTGATAGAACAAGTCGAGGGGCGTGCCACAGTGGCGTGCTTGGAAAAGTCGAGATCACGTGACATGCGAAACTCACCCAGGAAACGTGCTCTCACTATCGGACGACACGATGTCAAAGGGGACACTGGCTGGCACCGACGAAGGTAGTAGGTAGATGCATGTAGTCATATGGATACGCATCAAGGTAGTGTCAAGTCACGCAGGTATCCACCGCTGTACAAAACTGCTGCAAAGTGGCACGTGAAAGCTCGATCGCTTGGTGCTGCCATCTTCCGACCATCGCGCACGACCGTTCTGCGGTGGGGCTGCCTTTACAGGGCTCTGCGCAGATCACCATATGCTGTCTTTAGCAATCTCATCCGCATCGCGCCATCGCCAGCTGTCGTCAACCGCAGTATCAACCGCCTCATCGGCGCCAACCCCTCGTCGGCGTTAACTCGTTCTAAACCCCTTCAAAGTCCAAAATCCACCTTTCCAGCTGACGGACCCGGGCGACCAGCACCAGTTTCCTTCTCTCTTATAAAACAGTGGAAGAAGAGTGAGCATACGCCGGTCGAGGTCTAGACGGTGCTGACCTTTAGCTATCACAAATGTCTGACGCTGAAGTTCAATCCAACGCCGGCTCTGCCGTCGAGCAGGTCGAGGCCGTCGTACGTCAATCTCGTTGGCTCTGTCAGCCGCTCGCTCACGCTACCCTTTCAGGCCGAGTCTGGCCCCATGAAGGTCGAGGAGGCCCTCGAGCAGGTGCTCAAGACTGCGCTCGTCCACGACGGTGTCGCCCGCGGTCTCCGCGAGACTGCCAAGACGATTGACAAGGGCGCCGCTCACCTTGTCGTCCTCGTCGAGACGTGCACTGAGGCTGCCTACATCAAGCTGATCGAGGCCCTTGCTGCTACCCACGACGTTCCCCTCGTCCGTGTCTCGGACGCAAAGGTTCTCGGCCAGTGGGTCGGCCTCGCCAAGATTGACCGTGAGGGCAACCCACGCAAGATTGTCGGCTGCTCGTCGGTCGCCGTCACCAACTTTGGTGCCGAGACCCCGGCGCTCTCGGTCCTCTTGGAGCACTTTAAGAGCTCGTAAGGTGATTACCGTTTTCTTCCGTCTTTCACCCTTTAACCACAACCTCCCCGGATGACCATGGGAACTCCCTCTACTCAATCCAAGCGTGTAGAAAATCCCGCTGGAATCGAACCTACCCGCTTGCGGGCATCAGTCACGTCTGATCCGACCTGTCTCTTTGCTGTGTCATCTGCCTTTGGCGCATCGCTGACACGCTTGATAGCTCTGTGCCCACGACCAGTAGACGGACGGAACAGGATGCGGGAGGGGTTGTTGTCGACAGCCTGCCATGCATTGTGCTTTCGGCGTTGATCAATCGGCTGCAGAGTTTAGTCCGTTGGGCACTGCGATCACGGACTCTACTGTGTGGTCAGTCTATAGCAGCAACGCATACCTCAGTCTCCGCGGGCAGGCCAAGGTCCGAGCCGCGACAGCAATAGCCTACGTGAGTGCTGGGCAGCGTGACCAAAGTCCTACGGATTGCGTTGCGCCCGCCGAGCACATACGCACATACTCGGCCTTGCTCGCCGGCAAGCCAACGTCAGCGCGGCAGTGGCACCAACGGTGATGTGGCGGTTCGGCCGGCCAGCGTCGGTAGGTATATAAGCGCCGCTCGTGGACGTATACCTAGCTGCCTCACACCACAGCACCAGCATCAATCACCTACCAATAATGTACCCCGGTCACTGGCACCCCGCAGCCGCAGCCGCAGCCGGCGCCAACTTGCACACGCACCACCACATGTTCCGCCGTCGTGGTAGCGGCCTATTCCACTCTCTGATTTTCGTGAGTCTCCTCTCCTACATTTACATTAGAATCTGGACTGATGCGGCCATGTGCAGTTTGGGATCGGTTGGTACGGCTACCAATGGTACCATGATCGCCGCGCCATCGAGGGCGACTATGCGTGGACGGGGTGGCACCGTCGGCATGATGCTGTTCGTGCGCAAGGATATCAGCAGCCGCCTGCCCGACAAGCGCAAGCATCGACACCGGACGAGCTCGAGCTCGAGACCAAAGCCAAAGCCAAGGTGCGTCTTGTCTTGCACTTGGACTTGGACTCATCCGGGACAGGCGACGCAGTTTGCACGAGACAAGATTGAATCGTTGATGGGCATGCTCGAGGGCTTGCGCGAGGTCAGTGCTTGACAGAGTGGGATGGGATGGGATGCGGCCTGACGTGGAGTGAACAGAGTCTGAATGCGCCGCAGCCGCAGTCGGCACCGGTGACGCCCGCGCCCAAGAATGATCGGCTGCTCTGATCGCTTGTTTAATGTGCCTCAGATGCAGCTTGAACCAGTGTCGTGATAGATCCATCCATCTTTACAAGTACAACGCAGTTCGCCATCCGAGCCAGGCGCTAACCCTCGAGCGCGACGTCCTCGAGAGCCTTTGAGAAGATGTCCATGCCGACGCGCATCTCGTCCTCGCTCACGACCAGGGCCGGGATGAAGCGGACCGTGTCAAAGCAGCTGGTGGTGAGCAGCATCAAGCCCTGCTC
Source organism: Holtermannia corniformis (assembly GCA_001599935.1). NCBI lineage: Eukaryota > Fungi > Basidiomycota > Tremellomycetes > Holtermanniales > Holtermannia > Holtermannia corniformis. The sequence goes on along the minus strand of BCIJ01000005.1, from coordinate 542,859 downwards.
AAAGCACTTGTCCTGCACGCGCTTGCCGATGCTCTTTGGGATCTTTGCAATCTGCTCGGCCGTCAACCCGGCCGTCGAGAGCTCGTCGGCGGCGTTTGTAAACTCGACGGCGATCATGAGACCTTTACCGCGCACGTCGGCAATCAGGTGTTGAGTCTTTGAAGACGACTTGAGCGCGTCGAGCGAGGCAAGCATCTGAGCCGAACGACGGTTGACGTTGCCGAGGATGTCGTCTTCCTCGAACACTTGGGTCACGGCGACGGCGGCGGCGCACGAGACGGCGTTGCCGGCGTACGTGCCACCGAGCGAACCGACCTCTTGGTGGTCCATCAGCTCCTTGCGGGACGCAATGCCGCTCAGGGGGAACCCGTTGGCTAAGCCCTTGGCGAAGATGATAATGTCTGGGCGGATCGAGGTCCCGTCGGAACCCTGGGATTCGACGCAGAACATGGTCCCGGTCCGACCAAAGCCGGATTGGACTTCGTCGGCGACAAGGAGGATGCCGTGCTCGTCGCAGCGCTTGCGGAGGTGGGCAATGTAGGCTGGCGGCGCGGGCACGTAGCCGCCCTCACCGATCACGGGCTCGATGAACACGGCGGCCGTGTCGCTTGGGTGCGTCTGCTGCTTGAGCAACAGGTCAAACTGGAAGTTTGCCTGCCTGACAAGCTCGGCTTCGGGCGTGTCGCGAGCAAGACCCATCGAGTGCCAGTAAGGGAACGGGGTGGTGAACACTTGGGGCTGCGCGCGTCAGCTGAGCCCGGCTCACCGTGATCGACTCACCATGAAGGCGCCAGTACCCTGCGAGTAGATCGTCTTGCTCTTTGTCAATGCCGACGCGCCAAAAGTGCGGCCGTGGTACGAGCCCTGCATGACGATAATGTTCTGCTTGCCCGTCGAGCGGCGTGCGAGCTTGATGGCGGCTTCGACGGCCTCGGAGCCCGAGTTCCAGAAGAAAAAGGTGTCGAGCGACGGGTGCGGCATGAGCGGCAGCAGGCGGTTGATAAGGTTCAGGTAGGGCTGGTGGAAGCCGATCGAGCATTGAACGTGGACAAACTCGGCGACCTGGGCTTGAGCGGCGGCGGTGATGCGCGGGTGGCAGCTAGAGACTGTCAGTCCGGATGATTGCACCTCTGAGTTGCGGCACTCACTGTCCGAGGTTGGTGACTCCGATCCCGGCGGTAAAGTCGAGGTACTCGGTGCCATCCTTTGACACGCCATCAGCTTGCCATCCTCGACGATCGCGGCCAGACGTACAGCAGCGGTGATCTTGAGGCCCTCGCCCTTGAGCATGACCTGGTTCTTGAGCCTGCCGAGGCCGTGGGCGACATGCTTGCTGCCAAAGTCCTCCCACTGCTGCGTCGTCTTGACTTGACCGGGCATCTCGTGCGTGCTGTAGTCTTGGCTCGGGCGGGAAGCGGTAGCGGTGGCAGCACTAGCGAGCGCGCGACGAGTGAAAGCGGTGGTGGTGGTGGCGAGCGAACGCAGGGTGCGGGGCGCTAAATACCTGTGCATCGTGACGGTGGGCGGCCGATAGCAAACGAGGGCCGGGTGCTATAAGCGAAGCGGGTTTGACCTTTCGGACCGGGTGAATGACAATTTGCAGGTGGGCAGAGTGACGGGGCGGAACGACAAGCGAGTGGGGGTCGCCGAGGGAGAGCGCAGTGGATGCGAGCTCGGTTGGACGCTATCTGACCTTGTCTCGGTGCCCCGCAGTGCAAAAAGGTACAAGCGAACCACGAGTGACTAGGCGGAACCCGATCGGCACACTCCACTCGTGTCCAAAGATATTCCTACGGTTCATCTACGTACAGGCGATGGATATCTACAATCACAGGCCAGGATCAGGGGGTGACCACTCAGAGAGCGAGCGAGACCGCGCCGACGTCGGCGTGCGCAAACACGGCGCTGAACCCGGGCGGGGGAGGGCCGTGAGGCGGCGGCGGGTGAGGACCACCAGGGCCACGGCGAGGCCCACCTGGACCGCTCGGCCCCTCGAACGCTTCGGCCACAGCCACGAGCACGTCCTCGTCCTGCTTGTGTTGCGGGTGCACAAAGCCTTCGACAAAGCCGCCCTTCTCACCAATGACCTCTTTGACAATCTTGATCACCTTGTCGTCACCCGCCTTGACGGTCACGTTCCCGACAGCCGTTCCGGCCTTGAACAAGCCCTTGAACGAATCGGCGGCAGAGACAGAGACGGAGCCGACGTGGGTAAACGCGTGGGTTACCGACGAGACGTTGGCCGGCTGCGAGAGGAAGACGAGCGAGACGGTGCCAGTCGTGCTGAGGGCTGAGATGTGCGCTGGAGGCGGGCCGTGAGGCTTGTGGTCGCCGTGCTCGGGCTTGCGACCGGGCGGGCCGGGAGGTGGGGGTGGCCCACCGTGCTTGGGTCGACCAGGGCCGCCGTGAGGTCGAGGCGGCGGGTGCTCACTATGTACAGGTCAGCAGAGTCTCACTGCCACGACGCGATACACACCCCTCGAACTCGTGAGCGTCGACCCGAGCCCACTCGTCGTCGTCGTCATGGCGCTTCGAGTGCTTGTCGTGCTTTTTGGCGTGCTTGTCCTTTTTGTGGTGCTTATCCTTGTCGTGTTTGTCCTTGCCGTGATGCTCCTCACCGTGGTGCTCGTGGTGCTTGTGCTGCTTGTGGTGCTTGCCGTGGTGAGGCGGCGGAGGCGGCGGCGGCAAAACCTTGACCTTGGCATCAATGTTACCCCTGTCGGACCATTAGCCAACGTACGCCTCAGCCATGAGCAACCTACGTGATCGTCTTGAGCAAGAGATCGCGAGCGACATCAAACGTGCCCTCGATATCGCCCGTGACCGTCTCGGCCTCGATCGAGAACGCATCAACGTCCGAGAGGACGATATCGCCCGACTCTGTGCGGATCGCGAACCGGCGGAACGCGACGCCCGCATCGAGTTGAAGAGGGATCAACGAGCTCGAGGCGAGCGTGAGCGAGGGGACACGCTTGAGGCGGGCCGGGAGGACAAGGTGGAGCGTGTGGAAGACGTCTTGGGCTTGAGTCGTTGCCGCGACCTCGACCACATCGTTGTGGTTCGTCGAGATCAATGCGGCTTCTACGGGCAGCGTCTCGGATGCATCCTCGGTGGCTGCCCAGACCGACTCGATGATGACTTGGGCTAGGCGCTCCTCGCCTTCGACGTGCTCTTCCGCACGACGAACAACGACCCGGCCAACACCAGCGGGGACATTGAGCGTCAACCCGCGGTGACGGCCAAAGTGGATCGGGAACGAGGCATTGGCAGCGTGGATGTTGGCGGCGTCCTCGGCGAGCCATTCGGACGACGCGAGCGTGATGGGCTTGGCGTACTCTGCAGCCGTGAGGACGGGCTGTGGGTTGAATAGTCAGCGACTGCGGCGCAGCAAGTGGCGACAACTGACTTCGGACTCTTGCCAGTGGTTGACATCCCAGCCGTGACCATTGCGGAAACGGTGGTGACGGCCATGGTGGTGGTGATGGTGGATGCCATGACCGACTGTTGCAAGCACCGCCCAAGACGCAATAGCAGCCAATGCAAACTTCTTAGGACGCGAGAGGCCCGCAACGCGGGCTTTGGCCTTGGTGTAGACGGTAGGGTTGCCACCGAGGTGCAAACCCTCGACGGGCGACGCGACGACACCCTTATCTGCATAAGACGGTAGCAGAGGCTCCGTCACTTCTTTCGTGTCGTTGGCCATGTTGTGGATGTGATTGTATCGACCGTCGGGACGGGTCGTGGGAACCGCTATGTATACCCCTTTGTACTGGTTATCTTATCCACCGCCTCGGCTGCGCTGCGCCGGGCTGCGGCGTAGGCGTGCTTTGACGACGTCGCGGCCGGGAGAGGCAATCATGCTCGCACGGCAGATCGGCAGACGGCTGCGCATCCTCGTCTGTAGCCACCGCAGTCGTGGTGGCGAGTGGCATCGCTGTGGGTTGGTAAACATGCTACAGTATGGTGCTGCCTGGACAAGACCATTGTTTGTCAGATCTGTACAAGCAAGGCATCCCGACTGGTCTGCAACGTCTCACTTGACCTGAACACACAGAGGTCCTGTGCGCCGACCAGCTTCTTCGGCCGGTACCCTACGCAGTCGCGCAGTCGGCCCCACTTGAGTTGCAACGCTGCGTCTTGGCATGCGATCTGAAAACCCCGAACAGACACGAGATGACGAAGCAGCTGCGTCCCGAGCCTGCCGAAATTGATCAAGGCCAGAGCAATGTACTGCATGGCGCATTAGAGGTCGCCGCTTAGGCATGGGGTCGTCCCAGCCGACGTTGGGTGTCTATTCGACGTGGGCCGAGTCGGTGCTGTGAACCCATTGATCCGCCAAAGTACGGTCATTGGAGATGCTTGGTCAGCCTGTACGACTTGCTCAATGAAGAGTGGTCGTAGCTGCGTCTGATCAGTCATGTCCCGACCGACCCAAGCAATCTGCGGAACGACATACGATTATTTGCTTTCACCCTGCGCAGCTCCCTAAACAGCCAATCGACCCAGTCCCAACGCAATGAACACTATCATCACTCATCAGCACTCTGCTGACCACCCCACAGCTCACTCACCGACACCGAGCACAGCCGTCACCCTACCGCCTGCAACAACCTTGACTTTGGGAGGCTGTCTCGTAAACGCACCCTGTCGCCCGGCCTCGTACAGAGCGTAGGTCCCTATACCTGTAAACGCACCGGCACCGACCAGGCGGCAGGGCAGGCAGTCTGCTGGCCTTGCCGTGGGCGAGTTCGACATGGTCGGTGGACGTTGATGCACGGACGGAGGCCGATGGCCGCTGCTTGTATTTGGCGTAACTGGACCGTTTACATGACTTTTGTGTATAAGCTACTGACGGGTGCCAGATGTCGTACGTGTCAAGCATGCTAGACAGGATTTGCCAGACAAACAGCCAAACAGCACGGAGCTTCCTTCCGTATCTGACAAAAGAGCAACCCCTTCCTGACCGCACTGCTTCAGACACGATCAATCCGACAACATTGTCTCTGTCCGACCTACTGATACATGAATCAAACAGTGCACAACCGCCAGAGACACTGAGAGACAGCCGCGCAGCAACTTCAATTTGGATTACATCACTTTGAGACCTGACCAAGGGAAAAGCCGGACAGCTCGCCATCCACTTCACATGTATCCGTGAGCAAGACGGTGGCCTCCTAGTCATGACAGACTATCCTACAAAGACCATTCAGTGATTGCCATGTGTTGTAGCAAAACGATCCGTTGTGAGTGCCCTTGACATCGTCTTGGGACGAGGGCAGGTCTACGACGGCATGGCTCATTGGACAGCCCATCGGTCTCATTAACTCACCCACGCAGCACGACTTAATCACCAAGAACCTCTATGGGCTCAGCTCCGACGCTCCTAGGGGCAACATCAACGTCATCACGCACCGATCAACAAGTGCATCGTTCGCGAGATCGACTCATCATCCTCAATGAGGCACAGCTACTTGTACAATCTACCGCGCAGCAAGGGGGGACATCAACACCGCCCGCCTCCAGAGACTGTCGAGCAAACGTGATGTGACAGACGCAGCGGCAACTTTCGCATCAACAGCTCATGGGTCGCCTACAGACAGAGTGGATCTCGGGTCCGAGCTGCCGTTACGGAGCAAAACGTCGCAGCTGGACCACATCTTTACGCCAGATTCGATACAGTTCGCCGAATGCTTCAATGAGACAGTCCCAGCGGAGCATAAGCCTGGTCGGTACCAGAGGAACGTCGACATCGACTCGGCGGCTTGTGGCTCGACTTTGCCTCGCTCATCTGGGAGGACGCTTCACTGCACGAGACGAACGCCGCGCATCTGAAGCGGGCTTTGCTCGTGTCGCTGCTAGTCGGCTCACTAGCAATCTCCGTATTGGCCATCGCCTGAGGTGCGTATGGACATCAGCTGCTCACTCAGCCCCCGTCGTGTAAGACAAAACCCGGCTCGGCACATCGTGTAGCTGCTAACAACCTATGTATGACATCTAATGTACCGAGGTCTGACGACCTTACGATGCTTGACCCGCCCCGGTGGAGGTCGCAGCGATCCTTTGAGCTCAGATCTCGTTGTCATCTGCCGTCTCAACCTGCTCAGTGCTGTCTAGTGATCCAATGACCCAAACCATGGAGTCGCAGCGACATAGATACTTTTGCTAGACGTACCCAGTGTTTCGTGCGCAACGACAAGATGCGCCGCTGCATCTCGCTGCATATCCTGTGTTTGGTCCCTCTCTTCGACTCGGCATCGGCCTACTTCCTACCACCCTGGGCGGCTCTTCGCCAAACCTTCGAGGTGAAGACCTCGCAGCATGATATTTGGAAGTCATCAGTCGAGCAATGCCCCGTTTTGACCCAGCGCAAACGTCCTACATCGGTCAGAGATCTGTGAGTCTCGTCGGTGTCAAGCATCTCACTGCGTGCGGCTAATCGTCCCCCAGCCGCCCGGATGACTTCAGCGTCGTGATAGGACTCGGTGATTCCATCACGGCAGGCTTGCTTGCGCGCAGTACGCGAGACCAAGTCTCTTCTTGGGGTACCGAAACAGTTGGAGAGCCTGAATCGGCAGAGTCGTGTACGTACTGAGCCCAGTACGCATATCGGTCTAATGACTGGCCTCGGCACAGCACACAGGCCGATCTGGACTTTGCCGTATACTTGGGAAGAGGATCGCGGGGTCAGCTATGCGAGTGGCGGTGACCCTCACGAGACGACACTTCCAAATGTCCGTTTTTCGCTTATTGGCCTGCTTGGGCGACGAGGTCATGCTGATGATTGGATCAGCTGATCTCTCATTACCGCGGATCCGTGGCTGGTGCTTCTACGGGCTCGCATGCTCCTGTCGTCTGTTTAGGTCTGTGCTGTTCAGTGCGAGATGAGCTGGAGTTGACGTCTTTAGGACCACTGTGTGCTGCCCATCCCGAGTCCGATCAACTGAACGGTGCCATCTCGGGGTCTACATCACAGGCGCTGCTTGCGCAAGTGCGGGGTCCGTCTAACGCAGCGTTCAGCACAGACGCGAGATAGCTAAACCTCCCATCAGACTACGTCCATCCTACGATGCAGGGTCTGCAGCTCCCACAAGACGAGTGGAAGTACATCAACCTTGGGATCGGCGCAAACGATGTCGTGAGTGATCGTACGATGGTCATAGCCGAGTTGACATAGATCCAGTGCGCGTTCTGCCTCAGTCGTGAGCCCCAGTGGTGACGCTGGGCTGAGTACACGATACTGATGAGATCTCACAGCCAACGCGACAACATGGGCCGTAGGTAGTCCGCAAGACTTTGCACGTGGGATCCGCGATGCCATCGAGTTTATCAAAGAAAACATACGTGAGTGCTCTGGGTACGGATTCGACTGCGCTAAGCGATACCTTAGCAAATTCCCTTGTCAACATTAGTCAGTCGGCGCCTTCTCATGTGTGCGTCAGTCTCAGCTGATCACATTGTAGTCGGCATGTTCCAGGTGTCTACAATCTACGCGCTCACGCTCAAGGATCCTTACTGGTGCGTCTGCTCGGCGGGCACTTGCCAAGCTGACAGTTCGCAACGCAGTCAAGCACCGTTGATCCCGCCCATCATCCCGCATCTCCCACTTGAATGTAGCTGCGCTCTGTTACCCGGCCCAGCGGGCGATTACACCCGCGCCAGGATGGACGCGATTGCGCTCGAGTACGACGAAGCAGTCAAGGAGCTCGTTCGGGGATGGCAGCGAGAAGAGCGTGAAGATTTTGCCGTCATCTGGTACCTTGTTGCCCTTTTCGTACCACAGGCCGACCTGACGCAGCGGCAGGCAACCGGGTATGGCGGTTGATCTCGACAACTGGCCAATCGAGGCACTCAGCCCCGTCGATTGCTTTCACCCGTCCAAGGCGGCACACGCGAGGGTCGCTGCTGGTTTCTGGTCTCGTCTGGTCGCTCGGAGCATGGTGGGTTATACCCAGTATGATATGTCAAGGCTGATATCACAGGCGGAGAAAGCCAAGCCGATCGTGTGGGAAGAGGACGTGATGATCCGGTGCTTGCAAGAGCACGACCGGATCCGCGTCGATCTGCTGTAGTTGTACTGTAGACACTGTGTCGATGTATTTCTCAGTGTACATTATACAGCTACGCAGCGTGGGCGCAGCTGCACTCGACATCCATATACGAGTGCCACGGCCGACGGGGGCAGAATCAACAGTGACGCCATCGTCGACCGGGTGGCGAGCCGCTTGCTGGTCGACTCCCTTGATCACCTGGCCTTGCTTTGTCCATCCATTCCCACAATCCACAATCACAATGGCAGGCGACAACGAAGAGAAAGAGCAGCGTGAGTGTCAGCAACCATCCATGTCAGAATCAGAATCAACCCAAGCACCGCCACGGCCGGTACACGCTGTGCAGATGGCTGAAGCGGGTGCGGTGCTTGTTGCTGCTGAGCGGTTGAGTGTATCAGACGTCGAGGCCGCTTCAGCAGAGCAGCTAGCTTTGGCTGAGCACAGCCAGCGTGCTGTACCGGCCGCAGCCCGCGTTCTCGCATCAGCACAAGCTACAAAAGCAAGCCAGTCGGCAGCTCACAACCATGCGCCTGCACCTACACCCACACAAGGACCACCCGCTAACGATCCTAATCAAGAGTTCTCAATCCTGCCCCACCCGGCAAAGACCAACAACCCGGCCGACCTGCAGGACCCGGAATCAACAGGCGGGCTCCAGGGTGCCGGTGCGGACGCGTACAACGCCAAGGGCCCGCATGTACCGAGTAAGCAAGTTGCAGAGGGTTTGGACAAGCCCAAGACTCGGGATGAGGTGCGTTCTTTGGACTGAATGGATCGGATGGAGCTCATGCGGGTTGATAGCTCAAAGCCGAGGCTGCAAAGCTGAACGAGTAGGATCGGGACGGGAGATTGTAGATTGATTGACTGCGATGAAATTGTTCATGACGCTCGAGTTGTACGCAGGTCGTAGCTGCCACAAGCCTCGACACGGCGTCGGACTGCGAACGATCACACCACCAGATCTCACACGCGCCGTCAGTAACGCACAGGCTAGCGGCGTCTCCAAGCTCTGCATATACAGAAAGTACATTGTCGCCAGGCCAAAGCAGTCTACGCCTAGACGTCCTTGACGGTCTGGGTACCGCGGAGGAGACCGGTACGGCGAGCGGCAATGAGACCAGTCTTCTGACCGGCCGAGGCGTCGCGGGGAACGGTCGAGGCCTTGCCAATGTGTTGGTGGTTACCACCACCCTGTTCGAGGTCAGTGCTGCGTGACGAGGGGTGAGGCGAGGGCAACGTACGTGAGGGTGGTCGACGGGGTTCATGGCCACACCACGAGTGCGAGGCCAGCAGTTCTATACAATGTCAGTGGATGCTCACCAGCACGTCCGAAACGACTGACCCTCTTGGCCTTGAACTTGTGGAACGCGCGACCGGCCTTGAGCAAAGGCTTGTCGACACGGCCACCACCAGCGACGATACCGACGGTCGCACGGGCGTTGCCCGGCACCGTCTTCTTGGCGCCCGACGGCAGACGGATGCGCGTCTTGCCGTCCTCAGAGTGACCGATGATGGTGGCGTAGTTGCCCGAGGTGCGGGCGAGCGATCCACGGTCACCCGTCTTCTCCTCAATGTTGCAGACAATGGTACCCTCTGGGCACTGGCCGATCGGGAGCACGTTGCCAATGTTGAGCGTAGCCTTCTTGCCGCAGTAGACAAACGAGCCGGTCGAGAGGCCCTCGGCGGCGATAAACGTCTCCTTTTGAAGCTTGTAGCGGTACGGGTCACGGAACACGACCGTGGCGAGGGGAGCGCCGCTGAGACGAGTGAGCACTACAGCGAGTGAGAGGGCATGATCCCTCGGCAACGCAGCCGAGTTCTCAACCGCACGAAGACTGACCGGCCAGAGTCGTGGATAATGTCCTTGACGATGCCACGGATATAACCGTTCCGCTCGGCAAAGTCGAGCGCGCGGAGCCTGGCGGGCGCCTTGTTGTTCTTGGTGTGGGCCTTGAAGATGCCACCCGACTTTCTCTGGTTACGGATAACGCGCTGTTGACTGCATCAGTCTCTTGGTCCGTTGGCTATCCCTCGAGCGACGACTCACACCCATTTTCTACAAGGCGAGTCAGTACTGTGACGGCTACGATGGCCTGAAGCGCTCCGACTCACTGGCGATGACTTGACGAGTGCTTGACCCAGTACACTCTCGACTCTGGCTCGGCAGCAGCAGGAGGCGAGGGCGAGTGCCACTTTTTCGGACGTTACACCGCAAAACACCGAAAAACGCCTTAACCCCTTGGAACGGGGGAGTGTAATAGCGGACACCGTTATCAGTCCAAGTGGCGGGCAACACCGCTAGTGGCAGTGGCGGGCGCAGGACCAGAGCCAGACCGTCCGCAGGGCTATATGCATCCACAGCGTCCACTGCACAGCTTGTCATTGCATACAGCAGCCACACCACAGTAATTATATCATGCATCACTCCAAGCTTCGCCCGCCCGCCTACGCCTCCCCCTCCCCCTCCCCCTCATCCTCCTCCAAGACCGCAATCTCCCATTCTCCACCGACATCCCACCGACTGCCTGGCGCGCCGTGGCTCAAGTACTTTACAAACTTCATCACGCCCGGATCCCGCAGCACCAGCAGCAGTTTGTTGAACGCGACGCCCTGGGTGAGCAACGGGCCGTCATCGTCACCCGCCTCGGAATCAGAGTCAAAGTCCGAGGGGGAGAATTGGTCTGGGTCAACTTCGAGCTCGACGCCACCCATGGAGATTGATGGTGTTGGGTTCGGTTTGGCGCTGGCGTGACCGTTGCTGGCTGTCAACGCAGGCTCGACCGGCTCGGTACCGGCCTCAGCCTCGGCTTTGCCCCTCGAATTGTACACTGTCGGGTCCTCATCTGCGTTCGGTGGCGAGATGTAGCACTAGACGACGGATCAGCTCCACACCCTCGCAATCGCCATCACGCACCTCCCAACCTCCATTCTCGAGCAACTTTTCATCTTCATCCTCGTCCGTCACGGCGTCGGCCCACCACGTCGCGCCGAGCACGCAGTCGAGCCGAGCGTCACCGTTGACGTCCTCGCCGGACGCGAGCGTGTAGTCGAGCCCCTTGCGGAACCGACGCGCTTCGGCTCGATAGCCTGTCGGAACCAAGGACGAGACGACGGCGAGCCATGCGCGGAAAGCCTCGGATGGGATCAGCTCGTTCAACAGCTTGCTGAGGACCGGCGTCGCGTCGCTGCCGTTCACCCCAAGCGAGAGATAGCGGTTCTTTGACGTTGGGCCCTTGATCGCCCACCCTGCACCCTCGCCGCAATCTTGAGCCGCGATCCGACCACCGGTCTGCGCGTACGCTGCCTCGTCTGCACCCTGCGTCTCGCGCTTCAAGGCCTCGGCAACGTCTGCGCGCAAAAAGTTGTGCATGACAATCTCGGACGCGGCGACGAACTGCTGCGAGAGTCGCTGCAGCGTCTCGGCGTTGAGGTAGGACGGCGCGAGAAAGTCTTGAAGCGTCTTGAGGTGTTTCGACGTGAGGCCGGCCGGAGGGTCGGCAGTGTAGACGCTGAGAGGTAGTGTGGGAGCAGAGGTCTGTGCGTGTGAGTGGCACCCCTCGGTGAGGAGGTCGAGTGACTGACGATTTGGGCGAGCGAGCTAAGCGACTTGTTGCGCTCCTTGTCCGAGATGGCCTCGTAACCGAGCTCACCCTCGACTGGGCGATGGAACCTGCTCGCGTCAGTGACGATGCTCCCGGGCGGTACACTACGCACCAACCGCTCACGCCCAATCGCTGCCGGCCATCACCCACCACGACCTCTTCAACCGAGTGATAGCTCCTTCCCGGCTGTACCTACGCAGCATCAACCTCAGTCGCATCCCACGCTTGGCAGCAACAGACCTCGAAAAAGACCAAGCGGCCCCACTTGACATCAACCTCGACCGACTTCTTGACCCCGGGTAGCCCAACCTCGTCGCCGCTCTCGACAGGGTACAGCTCGAGCGAGCCACCCCACTCGGGCTTCCAGCCTTTCAAGAATGTTTGCTTGCCTGACGGAACAAAGCCGTCTTCGGGTGTGGCGGAAGCAGGCGAGTTGGGTAGGTAGAGGATATAGGAGATGACGCGGGTTGAGATCGAGTCGTCGTGCAATAGCAAGTGGGATCTGCAGGGTCTACATCAGCTTAAAGAGAAAGGGCTGGACGACGCAGACGTACCCTTGGCTGTAGAGCCCGACCGAACCATCGACCTTCTTCCCAGAGAGCGGACCGCAGTCTGTCACTTCCCGTACAAACTGGCGAAACTCGCTGCGTAGCTCTCGTCAGCTCTACAGTGCTTGCGACACTATCAATACAACACCCACGGAGAATACAGCGCATCCTTGAGCTTGGTAAGCTGCGGGAGTGCGCTCAGCGTCTCCTCGGGCAGGTGATCAGGGTGCAGAGAGGACAGATCGGGCGTTTGTTGGATCTACCGCTGTTAGCGGGCGACTCGGCTAGCTTGGACAGACTGACCTTGTAGATATCCGTCTCTTTCTGCTCCCACCCCCAGCCAGCCAACGAGCCGTCTTCACCACGCACACCATACGTCCTCGACTCATCCACCACGCTCTCGAGCTGATCACCAACGTCAGTGCTGCACAAGGCGACGCTACACATCATCAAAGCTCACCAACTCATCCTCGATTAGCCCGTCAACAACAGCATGCTTGTACGGGGTCGCAGCCTGATATCTCCCTGCAATGTCTTGAGCGTCGGCCGGGAGTGAGAGAGCGGGGTGTGGGTTTGCGACTCTGGCTTTTTTCGCGGATTGTTGGTCTCGAGATGGGGATGCTGCTCTTGTGGGCGCCATGTCTGCTACGGTAGCACTGCCTGCACTGCGTTATGATACTATGTAGTGCTGATGAGCGGACCAGGTCGGGTTTGAGAAATCTCGGTCGCGGAGGAGATTGTCAGTGGCGGGCCGTTCGGTGACGGTAGGTAGATCGGAACGGCACTATACACTGTACATAAGACTCTCTATGTAGCCTTGGAAGCCTCGGCTTGATCGCCGGCACCCTCGGTCCCCATCCCCACCACCTCGGCCTCACCGTCGCCCTCATCATCCTCGACCACGACCTGACTCACGTCCCAGCTGCCCTCCCAGCCGCTCGGCATCGCCGCCAGCGCGTCTATCAGTGCTGTTGGCCGTTCCGCCTCGCTAGCAGCCGCAGCCGAGTCGATCCGTGTGCGCGCCAACTCGCGCAGTTTGGCAAGCTCTTGGATATACGTCCGGCGCTTGACTTGCAGCTGGCGAGTATAGTCGACCGCTGGATCACGTCAGTACGTAGGTATGCGTAGACGGACAACTCACTCTTCTGGAGAATCACACTCTCGCTCCGTGGGCCTTGCCGGCCATCCAACCGCGTACCGAGCTCATCGACAATCGGTCCAGTCTTGACCACGGGCTCCTCCTTGCCCTTGCCCTTCCTGCCCTTTGCTTTCGGCTTGGTCGAGATGGCACCACCTCCACCAGGTCCACTCCCACCCCTGCCACTACCCTCCACGAGCATGGCTTCGCGCAGTGCCGGAACCTCGTAGCACAGCAGCTCGTATCCCTTGCGGATATTCGCGCGCCGCTTTTGTTCCGACCGGATGTGATTTGCCTTCTTCTCCGCCGCGCTGAGAGATGATGCATTCGACTTGGTACGACCGCTTGTGACTGGCCCAGGCCCAGTCTTGCGCCCACGCGGACGAGATGCCGGGTTGTAGACACTTTCGGGAGCGTACTCTTGCTCGCTCTCGGGCAGGTTAAAGGGCGCACCGGCCCCGCTGTCGAGCGCCGCGAGCGCGTCCAGCGTGTCGTGTGACGGCTCGTGCGTGCCGCCACCGGTACTGCTACCCCCTGCAGTGTTGACAGAGCTCTGCACCATTGCCCAGTCAGGATACAAGTCTTCAGTGCCGTCTTTGGCTTGGCCCTGAGAGCGTCAGGTCGGCACCGGCGATCACCGCTGCACTCACATCAGGCCACGTTCCGTTGTCACCCCGTACGTCCGACACCCCACTCGAGCCAACGTTCGCGTCGTAACCCTGGCCCGAGCCGGAGCTCGACACGATCCCACCCGGTGGCTCGATCGCGGGGCCGAGCTGCTGGCGAAGAAACTGGTCTAGTGAGGCCGACGGGATGGCGTTTGATCTAGGCGGTGACATTGCGTAGGTGGGCTGCTATCGTGCGTGAGCGAGCGGTGCTATAGCTGATTAGATGGCAGCGGGATGGACGTTGTTGTGGCCGGGAAACATGTGAAAGCGCTCGGCCAAATCTTGATCGGCCCGTCAATAGGCTCGCGGCGTCGCCCACCTATGTGAAAAACCTCCGGCTGCTTATGTGCGCGGCTGAGGAAAAGTCTAAATTCCACGTGGTGGCAAAACCGGTGGGTGGCAAGCCATTCCAGCGAAGCGCCCACCAAGCGGTCAAGAGTGCTTCGGCCGGTCGACCGTTGACAGGTTCGACTCCGGAAGGCTGCATTTATTTTTTGTCGATCACACGCGCAGTCGGTATGCAGTATGCTACCTGGGCTGACGCGCCGTGCGTGACCAACACTTACACGCTCAGCCTGTAGCGGGCAGCGGGCATCGCGTGGATGCTTTGGGAACACATTCAGACCTGCCAGATCACTCTCCAGCCCTCATCAGCGGTGCTGGGCAGCGTGTAGACGTTCTAACCCTATGTGTGTAGCTCTCTGGTAGGATAGTCAGCCCTACTCGACGACTGACGACTGCTTGCTGCCGCCGGCTGCCATACCTAACCCCCGTGAGCCTGTGGGATGACTATTACTCCGGGCAATTGCCGAGCTTCTGGCGTGGTCTCTGTCCATTAACTCTCTCATTCAACCATCCACGACCTACCCGCTGCACAACATCCCGTAGGTCATTCATTCTTCCGCTCGGCTTGCTTCTATGTTCGACCCTTCAAAAGAGAATGGCTATGGCCAGGGCATGCCCCACGGTGAGGAGTGGCAAACGCTCCAGCGTGTCGCGCAGTCGACGCCGATGGGCCCACCGCTGCCCGTCCCGCCCATTCAGCAGCACCAGGGCCAGATCCTATTCTGGTATGGATGGCAAGGAGAGACCGCACAACCTCCCTCACCCTCGGTATTCTCCAAACACGCCTCGCCAGATATGAACACTGTACGCGAACTTGCTGACTTGGCGACGATTGACGAGAGGGCTGCCCGGCTGCATCGCGAGTGTGTGCCGGTCTCCAAGCGCAACCACGACGGGTCGGAGCCGGAGGCCCACAAGAGGCAAAGAAGTTCACAGGTCGGTCTTGGTCCAGGTCGCGACGTGGGTACGGCGTTTCCGGCTTCGGCGCTGCTCCCCTTCCCCGAAGCATCTCGCACCGCACTCGACCCGGTCCGAGTCCCTTCGCACGGCTCCCCCTTCTTGTCTATCCCGGATGGCAAGCCTCCGCAAGCGGACTTTGCAATGACATCGCGGCGTCCGATACCCGTGACTACATCGATGTCTACTGGGTCCCGCCGCGGCTCAAGCGACGTTGATTGGGCTAATGCACCGCCCTGTTATCCGTACGTTGCGCGCCCTGGGCTTCCAGTGCACCAAACCGCGGTGAACCAAGTCGGCGCTCCCTCAACCCCGGTACGACGCGCAGGTGCTATGTCCACCTCGCGCCATCCGGCGCGCGCCGGTACCGACCCTAGTCCCGTGCGGCGTAAGGCGGCTCGCGCGTTGACATCAGTCAATGCATCCACAAGTCAACGCCAGCCGACAGCGTTTCCCATCCCCGGTAACCCAGGTCTACTCCAGCGCTCGACCATGGCTATTACCCAGTCCCCGCAAGAGAGCATCATCATCCAATCGGCTGACTCCACGCCTCCGACGTCGCTCTCACCGCCCAGTGGTCCCGTCACGCCGGTCAAGTTCAACGCCTTTGCGACCGTACCGAGCGCGGCGTGGCAGAGCGGGCAACCCTGGAGCCAGCCTCCTGCGCGGATGCTGTTCAACAGCGGCGTCACCCACAATGCCCTCGGGCTGGCGCTTGAGAACACGGCACCGGATACGCCGGACGCAGGTGATGAGGTGTCATCGCCGGATTTTGAATCCGGTTGCGAAATGCCCGACTTGTTGGACGTGATGGGTGTTGCGCCGTACCTTGAAGCCGAGTATTCGGCTGATGACGCCTACTGAGAGTCGACAGCATGTACAGCGTCCAACGTCCGTTTGTTCTCGTGAGTCAATTAAAGCTAGTGTGGCTATCGCTGATCTGACTATTGCAGCGGCTGCCTGATCACTTGCATCTGTTACGTACAATCTCTCTGCGCCCGTATATTGGCCCCCTCTCTCCGCGTCTAAGAAATCTGCATCCATCCCATTCTGCTCCACACCGACCCCCAAGTGCTTGCCGCCTTTTGTGATGAAAACGAATCTGTTGTGAATACCCGCGTGATGAATCTTCGTATGTGACCGTTGCAGAGCCCTGATGCGCAACATTATGCATGCAAGTTAACAGACAGCCACATCGAACCCTAAGCCAAGACCTTTGGCACCCCCTCGGGCGTGAGCAGCCCGTCTTCTTTTGGCAGGACACGCGGACCGTCTCCGACCCGCGTGTGGATCAGGCTCTTGACGGCGTCTTGCTCCCACCCGCCCTGTCGCACGACGCTGGGATCGAACCCATCGGGTAACGATGCGTCTTCAGGCTTGCCCTTGCCCTTGAACAAGCTGAACGGGTCACTGAAAGGCTGCGATTGCGGGAAGAAGCGCGCGATCAAGCTGATGACGGTTGCGATGTCCTTGTCCAACGCATAGATGACGGCGTTGGGTCCCGCATCAAACGTGTAGGCTGCGATCGGGCGCCCAGCGGCGATGTTGAGTTCCTCGACGACGGCAATGATGGCCTTTGAGACGTCGTTGAGGTAGAAGATGGGGGGCGAGGTGTCGAGGCAGACGGCGTGGAACTGGTTCGAGTCTTGCATGGTGATCTGAGCAAACGCTTCAAAGTCGCGTGCTTTGATCGCCGTCTCGATCGCGGCCATGCGCTTCGGTACGACGTGCTGGATCCGGTGTTGGAGCAGTTCGGAAGTCTGCACGGTCCGCTGCATGCCAGAGGTACTGGACGTGCCCTTTTTCGCATCACTGACGACGCAGATCAGAGCGTGCATCTCGGGCCAGTGCGATTGAGGCGCGACTTGGTCTGCGTACGAGTCGGAGCCGTCGGCCTTGACGCCGGCGCGCCAGGCTACGTACCCGCCGAACAGGGAGCGGCAGGCCGAGCCGGACCCTTGGCGTGCGATGAGGGAGAGTTGAGATGGGGTCTGAGGGAGAGCGTAGAGTTGTGCGAGGGATGCAACGAGCGCGGCGAGACCAGAAGCGGACGAAGCGAGGCCAGCGGCCGTGGGGAAGTTGTTGTAGGATGCGATCCGAAGCGGGTAGGTTGACAGCTGTCGAGTTTGTCAGTTCTTGCAACTCTTGCATGCGCTCTGTACACTCACCTTGTCGGCGCTCGCGTCCCTGTCCTCGACTTGTTTCCGCCACGCACGCAGCTCACGGATACAGACGGCCAACCTGCCACCGTCCTTGATCGTCTCCTCGACGCCGTTCAACCAGAGCCGGTCGCCCGCTGCAAAGCTCGCATCGCAGCGCGACGTCGTGGTTGATCTCAGGTGATCCTGGTCGAGCGTCACGGACAGGGAGGGGTTGGTCGGCAGGATGAGCGCCGTGTCGCGCTTGCCCCAGTACCTGATGAACAACCATGTCAGTGAATGAGCGGTCAGATTGGGAGGCAAGGAGGACTGACTTGATGCATGCAATGTTGACTGGCGCTGTTGCTGTTGCCTCTGCCATGATGAGTGAGGATCGAACGAATGGACTGCAAAACTCGAGCACAAGCAATCGTACGGTATCTTGAACGCGTTTCAGTTTGGTCCCGGGGTCGGATTACTAGGGTACCCGAAAGTCCGAGCTTTGGTCGAGCAGCGATTGCATTGCATCAAGTGAGTCAGCTGAGCGTGAGACTCTTTCCGCCCGAGGCGCAATCTCGCCAGGTATCTAACCGCACACCAAGCACTTGTTTCTGCCGATTGACACCTATCAGATGATTGACTGAGCGCGCAGGATGCCCGACGTCCGCGACCAAAATCCCGAGGACCAAGCACGCCGCTAGCAAATCCCGAGCAACGCCAATCGACTGGAGCGTACGAACAACCTAGGTGAGCATCCTCCACTTTGTGCTTGTACAAAGCCGCAAGTGGATCCCAGCTCAGCGAAGATTGCGAGGTCAAGATATCCTCACGATGCAATCACCAGTCTCGGCGCCAAAGGCCAGCAGCCCACCCCGCAAGCGCTCGAAATGGGATGGTGGGTCCGACAGTGAACAAGGACCACCAGTAGGCACAGCGATCAAGAAGCGCACAGTCAAGGTGAAAAAGATTCGACGGCCAGACGACTCGCTCGTAGTGTCGACACCAGCTGCTGTCGCAGCACCGGACCCGGCACCGGTACCAGCTCCAGCTCCGACAACCCCGTCCGCCCTCTCCCGCCCGGCTACCCCGCCCTCCCAGCCTGGTCCCGGTCCCTCCACACTAGCTCACCGCTCGTCAAGACCGCCACGCTCGCGCCTGGCACCCCCGCGTTCAGCCCACCCTCCACTACTCCCCTGCCGCTCCGTATACTCGTACACGCGGTTGAACCACATTGAAGAGGGCACGTATGGCATCGTGTTCCGTGCACGGTGTAACGAAACGGGCGGGGTGTACGCGTTGAAGAAGCTCAAGTTGGATGAAGAGAAGAATGGGTTCCCAATCACGAGCTTGAGAGAGGTCATGGCGCTCATGGTCGCGGGCAGCCATGAGAATGTCGTGGGGGTGCGTGAGATTGTCGTTGGTGAGACGTTGAACCAGTATGTTGTACTTCTGAAGCAGCTTGATGCGAGGCTGATACTGCGCGCACAGAATCTTCATCGTCATGCCATTCATCGAGCACGATCTCAAGACGCTACTAGCAGACATGCCGCATCCTTTCCAGCAATCCGAAGTCAAAACGCTCGTGCTTCAACTCTGTTCCGCTATAGCTCATTGTCACTCCAATTGGATCGTGCGTGCCCTTGTCAATCCCATACCCTAGTTGACCCTGCCACAGCTGCATCGCGATCTCAAAACGTCAAATCTCCTGTTGAACAACCGCGGTCAGCTCAAAGTCGCCGATTTCGGGCTCGCTCGTAAATTCGGCGACCCACTAGGCGATATGACCCAGCTCGTTGTCACGCTGTGGTACCGCGCGCCCGAGTTGTTGCTCGGTGCGAAAGAGTATGATACCGCGGTCGATATGTGGAGTGTGGGCTGTATCTTTGCCGAACTACTGGCAAACGAACCGCTGTTCCCGGGTAGAGGCGAGATCGACCAGATAAGTCGGGTCAGTGGACCAAGACAGGTCCAGGCAGGTGGGCTGATGACGCTTGGGAATAGATCTTCAAGCTGCTCGGTCAACCGAATGACGATATCTGGCCGGGGTATTCACTACTGCCACTCACAAAGACGCTGAATGCCGTCGCGCCAGTGTGAGTGCACGTACTTCTCCTCGCTCCTGTACGCTGACAATCTGCAGCTACTCGTCCCTCCGCCAAAAGTTTAAATACCTCTCGTCCGAAGGCCTCCACCTGCTTTCCCGCCTGCTGAGCTATGACCCATCCCGCAGGCTCTCAGCCGAAGAAGCAGGGCAGCACCCGTACTTTGCCGAACAGCCGTATCCTAAACACCCCGATCTGTTCGCGTCGTTCCCTAGCCAAGCGGCTGGTGAGAAGTCGGTTTGCAAAGTGTAGATGAAGGGCCGAAGCTGACGGCGTTCAGGAAACATAAAGCAATCTCGAGCCCTTCGGCACCGGTTCGCGCGGCCGCACGGCAGGATTTCGATCTTGTGCTGTAGGATCGCATACAACCATGCATCTCTGGGGCGCGCTTCAGGACATTGTCTACCCACGCGGTGATCAAGCAGCAAGCAGCTTGTCGTCGACAGCTTGCTTTGTCAAGCCCTCGGCACCTTCCCGTACCTCCAACACCTGGATCATCAGTCTCTGTGCATCAATGCAACCGCGCCAGAGCTGACCTTTGCAATCTCGGCCGTCTGCTGGAAGAATGAGAGGGATGAAGCGTGCAGGGTCATGAGATCCGTCGGGGAGCTGCTGGGTGCCCTGTACACAGTCATTAGCGCCTACCGACATTGTACGCAGCCGCGCGGCATACAGACCAATTGATCAAGATTAACGGGTACGAGACCCGACCGTCGCGGTGTGTCTGTGCTCAAGTCAGCACCTACTCTTGCTGTTTCAAGGGCGCTACAGGCTCACAAGCTCATGCGAGAGGATCACGAAGCGAGGCGAGTTCTCGGGGAGTTCTGCGATGCGGGTGAGCTCAAGGCTCGGCCATGACCATGGCGGAAGACAGACCGTCTGCAATCTCTTCGACGGAGAGGTCGGTCAGCTCTTCATCTACAGCCATGCTGAGGGACGCTTTGACAATCTTGACTAGGTCGTGTCAACTTGTATACCGGGACATGTGTCGGGACAGACCTGATAATGCAGCAATCCCGGTGCGGTGCTTGAACCGGAACGCCTTGAGCTGCTCTTTGAGCCCTTGGGGGATATCGACCGTGTGCGACTGGTGTGGTCAGCTTTCGAGTAGGGTACGGCAATGTGCAGATCCCACCATGATCTCAGTCGTCGCTATAGTCAGTGACGGCCGCTGAGCTTGGACGCCACCGCTCGCCCTGACGGGCTGCAGCAACCGACCGTCACCTTCCAACCGTCCTTCTTGGTCTCTCCCACCCTCACACTGCTACAGAGCGAGCCAACAACGCAATGGGCATCCTCAAGGCAGTCAGCTTTGTCGCCCTGCTGGCGTTCACCGCGCTCGGCCTCCTCGGCGCCGTGTACCGTACGCCCGAGTTCCTGTTCAACCTGACCATCTACCTCCTCATGCTGGGCGTCAACTCGGTCTGGGGCGTCACGATCAGTATCCTTGCGACGGCCGTTGGTCAGGTCCGTCGTGGTGCTGCCAGGGTAGGATGGTGCCGAGGCTGACGACTGCCATACAGCGTTTGAACATCAACTATCTCGTCGCGAGGAGTTTCTACTACTCGTGCAGCCCGCTGCTGGGGATCACGTTCGAAGTCGAAGGCGAAGAACACCTGCAGCAGCTCACGGCAGGGACGGACAAGCCGCAGAGTGCAGTCCTGGTCGGCAACCACCAGTCGTGAGTGATGAACCCTATCTCGCAGAGAGCGCGAGCGAGCCAAGCTGACCACCACAGCTCGCTCGATATCCTCTACCTCGGTCGCATCTTTCCAAAGCGGGCCGCTATCATGGCGAAACAAGAACTCAAGTGGGCGCCCTTGCTCGGCCAGTACAGTGCGTTTGCCGACCGCTCTCAAGATGTCAGCTTACACTCACACCAGTGTCCCTGTCTGGTGCTGTCTTTGTCGACCGCAAGAACCGTAAAGACGCTGTCAAGATGATGGAGCAAGCCGGCGAAGACATGCGCAAGAGCGGGGTCAGTCTAAGCAACCCTGCCGCCCGACCCTGACGTTGCAGATCTCACTCTGGGTCTTTCCCGAGGGTACTCGTTCTTCCAAGGCTGAACCCTCGCTGCTCCCGTTCAAAAAGGGCGCGTTCCATCTCGCCGTGCAAGCTCAGGTTCCCATCGTCGCCGTCGTATGTGAAAACTATCATCGGCTGTTCGATGGCCGAACTCGGTTGAACCGCGGCACGCTCAGGATCAAGGGTGGGCAATGGTGGTACCGCGATCAGAGGCTCTTCATTGACGTCCTCAGTGCTCCCTCCTATCCCGACCGCTGGCTTGACCAGTGCCGACGTCTCCAAGCTGGCCGAAGACACGCGCAACCTGATGCTCAACACGCTCGTCGACATCTCAGCGCCCGCCCCACCGTCCGCAGCCGCGTCGTCAGCCACGGCCACAGCTCTGGAACCCAGTGCGGAACCCAAAGTCATTGACAAGCCCCTGCCGGCCGCCACTGTCGACGAGGAGCTCAAGCCGAGACCCAAGGGCCAGGGTGGATCCGACTCGACCGAGGATGAGATGGATGATGACGCGGTGCTGCTGAGGCGGCCTGCTGGGTCGTAGTGATCCCGCCGAGAGTACGAGTGCAGTCTGTAGCATGGCACGAGTTGGATGATGCAGTGGTGTTTGGCTGTAATCGGTTACGTAACAACAGAGTCCAATGCGATGTACATGGTGAGAGCGACGGTGCAGTCGTCGGCAAGCACACGATGGCGGAAGACTATGCTGCAGGCGCTCAGTGGGCAAAGCTGCTCCCTCAGCATCAACGGCGCGGTATGCACTGGGAGCGAACATGAACACAGTGGCAACGCTCACATCGCACTCGTAGACTTGGCCTATGCCCTCCTTTTGACGTTGCCGAGGCAGGATGTCGTTGACCTGCATGCACACCTGACTGCCCGGCTGCAGAAGGATATCGTGGGGGTGAGTACACCCTGCGTCTCCAGAGCGGCACTGACACGCACAGGGACTGCCGGTCGAACTAGCCGTGCTCGTTCTCAAGAACCTCGAGCTGGACGACCTACTAGCATGCGCACTCGTCAGTAAAACATGGCATCGTGCGGTCAATGATCAAGGTCTGTAGCGTGTTGTCCGAGCACCCAGGCCGACTGACAACCCCAGCAATGTGGCATCAACTGTGTGACGAGAGCACACCAAGAGTCTTGGCCGCTCACACGACCTGGGCCGACCTCGACACTCAACGGCTGCTCATGACTCGGTCTACTCCGGGTCAGCAGCCGCGTGATGAGGGACTTGACAGCGGCGAGCCGGATCCATTCGCCATGCAGGGTGGGGTCCGACCGCAAGTCTGGGAACGCGGCGCACAGCTCCCGGCCGGAGGGCTACCCAGCTTCATGCGGTCCATGTGCACAAGTCTGCCCGCTACACGTACTTGCTCTCCTATATTGTCGCACCTGGCGCTGCCGACGCCGAGCCCGATGCCAAATTACAAGCATCTGCGGCTGGTCGAACGGATCCTTAGGCGCAGGCTCGGTGCAGAGGACAGGATTCCGCGCACCAAGCTGCTCGATTCAATCTCGTCAGCACGAGCTGGCGGTCTCGCAGGCCACGAAGCGGCAGTGTACTGCCTTCAGCTCATCCACCATCCGATGCGGATCGCCCGGCTGCGCGATTGCCACGGGCAGTGCAAGGATCCATTCGATGACCGTGTGTTCAGTGCGTTCTTCCCGCGCCCGGCGGGTCCGCGCGAGGTTCACGCCGACGCATGCAAGCCGACGATGATGACGTCTGCACGCGACTGGCTGCTCTCTGGCAGTCGAGATCACTCGCTTAGACTGTGGACGCTCTCAACGCCGACGCCGCACGTTGTCAAGATCTTCCTAGGCGGACATACATCGTCCGTGCTGACGCTCCAAGTCAAGATTCTGTCGCGACCCGTTGTTGAGGCGACAGGCAGCCCGCGCTCGGACCGCGGTGACGCGATGGAGAAACGGGTGATTGCCGTCAGCGGTGGCAGTGATGGTCGAATCTGCATGTGGGATATCGAGGCGACGGATGAGCCACTGCATGTCATCGAGGCGCATCGGGACTCTGTGCTCTGTGTGCGCTTTGACGAGCAGCGGATCGTGAGCTGTTCAAAGGGTTTGTCAATCTCCAGCTGGTAGCTACTGGCGCTCACGCAAGTTCAGACCGTACGATTCGCACATTCGATGTCAACACGCTCGAGCCCCTGCTCGTACTTGGTGGTGACGACAGTCCTGACGGTCACCGTGCGGCCGTCAACGCCGTCGGGCTCTCGCAAGACTACATGTCAGTCTATCCCGCTCGCATCGCTCACACGCTGATACCGCAGTGTCTCTGCATCCGGTGATCGCTCGATCCGTCTCTGGGACGTCAAGACCGGTCATCTCCTCACGAGCCTCGAAGCTCATACACGCGGGATCGCCAGTCTCGACTTTGATTTCTCCTCTGCGCCTGTACCCGCCCTGTCCCACACCCTGAACCGGATCAAGGGCACGATCGTGACCGGTTCATCCGACTATACCGTCAAATCGTTCCATGTCGTCGAGGCTCCTGCGCTGCCAGGCGCAAGCGCACAAGTCGACGAGCCGATGGAGCACACGGTCGGTCTAGAAGAGCATGCCACCTTCTGGGCGAGCTGCTGCTGCGCTACAGCCGTCCCTGGAGAAGACTGTGCGCGCTGCCCGAAGCGCGGGCATACCGAGCTCGTGCGCAGCGTCAACTTGGGCCAGGACGTGGTCGTCACGGGCAGCTATGACTCGTCCATCAAGGTGAGTTGTCTGTTAAGCGTACACCGGTACCACAGTATTGATACTGATGGTCCAATAGATCTGGCAGCGCTCGACAGGCAGGCTGCTAACGGACCTACGAGGGGCGCACGCCGGTCGGATCTTTGCCGTCGTGAGCGACAAGTTGCGCGTGATCAGCTCGGGCCTCGATGCGGTCGGTCGACTCCGCACCAGACGGTGAATAGCACAGACTGACACGATTGCAGCGGATCGTCATCTGGGATTACTCCGAGGGTCTCGATACGGCGTTTGTGACGCCTTGATACGACTTTCACGACTTTTCACGATCGTGTATCTTTGATGATGTAGCTTTGTGATGACATCCGACGTGAAGCCGACCGTGTATCATGGGCTTGCGCATGATAGGATGCAATACAACATAACCGAGCTAAGCTACAAACCGACCCCCGTGAGATCACACCTCCCATTCGACCTGACCGCGCGCCGCCGCTCGCGCTCCACTTTCAGCGTCCAGCACACCACCTACGACGTCTGCAAAGCGCTTCACCATCCCGCGTTCCCGCTCGCCGATCCACACTGGCCCGAGTTTGAACGCTTCATCGCCGTTGCGCCGTTTCCCCAGGTGCGAGCTATCGAGCCCTAGGATCCGTGAGAGCGCCGTGGAGCGTTGTGAGGCGTCAGGAAGACTATCGAGTGCTTTCAGTAGCGCTGGGAGCGTCGGAAGCGTCGGATCGGGGTGTGCTGTTGAGACGGACGCCAGGCTCTTGCGGAGTTCAGGCGAGGTGGCTGCGTTGCTTTGAGTCAGCACGACTGGTTGGCACGACGGACGGTAGACGAACCGATGGCCATCAGCTCACTGCGTCGTAGCGGTTTCGGATCGTTTCTTGTCAATGGATCATTGTAGATCTTGGAATCGGGTTCGGGAGGCCACGAGAGGGACGAGAGGGGGCGGAGGGGCTCGAGCTCGGCTAGGTTCGGACGACGTTTCTTGTGCGATGGGTACAATGGTGGTAGGTCTTCCGCTGGGTCTGATACTGAGAGGATGAGCTGTGGTCTTGTGAGTGAATGCGAACGGACCGATTGGTTCTGGCGCGAGCTCGAGCCGGTCGTGATCTTGCACCCCGGTCGTCTCAGATGCAGATGGCGGCTCTGGAACCGCTGGACGAGTTGGGTGCTGGCCACTGCACACTTCTACTCCTATTTGTCAGCGCCATCTCTACCCAAGGATGAGGTCCGAACCAACCTTTGTGGACTTTATAGCATGCAACCGAGCAACTGCATGCCGTTCAGCATTGAATAGTGTAGGTCGCCTCGACGACTGACTAGAGAGTCCCACAGCCCTTTGTTGCACATTTGTACTTTGACTCATGCTGCTTGCAGACCTGGCACTGTTTGATCTGGGGCTTCTTGGGAGGCATAGCGTGGAGACAGAAAAGCAGCAGCAGGAGTGATGGACGGGTGAGCAAGTGCTAGGGCGGCGCTAGAAGTTTGCTAGTCGCCAGCCGTTTTTTGCAGTTTCGCCCAAATCCCCCAAAGCCTGGCTTCGAGCCTGGCTCAATCGTCTTTCGCACGCGTCGAAGGCGGCTGCAAGCTCAAGGCTCGCCCACCATCCTCCCCTTTTTCCTCGTTGTTTCCGCTCTGTTTCAGTCGCCTCTGGTGGCGAGGACGAATTAGATTCCGTTCACCACGCCACTAAAAATACAGGTTGGGATCGAATCAGCTCTGCTAGAATCCAATTATGTTGGTTTGGTCTCCCAAGATGCGAATCCGTCGTCCGCAAGACGAGGGGACCGAAACTGGGCAGTGACACACCATTGAGAGAGGCACGGCTCTGCTAGACGACATGTACGGTTCTTAAGGCGCGTGACGGAGAAGGTGAACAGAAGGGTGAATGATTTGGGATTGCGTAGCCTGTGTCAAAATGTGCGAGATTGCGCTGTGTACCCTCTATCAGCACATGATACCGCCGGGAAGCGTCAACGTACGCCTGTTCATCCCGCCGCCGCCTGAGTGCCAGGAAACCACGACTTCTCTCGCCGATATCTTGCAGTTGCTGGGCAAGAGTCACACTGGGGTGGCATTCGTCTCTTTCAGTAGCGCAGACGACTGCTTGCTGAAAGTCGAGGATGTCGAACGCAATCCTCGAGTCGGCCTCTGACGACTCGCTTGATGGGCCGGTCGCGCGGCGCGTGACAAGCTCCCTTGGTATGATCGGCTTGACTTGGGCAGGGCAGCCTAAGAGACCCGGGCGCACTGAGAGGGCTTCGCGTATCAGGCTAACATCGAAGTGCACGTTGACTTCGATAGATTTGCGAAGCAGCCAACGCAGTGCAATGCTAGCTGAGTCGTTGCCGTTGGGCTGTGGCTGTGTGCCGAAGCTGGTGCATCGTGCATCAGCTACGAGAGAGACCACGCCAAATTCAAACACTTACAGTTCTCTACCATCGCTCAAGAAGAGGTATCTCTCGGTGTTATGACCCTCAGAAGTCAAGCTCGGCCTAGTGGAGGTAGACATTCAGTAAGGACAACCTACAGAAAGGCACACCACCGAGACTGACGGTCCAAGGACATGACCAATCTCCACTTCCCGCAGCGGAGCTTGCTCTGCCATTGTGCGCAGTATTCCACAGGTAGGGCTGTCCCATAGACAGAGCCACGGGGCGCTTACGAAGTCGCTGCGGCAATAGGCGTTTTGAAACGCCTGGACCTTGGCTGACGACTTTGACTTGGCCAATTTGCAGGCCCTGGTGTGCAGTGTCAGCTACGTCGCAAGCAAGTCTAAGAGACGCACTCAATCACCGACCGTCTTTCTTGAGATGTGCCGGGACGACCGGGGATCATGTATGGCGCTGTGGGAGTACGGGTCCGAACGAGGCCCACCTGCAAGGCGATCGGGCATTATTTTTGTAACTAAACATGGGCAACCTACTTTCACCAGAGCCGTTGCTACCTGTCGTGCCGCTACCGCCCCCCAACCAGCTCCGAGCAAGTATATCTTGTCCCCATTCCTACACGCTGTCTGAGCTGCTGCCATCTAGCTGGAGGCCAACACTTTACTCGAATAGGTCTCTGACCACGGCATAAGCCCAGCAAACGTGCTCGAGTAGATGTCTGAGCGAGTCGTAAGCACACCATCACTCCCCGGCGTTGCAGCCCACCTCTTCGATTTGCCTGCCGTGGTAGCTCAGCACACAGCGGCTGCAGATCAGAAGAACTCACGCCCAGAGCGAACGTAGCAGACCTGTTTTTCCGAGTCTTCCAACATATTGGCCAGGTCTTCAAAGACACTCTGTGCACCCGCCTGCACGCCGAGAAAGCAGATCACGATGTTTTTGCCCTCTGCGACAGAAGGGCTTTGCTCGCTCGACCGTGCGTCTGAAACACTGATCATGGTTTGCGAGGGGACCGGCACAGAATCAGTGAGAGGGACAGATCCGCCGAGAGGGCGCAAAGGGCGGTTGCGCTTGATGACACCGTGCTCCTAGCAACCGTCTAGCAAACCGGGACTGAGACGGCTATGACTGGAGCCGAGCCCGGATGGATGCGAGTGCAGGTTGCAGGACACAGCATGGTAGACTCGCTCTTGACAAAGTTGGTAGAGGACCAAAGGCGTTGTGGATGGCCGAGGCTGATCAACATACTCAGCCCAGCTTACCATGACTTACTCGCCATCCTCAAGGGCGCCCGGAATGGACTGGTGTATGGTGTCAAGATCCGTGAGTCGATCAGCTACTGCAGACTGTCATTGATGAACTGCAGGCTTCCCACATGCTCTTGTCATGACCATTCTGTTCTCACACAAGTCGTCAGTCGCGTCTTCGGCGAGTTGGAAAGGCCGAGCTGACTCGTGTAGATGGCCTCAACGCATCTCGGGCATCTTCCGAGCCACACGACAACATGCGGTGAATCTCTGCAAATTCGTCACGGCATACAAGGTATTGCTGCTCCTCCAGAAGAAGGCCAATGGCGGCAAGGAGCGGGATCTAGATTCGCTGATTGCTGGTGGAGTCGGCGGCTGGTGGGTCTTTGGGGAGAGAAACGCGGTACGCGGTGGCTGAGTCAAGACCGGACATGTGCTGATGACGGACCATTAGATCAACGAGCAGATTGTTCTCTATGTCCTTTCCAGAGTCATTGCGGCCTTCTTGCCCCGACTGTACTCGAACACACCGCATCCCCCATCGCATCCTTTACAACCCCTTGCACACCCTCTGCCACCCCTCACATCGCCACAAGCAAATCCACATCCGATCCCTCCCGCGCCTGTGCCGTTTGCCGTCGTCGCGGCGCTGAGTTGGGCGGGAGTGATGTACCTGTTTAGGCACAGAGGGGAACGACTCCAGCCAGGTTTGGTCAACAGTATGCGTGAGTCGTGCGGCATGAGCCATGAGCAGGATGCTGACGAGGGCTACGATCAGGGTACCTGTATCACGATTCGGAGAGCTGGAAAGATTGGCGAACGCTGCTGTGGCACAACAAGTAGATCCTGTGCCCTTAACGAGCCGGATGCCAGCGGCAGCCTATGCAAAGCCTCATAGTCCAGGCCCATCGCGTAGCCTTTCAAACACTTTCGCGGTCCGCTGGAACGTACCCCGCAACCGTTACATCGGCAACAATGCTACTACTAGTTCTATGATCCGGATAACGCTGCTGTCAACCATAGAGTTGACCACTCCACTTCATTGTGGTCTACTTTGGAGTGGAGCGCCGCCATCTCGAAAGCATACCATCATCTCCATCCCTTGCTCGTCGCGCACCTCTACCGTCAATAGGATTGCGCTCCGAGACGCTGATCACGGCGAGTATGAGCTGATAGAACCGACATGGCGAGTAGCGATTGTCGAAGCTGTCGGATCTGGTATGTTCCCTGTTCAAGTCCCTGAATACCAAGCGGTCCTCAAGGTCAACGCCGACAGTGACCTCACATCCTGCAGAGAGCACGTCGTGGCATAAGGCATATGAAAAAGTCCATATCGCGAGGAAGAGGGAGAGAGAAAAGGTACTGAGGCATCCAAGCGGAGTCTGTCGTGCACAACGATGCGCCCGAGTCTCCGTCATCTGCACTGTTCGACAATGCCGAGCTCGCGATGAGGACCAGGGGCTTCCAAGTGTACCTGGTGTCGCCGGGGCTCATGTCGCAGATCATGGAACTCTCACGCCGCGAGGCGACGGCGACGCTCTGGAACGTATTGCCGGGGACAGAGTTTTTCCTGCGTAAAAGACGTGATCCGCGCGCGGACGATGGGCGTCCACTTTGATGATCTAGATCACATACATACAGCGCAGCGGAATAGCGACTCGCGTCGCTTCAACGCCTCGACTTTCCCAAGATCGTATCCAGCCAACTTGCGAGGGACTCGCGCACGCGCGTAGAGAGCCCAGCTCTTTGAGCCTCCACGACAAGTCGCTCGACGTCTTGTCGGTAGTATGGGGTTTCCTTGCACTGGGTGGCGTAGTCTTCGAACTCAAGGTATGGCCTGATAACTTCGGGCACGCATTTCCAGATCTGTTCGGGCGTCATGGCATCTACCCCCGACCAGATTGAATCCCGCGTCTGTTGGATTGCGTGCTCTCCTGCACTTGACCATAGCTGTCGTCGACCGTCGCGTATTTCCCGCTCGGCAAACAGGCTTGCTTGTCGTCTGGTACGGTCCCTCACCTCGGGGCCTAGTCCGGAGCCAATGGACGAGCCGAGGGCTGATAGCAGCGCGACCGTAAAGGCGTCTTCTGCGTCCCGTGCGTAGATGAGACTGGCTCGCTCCCCTGCCGCGTTTGAAGTGGTCTGGACGCTGGAGAGTGTAGGTACAACACCGAGTTCGCCTGATAGAACGCGAATGCGGACAGCGCTACGCAGCGCTTCGACGGCGTCGGTTGGCGTCGTCATGCCTGGTTGGAAGGTGTGGAAACGAGGGACTGAGGATCGCATCTCTTCACGTCTCTACGGTCTGGATGCCCGGTCATTGGCGGGGACAAAGGTGCGATATATGGCACAAAGGTCGTAGGCGGGCGCGGTCGACACAAAAAGGTATATTGGGATGTGCCCATGGCATGCTGATACTAATGTCACATGCTATCAAGAGATTCATGACTATGTCAAACCAGCACGCCATTGACGCACCATAGGGTCAAGCCTCAAGCCGTGGTCACAAACGTGTGGCGTGTATGCCTGCATCTGCATGCCCACTTAGCAAAGTTGTCCGCTGATCGACCAGAACTATGCTCGACTGTCGACCGATCACTGCATGTTTTCAATCATAGTCTTGATTTGGTTCTGAGCATCTGGGTTCTCACGACAGTGCTGGAGGTAAGAGTCGCAGGTCGGAAAGTAGAGCTTGACGCTGTCGGGCATGTCGGCCCACAGGTCCTCCGCGGTCATCCCACCGTAGCGCGTCCAGAGCTTCTCGCAGGCCGTACGGACTGCCTGTTGCTCCTCTTGGTTCCAGCCGGCTCGGTGCGCTTTCCATTCATCCAGTTCCCAGTTAGTGACGGCCATGTTACGGTTCTGGATGGCAGTGGCGTCGACTGAAGCATTTACCGCGAGGCAAACACTGGAAAGGAACGCTGCGCGCACAGCATGCTGGAGATGCTGACTTAAGATACTATTCGCGACCGCAGTGGCGTCTTCTGAATTTTGGAGTAGCCCCTTCAGATCCGAATCATCTGACATGTCTTGATTCCTGAGGGTCGTTCTCCAGAGTGCCTCGTTGATTGCGACTGGACTTGGAGGGCCTGACATGTCTAGGGATGGAAGTAGGGTGGAACTCACTGATAAAGCAGAGGGTGGGGTACCATACAGCCCCCTTTTGAGTTCGTGGACACACATGACGTATGTTCGAGAGTGGACGATCTCGTTGAGGTGATATATTATATCGAGTCAATCTACTTGCCACTGCGCACCTGCAGAGATCTACCGACAGATTGCCCGGGCCTTCACAAGTCAGTGGCGTACTACATTGCATTTTCAATTGAAAGGGGGCAATGACCTGGCGAAGGCCGCTGCGTGCTTGGGCGCGAGCGTTCCGCCTGTCCGTAGTGGGCTGCGCGCGGTCACACAGCTTCAGCAGACGTTGCGCAGCCGTAGTAGAGCCTGCCTGCGCAAGCTGACCATGACGGTTGCCAGGCTGCAGCGCCCAATAAGGAGGGTCTAATTACCTACGCGCTAAACGCGGTGGCGCAGATAACGGCGACGCTGAACCAAACTCTTTTTCGACTTTGGCAGCGTCGAGCGTTCCATTGTTGTCTTCAAGCACCGCACGGAACCCCTCGAGGCCACTCTGACAGACACATACGGATCGCTGCAGGTGTATATAGAACACTAGGCCGAAAACAGCGCATCAAACAGCGGCTACTGACGAGAAACGGGCGAAAATGACCGACAAGCTCACGCGTATTGCGCTCGTCTCGGACGACAAGGTATGTGTAGATCCGTGCACTTGATAGATGGGACTGGTACTGATCTACGTCTCAACCCGTAGTGCAAACCGAAGAAATGGTATGCCAGAATCCAACACTCGCATGACGTAGTCTTACACCCTTTAGCCGTCAAGAATGCAAGAGGTCCTGTCCGGTCGTAAAGATGGGCAAGCTCTGTATCGAGGTCAACCCAACGGACAAGAAGGCGTTCATTTCGGAGGAGCTGTGCATTGGTTGCGGTATCTGCGTCAAGAAGTGAGTCTGCACTCCTATCCCTCCACAACGTGCCGACTGGCTGTAGGTGTCCTTTCGAAGCCATTACCATTCTCAACTTGCCTACCAACCTTGAATCCCACGTCACCCACCGATACAATGCCAATGCGTTCAAGCTGCACCGGCTGCCGACACCACGACCGGGTCAGGTCTTGGGTTTGGTTGGAACCAACGGTATCGGCAAGAGTACGGCGCTCAAGGTGCTTGCGGGCAAGCTCAAGCCCAACCTCGGTCGCTACGATGTCAGTATGCATCGCTGGCTACTGACAGTACTGACTCGCGCAGAACCCTCCCGAGTGGACCGAGATTCTCAAGCACTACCGTGGATCCGAGCTGCAAAACTTCTTCACCAAAGTGCTCGAGGACGATATCAAAGCCGTGACCAAGCCACAATACGTCGACCAGATCCCGCGGAGCATCAAGATGCCCAACCCGACGCTGCAGCGCATCTTTGACAAGCAGACGGAGCGCAAGGAGGCGCGCGACGACTTGATGCGCATCTTGGAGTTGGAAAAGTTGATGGAGCGTGAGATTGGCCAGTGTTCCGGTGGAGAGCTGCAGCGGTTGGCAATCGCCATGGCCTGTGTGAGACATGCGGATATGTGAGTTGCGACGGGTGATGCAGGTTGAGCGCTGACAACTTGCAGTTATATGTTTGTGAGTTGGACTGCGAGGTGATGGTGTGCAATATTGACTTGGCGGTTCCCTTTAATTTAGGACGAGTGAGTACCGTCCCGACTTGACTGTCCTGAGCTGACATCGGGCAGGCCATCAAGTTATCTCGATGTGCGGCAACGATTGGCGGCGGCCCGTGTGATTCGTGGTCTCATCCAGCCGACAAACTACATTGTGGTCGTTGAGTGAGCAGACTCGGCGTGCTGGGGTCAAGACTGACACCATACAGGCATGACTTGTCAGTGCTCGACTACACTAGTGATTTCATCTGTTGCTTTTACGGTGCCCCGGGCAGGTATGTCATCTACCGAACCTATCACGGCCGCTGACAGGCTCAGCTTCGGTGTCTGCACAATGCCTTACGGTACCCGAGAGGGGATCAACATCTTTTTGGACGGCTACATTCCGACTGAAAACCTCCGATTCCGCGATGAGTCGCTCACGTTCAAAATTTCCGAGAACGCCGACGACGCCGTAGTCCAACGGACAAAGACGTTCAACTACCCTGCCATGTCCAAGACGCTCGGCAACTTCAAGCTGAACGTCGAGGCCGGCTCGTTTAGTGATTCCGAGATTATCGTCTTGCTCGGCGAGAACGGCATGGGCAAGACGACGCTTGTGCAGATGCTCGCGGGCAAGCTGGAGCCCGACAACACCAAGGACACGCTTCAGCTGAAGGTGTCGATGAAGCCGCAGCTTAGTGAGTTTCCGCGAGGAGAGGTTGGCGATCACTGACGCGAATGCAGTCTCGCCCAAATTCCCGGGTACTGTCCGCATGCTGCTCATCAAGCGGATCAAGGGGTCGTTTATGCGTAAGCCGACTGGTGCAGATGGTGGCTTTCGCTGACGTCGGTAGACCCACAATTCAACACGGATGTCATCAAGCCGATGCAGCTTGAGAACATTATGGACCAGGATGTGCAGACGTCAGTGGTTGTCACTTTTCCACAAGTACATACTGACACGTCGCAGCCTCTCTGGCGGTGAGCTACAACGAGTGGCCATCGTCATGGTGCTCGGTGTCCCCGCCGACGTCTAGTGAGTCTCATCATCAGGGCGTCAAGGCATCACTGACGTACCCAGCCTGATCGACGAGCCGTCGGCCTACCTCGACTCGGAGCAGCGTATCATTGCCAGCAAGGTCATCAAGCGCTACATTCTGCACGCCAAGCGCACAGCGTTTGTCGTCGAGCACGATTTCATCATGGCCACCTACCTTGCCGACCGCGTCATTGTGTACGACGGCAAGCCAGGTGTAGAGGCGTACGCTCGACCGTGAGTATCAGTCGGGAGTACAATGAGCAGTGCTGATGAGCCTGTAGACCCGAGGGCTTGTTGACGGGTATGAACAAGTTCTTGAAGTCGCTTGATATCACGTTCCGTCGTGACCCAACCAACTAGTGCGTTGTGCGGAGACGCTGAGGGGATCGAGCTGATGTGTTATTAGCCGGCCGCGGATCAACAAGATGGACTCGCTCAAGGACAAGGAGCAGAAGGGCGAGTCGGCTTCAGTCGCGATTCGGTAACAGACTAACGCGTTACTAGGCATGGGCTCGTTCTTCTTTGTCGGTGATGACTGATTGTACGTTGTGGCTCGGGCCGAGGTAGCAGAGCATGTGCACGGTCGATGCATCTTTACATGTAGCAGCTATACAACTGATCGTCTCGTTCGGTACAATAGCACGGACCGTCAAGCCCCATAGACCCGTAGCCAACCTACGACTCCAGCGCGGCACACGACACACTTTGCTCGCGCTTCCACAGAAGCCGTGAGAATGACCTTGTGATCTTCCACTTGCATACTCTGCAGGCCGACGGCGACGTCTTGGACAGCACTGTGCGGCAGTAGCGCGCTACCGGCTATTGCACCCTGCCGAGCGGCTTCGGAGCCAGGCGAAGGTCGGAAACGCTTATCATGGTGTGACGCACTCGCTCTGCGCAGGGCCAGGCTCAGACCCGAAGCTTGCGGTCGACCGCACGCGTCCCCGTCGACGTCCATCACCGTGTCTGTCTCAAATGAAAATGAAGACTGAGCAGGTGGCATCAACCCCTCCAGCCGTTTCTTGAGTGTCGGAGACCGATCGAGACTAGCGGATGCGCGGCGGACGGTTTCGTGCCATGAGGGTCTGGCAGGGTCCCGCGACGCGACCTTTGCTTCAACAGACGGTCCGGTCCGAGCAGAGGCGCAGGGAGGACGATGTCGTAAGAGGAGGAGTGGAGCGCATATGTGGCATAGCACGAGGTGGGCGCCTGGCGGGCGGGCTCAGCACCAACGGTTGCGGCCGATAACTCACAAGGTAGTAGCACGGCCGAAGGAGCTCTTGACAAGCAGAGCACACAGACGGGTGCTTTCTCGACTGTGGATTTGGGATTTGGTATCAGCGCGGTGAGGAGCCGCGCCACTACATACATACCGCGCACCGGCGTCGCGTCTGTCCGAATATCTTTGACTGCTTCCGTACCGCGCCGCTCTTGCCGTGCTTGATCGAGATCTCTCCCAAGGTGAGCCAACATGATCTCAGGTAGCAGGTAGCAAGAACCGCGTCGTAGCCGTCCTAGCAACCAATGACCTGCTGGCCAACAGTCACACGGGTTCAAGCGGGGCTCCACACGATCCTCAGTGGCCGATGACCGAGGTGCAAGGTTCGTTCGAGTCAAAGCGCTCGTCCCAGGCAAGGGGTGGAAAAGGATATAGATACTAGAGGGTGTGAGGCTCAGTGACAAGTGCCATTATCATGTCAGAGAACACTGTGGCCGGCGAGGGTGTCCCGGTTGCCGCGGTCAAGCTGGCGGAGACCAAGGAGGATCGGGCGCAGTGCATGGCGATTCGCAAGGCGGGTGCGTAGCGTATCGTAGCTAGGCTCACAGTGACTCACTCTGCAGTCTTTGTGGACGAGCAGGTGCGCTGATCGAATGGGAAGAACTCGTGCGGGTTTGACGCTCATCATCAGGGTTATGACATTGCCATCGAAACCAACCCGTCAGTACCCTCAGTCCGTGCAGGCGACAGCTGAAAGCCGCACCGGAAGCCATGACGACGTCGCGTCCCATTACTTAGCCTACCTCGTCGATACCAACGAACCTATCGGGACGATCCGCCTGCTCAACGAAACCAACAAGGTCCGTGTCGCCCGCGCAGTCGAGACGCTTCTGACACGTACGTGCCAGCTAGGGCGCTTTGCGATCCTCAAGCAGTATCGAGGAAAAGGCTACGCTCCGCTGTTGCTCGCAGCACTGGAAGACAGTGTGAGACGGCGGGGCGGGAAACAGATTTATTGCCATGCTCAGGTCGGTGCTGTGTCCCGCGCCAAGAGTGATTGAGCCAGGCTGAATCGTCCTAGGTGACCGCTTTGAATTTCTACAAGCGCAATGGCTGGGTTGAAGACGGGCCGCGACACGTCGAACAAGGCAGTGAGTTGTGATCAGATTGGCAGGATGCACGCTCAAAGCATATAGTTCCGCACCAAAAGTTGGTCTACGACCTGGAACAGAATGTAGGATTCAATCATCTGTAAAAGCAATTACCTGTCGAGCACGCCCTCACTCCTAGCCGTCCGTCACAGCCGAGTGCACGTTTGTCATCACAAAGACTAGAAGCAGCATTACGACGGACAGGCAAAGAGATACGCGTGACAAACGGTCGCACAAGCATACAAGGCTAGGTCCCAAATCGACAGACAGACGGGTGCGATGCGAGAGAGATGGAAAAGGTGATAAGATACAGATGCGGCGATCACGACGCTTCGGTCCCGTCGTTGCCGTCGTCGTGCAGCCAGTTGGCATAGTTGACGTCGCCAAACGCCGTGTCATCAAAGTTGACCTGCTTGGGTGTCAGTGCCATCTTCAAAGGTGCGTAAAACAGACTGACGTCGACCGACGTGTCAAAGGCAAAGTCTGCGGGGTTGAAATCGCCGAGACCCTGAAAGTCGTCGGCCCCGCCAGGCTGGTCGTATCGGTTCAGCATGGCCATGAGGTCGGCCGTCATTGGCTCGTTGCCGTCGCCATTGAGCATGAACTGAGTCGCGTTGATGTCGACGTTCAGCTCTTGCGGCTGCTGCACTGGGGCAGCCGGCGCCGGCTCGGGGACAGCCGGGACGTCTTCGTGCTGCTGGTGATGAGGCGTCTCGCCGTGTGCTGGCATTGGCGCCAAAGGGCGTTGTCCGACTTGTGGTGATGGTCCCGCATTCGAGTGCGATGAGCCGGGTCGAGGCGAGGTGCCCGTCTCGTTCTTGCCCTGTGGTAAGTATTGAGCGATTGCAAACGATGGAATCAGGCAACGCACCTTGCCTCCCCTTTTCTTCGCAGGCGCCTTCTTGGCCTTGGCCGATGGCGGTGCATAGCTTGGTGTTGGAGCGTCCACTGGCATGGGTGAAGCGGCAGATGGCAATCCGCGTTGTGCACGATTAGGCGTGCCGTATTGTCCATTGGCCCGCGCTTGACTGGTAGACGCCGGTGTCTGTGCCTCGTGCACCACCGAGCCAGGCCGCGACAGCATCTCGACGCCTTGCGCCACTGGAGAAGCACCGGTGACGACGGCCGGTGAGCGAGCGGCGATGACTTGTCGAGCATAGTTGGCCTGCTGCTCGGCATATTGCGCTTGCGCGGCAGTCACTTGCTGGATCTGCCCATTCTACGGCATGTCAGTGTGCGCCTGCGACACGGAAACACACGACCGACCTGGGACACGACACGGACAAGTTGGTTTGGCTGTTGACCGGGATGTTGCAACTGCATCTGGCCCTGAGCTTGGCCTTGCTGCTGGGCGGCAATCTGCTGCTGTTGCTGCTGCTGCAATTGCGAAGCCTGGCTCAAAGCCCGCTGCGCCTCTGCTGAGCACAGTCAGCCACTTGATTCCAGGATGCGAGGCAAAGCACTGACCTGGCGATGGTCCGTTCGTCCTGGCGCGCTTCGCGATATGCTCTTGCGACTGCGACTGGTTCGCTAGAGCCTGTGCTTGCTGCATCTGCGCTTGCGCTTGCTGTTGCTGCATCAACAGTCGTTGTTGCTGCTGTTGCTGCTGTAGCAGCTGCTCGCGCGTCTGCGGTGGGACAAAGATGGGTTGCGGCTGCCCATTGGGACCAATGATCATCTGGGTTACGTCAGTACTGTACCGGTTGCAAGTCGGCAATGCTCACAGGTTGCCCCTGTGCCGACATGACAACATGCTGTCCCGGCTGCATCAACATTGGATTCTGCTGCCGAAGCCGCATAGCCTGTTGTTGCTGAGCTTGCAGCTGCTGCTGCTAGCCAAAGCATCAGCACGGTGCCTTCCTCCTGCCGAGCAGACTCACCTGTAGTTGAGCCTGCGCCGGTCCTTGCAGTGGATACTGCGGATGGCCCGGTCCAATTCGAGGCATAGCCGTACCCGGCGCTTGGCCCGCAAACAGCGACTGACCAGGGACAGGGCCGTTCTTCGCACTTTGCAGATACGCCGTCATGCCAGCCGAGGCGGGATTGGCAGATTGCGGTTCGGCTTCGTTGAGCCGAGCACGATGCAAGTCCCAGAACACAAGCCACCACTGCCGGTCACATCAGCTTTCCCCAGTTCGCTCGCTCACTTGCTCTCGCCAACGCACCTCGTACAGGAACCCGGTGCCGCCCTCTTCTCCCGAGATCGGAACCTTGGGCTCTGGCAAAGGCTCATCGCCGTCCGGTGATCCCACCTTGACTTTTCCTCCTGGCGACGTGTCATTCGCCGTCTTCTGAGATCCTTCTGCCGGATTGTCATCGACTTCCATGCCCCTGTCGCCTTCATGCGCATCAAGCTTGATCGCCGTCGACGGTGATCGGCCTTCGCTAGCTTCACCGTCGTCCATCTCCGTCTCGGATCGTGAACGCTTGCGCGGACTGGCATTGGCACCCGATTTGACTGCTCGTGACGTCTCGCTTGGGGGTGCCGACTTGGTTGAATCGGGCGAAAGACCACCTTCTGAGCCGTGGCCGGATCCAGACRKTTCAAGTTTGGGAGCGCGCTCTTTGGTCGGCTTTTTTCGTACTTCGGTCAAGAAACTGCGAGCTGTCGACTCGAGACCGCTCCGATACAGACTGTCCGGCGTCAGTGGCGCAGACCAGGAGAGCTCACGCAACACTCACAATTCGTACAGATAATCCTGAAAGATCTCCAGATCGTTCTCCTCGCTGACGCCACCGATCCCACGTCCAAGCGTCGACAAGCTAGTCTGCAACGGCTTGAGCTCGTGGCCCTGCTTGCGCATCTGCGCAGCCTGAGACGATTCCGGCTGCATGCCGGCCATTTGCGCCTGCTGAGCGAGTTGCTGCTGGTGCGCCATCATCTGCATCCGCGCCTGTTGCTGCTGTTGCTGGTCCCTCGCGGCTTGCTGGAGGTGCATCTGCCCCATTTGCTGCTGATGCTGTGCGAGCTGACGCTGGCGCGCTTGAGCCGCTTCGCGCGACGCTTGGGATTGATTGGCCGACTGCGGGGTTTGTGCTTGGACGGGTGAGGGTTGCTCACGACGCTGGCCAGATGAGGGAGGTGGTGCTGGCCCGGCCGTTTGAGCGGGTGTTGCGGGCTGACTCCGCATTTGCGGGTTCCCGAGCTGTGACAGGTGTGGAGAAGCTGCAACGGCCTGCTGCTGCTGCTGCTGCTGCTGGAGTTGCTGCTGTTGCGCCTGCTGTTGCTGAGCCTGTTGCTGGGCGAGCTGCTGTTGCTGCTGCTGCTGCTGTTGTTGTTGAGCAGCTTGTTGCGCCGCCTGCTGCGCCGCCTGTTGTTGCTGCTGTTGCTGCTGCTGATGCAGCAATTGCTGCTGCTGCTGTTGTGCCCGCTGCTGCGCCTGAGCCTGAGCCTGCTGCTGAATCGCCCTGGCCTGCAGTATAGCCTCTTGCTGCTGCTGCATCTGCGGCGTCATCTGTGCCGGCTGCCCGTTCGCATACACATAAGTGTGTTGGCCGTTGGCACCCTGCTGGCTGACATAGATTTGCTGGCCCGGCGCAGGTTGCGGCTGTTGCCCTGGTGTGCCCGGACCCTGCGCTGACGCAATGCGCTTCATGGCCTGTTGTTGCGGTTGTGGCTGACCCGATGTGATCCCCAGTTGCTGGTGCTGCAACGCTTGGTGGTAGCGCCATGACTCTTGCTGCTCGGCCTGTTGTTGTTGCTGCTGCTGCTGCTGCTGTTGTTGTTGTTGCTGTTGCTGCTGCTGTTGTTGCTGCTGCTGCTGCTGCTGCTGCTGCTGCTGCGACATCATTTGCTGTTGCTGGATGAACGCCTGCATGTCGGCTTCTGGCATTTGCGCATAGCCCATGCCGTTGACCTGCATGCCTGGGCGCATGGCATTCTGTGGCACGAGTCGGAGCTGCTGAGGTTGACCTGGTACGCCGGGCTGTTGACGCATCGGTTGGGGGATACCTGGCTGAAAGGAGACGACGTGAGCGGAGTGATACGCGCTGTGCACTGGGTTACGACACGTACCATACCACCTCTTGGTATGCCTGGCTGAGCCATCATAGCTGACGCTCGACCGGAGGGTGAACGAGTCGTCTAGGTTTTGATCGGCTGTATGTTGTTTCCAGGCGGCGAGGCGAGGACGCGAGCTGCGCACGGTTGCAAGAGTTGATGCAAGCCACGGCGTGCTTTTTGGATCGCCTTTGAATGCTTGGTTGAGCGAGGTGGTCTGGTCTGCAAAGGTCAGCGTATTTTCCATCACGCTCTCGACGCGCTAGCCATCCTGCACCATCTCGTCGCCGCGAAGACTGGTTCGGCCCAGCCAACACATGCAAAGCGCACAGCAACATCCTGACGCGCGCAAGAGACCGCAGACGCAAGCTGACACGTACCGAGCCACAAGGTCCGGTCCCACGCTTGCACAAACGGCACAGGAGTGAAACGACGACGTTGACGCGGGGGCGTACGCTCTACCGAGGCAGAAAGGTTGACGACCCTTGTCTGAGAATCGGGCGCGACAAAGGAGGTCGAGGCGGGGTGAACCCAGTGCTCTTGTCCCGGCTAACTGGAGCTGTTGACAGGCGATCGCGCCCGAGGAGTTCGGAGGACGGGGATGGCTGTGATGGCGTGCGGCTCTGCCCGTACGCGTTGATGTCCTGTTGCGCAGAGAGGATGGATGGCGGCGCGGGGGGAGCGTTGAGGTGAACAAGCAGAGCGTTGACAGTCAAAGGTATGCTGCTCACGGTCAAGCACTCGACCGCTCAGGTTGTAATCGATTACAATACGATTTGTAGTCGATTACAAAAAGTATCGTGATCAATTTCGATAAGTATTGTAATACGTTGAGATAAGTATCGTAGTCGAGCGGGATAATCGTAATCAATTAGGATAGGTTCAAATCGCATAATCACTATCGCTAGCTAGCGAGTTGGTAGTCATTCCACTCGCACTCATCGCACTCCCTGCAGCAGACGTCAGCTCTCAAAGCCATGCACGAGCGTGATCGCAGCCACCCACCAAGTAATGTCAAACACGCCATCAAACGGCTTGCCATTCTTGTCACGGTACGCGTCAAACAGGCCTGCACATGTCAGCCTGCCCCACCGCGACCGACACAACGCGCACCATGGCTCATATCCAAGCAGCCCGAGCTATCACACGACGGACAGCAATCCGCAATCTTGGCCGTCTCGACCTGGCCCGTGGCCGTGGCCGTGATCTTGACCATCTTGCCGCAGTTGTTCGACAGGCCTTGGCATGGACCCCAGCCGTTTGCGTCTTTGGCTACGGCCTTGGTGTTCCATTTACGATAGTCGAGCGCGACGAGCTTGACGCTGTCGGCGTTGACGGTGCCGCATGCGCCGGCGTTGCCGTTCTGGTCGAACCAGGTCGAGTGACCTGGAGCACGTCAGAGCGTCAAGTGGAGCCGAGTGGCAGGCGTACCGGTAAAGACAGCACCGTTGGACGAGGTGCTATTGTCATTACCGCCATCGACTACCAAAACTGTCGAGCAATGTTAGGTTCCTGTGCTGGTTCCAAGCATACCAGGCTGACCTTTCGGATCGTGCACTCCTGATCCATCGAGGTCAGGCTCTGTTACGTTCGCTACGCCGCATCAGCCTTTCCCATGTTTGGTCCAAGCACTAGTATACAGACTATGTGTCGGACAGTGCGACGGCTCGCCGCGCTTGAGCGGACCAGCCGCACAGAGCGTGATGGCGACCAGCGCCATGAACCATCGAAAGCTCTCGAACATGAGCAGCATCTTGCACGCCAGGGCAGAACACGCCCAGTGCGTACTTGAGGACGGGCGCGAGTGGCCTGGCGAGCGTCTCGGCCGTGGGATTGGTGCTCTAGCGCAAAGGAGTCTAGTCCCACGTCGTCTCGCACCCAATGGCAGTGCCGAGTCTGACGCCATGCTATGTCCATCTTGTGCGCTAATCGTCAGCCTGGCTCTGAATCTGTATCGTATCAAGGCTTACTGGTCGACCTGGGGATCGTCGCGTAGCGCAACCAACCTCACTGGCGCCTAGGACTCCTCCTCCACAACCTCATACGAAACCCGACACCACTCTCCACACCCAGGACAGCCGACGACTTCGACCCCGTCTTCGAGCTGCTCATACGTGATGCGGAACACGCCCGAGCAGCGGCATGCGTGAGTGTAGTATAGCGGCTGGGTATCGGCCTCAGACAGCGAGTAGTGTGGCTCAAACTCGGCGAGCGAGTAGGATTGATGGATCGTGGGATGGCTTGGCTGCGCTTGGAGAGTGTTTGGCTGACGATCTGATGGAACGGGAACGGCACGTCAGTCGAAGCGGTGCAGGAGAGATCTAAAACTGACCTTGCAGACCCTCGAGGTATGCCGCTCTCCTGCTGGGATCACTCAGGATCGCTCGAGCCTCATTGATGAGGTGGATCTCTCTGAGCCCAGTTGACTTTTGCATCTCTGCATGCGGTGCAGGGCCATTCGCCTCTCGTTGCTTGTCGGGGTGGTGCTGCGAGCTGTGAATGACGATACATGTACTGCAGCATGCACCTACCTGCAGTACCAGCTTCCTCCAAGCTGCATTGACAGCTTGGACGTCTGCATCCCTCGAGACGCCCAAGAGTTGAAACCAGTCGATCGGTTCGGCTGCCATTCTACTCTGCACGTCTTGGCTGTCTCTGAGCGAGTCTTAAAGCACTACAGCCTAGTACGAGCGATGAACGGTCGTTGATGTCGAGTGGTGCAGTTTGCGCGACGCCACGACATCAGTGAGCGAGCATCCCCATCGGCCATCCAACGACCACGTCTTCCCACTCTAAAAGCACGTCGAGGCCGCACAAGAACACGCACAGTACTCGCCCAGGTCGCACAGTCGCGCACAGACGTCAGTAGACTACCGTAGCAGCGACGGCGCTCGTAGAAAAACATTCAACCGGACACTGACGCTTCTCGTCTACCTCGACCTTGACCTGCTCGCCACCCGCTCGAACGTCTCTGTGCTGCTCAATCGCTCTGGACGCTACGGATCGATAGTACCAACGCTCGGATCAGACACGAAAAGGACTCTGGTCGGATCTCAAGTTTTCCATCTGTCAGTGCTCGATCGTGTTCTCACCGTTGATCCAGCTGATGATCCATCTCCGTACAGCGTCTGCTCGCCTGTGTATCTCTGCTCTGCACGTCCGCCTGAACATTCCACCCTGACACTGCAAAGACGGTGCGTGACCGCTCGCACTGGCGTCCGTTGGCTGTGCTGACCCTGATCCTGATCTACTAGATGGCGACTACCGCACCGCAACCGACCCCACCCGCATCCAACGCGACGGTCGACTCTAGCTCAAACCCAGTGTCAAAGAGCAAGCCAAAGCCAAAGAACAAGTCTCGTGCGAGGGCTCGCGCTCGCCGCCCCGCTGCCTCTGATTCCGAGTCGGATGGCGAGGGACCTGCAGGCGAAGACTCGGCGAGCGGGACAGAGGACGACGACGATGATGATGAGCCAGAATCAGCGTCAGAATCAGAGGACGAACCAGCAGTAGAGGTGAAAGCTACCGACGACACCAAGCCAACGACCCCGTTCGATGCCGCCGCTGCTTCGACCGCAACATGGTCCGAAATGGTCGATGACGGTCCCGTCGAGGCCATCTCATTCGAAGAGTTTGGTCGGAGCGGTGGCTCGGTCCCTGTTCGCGGTGCCCGAGGTGGTCGTGGAGCCAGAGGCGGACGCGGCGGCCCAGCGGCTACCTCTCGACCCCGCGAGTTCACAGAAGAGCAACTCGCAGCCAAGCGGGAAAAGCAACGGGCCCAG
This sequence comes from Holtermannia corniformis, assembly GCA_001599935.1. Taxonomy (NCBI): domain Eukaryota; kingdom Fungi; phylum Basidiomycota; class Tremellomycetes; order Holtermanniales; genus Holtermannia; species Holtermannia corniformis. Next base: position 499,022 of record BCIJ01000005.1, on the reverse strand, counting down.
AGGCAGCGCAAGAAAGAACGCTTGGCTCTTGACCGCGAGCAGGCCAACAAGGCGGCTGCCGCTGGAGATGAGCAACAGAAACCGGCACCGGCCAAAGGCAAAGCCAAGAATAAGCCTAGGGATGCCCCAGCTGCAACGAGTGCTGCGGCTGGCGATCAGCCTGTCCAAGCTTCGACGTCGACCAAGCCTGCGCCAAAGCAGAAAAAGGTGAAAGCTCCCAAGTCGGCTGCGTCCCAACCTGCTGCCAGCCCTGCACAAGCCACTGTACCTGTTCTGAATCCCAGTGCTGGTGAAAGCCAGCCAGACGCATCCGAGCCCATCGCCGACCAGAGCACGGCAGCAACCGCGACTCAACCGCCTCCCGCGACGCAAGACAACCCGCAGCGCCCCTTTCAGCAGCGATTCAACAATCGTGAAGCCTACAGCGCACGGATCGCCGCGGATCCAAAGTATGCCCCACGGGTCGGCTCGTTCTGGACGCACGACCAGCGTCATTACCAGGGCGGTCAGGTTGGCGAGAGCGAGTATGCTGGCCTGCGCAACCTCGGCGAGTACTGGCGTGGACCCCGGGGACGTGGCCGAGGCGGTCCGTTCAGAGGTCGCGGTCGTGGCGGCTTCAACAATGGGTTCTCGACTGGTAACGGCTTGAATGGTCCAGTCCCACTCGCCGATGATCCCGAGGCGGCACAAGAGACTACTGTGGCACCGCCACCACCACCCGAGGAGAAAGCGTGGGGACACGAGGGCTACGAGGAAATGTCCAAGCAAGAGGCCCAGATCCAGACCGCTCGCGCTGCTGCCGCCGCTCGAGGTCGGGGCGTCCCCCGCGCTGGCTTCCGAGGCGCTTTCAGAGGTCACCCGCGCGGTAACTTTCTTCCCCCTCACTTTGCTCGGTTCCCTTCGCCCGCTGCTGCCTCTCAAGCGAGCGCGCCGTCGGACCCTGGTGCTCCAGACGCCGTCACGACGGACCTGCACGATCTCAAGATTGCAGACGTCAAGCCGTTCAAGCCGATGACGACGGCCGAGGCGTTGGAAGAGGTCGTGACGCGCGAAGCGGCCGAGCGCCCACTGGTCGTAAAGCTGCCTGGAGGGCACCAACCGCCTGCGTCCAAAGCTGCTTCCGTCACGTCGCCATCGCAGCCCGTCGAGGCGGCCACGCTCGAGACGGCGTCAGAGGTACCAGCCACGGCAGAGCAGTCGGCAGTCGCCGAGCAAGAGGCCGCGACGAGCCCGCCCAAGTCGAGTGCTCAACCGACGTTCCGTCCGGCAAGCTATGGCGGCTACTACCCTCCGCAAGCCGTGTCGACTGGCGGGCCTTCAATGGTGCCGTCCTACCTGCCTCCGGGCGTCGGCGTGACCGAGTCTGGCGCATTCTACAACGTTGCGACCGGCGCACCGATGGCGTTTATGCCGACGCCGGCGCCTCGTTCAGCCGTACCGAATGGCTTTACGCCGAGCCAAGAAGCCTACCCATCGCCAACGACAGGTTACTACCCTGCCGTCGACCAGGCGGCCAGCTTCTACCCGAACCAGCCATACCCTTCGACACCAGACTACATCATGGCCTCGCCGCATCACCGATCCAACGGCAGCTTTTCGTACACGCCGCCACCGTACAACGCGACCGAAGGCGGCGGTCGCGACTCGCCTTTCTACCCGCCAAACGTCAATGTCAACCTGGGCTACTTTGTACCACCTCGACCGACGCAAAAGGTGCAGATTCGCGCTCCGGGCGCAGACGGCCAGGACTCGCCTAGCAGGTCGCCGCGCAAGCATGTTCACGAGCCGCTGTACCCTGGCATTGGTGGCGCGTACGGCCAGCAGCACCAACAGCACCAACCGGGCTATGCGAGTGTCAATCCGTACGCCGAGCATCAGCAAGCCGCGTACGGCTACGGCGTTGGTGCGGGTGGCTACCAGCCCCACCCGAACCAACCTCGAGCCCAGGCCGTGTACAATGCCCGTGGCGGTGGGCATCAAGCATGGTATGGACCGCAACAGCCTTCGTACGGCGGCCAAGGCTACGCCTGAGACGTCTGTTGCCCCCTTTGCCGGATCGTTTTCTCAAAGTCATATAGTCTGTGTAATTGGGTAGAGGAGGGGCTCGGGCGGGAGCTGCAGTGAGCAAGCAACGCATCGATTGAACTTGCCGATGCGAGCAATGTATACATGGTGCAGATCTGATCTGCTCGGCCTGTACAGTTAGATAACAACATCAAGTGACCGCAGTCGGATCTTGTCGGCCTCGCCTGACGACCACCGCCGACGGTGCGCATGCCGCCCGATTGGGCTACCCATCGCTCGTAGTGTATGCCCATCACCGCACGCATCAAGAGCACCCTCTGAGCGGTCCTCATGTCCAGGTCGGTCACTTTGCCCGCCATGGCACATTGCCTGTCCTGACCATGTCACCATAGCAACTTTTGGGCCTCGTCTCATTGGTATGTCTCGCTTCATATGGGCTCATCAACCGGTCGATCAACTCATCCCTGCCAGCCAGCACTGGCTCGTTGAACGGCACGAGGTCGAGAATGCGAAAGCCAAAGATCTACGGTATGCTACGAAACGACAGCTAGCTTGTCTTGGGATCTGGTTTGCAAACTGTGAGTTGGTCTTGTCATTGCTCGTGTGACACTAGGTTGTTGTGGGCATCGAGCTGACACCGGCAGTGATCCAGAAACTAGGCAAAAGGTTGCAGATGCGTCAGATCCCCATCGCGACGGCGACCGTCTTCTTCCGCCGGTTCTATCTCAAGAACAGCTACTGCGAGACCAACCCGTACCTTGTCCTCGCGGCCTGCTGCTACGTCGCTGCCAAAGTCGAGGAGACGCCCGTGCATATCAAGAGTGTGGTGATCGAGGCCAAAGTCGTGTTCGCCGGTACGTTTGCTGCTCGCTCACGTACCGAGCGAGCCGTGCTGATGACCGACAGAGTACCACATCAAGACGTTTAGTGCGGAACACCACAAGCTCGGCGAGATGGAGTTTTACCTGCTTGAAGATCTCGACTTTCACTTGATCGTCTTTCACCCGTATCGCTCGCTCGTCGCCATCTGTGGTCGGGAACCGGCCGATAGTGGGATCGTCTTGGCAGAATCTGAACCGGCGGGTGCAAAGGTCAAGGAGGGGATGAATGAGGAGCAACTAGAGATTGAGAGGATCAAGAAGCAGAATGGGAGGGGCACGGGTGAGGGCGTGATGGAGATTGAAGAGGGCGTGCTGCAGGTCGCCTGGTGAGTGCTTGCCCTATGACGCCAGCTGCACCGAGTGCGGCACTCGGTACCACGGCTGTGCCCTGAGCTGCTCACGCTGACCAACTGGGCAGGTTTACCATCAACGACACGTACCGAACCGACATCTGCCTCATGTACCCTCCATACGTGGTCGCACTCGCGGCTCTGTACATCAGCTTCACCATCAACGCACCATCTGCGGCCGCATTGGCACCCTCGACCTCGGCAGCAAGCAACACGTCCAACGTCCGCTTGCGCTCTTCCGATCTCTCATCGAAACCCACGACCGCGGCCGAGTTCCTCGCCTCGTTCCAAGTCTCCCTCCCGGTCCTGCTCGCGTGCGTGCAAGACATTATCAGCGTCTACCCTCTCTGGCACGAGATGGAGAACAACCTAGCCAGTGCGGCGACGGCGACAGAGGACACGGGCGGTCGCGGCGTGGGGGAGAACGAGGCCGAAGCGCTCGTTAGGAGAATGGTTGAGGAACACATGGTCAACCTTGGTCATCCGGACGTTGGAGGCACCGGTGCGGGCGGAAGCCAAGGTAGTGGGACCAGTGGCGGTAAAGGTGGGATGCTGGCGAGCGCTGTGGTGAATGCGAGTGCGAGGAAGCGACAGCGCTAGGAGAAGACGTCGGCACCAACGCGATCGCCCAAGCCGTCCTTGCCAACTGCTGCAGCGGCGCTGAGATGCTTGACCAGCGTGTCTTGATTCCCTTGCCGACCATCGAGCGATCAACACGCACAGACAATGAACGGTGCTCAGACCCGCCGGCGCGAGCCAGCGCAACCGCCCCCGATGGCGTCCGCTGGCAGACTAGATATCACAAGCAATGCATACGTCGATCCCACTGCGCGTTCTCACATCCCAACGGTACGCGCGGCGCGGAAATGTAGCTTGACCGTGCGCTCGTCGTGATCACGATGCGGTCGGTTATGCGTGCGCTTCAGCGCACACGAGGCCGCTTGGAATGTTATCCCGGTCACCAATTGTGCAGAGGTAGCGGCTTGCCTAGAGTGATGCACTGGATCTGTGATACAGTGTCGCATAGCTGTTGTACAACATTGTACGACAAGGTCCTCAAGGCCTGTCATCTTGAGATCAGAGTCGGAGCCTCGATTCGTGCGGTGTAGACTTTGTACTCGCGCTTGTGGCTGATCCAACACAAGCTATTTGGAACTCCCTCAGAGGGTGAACCCAGGTTTCAAGAGCGGCGCGCTGCTCGTTGCTGTACAGCGTCTTTTTCTTGACAGTGTCTGGTTGCAACTCGCAGACTAGCTTTGTTTCAGCAGTGATAGCTGCATGCAAGCTCGTGTTGGCTGTGCGGTCAGCTCGTCAGTCAAGCTGTCGTATGCTGAATCGTTAGGCCGAGTGTGGGGTGATGGCGGTTGATGTGAATAGTTGATCGACACTGCGCTCGATTGCATCTTGCAGGATGCTCGAGGAGGACAGTACAAGCTTGGCTTGTGCCTCACGCTGCTGTCGATATGGGTCTTGAAGGCCAGAGCGTCGCGAACGATCCCGAGACGGCGTTCTTTGATCATTGAGTCGTGCATGGTTGTTACCGCTCGCCAGCTCTGGCCTCCGAATGAACGGTCGCGCCGCGTTCCTTGCACTAATCCGTGATCCGCTCGGCCGCCGTACGACGATGCTCCAGCAAGCGCACCAGCTGCAAGTCTCGGAAGTCATGTACATATAGCCTCTAGCGGAGCGTGCGTTGTTCGTCCAAGATATGGTCGAGCGTGCCTACCTGCCGTTTCACGAGCTATCGGACTGACGGCTCAGTTGCACCGCGAGATTGCGGCAAACGTCTTCTGCTGGGTCCATGATGGACAAGGCGTCGAGTGGGACCCGACGAGCCAGAGCTTTGTCAAAGGGCCGCCGCCGACCTTGTTGGGACCGCAGGGTAGGATCGATACGGGCGAATAGCGCGTGCTCGAGGCTCACGCCGTGTACTTTGACAATGCTGTGATCTATTGTCCTGCTATGCGATTGCCCATTGCGCCAGTGTCCGTTTGCACAAAGCATGGACGTTGAGAGCGTCGATGGCATCGTCGACGTTGTGCCACGGTGATCGCTCGAGTCGCTTCTCACCGTTTCACGTCCGTGCTCGACCTCTTGCCCTGCCGTCTCTCCCTCTCTCTTTCACATAGCAGCCCGCTCATCCACATCACAGACGGGGATCTCACTCGCCAAGCTGCCAGCTGCACGCCGGTAGAGGCCGAGGCGAGCAGGTCCCACGGCGAGCCGCTTCCCTCCCTCGGCTCACGCACGCCATTGAACCCGACTCGCTCCCTGTCGGATAGCATAGATAGCGACACAACGACGTCTACACACGGCCATCATGGCTTCCTATACGCCCCCGGTCGCAGCAGGCCATCAGGCAAAGCCATCACCCTCCTTCCCGGCATTGTCAGCTTCCTACCCCGGTCAAGGGACCGGCTCGGCATCCTCCGTCACAGCTCCTTCGTCGCAGACCAGCATCGTCTCGCCTGCCATCAGCTATGCCAAGGCTTCAAAGACGGGCTTGGCCGCACCACCGTCAGCGTCGGCTTTGGTCACCGCACCAGCTCCAGCCGCGGCGCCACCACCCACCATCCACACCCAGCAGCCAACACCTCTCATCCCCGGTCCACCTTCACCACCGCTAGCGGCTACAAGTTCAGCGGCGGCCTCAACCACACCCGCTTCATCGGATGAAGGTGCACGGACGACACTCTGGTTTGGTGATCTGGTCAGTCTCCCACAGCTACGCGGCGATTCCACTGACGGTGCACTCAGGAACAATGGATGGACGAGTCGTACATCCGCCAAGTGTGTTCGCTCATGGAGTGGGACATTGTCAACATCAAGGTGCGACCAGCGTGCATGTCGAGATCCCATCACTGACACGCGCCCATCACAGCTTATCCGCCCTTCGACATCTCCTATCACGGCTACAGGGCCGACACCCAACAATGCCGGCTACTGCTTTGTGACGTTCCCTGTCCGTTGCTCGGCTTGACTCCCGGACAGTACTGATGCGTGCAGACGGCCAACGCAGCAACCAGCGTGCTCACAAGCTTGACGCCCTCACCTACGAACCCGCCAGTCATCATGTTCGTCTCGGCCATCACACAGCCAAGGCTTTCAGCTAACTAACAAACTCAGGCCCAACTCCACACGTCCCTTCAAAGCCAACTGGGCATCAGGCTCTCTCACGTTCGACGGCCAAACCCACCCTTCACCCTCCCCAACCCCCATCCTGACAGAATTCTCAATCTTTGTCGGCGATCTCGCGCCCGAAGTCTCAGAGGCCGACCTCGTCAGCGTCTTCTTGAACCCGCCTGCACCGCGTCGGAGCTTTGCGAGTGCGCGCAGTGCCAAGATTATGAATGAGGCCGGGGGTGGTGGGAGTCGTGGCTATGGCTTTGTGAGGTGTGTAGGAATGCGATTGCAGCTACGCCGGCGCTGATAGAGGTTGTCTCGCTAGGTTCGCAGACGAGAACGACCAACAGCGAGCGCTGGTCGAGATGCAGGGCGTCTACTGCCTTTCGCGGCCGATGCGCATCTCGCACGCGACCGCAAAGAACAAGGCCAACCTTGGGCTTTCACACTCGGCGCTCCAGACTGGATCATCCCAGGCTGGCTCGGCTCAGCCGTCTCCAGCGTTCCTCAGCCCATCGGCAGGTCCAACACAGCAAGAGCCGTTCTTGCAGATGGTTCCACCCCGGAGCGTGACAACGCCGGTGGCTCAGCAGCAACAGCAACAGCAGCAGGCGCTGCAACAGCAGTACCAACAGTACCAGCAGCAGCACCATGCGCTGAACGGTTACCCACCTTCCATACCCGGCTCAGGGCTCGGCATGGACCAGCCGGACGCATTCACGCCGCCTCAGCAGCAGGCGTTTGTGCAGCCTCTGCAACAGCAAGCGTTCCCGCAATACGCGCTGCATGATCCAAACGCACAAGCGCTTGAAGCCGCGCGCGCGCTTGCAAACGGCGATACAATCACCCAGACTCAGCCGCAACAGCCGAGCTCGACGGACCCGACCAACACGACGGTCTTTGTCGGCGGTCTAAGCAGTCTGATCAGTGAAGACACGCTCAAGACCTTCTTCTTGCCCTTTGGCGAGATCACCTATGTGTGTCTGGAACAAGAGTATGGTTTGAATGCTGACGCTGCACAGGTCAAAATCCCACCGGGCAAGGGCTGCGGCTTTGTCCAATTCGTGCGCAAAGCCGATGCCGAGCGTGCCATCGATCGGATGCAGGGCTTCCCCATTGGCGGAGGTCGGATCCGGCTCAGCTGGGGTCGGAGTCAATGTACGTGCTGTCAACCGCAGTGTGGCATGTCGGACTGACTCCGGGTAGCGGACAAGGCGGCGCAGGCGGCGGCGCAGGCTGCACAGCTAGGACTTGGTCTGGGCGCTTTGACGGGCTTGAATGGCATGACGCCAGCTCAAGCGGCTCAACTTGGTCTTGCGCTGCAGGGACTGCAGGGGCTCGGCGGCGCGAACGCGAACTTGTTGCGCCAGCTGTGAGTGCATGATGTGTTGTAGCTATGGCTGATAGGCAAACAGGGCGGCCGTCACGACCGCGCAGCAACAATACGGTAGGGCGGCGCCAAACGGGTTGAACCCGCTAGCTGCTTACGGTCTCGCTGGCATCKGGTAAGTTGGCCCAAGACTCTGCAGTGCAGTGCTGATTGGACAGACCGCTCGGTGGTGTGCCAACCAACGCTGGTGGTCTCGGTGCGTTTCCGCCAAACGGGAATCCAAACTTGCAGAATCTGCTAGCGCTCAGCGGCAACCTGCCACAGGTGCCGCAGCCGAACGGGCAGAACATCGGAAGGCCACAAGTGCCAACGAGCCAGTATCAACCCCCGCCGCAGGCGTATGCTGGACAGGCTCGGCCGGGTCAATCGTTGCAGCCGCCGTACCTGCAACAATTGCAACAGCAATCCCAATTTGGCTTTGCCCCGTTTTCGTGAGTGAACAAGGGATGACTCTCTGGGTGAGGCTAACGATTGTAGACCGGCTCACTCGCCCGTCACGCACGCCAACAACCTGCCGCGCGGCTTTGACACGCAACACGACGACGAGATCCTGCTGAACGATGTTGGACGGGATGACGACGATGACAAGCCTCCCGAGGCGTTCCGCAAGACTTCGTATCCGTCGGCTGCGAGCTCGCTGGCTACCAGCTCGCAATCGTCCCTGTTCTCCCACGGACAGTCTGCGCCCTCGCGTTCGCGCGGTGTCACGAGCCCCGCTAGCTCGTTGAGCCTTGCGGGCCCCTCGTCGTTTGACCAGGTCAAGGGCTTTAGCGACCCTTCGAGGCTGTTTGGAGCCTTTTCGCCACCGGGCTCGGCACCTGGCACCGACTCGTTCCTGCAGCAGCAGCAAGGCCGCCTGTTCAACCAGCAGCGCATGTCGCACGGCGATATCCACCGCCCACTGAACGGCGACGGCCTAGGTCGTCAGCGCGCGAGCTCGATCGCAGCCACAGGGTACGGTCAAGACCACCTCAACCTCGACTTGAGCTCGCTCCACCTCAGCCCGCATTCCTTCCACCCCAGCGGTCCCGTTTCCGCTTCCGCCGCCGCGCCAGCCGCCTCGTCCAACTATGGCTTCGGCGCAGGCTCATCATACCCCGGCAGTCGACCGCCCGTTGGCCGACCCTTCGAAGAGGAATAGAGCCTCTTAGCGCATCCTCACATCTCCCTGTCCTGTCTCTGTCTACGTTGGTCTTTGGTTCGCAAGCATGCTTGCTGTTTGTCATCCGTCTTGTTTCACCCTGCATACTCCCACGCAGCTTGCATGAATCACTCTGCAAGCGCCTCGTCTCGTTGTCCCCCGCACTGGTCTTCGTTGTGTCTTATCTTGCCTTTTTGTCTCGGGCCGCGCTCGAGCCTAGGTAGCCGTTGTCTTGTGCATGCATCCTGTCATTGATCAGTGTCGGTCTTGGATCGCGCGAGGCTGGCCACGTAGGCTGTTGAGTCGCGAGCTGCATGAAGATGTTGGATGCTGCGACGCGGTATGCGAGTGGGTGATGTGCTGATGAAACACTTGCTGATAGGCGAGAGCGAGAGAGGAAGAGAGAGCAGACGATGTATAGACAGAATTGGGTGGTGCGTAATGGACTCCTGAATACGGCTCCGCACCTACGTTGAATCATACATCCTTACCCATGACCATTCGCACAGCGCGCTTGATGGCAGCCACAAAGCCTAGGCCCTCGCCAGCACTCCATTCCGCATCCATCGCGCCAGTGCCAGCCGCACCTCGGGACGTATTCGCACCCCTTCCAGCTTCACTAGCTCTCCGCTTGATATCTTCCCAAACAGCCTGTTTCACCGGCTCGCCTCTAACCCTCGCGAGTTCATGCTCTAATAACACCGACGGTCGGCGCACGACCGCCGGCGCCTGCATGTTCATTTTAGCAAGCAGATTGTTGATCTGCTTGATGTTTTCCATGTGGAATTTGAATTCTCGTGCTTCCCATTCTGGGTCGGAGGAGGGGATGGTGTGGAGCGGAGGGAGGGGGGCGAGTTGTTGGGTTGTGATGACGCGTCGGACTAGGTGCGTCGTATAGGTGCGTAATAAAGTTGAGCGGAAGGTGGAAAGGGTTGCGTCGAGCGTTTGTTGCGCTTCGATCCAGGGTGGCAGCGCACCCTGGCGCTGGACGATGCGGTTCCTGGCGTAGTTCAGCTCCGAGCGACAGGTTGTAACGATCTTAAGCAAACTAACATGAAGAACTCGCCACGCTCTGTAAAGGGTCAGCTAATGCTGTACTGCCGAAGCGCACGTACCCAAGAACGGGTTGCTCTCTTCGGCATCTGCGGTAATGGGCTTGCCAACCCCTTTGAGATTGTCGAAGAAGCCGGCCTCTAAGATGGTTCGTCAATGGTGTCAAGGCACGAGCAAACGCCTGACGCACCCTTTGCCCGCTCAAAGCGATCCTCTACCAACCCGCTCCAAGCCTTGATCCCACTAACTTCACCCTTGGCCGCCCCCGCCGCACTCCTGCCACGGGTCTGCCTCCCCCTCCCACCGACTTCATCTCCAATTCCCAGCTTATAATCCAGCGCCCCATCTCTCGCGCCCTCAACCCTACCTCGTTTCCGCTCACTCTCAATCTGCGCCTTGAATTTGGCTCTGGCTTTCGCGTCCGCATTTGCCGGTAGTTCGAGCAAGTTGCTCAGATCTGTGGATTTCGATTTGAGGAACGTGCCATAGTGTACTTTTGGGGACGATGCGCCCGTCGGTGAGACATAGGTCGACATCCAGGGTTGATGGAGGTGGGGTGGGACTTTGGTACGCGTCGGCGGGATCTTGTCCTCTGGCTCCTCCTCCACACCGTCCACTATTCTCGGACTAAAGTCGCGATTCTTGAGCATATCCCTCGCCTTGGCCTCGCTAGCTCCCGCCTTGACTCCACCCGGATTCCGCAACGGTTTATGCTTATCCACGAGCATACGCAGCACGGCGTCCGGCTGAGCTTCATCCCCCGTCCAGATCGCGCCTTGAGTGTATCGCAGACGATCTCTGCTCCCACCTGGCTTTTTCGATTCCACGAGCTCGGCTGCTGCCTCTTCTGCCTCTTCGCGGATCGCATCGGCTAGGATCTTTTGAGCGCCCGTGAGCGTTTCTTCGGGTGTGTCTTGATTTTGCACTTGTTTGGTGGTCGCAGCTGCGTGTACCGCCGCCTGATGAGATGTGCGACATGCCGAGCGATGCCTCAGAGCATGAGCCAACTGGCCCCTGCTCTTGATCGCTCTCATGGGTCGACGTGAACAGACAGGATCAAGTGGTTGCTGAATGCTGACAACGATCGAGTGCAAAGTGGAGGTCTTTCCGACTTGGGTGGCAAAAACGCAGTCGCTACAGTACATGTACATGGCTTCACTCTGGTCTAACAGCTACGACCGTCTCCTCACTTGTCCGCTCGCTCTCATCCACCTCGTCCACCCGCTGGTAGAACACCATAAAGACATTGGCTCTCTCGGCCAAGACCTCGGCCTCACTCACGACATCCACATCGGCATCACTGATCCGGAGCCAGTCGCCGCCCGCGGACCGGACTTGACCCATGAACAAGCACTGATCACAGATACAGCCGTCTTTGCACGCCTTTGTCGCTCGGCGCGGTCTTGCCTCGGTCCCGGATGTCGCTAGCACGGGTTTACGGCGGTAGGCGACAAAATGGCCAAACGAGTGCGTGTAGCCATAGTGGCAGATGACGCTCTCCAGTCGGTACAGCAGCTTGCGCCTGCTCTTGACGGCTCGCAAAGCCTCGCCGAGATTGCGCGAATCGACCGCGTACCCACTCGCCTCGAGCTCATCCCACACGTTGGTGGCGATATGCGGCGTCAAATCCAGTATAGCTGGAAACGCGATCCGCGAAGTCTTCTTGACGACTGTTCCCCAGTTGGTGTATTCGCTTCGTACGAGGTGACATCGTAAGATCGCAGGCGGTCTTGTGATCATGCTTTGCCGCGTCGAGCCGGGACGAGCAATCTGCCATCTGATAGGCAGTTCCGCACCATGCTCGGACGGGATCGTCGGTTGGTCGACGTGGCTCATGTCGGATTGGTCTAGGAAGTGCTGCAGTCTTGATTGTATCCGACGAGCATCTCGTGCTCGTCGTTTCTTGCTAGCCGATGGCGCGACTATCGAGACCGTATCGGCGTTGAGTGGCAGCGTGTGGAGGGTGCTGAACGCAGACGTGCTGGCACTGAGTGACGGGGTCGTCCCAGTGGGCGTATGCGACACAGGTGTCGTCCCAGGCGTAGGGTTCAGCCTAGCTTCTTCAATCTTGTACCATTCCAAGGTTTGCCGCAGCGAGCACATCGAGCATGTCGTTTCTGGCAATTGCTCGGACGCAGTAAAGTGCCGCAAGCAAGAGTCAAGTGTGGCTTCGCCCTGCTCGCTGTCAGCTCAAGACTCTCCGTCAGTAACAAACAACTCACACTCATCGGGATCGCCACCTCGAGCCCATTTAGTTCTTCACACCGCACCCCTTCAGACCATCCACAAGCGGTACATTCCCTTCGGCGCGCAATCAAGCCCTCCCACGGCTCCCTCACTCTCGACTCCCTCTCTTTACCCTTACTCCTCGCCAGTCCCAAATCCGCTCCAAGTCGCTGACAGTGAGCCGCGAGCCACGCCAAGCCTTCATCTTCGATCTTGCGAGCCTCGGCTTGGATCTTGACAACTTCGTCGCTGACGGCTGAAAGGAGAACGGTGAAGAGCTCGTGGGCGTCTTGGTGTTCTCGTGTGGCTAGGAGTCGGCGGATGGGAGGAAGTGGGGAGAGGGCGTGAAGAAGGGCATTTGGGCGGAGGGCTGGCGGGCGAGAGATGTGAGGTGTATTGAGATCTGCTCGGCGTTAGGTTGTCACAGTGTGATGTTGTGTCTCGTACCCTGCACGACCTCTAGCAGAGCATCAGTGACGGGAGACGGAATGTCCACCTTGATGGCAAGTTCGGTGATGCGTTCGAGGTATTCGAGGAAGGAGGGGAGAGACGAGATTGCCTGATGTATTACATGAGCCTGTACCGTTCGTACTTGATCAAACGTACCTGCAAGACCGAGTTCATGTAGCATAGTGTTCCAGACAGATTGACCATGCCGGGGTAATGCACAGCTGCAGCGGTTCATGAGCACCGTTGTGTATGTGCACAGTAGCCTTACCAGACGCTGGATCAGTCGGCTTTGGCTTGGCCCTCCGCCTGATCTTGGCTCGCTCCCCCGCCGCAGGCAAGACAGCCTGCCGTCGCTGGACATTACTCAACGACACACCCTCGTCATCGTCCGTCTCTCCCGACCGCTTCCACCATTCGCTAGCTCGCCAAATCATAACCTCGATCCGTTCTTGTCCTTGCGTAAAGAGTCGAGGGTAGCACAAGTATATAACAAGCAGGAACAAAAGGCCGGCTGGCAACCCCTGTTGCAGGTTGACAGCGGCCACGAGATCGAGCAGTTTCGAGTGGTTCGGCAGGGGCTGTGTTGGCAGAGTATACGGGTATGGGTTGCTCATGCTTCTCGTAACGCTTCAAGAGAGCAGAGCAGCATGCTTGGTGATGTGCGAGGCAGACGTATCGACGTTTTCGTCGTTGGGGTGATTGTCTGTGCTCAGAGGGAAGTGACCGTGGCAGTTGGCCGTGGCACTCGCCCCCGGCTGTCCATCTCAACAGGTTGATAGTCCGACGACAAGGATGGGTTTCCGCCTGTGTGTACGGTTCTACTTTGTGCGTGCTCGTCGTCAAGACAACTGCAAACGCCGTCGCGCCGGCGGAGCGACAGCTGTGTAAGCAAGCAGCTGCAGCTATGCAGAGCCACTGCAACCGCTACCGAGCTCCGCACACGCCCTCTTCCTTTGCCATGGAAGACTTTCTTGACAGCAAGAGGTCGTGTGACGCTGTAGTGCGCGAAGGAACCATGCATCATGACGCTATCCCGTCGTCGACGGCGGATCGACTTCGACCTGTCATTCTTGTTGCTCCAACGACAACTGCGGTATCTCCTCACTGGCCTTGGGTGCTGAGCATGTGCTGAGTGGCAACAGCTTCCATGCGATTGTGCGTCTCCACGACCACTCTTCGGGATCATTCTTCGACGTCTCGACCCATTCCCGCACGATCGATTGACATTGCTCGTCGGTCTTGTCCTCGATTTTTTCCAGTAGAGCACATACACTCTCTCCATAGATACTCTCCATGCTGTATGGTTTCATCCGCCCATGCCAAAAATGGCATGTCTTATGGGCTTGACGATGAGAAGTACGATGTCTTCGCAGCGGACTTCGAGAGCGGTGTAGTTGTTGCGCTCCACCCGCCTTCCTCAGAACACCGGAGTGACCGCACTATCTAATCGTGACCGAAAGTGACGCAGTATAGCAGGTACTCTCAGCGCAGATATCTGTCATCGCAGAGAAGACTGGGATAGTCGGACGGACCACGGCGGCAAGCCGGTCGAGTCCTATCGCCGCTGCCGAGTGATCATTCTCCGCGTCACAGTACTCATTCGGTCAAGCATGTCCTCCCTGCCCATTTTGAGACGCCGCGGTAAGTATATACATGCCGATTCTTGGTCCACGCGCCGGCGGTCCATCGGCTTCACGCTCATTCCGCACTCATTGAAGTCTTCCGTTGGCAGGCGAAGTGAGCGGGCGCTCGCCGCGGACACAATGGAAAGACTAACTCCGCCGTCTGTACGCATTCTGCGAGACGTACATATTCAGTCGGCGACGGTCACGACGTTCTTGAACCAGCAAACATGTCGACTGTCACTAGCATGATCAACGCCTACAACAAAGACCGCAACCTGACGACACTAAAAGAAGACATCAGCAACTGGATCGATAGCGCAGACTCCAACGAGGAGCAACGGGAGCGACGCGCGATTGGCCTCAAGATGGTCACTGGCGCACAGGACGGTTCGTTGCTGTCCGGCGGGTACGTCTCTGCAGTATTCAAGGAAGACGGCACCAGCGCCGACTATACAGTATTTGACTGGACTACTTTCGCTAATTGATCGTTGTCATCACCACACGTGATTGCCTATGCACTGCGAACGACTATGCATTGAACATCCCATCCTAGTACAATAGGCGCTTTTTTGTTGGATTAGGCCACACGGTCCCAGGGACCTTGGGCGCTCACCGGTAGCAGTGCGTCATCAAACACGCTAAGATCGGTTGGCTGCTGGATCTGCATGCCGGCGATCGGGTGCGTGCTGTAGGGTATCGACAGTGTTTCTGGCGCGTACGCCGTGCTTGGACCGTATGGACTGTACGACTGAGGTGGCTGGGGCATATACGGGTGTTGTGGCGCTGACTGAGATGGCGGCCGCTGCTGATGCAGAGGCTGCGGCTGGGGCTGCAGTTGCTGCCGTTGTTGTTGCTGTTGCTGTTGTGGCAAGCTTTGCTGCTCTAGCGGGATATCCCACGGGATCTGAGGTTGCCACATATCCCGCACGATATCGCGGTCACCGAATGGCATCTCTGCCCCCTCGAAGGAGGGTCCAGGGATGACAGCGGTGGCATGGCGCGACGGCGGGTGGAAAGACGAGGGCGGCGCGGGTGTAGAAGGGTTGTCAGGGTGCCGACTGAGGACAACGTCGGCAAGCTGCTTGAAGTTGTCGCGGTAGCGATCTGTGTTCGGCCAGCCGACGCAGAACGAGTTGAGAAGGTTCTGGCAGATCTGAACCTGCCGCACGGCACCGGCACGCCATTCGATCGAGTGCGAATTGCGCGCGTCCCCGCCGTAATGCACGAGCGAGTAGAGTAGTGAGATACACGAAACCACTAGCTTGGATTCAGTATGCCGGCTGCTTGATGGCATGGGACTCACTCATGTTGAACAGGTTGATATAGTTTTCGACTATCCGCCCGTCCTTGTGTAGCTCCCGATATAGCAGTACGCAAGTGCCCGAAGCTTCGCACAGCGTCGCCAGCATCGTCGAGGTCGGTTGCGGGAACAACGGCGAGGGGCGATATAAACTCGTGATGAGCAGTTTGTGGTTCAAGTCAAAGTAGGACGCCAACGAGCCAAACTTGCCGATCGGCTCGTTGGCGCTGGCCGCAGACTGTGGCGTGTGCGCAATCCAGTGATCGATCTGAGCGTGGATCTCGCTCAGGATGCGATGGCGGTCCGACTGGGGCATGTTCGGGTCAATGGGAGGGCGGAAGACTTGATTCAAGATGATGCCGTATAGTCGACGCATACGGATGATTTGATGTGTGAAGAGCATCGAGGGCTGAGAAGTGTGAGCATCGCAGCGATAGCTGGTGCGCGGTTCACATACCATAACGTCCTCTGTCGCGTCTTGTGCGCCGACGACGGTGGGAAACTATCGGCTGTCAGCGACTCTTTCACAGAGCGATGCACATACCTCGACGTCGATGTCGTCGTCTTGGATTGCCATCGGCCGGGCCAGAGTGAAAGATACTACGAGAACATTAGTACACTGACAGAATGGACCGGAGTCACTCACTGAGTCGATCCAGGCAGTACAAACTCCAGAAAACACGCCGCCGCTGCTCGAGCAATATTTCGGTGAATTGTCCCGGGCAGCGGCGATGAAGTCCCAGAGCTAGCGCCAGTCGTGCAGCTAGCCCCACGACGGACCACAGATTGGGGCCATTCCTGTCATAAACCGAGTACAGAGCGAGGAGGATCAAACCAGAGACACAATGCTATTAGAGATGAGCAGGTGGAGCAGTCGGTCAAGGCAACTCACAATGTCTTCGACTTGCAGGACTGCCGGCAGGTACTGAAGTGCTCTGTTGCGTAGCGAAACGGTGAAAGACCGTCCGACATCTTTGTGACGCTCAAGCCAAGTACTCCCGATGGCCATAACGAGGAATAAGCGAAAGTTGGTATAGTTTGGCATGCGCTCTTGCCCTGGTGAAGCCGGCAAGGAGGGTGGGTCCTCCTGGTATACCATGTTGAGACTGCGCACTCGTGTCAGTTGGCTTGTCGCTCACGCAACCCTGTACCTACTCTTTCATGACATCGGCTTGCTGTAGAAATGGGTAAGATACAGCGTTGTAGGTGAAGAAGAGTGTAATCATTCGCTGCAACTTTTAGCTCAACTCTAGTCCTTTGTCAAGCAACTGACTCCAGCGAGATCATATGGTGGCCACAATGCAGCAGCCTCGTCATCTTCCTCCTCCACGGCGGGCTTGACGGTAACAGTGTTCGAGGCAGAGTCATCCGGGAGGTCGTCCATTACGACACCTTCCTGAGGAAACAAGGGCAGTGGCACGTCGTTCGAAGGCAGGCCGCCGGCGTTGAGCAGTTCGCGGGCGATTGCGCTGAAGGACGAGTTGCTAGCCGCACCAACGTACTGTGGAGACTCGGCCGAGGTGGTCAGACTCAGCAGGCCAAGAGCGCCGACTATCACTGCAGGTGCTCGGGATGTTCCGGCTTGCGAAGCTGCAGGGACTGGAGGGGAGGTGGTTGAAGAAGGAGCACTGGACGGCAATACGGGCAGAGCGCTGTCTGTTGGCGCATTGGAGATATCAGCCAGATTGGGATCTATCGAGGTGACGATCGACTCGAGCCACGCTATCCGCGCTCGTTGAGCATCGCACTGAGCAATGAGGTTTGGCAAGAACGACGAGCTGTACATTGGTCAACGATGCCCGAGACGCGCACAGGTCACGTACTTTGGAGTGATCCTGATATCGTATTCGCACTTTGTCGCGCTCTTGACGCAGTTTGAGCATTTGGGCTGCACACGATCGCACTGCACGGACCCGCATGTCAGCCCTGATGTGACCCAGTCTCAGTTTGCCGACAGCGGCTCACCTTCCGCTTTCTCTTGTGACAGCTAATGCAAGCACTATTGGTCGTGTTCTTGCTTGCCAGCTTGACCCGTCCCGACAGCAAGCGGGGGTCAAACGACGCTGGCGGTGCGATGGCCGCCGAAGCTGATGGGGTGGTCCCCAACATTGGTGCTGGTGATTGGCCCTCTGTCAGAGCTCGCGACCGGCCATTCCCAGAGTCTTGTCTTGGGTCTTCGTATGACGTCCCGTCGAGCTCGCCTTCGGTACTGGTGCTAGCTCGCAAGCAGAGCGAGTGTTGCTGGCTGATGCTCCCGCGCGGCCCCCGACTGGCGCCGCTCGCGTCCGAGATGCGACGGACCTTGCCCTCGGGCGTCTCCCGAGGGTCGTGGTAGCGGTAAGGGTGCTGGCCGTCACCCATCAAGCATGTCGATGATCGTATGTACTTGATCTCGATTTGTTTGTCCGTGCACGAAGGCGACGACGTCCCGAGTGTGGCGGGTCCAGGAACCACGACGAGTTTCATCCTCAGTGTGTGCTTTTCCGCAGGCCGGCCATACCATCGCGTTCTCTCATGGCTCGTGTACAGTACAACCCGCAGTCATTGATCGTGGCGGCAACCAAGCATAACTCGCATCAGCCCACCACCGCGTGCCTCGGCAGATCCGGGACAATATCGGGACCCCTGACCTCGATCGCCTCCTGTTGCCCAATGGCCTTTTCGAGCGTTGGCGAGCTCTGATCACCAGCAGCCAGCGTCTCGACGTCGCGGTGTGCTTGTGCGGCCTGCGAGCGGATCTGTCGGTCGTGCAACACCTTCATTAGAGCTGTGGCGGACCGATCAGAGCCGTCCACGTACAAAGCGCAGCACTTACTGAGGCCAAAGATCGAGATCACGGTTGCTGCTAGGTTGAAAGGGTAGCCATGGCGGAAGTCGGGCGCTTCCAGCTGTGGGAACGTAAAGATGGGCACCCAGGCGTTGAACGCAAAGAATGCGGTTGTCTAGCCCAGTCTGAGTGATGTACTGGAAGCGTCGCCGTCACTCACCATTGCTGCAATGACAATCGCGCGTTCTTCAGCCGAGTCTTTACAGATCTCTGCGACCCATCAGTCACTTCGCCATCGGCTGAGGTGGAGTGCGCACCATTGACCCAAGTGTAAAAGTTGCTAGACGTCAACATGATATAGCTTGTCAAGAAAGCATAGAGCTTGACGCCGTCGGAGACGTCCCACTTGACGAGGATGGCGATTGGGATGAGCCCGTACAGGTACGGAACCATGGTCGTCCAGTAGCGCGAGGTGTAGCGATCCGAGAGGTAGGCGTAGAGCAGCGTGAACGGGACCGAGATGAGGCTCGTTGCCGCGGGGAAGACGTTGCGGTCGGACACAGAGTACCCAGCATACACTTGCGGCGGTCAGTGGTGCAACGATGAGTGGTTGCAGACATACACAGCCCTGTATTCATCAGCACGGCCTCAGACTTGCAAGAGGACACTCACAGATACCAAAGTAGTTTGCCGATTGGATCGCCATCGCAAAGATTGTGAACAGTGGCACGATGACCCAAAATCTCCAAGCAGTCAAAACGCGCTTGAGCAGCTGCAGGTCAATCTGCCCAGTCATGAGGACAGTACCGGCACGATCGCAGCGGCGGCGTGCAAGCGCAATCTCTTGCTCGTTCAGATAGAAGACCTTGGCGTTGGCTGGGTAATCTGGCAAGAGGAAGAACAACGCAACGCCACAGGGGAGGGTGAAGCTGTAGAGGGTCAACACAACTTGCGTGGATGCATCGACACGGAAGGCGTACCTGCCGCAGACAATGTACAGCCATCTGCGTCAATATCAGCAATGCCGAGGCACACTTGAGCATGGTCACTGACCGCCAGCCAGCGATGCCATGGGCCTGATCCAATCCGTTGTAGATGGCTGCCTGTAGATACTGCAGTGAAAGCATATCAGCTACTGCGCGACTCTTCTGTGCCAAAACTCACGCCTGAAATGGCCTGACCAATCGGGCCAGCAATGTACCACAGCGCCATGCGCTTGCCAAGCTCTGCTGGCGTGTACCACGATCCGACTGGACGAACGTCAGCTGCCAGACAAGCGTCTTGTACTCGCACGCACGCAAGAAGATGACCTGCGTACGTCAGCTTAGCTGGTGTGATCATATTCATCCACGCACCACTGGAGCAAACGCCGCTTCCCAGAACCCGACCATCGCTCTGAACACGTACAACTGCGTTGCGTTCTGTGCTGCACCCTGAGCGAGCGTGAAGATGCCCCAGAAGACCTCGCAACTGCGCTAGCATCAATTCACGCTCATGCAACGCAGCGGCCGTCACTCACATTGCCAACCAGATGCTGGGCCTGACTCGAAGCACGATAAGGTTGCTCGGTAGCTGCATGACGGCGTAGGCGACGTTGTACGCCGTACCCATATACGTGTACTCATTTGCAAGAAGATGGCTGAACGACTTAGGGTTACAAACCTCGGGAGCTCAGGAGACGTACAGGTCTTCGCGCATTCCGGAGACATATGCTGCACCTGTTAGTCTTGCAATAACGTACATGCCTCTCGACGAAAAGTACTGACCGTTTCTGGGTCACGCTCAGCCGGCTATCAGTACTGATTATGGCTGGTACTCACGCCAAATTGGTCTGCGATGCAATTAGGTCTCTTCCAACAGGTGCTGTGTTTCAACCCACCTGATCAATGTACTTCATTAACCAGCCGACGGTGGTGACGACCAAGATTCCCCAGTCGAGTTTCTGGACAAGCTTGCGCTAAGCCGTGTCAGACCTCGAGCGCCACCTTGCGAGATGCACATACCTCCTCGACAGACTTGAGATGGTAGTCGCTACATGGTCATTCATCAGCGTGGCTCTTTTCCTTGCAGTGGATACACACGAGTCCCAGAACCAGTAGATGAAGTGGGCGTTGAAGCCCTTGAGAGGAGGCGCATCCGTAGCCAGCTCAGCTTGTGCGTTTGCGGCTTGCGTTGTACTCTTGTCCGTGGCCGAACTGTCGCTACGAGTGGGTGCCAGGATGGTATGCTTCTCCGACAGATCGCCCGTGGCTTCGTTTCGATTGCCGCTAATAGAGCCGGATGTTGGTAGCTGCGAGCTTGAGGCGGCAACCCCAGTTTGGACCGGATCGACCATGAGGGACTGCCAATACAGTTCGTAAGGAGTGCTGTGGACGTATACTACTCCCGTATTAGCTCACGAATACCTGTCAGCTGGCCAGACTCACTACCGATCCGCGTCTGGACCGCAATCGGGTTTGACAGTTCAACCAAAGTCGAACCCGGCGCGCATCTTCCGGCCGCACACACTCCTTATACTCGCTTCAACTGAGATGCCGTGAGGTGAGATGAGATGGCCGGGTGTGCGATGGCCTGTGCGTAGCTCCTTTGCGGGAGTTGAGGGAAGACGGCAGTGATCGCCAGAGTTTGCCGCCCGTCGGTGTCCTTTGATTGTCTTGTCGGCCCGTGCCTGACTCTGCGCAGAAAACGGATCGTCGGACATGGCCGCCAGTGACGGGCGGCCACGACCGTCAGTATGACTCGAGTACATAGCCAGTGGGTCATGCAGCCTGCTCAGCACACATACAGCGACGCTGTGGAAATGACAGTCCAGGAAGCCAAGCCAACCAAAGGAGCCGTAGCGTCCGAGCTGCAGTTGGCTTCGGACACGGGTGCCGGCATCCTAGCTCAGGGAGGTTCAGCGGCAGACGCAATCATTGCTACCATCCTGGTCATTGGAACAACCTGCTCGTATCACAGCGGCATTGGCGGTGGTGGGTTTGCAATCATCCATCAGCCTGATGGGTCCTACAAGTCGCTCGACTTTCGACACTCAGCGCCGAACGCTGCCAACGGGGCGTACTATGAAACATTAGACAGCACCAAGACTGCTGTCGGCGGCCTGAGCGTTGCGGTCCCGGGCGAGCTCAGGGGTCTCGAGGAGCTGCATAAGCGTTTCGGAAAGCTGCCCTGGCATACCCTAGTCGAGCCATCGATCAAGCTCGCTCGCTCGGGCTTTCCGTTCACACAAGATTGTCTGACCGTGCGTCGACGCCAGGCCGCTGTATTCTTACCCCTGCTGACGTCTGTCCTCGTGACAGAGGATCGAGGGACACACACTTGCGGCGCCTGGAGCGCCGCTCTCGACCTCTTGGCTCTTGTCCAACCCGGCGTTCAAGGCAATCTACGCTCCAGACACGGGCATCCCAGAAGCAGACAACGCCAATCACCCGTTCCCACCGCTTGGCACCTTACTGACCGTTGAGTCATATGCCCAAACGCTCGAAGCCATCGCCAAAGGTGGTGCCGATGCGTTCTACAGCGGGCCCATCGCCGAGGGGATCGTCAGTGCGGTTCAAGCAGACGGCGGGCTGCTGACGCTAGACGATCTCAAAGGTGCGCGGGGACGTGGTCGTTGGGTGCGGCTGACGCGCCGCAGAGTACAAGGCAGAGTACAACACACCGCTGCAGATAGACTACAGGGGACACAAAGTCACTTCGGTTCCTGCACCCGGTTCCGGCGCAATCTATCTCTCCGCCCTCGCCACCCTCGCCAACTTTGTGCCGGGGGAGGGTCCCAACGACCCCAAGGACGCTCATCGGCTCATTGAGAGTCTGAAGGTGAGTCCCATACCCCCGTTAGACTTTCAACGATTAATTCGCCTAGTTCGCATACGGCCAGCGCTCAGCTCTGGGCGATGCCAAGTTTCTACCTGGCCTAGACGCCGCACAAAACGACTGGATATCGGCATCGGCAGCTGCCAAGCGGGCAAGCAAGATTTCGGACAAGAACACGCTCGACCCAGAGGCGTACAACCCAGCCAAGTGGGTTCTTGGCGGCCACGTCACCCTAAGTGCTGACCAGCCAGGCTTGAGATCAAGGACGATCATGGGACCTCGAATATAACGGCGTGGGACGAATCGGGGCTTGTAATCTCCATCACGACGACAGTGACGCTCTTGTGGGGCTCGCGGATCATCGTCCCAGGATCGGGGATCGTACTGAATGACACCATGGAGGACTTTAGCGTTGCCGGTGCGTCTGGACTGTACGACCGGTTCATCTGACTTATACGAGCAGGCCGTCCAAATGCCTGGGGTCTGCAGCCGTCACCCAGTAACTTCAGTCAGTCTATCTGCGTCATGATCTGCTATGCTGACGTCCCTTAGTTGTTGGCGGAAAGCGTGCACTCAGCTCGTCGTGTCCATACATAGTCGAGGACGCACAAGGCCGTGTTGTCCTGGCTGGCGGTTGTGCGGGTGGCAGTCGAATCATCAGTGCCAATGTGCAAGTCACACGCAATGCGATCGTCAGTGCAGCCACCCTCAATGCTGGCATGGTCGCTGATGCGCAAGGCAGGATTACGGGTATACCGCGGCGGAAGCGCTCAGAGCTCCCCGGCTGCATGACCAAATCTTGCCGAACCAGACGGAGATCGAACAGGATATCCCAAAGTATGGTGTCAAGGGCTTCTCAGAGGCTACCGAGACGTATCTGGCAAGCTTGGGGCATAGCATCAAGAAATTTCCAAGTACGTCGCAAGGCGTGTTTGGGATAGTCGTGCTGATGGCCGGTGCAGGAGCGCTCAGCAACCCCTGTGCGATTGCTTGGACTGATAAGGGTGGCTGGGAGCCGGCTGGAGAGCCGAGGTTGACCAACTCGGGAGGTGCAGTGTCATTGTAGAGGAGCATGCAGCACATGTAGACAAACGCCACACCCGGCTCGGAAAGCCGGATCACCGAGAAAGCACTTGTTCACTGTCGTCGACTTAGAAGTGGTTGACCATCACACTATGGCGCCTGTTTTCTGGAGACCAGGTGCAGCTGCACCAGGTTGGTATCATCAAATGATAGTGAGAAGGCTGCTGACGCAACCCAGGCAGTTCTCTCGACCGCGAGTCTGAAGCCGAAGGCTCGCTCCTGCCCTCATCTTCCAAGAACACCAACCTTAGTCTTACAAGTCAGCGGACCCGATTACCAATCTACAAGCACCGCGAGAAGCTCCTGTACTGCGTCGAGAAGTACCAGGTCGTCATCGTAGTCGGACAGACTGGGTCGGGAAAGTCGACTCGTGAGCAATGACTTTCATCCGTCAAGCTCAACGCTGATGTCGCAGAGATACCACAATACCTGCATGAGGCTGGATGGTCGGCACAGAACAACGTTATTGGATGCACACAGCCGAGAAGGGTGGCGGCGACGAGCGTCGCGGCGCGAGTTGCAGAAGAGATGGGCAGCGTACTCGGTGATGAGGTCAGTGCCCGTCTTCACTACGTTCACTCGCAGCTGACACGAGGCGGTTCCCAGGTCGGGTACTCGATCCGCTTCGAAGACCTATCTTCACCTCGAACACGAGTCAAGTACCTGACGGACGGCATGCTGTTCAGGGAGACGATGCTGGATCCTCTATTGAGTCGATATAGTGTCATCATGGTATGTGTCTCCGTGCCGGCCTACGTGGTGTGGCTGATGGCTATACTAGATTGATGAAGCCCACGAGAGAGGCGCGTATACGGACCTGCTGCTTGGCTTGCTGAAAAAGTATGCACGCCTGTGGCTGCATAATTCGGGCTGACACTGTCCAGGATCCTGCGGAAACGGCCCGAGCTGAGAGTCATCATTTCGTCGGCTACAATCGACGCGTGAGCACCTCTCTGGCATGGATGTCCATCACTGATGCTGTATTGACAGAGAGGACTTTCTCGAGTTCTTCAACTCCAACGCGGATAGCGATGATCGATCAAAAGACGATGCTATGAGTGTGTGCCCCAACATTGCGCCAGGCCAGACCCACTTACCAGCATCCAGTCGTCAGCTTGGAGGGCCGGATGTACCCCGTTGAGACCTGCTATCTTAAGCAGCCAACCTCGGACTTCAAAGAGGCAGCGATTCAGACTGTCATTGACATCCACATGAAGGTAAGTAATCAAGAAGATTGTGAGTTCCGAGCTCAAATCACTCCCAGGAGCCCCCGGGCGACGTCCTTGTCTTCCTGACAGGACGAGAAGAGATCGACGAGGTGATGCAGGAGATTTCGGATCGGATACAAGAGTGAGTTCTCATGTCCCAGCCTCGAGCTGCATGGAGTGACTGGCATTCTAGCATCCCGAAATCAGCTCCCAAACTCATGCCGCTCCCTCTACATGCCGGGCTTCCCACGGAGGAGCAGGCCCTGATCTTCGATCCGCCACCTCGAGACACCCGCAAAGTCATCTTTTCGACCAACATTGCAGAAGCCAGTGTGACGATCGAGGGGATCAAATATGTGGTCGACAGCGGCTTTGTCAAGGTATGTCTGACCGATAAATATGAAATGAAACTAATGTTGGTAGATTCGCACGTTCAACCCCCGAACCTGTATGGACGTGCTTTCAGTCACACCATGCTCTCTTGCTTCTGCCAACCAAAGAGCCGGTCGTGCCGGTCGTACCTCTGCGGGCAAATGCTTTAGACTGTACCCCTCATCCATCCTGCCGACTCGATCTCGCTCGTCACCAATGCCGATGACGACTCCTCCGGAGCTCACCCGATCAGACATCTCTTTATATCTTTTACAACTCAAAGCACTCGGCATCGACAACGTGGCCAAGTTTGACTTTATGAGTCCTCCACCCAGTGAGATGATGATCCGTGCACTCGAGTTCTTGTACTGCCTCAAGGCCATCGACCTCGAGGGCCGGTTAACGGAGGCGTTGGGCAAACGGATGGCCGAGGTGCCTGTGGACCCGATGATGGCCGCCATCGTGAGGCGACCGCATAGTTGATAGACCAGTCCGCTGATGTGGTCCAGTTGCTCAACTCACACGAGTTCCGATGCGGCGAGGAGATCTTGACTATTGCTGCCATGACATCGGTACAAGTGCGTGCAGCTCGGCGAACTGGGGCAAACAAAGTTGACGCAGAGCAGAATGTGTTCATCACGGCTGAAGGCGCTGCCGGTGCATTGGCGGACATTGAGAAGCGCAAATTCACAGCAGAGGAAGGCGTAAGTCCTGCCGGCTCTGGCCGTTGATGGCTCGCTTATACCGCACGCAGGACCATCTCACTTTGCTCAATGGTCAGCCGGCGTCCTACTTGGTATCAACTCATACTGACTGACGATCACAGCGTACAACGCCTTTTTTCGATATGGCCGGCAGTCCAAGCAGTGGTGCGGCAATCACCGCCTGAACCACAAAGCCCTGTCGCGCGCAGTGTCGATCCGCAAACAGCTTGAGAGGTATTTGGAACGATTCAAGATCCCTGTCGTGAGCTGCGAGGACGACCATGTTCGGCTACGCAAGTGTCTTGTGTCTGGCTACTTCAAGGTAAATTCTCAAAGCCGCCTGACGGGTTGGTACTAAAATGACAGAATGCTGCGCGAATGCAGCCGGACGGCACTTATCGTAGTGTTCGAGAGAACGCAGTGAGTCATCCTCCGATTCCCCTCTAGATTGCTGATGCGGGTAGCTGCTGCACGTACATCCCTCTTCCGTCATGTTCACGCGAACGGCGTCGACAGGCTGGGTGATCTATCACGAAGTCATCGAGACGTCAAAGAGCTTTATGCGCGATCTGACGGTCATTGACGAGGAGTGGCTGGTAGAGTTGGCGTGAGTTTAGCTAGGGCTGCAGGTTTCCAGGGCTGATTCGAGCAGACCACACTTCTACTCCTTCCGCGGCGGCGCCAAGATACCCACTTGAATCCTGCGAACCAAAAACGTCATTTGTAGCCATAAGAGTCCCGATGCATCTGTCGATGTCAAAGCAGCTGCTCCTTGTATCTGATCAGATGCAGCCTTGTATCGCCCGCACACAGTACGGCGCACCGTCTTATGAACGCCCGGCGTTCACAAACACGACCCAGCAGATTGCCAGCTTATGGAACAGACAAGACACTGTTGCACATCCAGGCCTCCATGTCCTAGCGGACAAGACGTTACGAACCCGACTGACAGTCTGCGATGTGGAAGCGATCGGTTCTCTGCCTTGATTGTGGATTTGCTCTGTTCTGTGATCGTGACTCGAGAAAAAATCCCCTAGAGGCAAGTCGGGGATTTCTGGCTGGCCACCAGTTTTTGTGGTTCGTACTTTTTTTTATAGATTGTGGGCTGAGTGCACCTCCTGCAAGACATCCTCCACTTCCGGTTCCATCACGTCTTTTGTCAAGATGTAGTGTCTACCGTTGTCTGCCTTTCCAGCATCATCTCCGTCTCACTCAGCACAGTCGTCGGAAGCAAAAGCAGCGATCGCAAAAAGTTGGTTTGCCACTCACTACTGGCGACGTCCACTTGAGCATCAGTCGTCGCACATTCTTCACACAATGACGATACCTGTCGCGGCCATGATTGCAACATCTGCATCTCCGAAGCCTATACATGTCCTACTATTCATGCTTGGCAACTACACGCACCCATCGACAAAACATTCTCTCGCTCAATACTTGATACCGTCGTTGCTGGATCAATATGGCTTGCCTCCGTTGGAACTGGAACGGCGATACCAGAGCTACGTCAGCTCTGGCTTGGTACGGGTACCTCCCGTGCCGAAGCTTGCCAAGGGAGTACATCGGAGGAAGGGTGAAACTGTCGGCTGGGAGGGAGAGTTCGAGATGCGTGTGACAATAGTCAAGCCGCGTGAGTGGATGGAGCAATGCTCGCTGTGCCAGGTTGATACCAGTCAACGGTTCTGATCTAGCTCCTCAGGCTTGCTCATGAACATTCTTGGACCTCTTGTTCCTCCCTTGCTCTCGACTTTGCCCGCCTCGCCAGCCCGCCCGACTCTGCTTGTCTTGCATGACTCCTTGTCCGCAAATCCCATGTCCATCGTCGTACCTCGAACAAACGTATCAGCCCAAGGTCATAATGGACTGCGCTCGTGCGAATCGAGTATGAAGAGCAAGGACTTTTGGCGAATGGGCCTTGGAATCGGTCGACCGCAAGGGAGCGGCAAAGGCGGTGTCAGCGAATGGGTCTTGGGCAAGCTATCCCAAGACGAGCGGATATACTGGGAAGGCGAGGGAACGAGCAAGGTGATGGTCGAGATCGAGAGCTGGGCACGAAAGAGGATGGAGTGAGCCGGGCCAGTTCCAAGAGGCCGTGGCTGCACAACATCTTGGACGGCATGATCTGGTCATAGCTCCAAGCGAGCAAGAGTAGCTACTCTCGAGGTAGTACCGCGAAGGAGAGGTCGGTCACATCAAACATGTGCTGAAACGTCGACTTTGCTGACGTGTTTCAAGGTTGCGCAGCTTCTCCTTCAGACTTTGCGATCAGACCTTGATCCGGAGTGCACTGCCTACCGGATGCTACCCTGATTTATAGCGGCGAGTTGCGTCTTGCTTTCCTCTTGACTGGAGCTGGCCTTCAGTCGTGTTTTCGTACATCACCGCAGGATCGGGTTGAAACACACGGACGTGCACGGTCAGGGGTGAGCTTAGGGCGATCACCGGCGGAAAACTTTCAAGAGCCATGGCGCCGCACCATCGTCTGTCCTCATCCACGACCCTGTTTGCTCCGGTACCACCACAGTCACCTCAGCCACTCTCCCCGCCCGATACGCTATACTCAATGTTTCCACCCAAGCCGGCTCTGGGGGCGATGCAACGTCGAGGGACGACCGGCGTGTCGTATGTGCGTCCTGCTCACTCGAGGCAGAGCAGCAAAACGACAGATGCAACGGAAAGGGAACGGGCAACCCCTGGACGGACGACGCGGTGGTTGATCGTAGTGGAGGTAGACGAGCTCATTCGGGATGTCGGAGTCGCTGCTGGTCTGCTTGACGCGGCGGGTACACTCGTGGCACTGCACCAGACAGTGCGTTGTTGGTGATGTCTGGCCGCACTGACGTCTGTGCCAGATGACTGCCCAAATCATTGCGTTGCTCTCAGTGTTCTCACTGCCATCCCCTTCCGGCTTGTCCCTGCGCCTACACTTACCGGACGCTGTCGGTTCCTCGGCCATACGGGTCACGGAAGACGCTTGGCCACTCCTCTTTGCAAGTCACATCATGTCCCCGCCCTCTACCCAGACCAGCTTCCCGCCTCAGCTTCCCATCGCCGCCAAGATGACCTTGTGCGTGGATATCAAGCGCGCACGTTGGTTCGATAGCTGGAAGTCAAACCCTCGTGCCGGGATCGAAGGGGTTCTGCTGGGCCTGCAAGCTCGAGACGACCTGCGAGAGATCAGGACCGAAGTCGGAGGCTCTCGAGATGTGGATCGGGCACCAAAGAGCACCGTGACTTCACCAGAGGACGTCCAGGCCAAAGTCGTGGCGTGGCGGCGATCCGGCGAGGAGTTCCTACCGGTTGCTGGGACTGGTGAAGCAAAGTTGACTGTGGACGCAGTGGCACCGACTTTAGCCGCCGCAAATCTGCCAGAATTGGCCGCAGCAGATCTTGACGCGGCAGTGTCTGTTGCGTCCTCGCCATATGACATTGCCAACTACACCTTCTCCATCTCGTCCTATGGTCCACCCTCGCCCCTGCCATCACCACCTCTGTCGTACAAGCACATGACACCCTTGACGCCAGACATTGCCAAGCGCATCCGAGGATCCGTGTGCTTGACGCCGTCTACCGCTACGAGCTGGGGCCCATCGACAGGGCCACCTTGGGATATTGAGAGCAACGCCGACCGACTCTCGAGTGTCGATCTCGGCGAGCGTGCCGTCAGTCCGGGCGACGAGGAGCGAGGCGAAGCGCGTGGTCCATTCTGGTGGCGTACCGATGCCGATGTGGATGACAACGACGCGGACGCAGAGGAGCCCGATCATATACAACCCGGAGTGATTGTGCCGGAACTGACCGCAGACTTCGTCCACCACGGGCCATCGGTAATCATGAGTGAGACATCGTCGCCATTCAAGCAGGTTTGGCCGTATCGAGGCATTAAGACGCCGCTACCCTCCGGTCACGCTTACGACGACGCGGCGTCGGTCCCCGTGCCCCCGATGAAGCCCGTGCCACCGGTGCCAGCTCTCAGTGTCCCAAAGCTGAATCCGCAAATCGACATCTCGGAGCCGTCTCCGCTCGACTTACCCACCGGCGCAAAGTTCGAGGTTGCGCGTTCGGCGTCACCTCCCGACACGATCAAGTCGCGAGATGGCCCCTCGACCTTCTCGCGTCGCGGCAGTGTCTCGTCTAGGCGCAAGAGCAGCCCGCCACCCGAGATTGTGGTCCCTCCACTGAAAAAAGTCGCCGCGGTACAGATTGACGAGGATCTTGTGGCGTTGGCTGCAGTGGCTGCCAAAGCTACCAAGCTCGAGCAAGAGCCAGTGTTGGCAGCCTCGGCCCTGGACTTTGAAGATGTGGCCTTGGCGTCCAGTCGACCTGACACGGGATCCGCATTCCCTGGGAATGCTCTGTCTTCTCACAGTGAGCATTCCAGGGCGCTGCTGGTATCGGCTACTCAGACGCGCGGTGTTTCATCGTCATGGCAACCACTAAAGTCTCCCGAGGACCACGCGGTGGTCGCTACTGCTGGTTCGGATGACTTCATTCCCGAAGATGTCATCGAGCTTCTTGATGAACCATCGCGAGTGTCTTCATCGGCTCTTCACGAGTTGCAGGAGTTGAGTCCACGCATTCGCGAAACGACCATCAGTTCGTCTGGCCTACATGCGTATATGGAGACGCCCCGAAGCCGGGCGAGCTCCAACCCTTTCGCCTACCCAATGACGCCCGAAGTCCCGCGACCAGCGTTGCGTAGAGCGAACAGTACGCCCTCTCGATCAAACAGCACACCCAGTACCGCACGATCGTCTGCGCGCTCGTCCATGTACACTTCGCCCTCACCACCGAAACGTCCGGTCAAGACGGTCGTACAAGCCGTTGGGAATTTCTCCGAGGGCGACGTGGAGCTAGGACTGCCCATAAACTCTCCACACTTCGAGAAGAGTGCGTCGTCAGGGCTTTAGCAGGGTGAAGCTGATGTGCGCTTAGCGACGTCGATGGCGACTTTGACTCTGTCATCCGACCCGCATGGTACTGAGATTGGTGAGTTTTGCAGGCACGCCGTAGGGAGATTTGAGCTCACGACGGCGGACTCAGTGCCCCGTTATCTGTACCCAGCAATTGTCATTTATCCAGCAAAATCTCGGGACACATTACCGTGCTCTACTACAGACCGCGCGCCAGTGCCCATCAAGGTTCTTCTCGTGAAGCCACAAGCTTGGCCCCACTTGGTCGTCTATCCAACCGTCCGGTCGGTGCCTGCGCCAGGTCCCTCACCAGTCTCGGTGCTCCTCGCACATCCTCGACCGTGGCCCGAGCTGGTCATCTACCCGTCCGTCACGCGAACGCCTGAACGGGGTTTTGGCTCGGAGTCGCGAGCTCAGCAGGCTTCCGTTAACCGCCCGCACAGTGATGCGCAATCCTGGCTGTCCGCGCCGGTGGAGCGACCGCGGGCGTTACAGGTGCTGCTGTCAGCGCCGTTGCCGTGGCCGCAACTTGTCATCTATCCGCCTTTACACCGCTCAAGTAATGCCGGTGTACCTCGACCGATAGCCGTGCTGCTCGGCCCTGCGCAGCCCTGGCCAAAGTTGACGATTTATCCAGCAGTCAAAAGTCAACCAAAGCAACCGGTCATCACCGCTGTACCGCACCATCCGCCTCAACCGCACCGGGCTCTGAATCTCGGCATCTACCCTGAGATCATGCTCTATCGAGCCATACGCCCCATCGCAGCTGTCGTCCTCCCGCCCACGCCACAGAACCAAGACGAGCCGTTAACTCTGACGCCAAGTCGAGAATCCGCAGAGCTGCACCCGGTGTCTCCGCATCAGCTGAGCCCGCGCTTCCTGCGCTCGCCTAGTTCATCACCACGTCGACCGTCTGTCAGTGTTGGATCACCTGTTCGACCTATCAGCCCGCCGTTGAAGTCACCGTTCAGTGGTGCGCTTCGGTCCCCGCGGTTCAAGCACCCAATCGCGACCATCATCCCCGAGTCGGGGGATGAGGACGAGGAGGAACTGCCGCCTCCGGTTGACTTGACGGCCGCAGTCCCCAATGCAGTACTGCAATCGACAGTGTTTGAAGCGCCAGACTCTCCCGAACGACCCAAGCGCGCGCTCGAACGGGACCCAGCCGAACTCGCAGCACTGCAAGCGCTCGCACGAGACGCATCAGCCATGCTGCCGCACCCACCTGGTCGCACACGGTGGGACCAGTCCAGCCCCCAGCCTCATCTACCGCCAATGCAAGCTCTACAATCGCGTGCGCCGCGGACGCGCTCGCCCGCGTTCGGAACGACACCATCTCCGGATAGCGATAGTGAGGCCGAGGCAGAGCCAGACGTAGAGCCGACTCGACGTGGACCGGTGCGTAACAGCGTCATTGGGCTCAGTATGGCCGGTACGGGCGGTCGGCTCGCAGCTTCGCCTGCACCAGCCCCGGTTCCCGGTGTCGGAGTCCTAGGTCGCGGTCGAAGCAGAAGCAGTACCCTCGTCTCGGAACGCGCTAGCATCTTTAACCAATGTGAGCTCGACCACCTCATCTCTGACAGGATTGACCGTCTGTAGCGCCCAACAGGGGGAATACCATTTCGCCACCGTCCAGCACCAACTCGACGCCGGTTCGCGTCGGGAAACTCAGCAAGGATATCGTCGGGCGGTGGATGTAGCCCGTGCGTAGCCGATGAATACAATGCATGCTCGTCTCGTGGTTGAACGTATATTTTGGTCTGGTGCTTTGCGCTAATCGGCCGATGCGCAGCCTTTACATCCTGGTGGCGGTGTCAGCGTGACGACTATGAGAGAAAGAAGGTTGAAAGTCAGCCTGGACGAGGGTCGCACAAAGCGACATGTTACGTCCTGTCTGACGTGCGCGCACGAGCAACGGTGCAAATCCAGCACGCCTCTCGCCTCGCCAGTCTGCACTACCCAATCTCCCCGTTCACTAGCCCACCCGTACCCCCCTCCGCGCGGCCTGGTACCCGGGACTCACCGCAATGCGGGCACTCGACCATGGTCCCCTGCTTCAACTGTGCTTTCGGGACACGGCAGATACAGGTCGAGCCTTGATAGTTCATATCCTGGGTCGCGATGCACCGTACGCAGCAGAGTTTCTCATAGCCTTGTCTGTGATCGGATGGTCAGGTTGTTGCGGCGTGCGGTGGGGTTGGACAGACTTTTTCCATTTGGCTATCAGGCTGTTGTGAGGTGTCAGCGTGGTTCATGAATATAGTAGAAGACGAGACTGAGTCTCTGGACGTTTCCCAGGACAGTCATCCCGCTACCGAGTGGCGACTCACTTTGCATCAGCGTACTTTTGCTTCAGCAGCCAGTCGTACAGATCGCGCGAGATGGCTTCGCGCTTGTAGTATAGGTTATAGATGAAGCGTGTGCGCTTATGTGAGATGCTCATGATCGGCCTAAGCGGTAGTGTCAGCTTGAGCTGGTTCCGGATCTGCTGCCCATCCAGCAGATGTCCAGGCTCGTCAAGCAGACTGACCAGATGCTCTCGTTCTTGCGCTTGCCCTCGTGCGACTCGTTTTCGGCATCCCGCATCTTCTTCTCATAGTCTTCGAGGACGTCTCTGGGTTGATTATAAGTGGTGTGCGCTGGATGATCCGGACGGGACGGGACGCTGGTACGCACTGAATGTCCTCGAACCCTTCTGGGGGTGGTTTTGTCCTTGTTGTCCTGATCTTTGGCATTGCGCTGGCTGTGTACGGTTGCTGGGTTTGTAGTGGTGTTGTGGTAGTGCATTGGGATAAAATCAAATGAATTACAAACTGGAGTAATCCAAGCTGGTGACGCTCTGCCCGGGTGTAGTAGTAGACCGACTGCTATCTCACTTGCACTCATCACTCTACCATCCTCTAGCTCACAATGTCACGCACAGGCGCACTCGACGAGTCCGAGATCCAGACCGAGATGAACAAAATGGTCCGTCCGCAACCGCTCTCTCCTCAGCTCCGAATCACAAACGTCCAACGAGCTCACCATCTCAGGTCGCGTTCATCTCGCAAGAGGCCAAGGAGAAGGCGAGAGAGATCCAGGTCAAGGCGGATGAAGAGTTTGCGATCGAAAAGGTCAGTCTTGGTTGGTGCATGTGGACGTCCTTTGTGCTGTCACGTTGCGTGTGCTCGTAGCGATGCCCGGGCAGATTAAGACTTGTCGTCTAATTTGCAGAGCTCTTGACATTGCTTGAGCATGCTGGCGTCATGTGTGCGAGATGAGTGGCCATCCGTCATCTCTTGCTTGATGACTGGCTGCACGGCCAGTCCCCAGCTCTCTGTCAGCCCAGGCGATCAATCAATCCGAGTCCTTCGCTGGCCGGTGTCTGAGCTGACGACTGGCCGAGCAATGCTTGTACAGAGTGATCCTGCCGGGATTCGGTCGAGTCAGAACCGCCAAGCAGCTGAACCAGCGACCGACAGCTGCAACTTGATATTCTGACTCGACCGACTAGTGGACGGACACGATACGTTGTGTATCCAGCTTCACAGAGGCGCGATTCGCAGTACCAACAACTGCTCGTTTGATAAGCACTATCGTTGGCTGGCGACAGTGTGCATCGGCTGCACATGTCCGGTGGTGATCACGTCCGCCTCGCTCAAGCCAATCAGTCTGCTCAGTCTCCGGCGCTGCTGCCGCACACCAAGCTGTCGACTCCAGCCAAGTGCCCTTGCGCGTAGTGCGCCGGATGCAGAATACCGTCAAAGGCGCGGACCTGTGATATCGACGACCTGGAATATGCAGACGGCGCAAGCTCCGCAAAGCTACAAGTCTCTCATCCAGGTCCTAAGTCTGTATCCGGTCCGTCACGCCCAATACTATCGCTCGCAAGCCGTGTTGAACATTGCCTGTGCAAAAGCAACGGACCACCCGGCACTTGACCAGGTCGAGTTTGGTGATCGACTTGCACGGTAACGCGATGATCATTGTGCTGCCCCCTTTCCCTGCAGCGCATCTTGTAGCCCAAAGCTAAGCCAGCCCGGTCTGGCGAGATGCGGGCCGCATCTCCTATGTCCTGCCTGTGAGCTTGGATCTGCTTTACAGCTACGCAGCTCTTTATCGCAGCTGTCAGGGACTTCGGTAAAGCACGTGATCGTAGTTGTACGCAAACTGCCTCGACCAGACGAGGCAACGAGGATTCAGCAGCTACCTCCGCAGCTGTGTGCCTTCCGCGTGTAGTCTGATGGTCCGCTCTTGGCGTCCCAAGCGCGCTGTGCTCTGTAGATACAAACCGTTCCGGGCAAAATCAAGCTATGGGGTTGGAAATCGGATCCGTTCTGCCGCGCCGCCAGGCTAGACGCTTCGATTCCCTCGCAAAGGACATGCGAGTATCAGCTTCGACCTAGCTCGCAAGGTCTCACGCAGAGTCTTGTTGGACTGTGCGACGTGAGCGAAACCCCGAGCCGAATTCGCTATGGAGCTGGTAATTCTCGCATCAAAGCTGCTGCGGTCTTGAGATGATACCGCGCTGCGCAGCGCGGTCCTGTATCAGTGCTTCAGCTGCTGGACGTGCGCAGGGATCGACCAACTTGATCCTCTTCCAAGCTTTGCAGCGCGTCATATTCACTCTGCATGTCTGGTTGCTCAAGTCAGTGACAGTGGCGATAACGATGCTACACTGGCCACGATGCGTGCTGCGGTGGGCAAGGTAGATATGGTTAACCCATCGCAACTCGTCTCCGGCAGTCAGCATCTCGCTGTCGTGCTGGCCTGTTTCGGTGGAGCTTCGTCCGGTCTTGCATCACTAACGGCTCGTGCGCGCGCCGCCGCGGATGGGTGGCGTAGCCGGGTTGATACTGTCGGCTTGATCCCAAAGAGGCGCTTTTGGCAGCACGTCTTGTCGACAGAGTGGCTTGGAATTGTTTGCGCTGCGAGAGCGATAGCTTTGCGATCTGGGCTAGCTTGCACAGCAGGTGATAGCGAGCCAGTCGCTGAGCACACTGCAGTCTGCAACCCTTCAGCTGTTGGTGATGGTGAGGTTCCACGCCCTCCAAGTAGAGTGCTGTGGTTCAGAACACCGCCTGTCTCCGGGCATCTCAATGACCTAGTTTCAGCCAGAGTCGTAGGCGACTGACACCTCGTAGGCCAAGATTGTGCGCCAAGAGTCTCTTGCAATCGACGCCCAGTACGAGAAGAAGCGCAAGCAGGCCGAGGTCGGATGGAAGATGTGAGTCGACTGATCCGGTGCGTGCATCGCTAACGCCTCACAGCGCGCAATCGACCGCTCTCAACAACTCGCGCATTGCCGTGCTCCGAGCGCGCGAGGACCACTTGCAGGTGCTGTTTGACGATGGGCGCAAAAAGGTGCAGGAGTTGAGCAAGAGCGACAAGTACGAGTCGCAGCTTGAAAAGTTCATCCTAGAGGTGTGTACGGTTTCTGGACGATGATAGAGTTGTTGTTTCGACAATGACGGCCGCCGAGCCAGCAGCTGACCCACTGCAGGTCCTGTTGCTATTGCTCGCGCCAAAGGTCACGCTCAGCTATCGCAAGCAAGACGAGGACAAGGTCAAGGCGGCGACCAAGAAGGCGATTGAGCAATACAAGGAGTTGTCTGGGCGAGACACGGACGTTGCGTTCGAGGGCGAGCTTGGCAAGGACTCGTGAGTTTCGTGACCGTCTGATCGGCAAGCTGACGATTGCAGGGCCGGTGGCATCCTCGGAGCCTCGCTTGGGGGCAAGATCAAGGTCAACAACTCGCTCGAGGAGCGATTGCGGATCTTGGAGGAGAAGATGCTGCCCGAGGTTCGAAGCGACTTGTTCGGCAACAATGCGAATCGCAAGTTCTTCTCGGTCAGTCGCAGGGCTGGTAGACGTTGCTGGGCTGACGGTGCGCAGTGATAGAGCATAGAATGGCCATGTCTCAAGTCGATGTTTGTATGCACGTATGATTATTTGCAACTGCGACGGCGCTCTACCCTACCATGCGCCAAAGAGCGCGCCCAAAGCCCAAGCGATGCACACGAGCCCGACCGGCAGGATGCCGATGCACACGATGAGGTCTTGCCAGAGCCGTCGACCGAGTCTGCGCTTTTGTAGCTGGCGCTCTTTGCGCGCGAGCAGGTGGTCGATCGATGGGTCTTGGAGTGAGTCTGAACGCCCGTGCGAGCGTGTCGGGCGCGTGTGCTGTGTCGGGACGACGATGGCCAGTGGTCTTCGCAGGTGGAAAGTCGTGATGAAGAAGATAGCTGCAGACGTCAGGACTGCAAAGTCGCGTCGCATGGCGACTTACACGGCATGAACCAGCCGACAGCCAAGAGGGCAATCATGCCCAACAGCTCGACTTTTTCCGCCGACCGACCGGCCAAGCACGCGAACAGCGTTACGAACGCCCACATGAGACCGCCGACCCATCGTCCGGCTTTGAGCCGGCCTTCACGCTCGGCGCCAACAGCTTTCAACAGTACTTCTCGGCCGCGCGAAAGCCACATGTTGGTCGTGGCTAGCGCAAGCGCGGCCATGAGAACCCGGGCAACGTTGAGCCAGTCGTCTGCAGCTGGTAGGAAGCCTAGCACGCCAGAGGAGTTGGATAGAGCTTCGGGGGCTGTGTCGGGCGTGAGCGACGTCAAGAGGTAGTATGGGACGAGGGCGAGTGGGAGGCCGAGCACGAGGATGGTCGAGGCGGACGCGAGGCATGGAATGGGGAATTTGGGGCGTGATGTGCGGACGAGCGAGTTGTGGATGGGAAGGGTATGGATGTGGGGTGTGAAGAGCACGGCGAGGCTCGCTGAGGGTGTGAGCTGCAGACATGCGGTATGGTCGCAACGGACCGAGTCCGGCGGCACTGGAGCTACCGACGCTACTGAGACCGAACCCGCGCTTCGTAAGGGATCGGATGCCTTGGACAGCACCGGCGAGCGCCTCGCTAGGGTCTGGTACGCTTGGATCCGCATCCGCCTTGGTGATCTCCACTGTGCGACCGATAATGAGGAACGCGACGACGGGGATGAGCACGACGAGTGCAGCTTGCGTGCGGCGATACTTTTGCGATGCTGAAGACGCGAGGAATGGTGGTGCGAGCTGGTACGGTCAGCTTGAGCGCAGTGACACAGCTGGGCGTACGGTCAGCGACGCAAGGATCGTCCAGAGGATGCGTGAGTGGAGGAAGCGTGACTCAGGGAGGTACGAGTCGAGCACGGGCAGTAGGATGGGATGGACCGCTAGGCATGTCAGTGACCAGAGTATCCTACATGAACTACCCACCTCTGAGCCAGCCGACACTCATGCCCAGTACGGCTGTGGTGATCGCGACCCTGCCTGACCAAACGCCGACCCTCCGTCCGAGAATGCACGCTGCAACCTCTTCAAAGCTCCCAACCTTGAGATACCACGCTAGGTAGACGATGACTATGTGTGCCGAGGCAGAGAGTACAGCGAGGACTGCAAAGATGGGGATGAACAGCACGACGCCGGCAGGCAGGAAAGAGAAGGTGAGGAGAGGAAGTAGTGGGAGGATTGGTAGTGGGTGTGCGAGCAAGAGTGGTGGGATGAGCTGCAGGCGATCAGCTTGGCGGATCAACCTTGACTCTACTCACCTCGAGCAGACTGCGTTCGCCCAGCCGGCCATCCTCTTCCCACCGCCGCCGCCGCCGTCGTCTTCCTCTTGACACGAGCGGCTCATCCACGTCGAGCCCACCCGGTCCCACTCCGTCGTCTTCGTCGTCGTCAAACATTTCCTCCTCGTCGAGCTCGAGATCGTCCTGCTCAACCTCCTCAAGGAACTCTAGGACCTCGTCTGCGAGCGATCCCGAGCCTGGCGTCGGTGGGGTCGTGGGCGACCTCGGTGTCGGCGGCAGTGGGATCGTCAACGGGGTCGGGACGTGCGCCGACGCGGTCGACGAGGCAGAGTCTGAGCGTGCGCTCATTGAGCTGGCGAGCACAGCACAGTTGCTCTGTGCTCTTGCAAGATGTCTGCTGCGGATGTTGAACCCGCCGCGTGCGGAACAAGCCAGTGGCATCTCCTTGCACTCCCCGACGCGACTCTACAACAAAGGACGGGTATACAACCTCTCAGCGCTGCTTGCCAACCCAGAATTCACCCTGTACAGGTAGCGCTTGCACTCGGACCCGGCCCAGGACACCGCCGAGTGACAGCTCGACGTCGGCTGTGCCCTTGACACCGGCGAGAGCGCCACCCTTGAACACGACTTTGCCCACAAAGTCACTCAGCACGCCATCGCGGCCTGGTAGGATGTCGAGATCGACATTGTCGAGGGGCGCGCGGACGACGAGCACATGCGGGAGTGACGGGTGCGGTTCGGTCGTTGCTGGCAGGAAATCGGGTGGGTGGATGTGGCCAAACGCGCGGGGCGGAGGGTCGGCCGTGTCGTCGCCATCTTCAGGCGCGGCACCATCGAACACCAGGACGTCAGGCTTGACGGCGCCGATATCCACGTCGACGTCGAACATCCCATCGGGCATCTGCACGAGGGCAACCACGACGCCAGAGGCCTTCATCTTGCCTCGTTCCTCGCTCAGGCGCATGCGCTCGATTGTCACGGATTGGATGATGCGTGGTGGCGGTTGCGGTCCCGGAAAGGAGAGCGGCAAGAGCAACGATGGGAGCGAGTGAAGCAGCCACCCAGGAGTAGCTTGCTGCGTATGGAGCCCATCTGGGATAGCACTCAAACCCTGGACCACAATCGGGCTGTCCTCACCGCGGAGGTAGCGTTGGAGGAAGAGTGAGAGGGGCGTCGAGTCGGCGCTGGCTTGCCCTAGGTCATCCACAACACGACCAGCAAGCTCGACCCGGATCTCCTTCCATACGGGAGATACGTGCACCGGGGCAGTCACAACCTCCGCCATCTTGACCGTCGTATTGTCTGCAGGGAGAAAGATTGCGAATGGTAGCCCAAACGGAAGGGTAGCGTTGACACCTGGTAGAAAGTTGGGAAGAGTAGCAGTCGCCCGGATGGCGAGCACACCGGCCGTTGTTTCCAATGAATACGCTTTCAGAGTGACGAGCTTTGCGAGGTCAAGCGGGCCAGATCCAGGCGGGGGGAGGTGCGGCAGCGGCGGGACTGGACTCGTCAGCCCCGTGCGGCAGTATAGCCGAGCTGACGAGGAACTAGGCAGCCTGAGCTGCTGCCAGTCGTGGGGTGTGACACTCACCTCGCATAAAGACGTCGAGATTGACGTCTTGTTTCACCACCTTGAGCCAAGCCGAGAGCCAGGTTCGTAGCACGGTTTGGACGTGCACCTCGCGGACGCCAACGACGACCTGGGTATCACCGTGCTCCCATGCACGCTGGGCAAACGCTAGCAGCTCGCCGGTTGACGCGATTGGTCTGACTCGAGCGAGCGTCTTGATGGGCGTCAACCAATCCCCGGTCCCATTGGTGCCGAGCGAGATCTGGACCGGGTCAGGTAGGTAAACTGATACCAGCGGCGGTGTAGTAAAGTGTTTAGGGAACACGAGGATCTCGGACCCTAGCGCGACCGTCACGCCGGGCACGTACGTCTTCATCACGCGATGAGCGACCTTTCGCCGCAGGGCTTGCCACCAGGCCGCACCGTCCGCTCTCGGATCCGCATTGAGACCTAGGATCCGGTCTACATCGACTCCAACTTCGCCCGTGAGTTCGATCCAGATCCCATCTTCGGTCACGTTGACGAGTTGGACGGAATGAGGGCCACGCCACTCGACAGCATCCGCTAGCAGGGCTTCTCGCTCGTGTTCGGGTGGGATATACGAGTAGACGAGCAGTACACCAAGCAGTGCGAGGGCAAGCGCGACGGAGACCAGGGTGATGAGCGTCGCGAATACATACGGCCGTGATCGGGTAGGTTGCGCCAGGCGATTCGGGAGCAGCGTCGATCGCTCGGTTGGGGTTTGTTCGCTTTCCAAGCAAGGTGCTGGCACGCTGGCCCTTGCCTTGCCTTTCGCCTTGGCAGTGGCAGACGTGGACGCACTCATGATCGTTGTTCAATGGCGGGCGGTTGCTTGATCCGGTGGCGACAGTCAGACACGTGCAGGCAGCCAAGGATGTGTAAAGTTAAAGGACTGTCCGGCCGAGGCGTGATAGCTGCTGTGCAGTGCGGACTTCCTGGGAGAAGGAGTCCTGCCGAGTGTGGACCGAATACTCAAGTAGGGCTATCATGCCCACACCAATGAATTGGTATCTATATTAACACGGGGCAAAACAGATAATCTTGCTGGGTTGGCGCAGTTGGTTAGCGCGTATGCTTAACAGGTTTACCTGAATTCGCATAAGGTCTTGGGATCGACACCCAAATCTAGTACATTCATTTTTGCCTTTTTGCGCCTTGGTTTGCAAGCGTTACTTTGCTGGCATGAACCCCGCCTCCAGCCGTGACTGTCCTCATCGTTTACTTGCTCAGTGCGACTCTTTGCCTCCTCGGTGCACCGCTTACCTGTATGCATACTGGGCAAGATGTGCGATGAGTCATTCCACGTGCACTTGCTGTCCTAGACATCCACGTCCACATGTTCGAACATCTGCGCAATGCCCGACCCAGAGGACGCGTAGTGTCCTTGGGCAAGTATGGTACAGGCTGAGTCGAGCTGTGACTGACGCAATCGCAGGCATGTTCATCATTGACCATTTCGAACGCACGGACACTGACGGCAAGATCGTCGACGGACATGACGAGCAGGTAGGGCTGTCGCGGATTGAAACGAGCTCACCCTCATAGATCGGTGGAGGCGGTGTTTTTGGTGATTCGAGCTGATCGTAGTCAACCAACACTGACTGGTGCTGATTCGCAGCCATGACGTCGGCGAGGATGTTCCTACCTGCCGCTCACGTCGGGCTCATTGTCGACGTCGGGCCCGACTTTTCCCCGGCGTTCAGAGCCCAGCTCGAGACATATGGCGACGATATGCTGTGGTTCCGAAAGCGAGACGATCGCACCACGCGGGCACTCAACATTTACAGTGGTGGCACGCGAGGGTGATCCCAACTGATGCCTTACTTTGGCACAAGCTGACAAGTGCCAGCGTAGGCCATCAAAGCTTTCATTACCTCAGCCCAAGGGTTCAGCTCTGGCCAGCTGACTTGCTACCCCCCTCGCCGTTGTGGACCGACTCTGCGCCGAGCTATATACATGTCGTGAGCTCGGCAACTAGGGCGTTGGAGATCGTGCAGCAGATCAAGACCATTGCTGCGGGTCATGGTCCAGGGAAGGGATGGTGTCCGAAGGTTGTGTGGGAGCCCCTTCCGGTGCGCAAATACAGTCGTTGAATGCCTGCTGATGGCGATAGCTTGCCTGCGTGCCAGCGGACAGGGACAAGTTTACGCTGCTTGCGCCGGATCTGGCAGTCATCAGGTCTGTCCGATCTGTAATGACATTTGACAGCATGCTGATGTCACAGCCCGAATCTGCTTGAAACACTCACACTACTGGACTTGCCGATCCCGGCGGAAAGCGCGTCTGCTGCCGAAGTGATCTCGAGCACTGAACGCGCCGCCGAAATGTTGGCTCAACTATGCCCCTCGACGGACATTGTCGTTCGCGCCGGCGAACACGGTAGTTACTCCCACAGTGGCCATGCCGGATGGACAGGCTGGGTCCCGGCGTACTGGACGGCGGATGACCACGAACAGATTGTGGATCCAACAGGTTCGTACGGCTAAGGCAATGGCATGCGTCGCTGACTTGCCGAGGTTGTGGGAATGCATTCCTTGGAGGGCTCTGTGCTGGTCTTGCACTGACTCGGGATGATCTTCGTATAGGTGAGCCGATGGTGCCGCTCGCTGCGAAACTGACGCGCTCAGGATCGATACTGGGCGCCGTGGCGGCTTCATTTGCGATACAGCAAAACGGGCTACCTGTCCTGGCGCACGCGAGTGCGGCTGAATGCTGGAACGGCTCGGATCCTTGGGAGCGAGTTGTGTCTCTCGGCTCTCGACTGATATGAGGTTAGCCACCCAACGTACTCGGCCGGTTGCAAGTCTGACCCTGGGTAGCGGTCGGTGGAGAGGCGTGTATACGGCCTGCCCTGTTACGCGAGGCAACCGTCTGGATTGTTGTACTTGACGACACCAAGGGCAATAAACACTTGCGAATACGCTCGACAAAAGTTCAGGCGGCCTCTCACCGCTTTGCAACAGACGGGCCTCGCGCGATACGATACATCCAGCAGACCAAAAGCGAACAGCAAAGTCAAACACCCTCGAATACCCAGGAGATGCGCAGCTAAAAGGTCGCAGCTGGCGCCGGCGCCACCTTCTTGGGGCCCTTGGGGTTGAGTGGGAGAGGCTTGGAGATGAGGCTCTGGACGGGTGTGAGCTTTGTCTGAGTTGAGAGAAGACCGAACTGACCTTGTGGATGTGTGGGAGGACACCACCACCGGCAATGACACCGGTCACGAGCAGGTCGAGCTCCTCGTCACCGCGGATGGCTAGTTGCAAGTGACGCGGGGTGACACGCTTGACTCGGAGGTCCTTGGCGGCGTTGCCTGACATGATCAGAAGCAGCCCATGAACGCATTGACAACATACCAGCCAGCTCGAGCACCTCGGCAGTGAGGTACTCCATGATCGCAGCAGTGTAGACGGCAGCTTTGGCTCCTACACGAACATTGTTGGCGTTCTTGGCCTTGAGGAATCTACAACGCGTCAGCATGTGATCACACACTTGGACACTGATCCCGACCTGTGGATACGACCAACGGGGAACTGGAGACGGTCAGCGTTGCTCCATCGACATTACGACGCGACGGACCTGCAACCCAGCCTTGGACGACCGTGTTTGCAGAACCTTGGCCTCCTGTCCGCCCTTGGCCTTGCCTCCGCCCTTTCCGCCAGTCTCTCCGGGTGCCATGCTGTTGATTGAAAGCGGTTGAGTGGGGTTGGAAAGGTGAAAATGGTCGTTGCAACGGCGCGACGTGCAGCGGTGGCGGGATGTTTTGGCGTTCGTGTCAACAAACCGGTGGTAGGCGCGCATGGATCACGTGACCCGCTCGATAGCAACGCCCGCGCGGTTAACGTTGTTAAATAACACAAATCCACAGCCAGCATCTTGCTCGCTTTACTTTCCATCGACGGCGGCTGCAGCGAATACGGCGGCTCGGCAGCGTACTTGGCTTGTACAGGTGGTATAGAAACCCCTCGCTCCTTGCCCGAGCTCGTGCCCGTGTACTAAAAGGCGTGCCGTTCCTCGAGCCCGTGCAAAATGTCGACAGCACCGAACCCTCTCGAGTGGTCCCGGGATCGGTTCAAAGACCTGCAGATCCTGCTGGATCGGGCTTACGACGAGCCGGACCGTGCGGTGGTGAAGAAGCTCGAGCTAGGTCTGCAACGGGCCAAGCCATGGCTGCGGACACTGCTAGAGCTTCCGGGTCAAAATCAACAGGAGAGAAAGTCGATTGAAGATGGGAGCGGTGCGTGGGTGCCTGTGAGGTTCACCGGTGGCTTATAAACTTCATAGCCGACCTCGGGTTCAATCCTTCCCAAGAGAACAAGGAACATATCTTCCACCTCTCGTCCATCCTCTCCTTGTCAGAGCTCTACTCGGCTGCCCTCGTCCAAGCGGCCATCCGCGCACGGTCCGAGTTTTCTCGACCAGACTTTGAAATTTCGCTTTTCCTTCTTCATGATTCTCGGCGTGACGCCCTTGCTTTCCTGCGTCAATTGATCGCCGTCGCGTACGAGACGGATGCACCCGAGATCGTCTCCGACATTTCGCTGGGCTTCATCGAGGATCTGCAACGGGAACGCATACCTCTTGGCAAGTCCGGAGGCGAAAGTAACCAAGGCAACCTCGGGGACCGCCTTGTGGTGCAGA
The DNA here is from genome assembly GCA_001599935.1 of Holtermannia corniformis. Lineage (NCBI taxonomy): Eukaryota > Fungi > Basidiomycota > Tremellomycetes > Holtermanniales > Holtermannia > Holtermannia corniformis. Next base: position 454,809 of record BCIJ01000005.1, on the reverse strand, counting down.
TCTCCGACTTGCAAGTAGAGATTGACAAGCTCGCTGGTGCAATTGGTTCGCAGCAGCAGCAACAGCAGCTGTCGCACGATTTGGCTCTGCATCGCCTCCAGCGATTGCGGCTAGAGCAAGCGCAGCTCAGTAGCGCACTGTACCAGCTCGCAAACGCAGGCGCTCTGAGCAAAAAGAATGTGCTGCGGATAGTCCGGTGGCTCAAGGACCAGCAGCGGGTCGATGGTGTCTGTGTCATGGTCATGTCGTGCGTAGACTGCAGTGAGGTGCGGACAGTGCTGAGCCCAGCAGATCATTCTTCGCCACGCTGGAACCCCAATTCGCGCTGGACGAGCCTGATCAGGGTCCGGTACGTCGCATCGCAAAATTGACCCTCGTGCTAATCTTCGCAGAGCAACCTGCCTCTGATGAACGACACGAACTTCATCAAGCTTGTGACGAGCCTCGTCGTCAGTCCTCCACGATGCCCTTTCTACGTACTGACGGCGTAGATGAACGACAACTGGCACCAAAGCGTACTGTGCAAAGCTGTCCTCCTCCGATGGGCTTTCTTCCTCCTCGACGCTGGGCACTACAATCGGGAACTGTCGCAATTTGGCATTACCGACGATGCCACCGAGGTCCACATCCTCGACGCGATCAAGGCCGGCGCATTGCAATTCTTCACCACGGTCGTGCAGTCTACCAAGCGCAAGGGAGGCGTGCGCGCTCTTGACAGCGGCAACGGCGAGTCACTAGACGAGATCGCTCTCGCTGCAAGTGAACTTCCGGACGATTGCGGCGAACCCATCCTGTCTCAGGTGCAACTTCTCATTCGCCTGGTGACAGACCGCCGGCGGACGCTCAAGGTGCTCAAGCAAAAGGAAGAAGACGCTACGAGCTTCCGGGCATCTCGCCAAGCGCCACCCCCTACACAGTCACGAGACTTCCAGGCACTCATGTCGCTCGTTGCCGCCTTGTACTGGGCCTTGCCAGAAGACAGCGCTGGTGACCTGTGGAAGGACTCGGCGTTCTTGCGCATGGCCGTCGACTCGCGCGATGCCAAAATGTCCCAAGCATGCCTCGACATGCTCGCTGCATTGGCCTCTGGTCGGGAATGCGCTCTCGCCGCCTTCCAATTCCTCAATCCAACGTCCGGCACGTCATGGGGCTACATCTTCAGTTACCTGCGCTACTTCAACGACAACCTCGTCAAGATCTATGACCCGGATGCTGCCAAGATGGCCATGGTGCAATCATTCTCCAAGCCGCAGATGGTCGACGTCCCGGTCTCGCCGGAAGATGCGGCCACTGCGCGCTCGCTCTTGCTCGTGCTCAACAATGTCGTACGTTGGTCACAATACGCACGCGCCACCATCAAGCAACAGTACGACCCAATGTCGACATTGCTACAGCTCGTCAATCGGAACCTCCCCCTCGAACTGAAAGCTACGCTACTGGATGTCGTGGCTGTGTTCTGCGAACCAAAGGGCGATTCTATCGATACGGAAATCGTCAACGCAACTTGGGCGGAGCTTGAGCGAATCACTCCGTCGCCATCGCGTGCTGGAGGCCGACAAGCCATCGGGTGGCTTGCAAGGATTGCTGAAGCCGAGGCCGCGGTGCAGACGTACCCCGCTTCTATCGCCTTCGTCAAGCTTTTGACAGCGCTTCTACCCAACTCGACGGTTGATTCGATCGACCCTATCACCGGTGCCGTGGTCTCCATCAAGCGACCTCGCAGCCTAGAGACCTTCACCCGCCATGTGCTGGACGAAGTCCTGCTGCGCGCCGAGACGAGACAATACAATCGCGCCGTCGAAAAGTGGGAGCTCACCGAGGCCGCACTGGGGTTTATCGAGCGCGCTCTGATCACCTTTGATCTCTCCGCGCTGCTCAACGTCACCGAGTCCAGCTTTGGTCGCGCAGGACCGACCTCGCAGCTCGTCGCAGCCCTTGCCGATGATGCGGGCTTCAGCGTGCTGCTCCGGGTGCTCAGTGAGAAGCCTCTGCTTGACATGATCCTTCAACCCGTCAATCTCGGGTTCGACACGCTCAATTCGCATGCGTCACAATGGCCCTTCTTCGAGAAGAGTGTACTTCGCAGCCTACGCATCGTTCACCAGGTCCTTCAAGTTCAGAGCCTCTTCCTCGAGGTCCTGTTGCCGGTCTACTCAGAAACGGTGGCCAGGGAGCGCAGAGTGGTCATACCCGCCTCATTGGCGCCATTCGATCAACTTTTGCTCTTCAACAGCCCGAGTGTGGTCCAAGTGGCTCTCTTCGTCGGCGCAGAAAGCGACGCGATCGCTCTGACATCCGTCAAGATCATCGCAGCGCTCAGTCGTTCGGCCGTCTTCAGCACAAACGACCGCTTCCAGGGTGAATACCAGTTCAAGATGAACCGCCTGATGGGCGTGCTCGATACATCGGACGAATCGAACCGTATCCTGGCTGGCTTTGTCACCAAGCTGGAAGCGCGAGGACTTGAAGATGTCGATCAGGCAAGGGAGAACCTTGCTGAGCAGGATATCCTCACGGGTGGGCAGGCGGTCGGTACGCCAATTAACCTGGTGATTCGCGCGGCTATCCTGAACCTGCTCCTCAATGGCACGGCTTCCGGCCGTCCCGGGCCCAACGTTGCCCACTATCTCCTCGGATTCGACTTGCGCTCGCGAAACGCCGAAATGGCGCTGCAAGATCCTCGCGCCCTCGGTGCTCGACGATCCTGCTTGCATGTCCTCTTCGACCAACTTGCGACCGGCATTCCCAGGGATTTGGCGGAACCCCAGACCGAGCCGACCCTGTTGCATGAGCACCCGAGTTATGCCGAACGCGCATGTCGCTTGATTCATCAGCTATGTTCCCACGACCTCACCGCGCAGGCCACGACGCGATACGCCAAAACACACGAAGCATTTGCCGTTCGCCAGCTCGCCCGAATCCCAACCGAAGTACCGCGCTCTGTGACTGGGCCCCCGGGACAGGCTGTCTACCCTAGTCAAACGCTTATCGACACCACCAGCTCGGCCTTGGCCTCCTTCCTCCGGTATCAGTCTTGGACCTTGGAGCTCGCCGCGCTTGAGCTACACCTGATCAGCAGCACGGGTCGCGCAGCCGACGATCTCGTCAAGATCCTCTTCAGCAGCATGACTCTGCCAAGCTATGACGAAGATGACGAAGAGGAACTCGCAGAGCAATCGCCGGCTCTGATCATCGAGCTGCTCGTGTCCCTCGACGTACAATGGAAAGACGGTCTCGAAGTTGCCGAGGTTCATCCGAACTTTTTCGCGTCTGTCGACTTTGACGCATGTCTGCGGCTCGATAGTAACGGGTGCCAGCTCTACGACGAAGACGAAGTCGTTCAGGCGTTGAATCAGGTCAAGCGGCAGTTGCAGAAGCAAGGCGTCGTCAGTACGGAGGCTTTGCGGAACGACCTGGCGGCGGAGCAAGAAACGATCCTATCCAGCATCGCCGTAGAAAATCACCGGCGGGAGATTGTCTTCACAAAGCACCAGTGTCTGACGTCGTGGCGTCGCGTACTCGATATTGTGCTTGCCAAGTCGTTTGATCTCGTACCCCTGGATCGACGTGAGCGCATCCTCTTCGAGTTGCTGGATAAACTGCTGGCAAAACTCAACGAGACCGACATCACTGCGGCTACCTCGGAACTCCTTTGCGGGGCTGTGTTGACACTCATGACCAAGCTTCGAGAGGAACAAGCACATGCGCACCTCTTCCTCCCCGAGAACCCATCAACGTCAAACTTGCCCGTCGAACGACTCCTCGGGGTCTTGCAACAGCTCCTCGAAACTCTTGTGCGGCCGGGCGGCACCGAGATCCTGCATGGTAATCTCTGCTCTGTTCTTGTCAACTACCTTCAAATCCTGTCCCCAATCGTCGAGGCCAACTCCACAACCGTTGGTCGCACCGACTCCGTTTCCACCGATGGGCAATCGACAATCGGAACTGGTATTGCTAGCCGACTCAACCTTCGTGATCCCCTACTCGCTGGCACCTTGAGTCTGCTAGCCGCCAAGGCGGGCCGTTTGCTGCCAGTTATCTGCAGGGATGCTATCGAGGGCAGCGAAGTGTGGCAGACTGTGTCATTCACGACCCTTGACGCCCTGATCGCTGTGAGCCGCGACGACAAGTCGCACCAGATTGCCAACACTCTCAAGAAGCAAGGCTTCTTGTCTCACTTCGTACGCTCGATTAAGGACCGAGACGACGACGTCCAGACAGTCCTCAAGGAAGATCCCGGTATGTCCCGGATTTAGCAATGTCACGCAACTGATCAGTTGCAGAATCCTTGGATGCGCTCTATGTGTTCGAGGCCAAGCTGGCGCTACTTATTCGTCTAGCTCAAACCCGACGAGGTGCCGAAGACCTCCTGGACGCTGGCCTGTTCGAGGTGCTCGCTCAATGTGACTTCATTGGGATGCGCCCAGCTGTGCACGACAATGTCATGAGTAGGTTCTGGAGTGCTTCTCGAGCGGTGCTGATTACCACAGTGATGGACACCTTCCTACCGCCTGCCATCGAGAGATACAATCAGCTCCTGGTGCCCGTGCTGCAATTGATAGTCGCGACGTTATCGAGCCTTGAGTCATCACAAGCAGCGATCTCTCAGGTATGTGGTCTTCATCGAGCTTGCCCAAATTGACCATGTAGACATCACACCTCCTTGCTGCTCACCGCGAGACAATCCGGTCCCTGCTGAGTGACACCACATCGGCGTTGACCTCGGCGACTCTGGAGCAATACGCATTGTTTGCCAGCATCTTTTACTTTGTCGCACCGAAGATTTCATACGATGACCTAGTGTGTTCGGCATCGATCACCACTTGAATGCTGTCTCACAACCTGCAGAAATCCCCATCAGGCTTTGGCCTGTACCACAACAACCTCCTGACGCTTGCGTCGCGTTTCTTCGTGCGCGAGAATTGGGTGGACAGGGTCATGGTAGTGACAGACGTCGAGCGCGACGAGGCGGAGACGAGTGTTGCTGGTAAGCTCGATGCGAGACCTGCTTTCTCGTTGCTGATGGCTCCAGGCACTGGCAATCGCAGCGTCTTCCAGCTCAAGACGGAAGCCAGGGTCCGCGAGCTCAACGAACGGTTATTGGCGTACTGTACATTGACGAGTGCCAAAGCGCGAAGTAAGTGGACTTGCGCCTCAGCATGGGTTGTGCTGACCTCCCAGGTGTGGGTTCGTCAATTCATCCCGTCTTTGTTGCCGGCACACAACGAGGCCGCGAACCCAATTTGAGCATCGTCCGTGAGTACGCAATGCGCGATCTGAGCTTGGCTCACGCTCCCGTAGCTTCTGCGCCATCCATAACCATGGCAATTGGTTTGCTGACAGATTATGGCTCGGAGCTTGTCCTCAGCTTGGAGGACTTTGCATCGTTGTCGATGAAGCTCGGCCAGGTGGAGTCGCTTGATGTGGACGAGATCGAGGAGGTGATTCCGTTGCGTACTTATGGCGCTGTCCTGACAAGTTTCAGTACGCCCGTCAAGGGCCGCGGCAAATCGTGGATCGTCTCAGTCTATCGCAGAAGCAGCTGTACGCCGAAAAGATGCTGGTCAGGTTGACCAAGGAAAAGCGACAATCGACGACAGTCTTGCTCTGTGAGTCGAGTTCGGCCACTGACAGGCTACGGCTGACGGCTTATCAGATCTCGTCGAGATGCTCCTGCTTCTGGTGAGTCGCAACGCGCGCTGTTGTTCCAACGGTCTGACGCGTTTTTTGCAGATCTGGCGGCACCTGCAGTACTACGAGACGGACGCGAATACGGATGACTCGGCTCTCGTCGATCGGCGTCGCGTTCTTGGCCAAGCCGCGCGACTGCTGGGGCCTGCCCTTGGCAGTCTGGAAAAGATCGAGCTGGTATGTAGCATTCATACGGCTCGTCCGCTGCTGATCTCGGTCCAGACAAGCAATTTGCTGGGCAATGCGGCATCCTCTCGGCAGCTCTACCTTTCGATGCTCCTTCGACGGCTGCGTGAGGTAGAATCGACGTTGAATGTGGACGACGGGAGCATGGCGGAGAACTGGTAGCATGCTGGACAGCCGGCAATATGACGCAATGAACATCACATGTACGCATGACTCCTTTAGCAGCGGATCCGTTCATCGAGTTTCACGGCCGACATGGTATAACTGTTTGGCTGGTGTGCGGAGCAGCTGCGTCGAAACCCATGTCAAGCAGGCCATCACTTGAGAGAACGAGTTTGGATGTCGCTGAGGTTGTCGCTCGATTTGGCCTAGACGACTCGGAAACGGATGGCGGCGAGCTGCAGCGAGTCAACGCCAGGGGTGGCCAGCACCATGACCGTCGCATCGACTCTTCACCGGAGCGAACCGACACCGGAGATGATGGCTACTATGATGTGAGCCCGGTTACGACTGACGGCTCACCCGGGAGCTCTCCATGCGAGCAAGACGGGAGCGACGACGAGTACTTTAGGCGCGGACGATCTGGTAATCCGAAACTTGATGCAGAAGAGCAAGCGCGCTTGGACGCACAAAAACGGGAAGAGTCTCGCGAAAGGGCAGAGCGTCTTGACCAGGAGCACGACACATATGTGGCATCGCTGTGGACAAATTACCGTTCGCACCTACCTGACAAGACGGACGACGAGTTCCGAGAGTGGACTGAGAAGATGTGGACTGCGCTCAACGCGCCGCCCGAGCCTTGTGAGCCTCCGTGGCGACTGCACGGATGGTGACTTGGGAAGGGTATCGAATCTGGTCAATCAGTGTGTCATGCATAGACTACATAGCAGGAGCCTGCATATCTCAAGCTCCCTGCTTGAACAAGGAATTCGCAAGTGGCGGAGATCCCCATGGTTGAACCCCGAAAAGAAAGGGGCCTCCTTCCTTTGAGAGGCAGTCGCAGCGCGATACTTATACGAGCCGAGTCTCGTACACAAACTCACAACGACACGCACCACCATGTCAGTCGAATCACAGCGAGCTTTTGTTCTCACGGGGCTCTCTCCTCCCTCGCTTACACGCCAGACATCCTTCTCACTGGCGACTCGGAAGGTTCGACTATCTTCGAGGAGCCAGAGGGCATCGACGGGTTGACGGCTGAGCTCTCTCGTCTGGCCTCCTCGCCCACGTCAACCACGTCTGCTTCAACCGCTACAGCGTCAAGTTCAATCGCACGCAGGCGTCGTGACGCACAAGGCTCGGTCGATCATACGGAGCAAGCGCGGCGCGACGCAGAGTTGTCTCTGCGCAGACTCGACTTTGAGGAATCCTTGAACAAGACTTGTGAGACCGTACTGGGCAATTGGACGGATGAAAAGAAAGCCGATTGGAAAAAGCGCATGCTCGATGCTTACGACGCTAAGCCTATGCCAGCAACGAAGGATTGGACGTATGATTAGACGCATACTCGTTCGCATCATGCATAGGGCGAGTGGCGCACCGATACAATCCACACTTGCAGATGCCTTGTTCACCTGCCACAGAGGATGTGTAACACTCCGCTCGACCCTTTGAGCAACTCCGTCGCGTCCTTTACTCGCCCCAGCTCGCTGTGCGTACAGGTCACTGCTAGACAGCCAACACCGAGTGTACAATGTCGAGGGTTGGCACAGTAAAACTACTGGTGTCGGAAACAACCGTCATCCGCGGGTTAAACGACGCACTGTCAGCCACACGAGCTCGGTTTCGACGAATGCCAGCACAAAGAGAGGACGGTAACCGTGTGATGACCCACCTTTCGTGTCTCGATTGAATGATTCACCCCAAATGTCAGAAAGCGAGTTTGAACACTGGCTGAATAACATCCGTACATCCGCCGGAACGAGCGGCAGTCAAGCCTGGCGAGACAAGATGCGCTCTGCAGACTATGGCAGTGGTCAGACCAGCGAGCCCGACTGGAAACTGCACGAATGAAGATCAGGGTACTATAGTGTCATGCATCTAGCATCTGTTCGTCTCCCTGCTCGAACGGCGGGAGGACCTCACCGAGGCGAACGCGAACCCAATAAGTAAACGTTTTGAACTCGTCTGTCGGGTCTGCGTCTGTGGAAGCACGCTTGTCCTTTTCTGACACAAGAGGGTCTTCAGCGCGGTACGTGTAGGCGACTTGAAGGTCAAACTGTTATATCCGTATGAGCAATCTTGTCGTATAGAGCAGCTGCTCACCTCGAGATCACCCGGTTTACACCCTGGCGGCAATGAGACCTCTAGCCCGACTTTACTAACGTTCTCGCGGCGCTCGATCGCCGGCCCGCGCCGGCCTCCGATGCTGACCCTTGAGCCGCTAGCGCGCCCAAGTGTGCCGGGTATGTCGTCTTCTAGGAACCCACTGGTCGTGGGCTCATCATCGTCTTCTTCCCCGTCGTACGCCCACGCATCTTTCAGTGCCGAGATGGGGAACGCGGGCGTTGGGAGGTGGAGTTGGGCTGCGTCTATGCCTTGAGGTTTTGACAGAGCGAGGCGGAGGGTGATGGGATCGTAGAGTGGGTTGGTGAACGCTAGTTGAAACAGGTACTATCACCAGTCAGTAGGGTTATCATGACGCCCGAGGCAGACATACGCCTCTACCTGGTTCCAAACCGTCATCCATCGACTCGACCTGACTGCCCGCTCCACGACCTCTAGATCGACGGTTGCCAACCTCGATCATGGGCAGGTAGTTTGTCGCGACCAGCTTGATCTTGTAGCGCACGCTCGCGGCTTTGCTCTCTGGTTGGATCAGGATGTGGCGGCACTCTGGGCATCGCTTTGTCGGTTTCGGGAGGAGCGGGATGCGTACGGGGGCTTGTGCTCTATGCGCACGTCAGCGCCGAGATCCCGTAAGATCATGGCCAACTCACGCCGACGCTGGATCATATACCCAGCTCTGCTCCAGCACGTTCTCCAGATCCGCCATTTGCTCGCCCTTTTCCAACCCACGCATCAACTCGACCTTTTCCCCCTCACCCGGCCCTTGCTCTCCCACACCGTCCTCCAGTCCAACGGCTCGCCAGTCTCTCAGAGTCTTGTAAACCTCCATCTCATCCGAGACTGTCATCTTGCGGTTCGCAGCTGGCGCTGACGGCCGCGTCCGTGCCTTTGCGAGGCCGGGGACATCACGGTGGAGAGCTTGGGAAGCGGCGGCGGTGATGCTCGAGATGTGGTGCGACGGCTTGGTCTTTGACGGTGGTGCTGGAGCTGGCGAAGCAATCGATGCGGTGCGTGCGAGGTAGCTGTCAAAGTGGGCTTTGAGGTTGTCAAACTCGAGCAGGTCTGCGGCCTGATCTTCCACTTTCTGCAATTGGTCTGTGTACAGCCTCCATCAGTATACAGTACTGAAGTCGGACGTGAAGGACGCACGGGCAAGCCCTGTTGGCTTTTCAAACTGCATGCCGATCTCGGCGCTCGTCCATTTGCAGCTCGAGCAATACAGTTGATACGGCGGTAAGCCGATGCTCGCTTCCGGCGCTGTCGGTGGGATATCGGATGCCGTGTTGTCACTCGCAAGCAGCGACAGCGAGTGATGGCACGTCGGGCACAAGAAGCAGTTGCGTGCACACCTTTGCATCGCATCAGCACCGACCGTATCCGAGCAGCTCACCGATTCTTCTCAGCTCTGACATTGGCCGTCGGGACATCAAACAGACAGTTTGGGCAATAGTACGAGCTGACTTCTGACGCGATGCAGTCTGGACAGCGCACGGCGTCGCATTCTTCACAAAAGTAGAGCGAGTCGAGTGGGTGGAACGCGTAGTGGCTTGACGCTTTCGAGGGTGGGAGCGGGGTGTCGGATATGCAGGGGCAGTGGTAGAGGACAGAGTGGGATGAAGACGCGTGCAGTGAGCTGCTGGCCATTGTCGGTTGCTGCGAGGGAAGGTGAGCTGGCGTCCTTTGGCTGATCTGAGCGTGCGGTTCGCCTGACGGTGCATGCACTGACCTCGAACACGGGTCGTGTATCCTTCTATGGTGTCAACTGGGCTTGGAGGACGCTCACGAGCTGTCAACGTCTGGCCATAGCATGGGTCGAGCTCTTGCTTTGTCCCCCGCGTCGACTCGACCGTGTGCACTCTGTCAACGGTCGCTACCATCCAAGCAACCAACCATCCCCAGCAATCTCAGCAACGCAGATACTGGCATACAGATAGGGTACAAGAGAAGCAACAGGGATCACCACCGTCACCATCGTGTCGCTCAGCAACAGCATGAGCTTGACAACGGCTCGAGACCCCGAGCGAGTGCTCTCTATCCAATCTCACGTCGTGTCCGGCTATGTCGGTCTGTCCTCACACTTGCGTAAACACCACACCTCATACTGATGTCGCACAGGCAACCGAGCCGCGACGTTTCCCCTCCAGACACTCGGCTACGACGTCGACGTCATCAACACTGTTCAATTCTCCAACCACACAGGATACGGGCACACGAACGGACACAAGACGCTACCGAACGACTTGGAGAACGTGTTTGAAGGCTTGAGAACGAATGGACTGCTGGGCCATGGCCGGGTTCTGACGGGCTATATCCCTGGAGCCGAGGCTTTGACGGTCGTGGGACGAGAGGTCGAACGGATGAGACGAGAGGGCGAGGGCGAAGGCGATTGGATCTATGTACTGGACCGTGGGTTGTGCTGGGTAGAACGAACAGGCTGTGCTGATGTAGCTGCAGCGGTCATGGGTGATATCGGCAAGGGGTTGTACGTGGCCGAGGACGTGATCCCCATCTACAAGAACCTGTTGCGGACGGCGACTATCATCACACCGAACCAGTTTGAAACAGAGTACGTGCTGTGCATCCATAGCCGAGTGAGGCTGACGGCTCACAGGATCCTCTCGGGCGTGTCTATACACGACCTGCCAACGCTATACGAGTCGCTGTCGACGCTGCACAAGTCGCACGCGCTGCAACACGTCGCGCTCTCATCAATCCCGCTGCCCGTCTCGGTCCTTGCACCACTCGGCTTGCCAGCACCGCCGGCCTCGTACACGCGTCTACTGCCAGACCCACTACCGCCATGGTACCAAGCGGTCGGAGCACCTTCGGCCAGCGCGACAGAAGAGCAAGAGATCCTCGTCTGCTTTGCGTCGTCGACCACACCAGCAGGCGAGCTCGAGACGCACGCGTTCGCGCTCCCAAGCGTCCAAGGCTACTTTTCCGGTGTCGGCGACTTGTTCTCTGCAATGGTGCTCGCGCACTTTGACCCGAATCGAACCGATGGGCTCGCGCACGCCGTCTCACTTGCCCTGTTGACGGTTCAACAAGTGCTGCTGCGAACACACATCCACTCGATCCGCGTCTCGCACGCGGGCTCCATCTCGGGAGCTGCGACGCCAAGACCAACATACAAGCAGCAGGCAAAGTCGTACATGGACGTCCTGCCGTCCGACGCCGAGCTCGATGCGATCGACCCGGTGAATCCCAAGGATCCAAAGCGCAAGGCTCGACGGATGCGGTTGAGGGAGCTGAGAGTCGTGCAGGAACGCGGGTTGATTGTCGATGGCGGTGAGGGCTGGCCTGGTAAGCAGATTGACTGGGCTGCTGTGCTGTCGAGATAGCTATGCATGCCTGTTCCAAGGTGATGAGCGCTGCTGGTCGCCACTGGGGTGTTGCTAGCGATGTGCTACTAAATTGCTAGGAGAATGAACAAGCGCTCGCCACGTGGCTCATCTTTTCGTCGTACGACTTTTGCACCAACCCGTTTCCGATCCTCCATTCACCCCGTCCCTTCATCGTCCTCATCCTTTGGCCACTCGGTCTGTCCATCCATCACCCACGCCTACACGGCAGTCACCTTGTGCACCCCGTTGCAACCCGTTGGTCAGTCAACTCGGCAACCGAGTCGCGTCGGCCAATCTCGGCCGCCGTCGGGCTTGTTGTTGTGGGACGATGTCAGGAGCAGTGCTGACCTTGCAACACAGTTTGTCTCGACCCGTTCGCCGCCGTACATCCCGTCGTACGACTCGCTCGGCACCCGGTTCCTTCCTTGCTCGCGCTCGCTATAACGCCACGACTATAGACTCGGATCCGCCACCTGCATCGCATCGCTCAGCATGGACATCGGCCTCCACTATGCCGACGTCTACTTTTTCGACAAGTTCTACGACGTGCTCTTGCCTGCGCCGCAGCTGTCCCAAGCACTGCCGTTTGCACTCAACGCCACGCGCTATGGCGGCCACACGTCGGCATACACCCTCTCCCCTCTGCCTCCGAGCTCGCTCCTCGCGCGCGAAAACATTATCCGGCAGTGCATCTCGCTCTACCTGATCGCGACCGTCGGAGCCGCCATCATGTACTTCTTCTTCGCCTCGGCCTCGTACTGGATCGTGTTCGACCGCCGGCTAGAACACCACCCTCGCTTCCTGCGGTCTCAGATCAAGCTCGAGATCCAGAGCTCGCTCCGTGCGATCCCAACGATTGGCGTTTTGACGCTCCCGTGGCTGCTCGGCGACGTTCGTGGCTGGAGCCAAATGTACGACGGGCTCGATCAGAGCCCGTTGGGCCCAGGCGTGGCCAAGGGCTGGGCGTGGATTGGGATCAGCATCGTTTGCTTTCTTGGGTTTACCGACTTTGCAATCTACTGGATCCACCGCTGGCTGCATCTCCCGTGGCTGTACAAGCACATCCACAAGCCGCACCACAAGTGGCTCGGTGCGTCCCGTTCTCGCCTGCACACCCCACGCTAACCCTACAGTGCCGACACCATTCGCAGCGCTCGCGTTCCACCCGATCGACGGCTACTCGCAGTCGGTTCCGTACCAGTACGTCCCTCCCCGCTTTACACCTGGCCTACCGTGCTGACCCCATCAGCTTCTTCGTCTACGTCTTCCCCATGCACAAGGTCCTCTTCCTCGTCTGCTTTGTCTTTGTTCAGCTCTGGTCCATCCTCATCCACGACGGCGACATGATCTCCGGCCACCTACTCGAAAAATACATCAACTCGCCAGCCCACCATACCCTACACCACCTCTATTTCACCTGCAACTATGGCCAAGTCAGTCCCCATCCCCCTCAAAAACCAAAGCACTTGCTAACGTTCGCTCATACAGTACTTTACCTGGGCAGACTCATATTACGACTCGTACCGCGCGCCACGACCGACCCTCGATCCGATCCTAGACTCGTTGAAGAATATGGAGAAGAAGGGCTTGGTCGCAAAGGGCACGTTGGAGCACGCGATGCGCGAGGCCGTCGAGAAGGAGGCGAAAGAGGTCGAAGACGAGCGGAGGGAGCGAGAGCCGGATGGTAAGAAGCGAGATTGATAGAGTATAGATGGGTCGCAATGCATTGTAATGTCGTTTTTTTACGTTCACATGGGCCAAGGTAGCTCGGGCCGAGAGAAGACGCGAGGTGCTAGTGCTGGCTGTGCATGCGCATGTCTATTGCCTGCCGATGTCTGCCACATCCACAGCATGGCCACGCAGCGGAAACACGCCCGTGACACTACGAGCTCTGGTAAAGACTGCACGGTTACTCTGATACACTGATCGCGCATATCTCCGCCGCTGCTCAACAGGCCGGCCGACGGCGACGCAGCGGCGGCGCTCGGACCAAGCTTTCGTCCGACCGGCTGCTGCTGTCATCTTGCTGCGCCATGCTGCAACCCCACTGAACCATGCCGCGCGAATCTTACGCAGGACATGGCGCTGCGCCGCTTGGCCCTGGAAATGGCTGAACGCGCTGCCGCCACCGAATCACCAAAAGAGCACGCGCGTCCGAGCCGACGCGCCATAATCTTCCGGCGGGCGTGCAGCATTCGACAACGACGGGCTGGGACCGCAGGCAGACTACTCACTCATTCGTTCAACACGCGCAGGTCGCGAATCATAGCTCCATACAAACGATCGCAATGTCGTCGCCGATCCACTCGTTCCTCTTCTCGCCGCCACCGTCGCCGCCTCGACGCGGTTCGGGCGAGGTAGACCCCAACCACGGCTTGACGTCGTTCAGATCGTTGCTGCTGCCCCTGCGAGAGCACGCTGAAGCTCAAGAGCGTAGCGCTGCCAAGCCTAGGAGCCCGTCGCTGCTGGCCAGCCCGAACGTGGCAGAGGTCGAGCGCGAACGCGCCCGTCGGCAATCTTACCCTGCGCCGCCAGTCTCCGCCAAACGCGCCTCGAGGCCGGTCCTCGAGGTCCGGACCGTACACGACGAAGCAGAGCTCGCTGCGATCGCAAAGGCCAAAACATCCCCCATCCCCATCATCCTTGAACCCAAGGCCGAGGTCGACTCCAAGCTGGTCTCGGAGCACGTCAACGTCCCTTCGATCTCGCTTCCGCGACCCGTTGCGATCCCCAGACCGCTGTTACGCGTCATCGTCCTTGCCTCGGTCTTGCTCTCGACCGTCCTTCTCCTCGTTTGCGTGCCCGAGGCGCGCTTGCCAAGTCTCAAGCAGGCGAGCGCGATCCGTCGACTGGCTCTGATCCCCGACGCGGCGGAACACCACAAGTCGCCGTTGGAAAGCCACCAAGATGCACACGACCGCGACTACGTCCCTCCACAGATTGCAATCGGGCGATCGTCGCGCCTCGACAAGACGCCGCACGCGCACAAGGCGCACAGCTTGCTCGCTCAGCTCTCGTTGCCAAAGGCCAGCAAACCTCTTGCGCCAGCTCGACCGATCCCCTCGTCGCACGAGCTGCTAGCTGTGCAGGCTTGGCTGCTGCAATCGCCATTCAACACCCTCCCGCCGCACGTCGATGCCTCGAGCGCAATCGACGCTGTCGCCGTCACCGGGTTTGACGTCGGACCATCGGGCTCAGCCAAGGAGAACGCTTGGTTGGCAGAGCTCGAGCGTGAAGGCGAGGACGAGATCATCGTTTGGTACGGGATGGACGGGTCAGTTGGCTTGACCTCTACGCTACGACCGAGGCTGACTGTACACAGATCCAACCACCGCCCCGTCGACCTGATCGGCACCATCTCATCCCTCTCGACCGCTACCAAGTCGGTCACAGTCCTACCTGTCGCCACGCGCGCAGACTTGCCCAAGATCAACGCCATGCTCACCCGCCTCGGCTTCCCCCTCTCATCGCCAATCGTCGTCATCAACAACTCACCTCTCTCCATCTCATCCCACAAACTCAAGCAACTCGAGGCTTCCGGCGAGCTCGAGAGCCTGCTAGCCAAGGCTGGCTGGGGCAAGACTGAAGCCGAGACAAAGGGCCGTGGTGCGCGCCGGACGCGCAAGGAATTCAAGCAGGCAAAGGTTCAGAAGCGGCAAAAGACCGAGTTGGAGACTCTGAGCGGTAACATGTGATCGACAGGGACTTTGATGTGATGCATCACGTTATTATGCGCTACCCTACTGAACGCCTGCCGCTGCGTCGTCGATCTGCGAGCGCACCTGCCTTATTGGATCTTGCGCCTCTGCGTCGTCCGCGCCGTGACGAGCTTCTGCCGCTTCCAGCGCCCGATCCGCCGCTCGATGGTCTGGGCACCGTGGCGAAGGTAGCTAAAGCTGAAGATGATAAAGAAGCCGAATGTCAGAGGCGCCGCGACCTTCCAAAAGTAGTTGACAGAGCCCTCGATCTCGGGAAAGTTTGTAAAGTTCTGCGGGGATCAGTTTTCCTCCAAGGGTTGCGGGGCGCCTCTGACCATGCCAAAGTACGAAGCCTGGTTGAATACGCGTCAGTACGTTGATATTAAGCGTGAACCGGATTCAACGCACGATAAAGGTCAATGCTACGGGCACGTTAGTAAGCTGTGCATAGCCGGTATGGCACACTGACGCAAGAACACAACAGTGACGATGCTCAATCGCTCCATCGATGCATTGGTAACGAAGCTCAGCATGTTCTGTATTCACGATCAGTGCTCAGTAGGGTCGGCGCTCGAACGTGACTTACGAAGACGTAGTCTGTCAAGTGATCGGCCGTCGCGACGAATTGGTCGACAGAGCTGAGCACAATCTCCAGGTGATCTATAACATCGCCCAGGTAGACCTGATGTCATTGTCAGCTCATCACCGCCGTTAGGAGATCAAGTCTACCTTGGTGATGCTCGACACGAAACCTGCATGACTGATCCCCGCGAACGGCACAGGCGGCTTGGAGACGCTTGTGGGATCGTGCTCCGGGATCCCAGGTGGTACGTCTGCCTGGCGCGATCCTTCAGGATTGATGGCCGCAGCAGCCTGAGACCGTTGTACGTCTTGGTCGCGCAGGTTGTAGAGGACGTGTAGGAGCGGCGTCAGAGTCCGACGCAGGCGTATGAGCTGCGACGAGAGAACGTGCAGGTGTCGGACGGTCTCCATCTAGGGATTTCAGTGAGTAGAACGCCGGTGGCCAAGTATACTGGCGCACCTGTGGGTCTACAAGGCAGCCTGCTTCCATCTTGAGGATCTCCGACTCGAAGGAGCGCGTGATCTATGGCAATTAAGCTCTGGACACTGGTGCGACCACACGATTGAACCGACATCAAGTGAGATGTCCACAACTGTAAATGAGAGATTAGCTCGTCGTGACATGTGAGACACGGCCCGCGCACCAACGTCGAGTACGGCCTGAATGAGCATGCTGGCATCCGCCGAGCGCCTGAGGAGACTCTCGCCGTCTTCCAAGCGAGCGTAGATCGGGGCGAGCACAGAGGAGCATGGATATTGAGCCATTGTGATCAGTACGCCTGATCGGTCAGTCAGTTGTGCACGGTCAGGACTGAGCCGCACCATCTCGGGTCATGAAACAGGACATGACACCCCGACGGATCGGGACCATGTACTTGGCCGAGAGGTGGTCGACCACCATGCGGTGCGCCGTGTTTTCCGTCTGCACAGTGTGTCAACCATGCGTCTGTTCGTCGAAAAGCACGTACCCGCTTCTGATCGGACCCCTCTGATCCTTCAGTGACTACGGGCTCGAATACACCCTCGACACCCGCAGGTAGCTTGAGTAAGTTTCCCCCCTTGGGCGGGAGTCCTAGCATCTGGCGCCAAAGGGAACGCTTGCCAGAGTCATACTCTGCCTCAGGACCAGTAGTTGCCCCCGGTGCGGCGCCAATAGCGTCCAGGTGAAGGCCGTCCTCGGCATGCATGTGCTGCACAAGGATTTGTAGATACAGGTGATTCTTGTAGAAGTCGAGCTTGCTGCGCGGCGAGCGTGATGCGCGAAGTGCGTCTTCGACTGCGAGGGGGTGTAGACTTTGCAGATCAGTTAGCAATGCCTGAGTGATCAGTGCCATGACCTACCCGTATTTGAGTGTGAGGGTCTTCACTACATCCCAGTTGAGCCCATCGACATTGACTACGAGTCTTCAGCATGACGAAACGAAACTGTACACCGCAACGCACTCCACCGAACGCTCTTCGGTTTGCCATGCCCGTCAGCATCCTCGTTTGGCCGTTTGCCATCTTTACTGTGCAGCCAGCTGTCGAACTTGTCGCCCGGGATCTCGACCCGACTACCCTCCGAGTCTCCGCTGTCCGCGTCTTGGCAGTAGTCGACAACCTAGACACCTGGTCAGCCAAGTGCGTCAACAACTGCATGACTTGCCGTAACTCGGACGCTCTCTTTCAGTATATGCTTGTAGTGCTTTTCGTCTGAACTTCGGCTCACATCCACACCCGGCTCGTTCCCAGCGTTACTGAGCCAGTGATACGTCGTCTGCGATTGCCGACTAGAAGCTTTGCCCAAGTCTCCACCGTCGGTAGGCGTGGCGACCGACGACGATTCGTGATCGTGTTGGCTCGAAACGGTCGTGAACCGGTGAGCGGCCGTGACGGCTCTGATCGAAGAGCGAAGACCTGCGCGTCACCACCATCAGCTCATTCGCGCGGACTGATGGAGAGATGAGACTTACTTCCGCTACGGACGCTGAGCAGATCTGGCCTCTTTGAGTGTTTGGGTGAGCACGGCAGCCGGTCGAGGTGAGTGTCCGAGTCTGAAAACTGGGACATGCTGAATGATCGGAGCCACACTTGTGAACGTCGCGAACTGGGCAGCGCCCGCTTGAATGCCGCTTGCACGAGCACGTTGAGGGATGAAGTGCGGTGCTTGCTTGCTGCCGCTGCTCGGGAAAGAAACCGCGCAGCACAGACGAGGATAGCGCACAGACCACGTGGAAAGACTATTCCCGTCCGGCGATCAGCCAGCAACCTAGCGCTGTACGAAACACCAAGCGCACGGCTTTACACTGCTGGGCGAATAGTTCCTAGGGATCAGAATGCAACCGGTTTCTCGCCGTGCTGTATCAAAAACACTGATGCATCGCCGCATGAGCCCAATCAAGCCTCCTCCGACTTCTTGGCAGCTCCCTACGCACAGCCCATTAGCGCCGTCAAAGTCATGCCCGACGCTAGCACGTACCCGGACGTATTGCGAGAGCTGGAACATGGAGCCGCCGAGACCGGCCGAGAAGAGGACCATGTAGGCGGCTAAGCGGTGTCAGTCTACGCGGTGACGAGGAGGGTGTAGGGTGGACGTACTGAAGTAGAGCTTGCCGCGGCCTCGGAGGAAGACGAGGCTGTGGTCGGCCTGGGTATAGGTCAGCACGAATTGCAGTCGTGCAGTGGCCAATGGTCATCAACACGCACGCCGCGAGGCAGCTGCAGGAACGACGTTCATCGTCGCGGCTCCAAAGCGCAAGCCAATGCAGCGCATACCAGTGATACACGAAGGATCCATGGCAAGCTGACAGCACGCTGCCGGCAACGCTTGTTCACAGCGTTGCAGACAGCGATATAGTTTCAGCTACGGTGACGTAACGACGGCCGTTGGACAGACCTCCGAAAGAGCTAGTGACTGACCTTGTTACAGACGCGCAGAGGATCAGATGCAGCGACGCGGCTGACCTATCCGAATGCGCAGCTGTCACAAGCGAGTGCGGCTAGCTTATTCAAAGTCCTCACGACGGCAGCCTAGCGTCCGAAGTCTTCAGGCAGTTCTATCTGGCAGCAAGCGCGTATAATAGGTAGCTTGGTTCACTCCGATGCCCATCACCGCATCGACAATTCTGCTTCGACATACTGTCAGGCACAGCACTTGGGTGTGCTGTGGTCCAACAACCGCAAAAGCAGGATCGGTTCGCAAGATGATCTCGGCGCTGAATCGTGTAGAACGGCAGAGATCGCATAGGGTACTCGGATGCAGCGCAGAGCCGTCACATGTACCGACGCAACAGCAACCAGTAAGCTTGACAGCTCACCACAGCTGTACGCGGGGGCATGCGCATCTCAGCGCTGCTTCCAAAGCTCCGCCTCATGGGTCAGTGTGCCTGACAGCTGTCCTTGGCCATGAGCGACATCCAAAACCTGCGCTGTCGGCTGCGAGTGACCAGTAGGAAAGGTCGACTAGCCTTCATGATCGAGTTTCGATCGCGCGCATGGCCAAGCTCTCATACCAGGCATCGAGCGAACAGCGCGGAGCACAGCGAGACATGTTGGTTCAAACTGCCTAGTACCGTCAAATGCACAGCTGGGCGCAGAGAGACGGTGGGAGAATCGACTTCTCTTTGATCAACGCAAACGTCCAGCTGGCACCCCGATTGTGTGCAGCTTGACCGACGAGGTCGTGCTAACGAAGTCGAAAGCACCTCGAGGGGTCGCCGAGGGGGATACTGACTGTATCATGCTTTACGCCGCCTCGAGGTACGGTGAGCCGATTGACGATACCCGATGCCTCGAGACAGCCTGGCTGGGGCAGATGACTGCCCAGCCAATTGAGTACGCGAGCTGCGAAAGGGCGATCGGCGTCGTCAACACGCACACCAAACGGCGCCAGCCTTGTCATCCAGGTCACGCCGAGCGACCGGACATACGCGGCGCTCGTAGGAGTGTACGACGTTTGGACGTATCAAGCCTATGGGCTATGCGCTAAACGCCGAGCAGGCGGTGCGCGCTCGGTCCATTGAGCTGAAATGTCCGAGTTGCACTGCACTGTCTGACCTTGCCGCCCATGGCATACCACGTCGCATTCCGCATGCCTAGGGGTCAGTTCTGTATCAAGAGCTGGGCCGAGCAGTGCGGTGCGCGACAGATAGCGATACCAAACAGCACGGACCCTTGGGTCCAAGCCACGTCTGTGCTTGATTTCAGCTCGTCCGACAGAGTTCGGACCTCGAGCGCGATCCAGTGTTTCCAAAGGGAACTGACAGATGACCAGGTTGAGAGCTTGAGACGGATACGATGTGCCTGCCGCGGCATGGCAAGAAACATTCAGCTCACGAGCTGTCGCTGCTTGGCTCGATGGCAGCGGACCGACATGGTGGCTTGACAGAGGTGGTCAAGCCGCTCGCTGGACTGCTTCAAGACTGCCGAGGTACCGACCTCGACTCCTCTGTTGGTGGCAGCGGCTGCCATCTGATTAGCAAGTCCTGCCTGCCCCACTTTACCCATATCAACTGGAAGGCTAGTCCGGGATCCGCCGAACCTCCAGTTTGCTGCTTGAACCGATCCACCAGCCACAGCGTTTCCTCGACCGATATCCCAGGCGGATACTGACCTGCATCGCCTTTTGCTTGGCGAGTACATTGTTGCGGCCTATCGGAGGGTCAGTCGGGTAGGATCGCACGACAGCGTGGTACAGGAAGCAGCACTGGTCAGTGATCTCGTTGCGAGTACGAGTGTGGGTACGTACGGTTCACGAGTGCCTCCATTGCTGCTGTGCCGAGTCGAGTGGTGCTTGGTTGGATCCAAGTGAGGGACCGGACAAAGGCGGAAAGCAGCGGGCGGGCGGGGGGTTACGGGGTCTCGGCGTTATATCGGCGTTATATCGGAACCGAGGGGTTTAGACCGCCGCCACCGCGTATCGTCACGTGACTCGAGATTTTGAACGATCACAGCGGTCAGTTGCTAAACGCTGTGGGTATACTCGATAGCGAGTCATCAGATCACGCAGGATGGACGTGGCGCAGCAACTGGCAGAGCATGCTGCAAAGTAGTCAGTACAGTCTACTGGCTGCGTACGAGCAGACGGGTCGCTGACGTCGTGGGACAGCTCGACCGCCGTAGAGGACCGAGGGGTGCCGCTCGTGCTTGACCCCGCCCTGCTCACGGCGTTTGACTATACGCCAATCGACGAGGAAGACTACGAGTGCGTGCGAGTGCTTGCATCGCCGGATAGCAAACAGCTGACCACTCGACTGGCCAGGAGCAACCTCGAAACGCAGCTCTCGACTCTAACGCGCAACTCGACCCAAGCGCTGCTCACGTCCCTGTTCTCGCTCCCGACCAAACCGTCATCGTCGGGCCCTGTTGCAGTCATGCCAGTCCCTGTCACCCACTTGCCGCGGGAGAAACCGCTGCCAAAGCCGAAACCCGAGACGACGTGGGAACGGTTCGCAAAGGCAAAGGGGATCAGTCATGTGAAAAAGGACAAGGACGTGTGGGACGAGGAAAAGCAGGCGTTTGTCCCGAGGTGGGGGAGGGGCGGGAAGAGCCGGGAGAAGGAGGAGCAGTGGATCCACGAGGTTAAAGCGGGCGCTGGTGAGTCGTTTGGTGGGTGGGGTGGGCACTGGGGTTGGGTGTAGACGCGGGCGTGCTACCTTGTCGTTGGCGGGAGCAATCTCTGCGACTGCTATTAACGACCAAGGTGACAGCTATCGTGTGGTGACGGCAAGCAGCACTCGTGCTGTGGGTCTCAGCAGCCGCAGCTCTCTCCTGCACCGTCGCGCGTTGCATCTGCGTGCACCTCTCCTGCCACTGCCACACCGCTACAGATCACTAACCAGCCCAGGCGCCGACCTCAACCCGGCCGTCACGGCCAAGCTCGCGCGCAAATCCCGGATCGCAAAGAACCTACGGCAGCAGACGGTCAACACGTCGAAAGCGGCCGCCTCGACGCCTGCCATCACGCCCTCGGCCGCTCCCAAGATTGTCAAGGTACCCGGCAAGACGCTCAAGCTGCCAAAGGGTACGATCCCGAAAGATCAAATCGGGCTACCGAGCCAGGCTGAAAAGAAGAGTGCGAGGGAGCAGCGCAAGGTCGAGTTGGAGAGGGGGCTGTTGGTCTCCAAGGGCAGTACGGCGAGTTTGGGACGGTTCGATAAGAAGATTGAAGGCGAGCCAAAGGCGCGCGGGATCAAGCGCAAGGTGGGTGCTGTGCTGTGCTGTGCTTGTGCGCTAGCACAATGCTGACATTCCCCAGTTCGAACCCACGTCCGCGTCGTCGTTCAAGCCTGAAAAGGAATCGGCTCTGTCCATCCTGTCGGCGCTCGACCGCCCGGCCGCGGCCAGAGCGAAATCAGCAAAGGGCGGCGCCGGCGAAGAGGGCGGGCTCAACGCGCGCAAGGCTGTTCGGTTCCAGGCGCGGATGGACCGCGCGAGGGGGGTCGCTGGCAAGGGCGGCAAGCCCAAGACGGGCCGTGCGAAGCGGTAGAGTGTGGCTAGCGAGTGACATGTACGATGCTATGCTACGGTGGAAGACATGGACTGATCGGTCGGCTCATTCGGCCGCGCGGTGCATTGTCCGGTTATCGCTCTCTACCGGCCGTCGCTGTCCAGCATCCACATCAGCTGAGCAGTGCAGTCCTCGTCAAGGTATATCATCACAGTGCAGGTCTACAGCGCTTCGCTCAATCTCACTGTCAAGTACGGCGACCACAGCACAGACCGAACCGAGCTGATGCATCCCAGTCGAGCCACCGTCGATGCTGTACAACCGCCTCGCTAGGATCCCATCGCGCGTCCGCACCACCGTCTGTCTCATACTGTGCTATAGGCAACACACGCTGACCCCAAGACAGATGGCACCCCGCACCCTCGCCACCGCGCCCTCCCCCCCAACCCCGCTCTACGCATCCCAACGCTCCCTCCCTCACCTCCCCGTCCCCTCTCTAGCGTCCACACTGCACAAATACAGCGAAACACTAACCCCGCTCCTCCCGCCCTCCGAGCTCGCACAGTCCAACGCCAACATCCAAGCGTTCCTCCATTCCCCGCTCGCGCAGACACTGCAGTCGCGGTTGGAACAGCGAGCAAAAGACAAGGAGAGCTGGTTGAGCGAATGGTGGAATGAAACGGCGTATATGGGCTACCGAGGCCGGATCGTGCCAAACGTTAGTTATTTCTATCTGCACAAGCGAGGCCTCGGAGGGGGCAA
The DNA here is from genome assembly GCA_001599935.1 of Holtermannia corniformis. Lineage (NCBI taxonomy): Eukaryota > Fungi > Basidiomycota > Tremellomycetes > Holtermanniales > Holtermannia > Holtermannia corniformis. Next base: position 431,830 of record BCIJ01000005.1, on the reverse strand, counting down.
GCTGCAGGAGGAGAGGGCGGCCGAGTTGGTCAGGGGTGTAGTCGAGTTTAGAAAGCTCGTGACGAGGTTGGTGGGAGAGATGCGGTGAGAAAGACGCTGATGGCTAGTGAACGACTCGAGCCGGAAAAGGTCAAGGGCCAACCGTTGTGTATGGCTTCGTATGTGCACCTGTGAGTTGCGTTGCTCGTTTGCCATTGCAGCTTGTGAGCTGGCGTCGTCGCGCTGGCGAAGAGACCGCAGCTGGCTGTAGGCTTAGCTGAGTCAATTGTCCGTGTCGACGCCGCCTACCCTGCCTTTGGCGTATCCCATATCACAACATGTGTCTTGATCGCCGTCCGCCCGCTGACACTGCAGCTTCAACGCGACCCGGATCCCCGTCTCCCCCGCAGACGTCCCCGTCTCCTACCCAGCGGCCCAAAACGAGCACATCATCGTCCTCCGCAAGAACCGGTACTACAAGGTCGACACGGCCGGTCGAGGTGCGGTCGAACTCGCACAGGCGTTCAGGCAGGTCAAACAGCTGGCCGATGCGCACCCTGACGGCGAGGGCGTGCCGTTGGGTGCTTTGACGGTCGACGATCGCGATGTCTGGACCGAGGTCGGTCTCGTGTGCAGGTTGACCGCACGGTGCTGATGGTGGCCCGGGCAGGCCCGACGCCACCTGCTCTCAATCGACCAGGGCAACACTGCAGCATTGCAAGCGATCGAAAGTGCCATCATCCTCGTCTGTCTCGATGACGGGCCTGTGCCCAAGACGCGCGATGAGCGCAGCTGGGCTTACTGGGCTGGTGGCAACACGCCCGGAGCAGAGGGCAAAGCGCGCAACAGGTGGTTTGACAAGCATCAAGTGATTGTCGACCAGGCGGGCGAGAGCGGTTTCAACGGCGAGCGTGGGTTCAGCCTTGACTGCCGAGGTGGTATCGAGCTGACGCTTACAGACTCTCTACTGGACGGCACACCGACTCTACGGTTAAACGAGTTTGTTCTGGCCGGCCTGGACAAGGGCAAGATTCCACTCGAGCTACCAGAGGGCGAGCGCGCGACGAGCGCGATGCCCCCCGTCGAAGAGGTCACGTTCAAGCTAGACCGTCATCTCGAAGACTTGGTCGCAAAGTCGACAGCCGGGTTCGCCGACGAGATGGCCAAACAGGATCTCAAGATCCTGCACTACACCGGATACGGCAAAGACGTCATCAAAGCGCACAAGGCCTCTCCCGACGCCTGGGCCCAGCTCATCATGCAGCTCGCCTTCTTCCGCCTCCGCGGTCGCCCAGGCGTCACGTACGAGTCTGCACAGACGCGCAAGTTCCTCCTCGGTCGCACCGAAGTCATCCGTTCCGCGTCGGCAGAAGCCAAAGCGTGGTGCGAAGCCATGGTCTCGTCGACCGCGACGGATGCGCAGCGCATCGACACGTTCCGTAAAGCCGTCACGAGGCATATCCAGTACAGCGCCTGGGCGGCCGACGGCCAAGGTGTCGATCGACACTTGTTCGGCCTCAAAAAACTCCTCAAGCAGGGTGAAGACCTACCAGAGATCTTTACCGACCCGGCGTTTGCAAAGAGCAGTCACTGGGAATTGAGTACCAGTCAGCTCGGTAGCGCGTACCTTGATGGCTGGGGGTGAGTTCCCCCTCCCTTGCCTCTTGGGAGTGCTTACTGACCACCATGCAGCTACGGCCAAGTCGTGCCAGACGGCTATGGCCTCTCGTACTCTATCGGCGACGATTTCCTCCGATGGTGCATCACGACGCTGAATGGCGATGCCAAGGATCTGCATGATGCCTTGGCGGCTGCGGCGGACGAGCTGAGGGCGTTGCTGGATCGTGCGGGGCAGCACAAGAAAAAGGCAAAGCTGTAGACCATGTATCACGTATTGCACGGACCGTGCTAGACAGAAAGCCTGAGGCAAGGAACGAGTGGGTTGTGAGCGCTTCGTGGGAGATGTTGCTGTAGACCACAACAACAGCGAATACTCGGTGCACGAACTGAAATCACAGTCATGGCATCGCGCGTTACAGTCATTGATCTCATGCACAAAACCTCCCTCACACATTCGCCCGCTGCTTCGCCGCCGCTTTCTGATTGATGCGCTGCTCGCGCGCGCGCCAGGCCTTTGCTCTGCCCTCTCTCGTCTTTTCGATCGAGCCCTTGCGGTGCGCCATTGCCGGGTTTGGATCGTTCAGCACAGCGTCCTCTCCATGGCGCATGTCCAGCTCCACCGCCTGGTCTTGCCACTTGTTAAAGTCGAGCTGACCATTCTGCTTGGCCCACGGAATGTCGAGCTTCTCTTGAGCCGTAAACTCGCGACTGAAGCCACGGGAGCGTTCCGCCTTGTACGCGGCATACGCCGTCCGGACGTTGACTTGCTCCCCGGCAAGGCCGAGAGACGCCAGTAGCTCGGGCGTCAGGCGTGCAAAAGTGTTCTTATATTTCGCCTCCTCCGCCGGGGTCTGGGTATTGGGCTTGAGCTTCTTCTGGTTACCCCCCGCAGGGGAATCTGAAGGGCGTTTGGCGCCGGCCGGCGCCGTACCGTTCAAAGCCGCAGCCTTGGCCGCTCGAGCCTCCTCTTGCTGCTTCTTCTTCGCCTCGCGACGAGCCTCGTTTGCGGCCCTCTCTCTGGCCCAACTTTCTTCCTCGAGTCGCTCCTCTTCTTTCCGTGCAGCGACCTTTTCCGGCTCCATCCATTCAGCCAGCCGTTGTGCGCGTTCGGCTTGGCCAGCCTTGCGTTTCGCCAGCCAGTCTGCCTCGTCTTGGATGACATAGTTGTCGTACTTGCGACGGTAGTCAATCATCTTATGCCGGAGCGCCTCGTCTCCGCCCCGACCGCCTGCAGCGTGCCAAGCGCGTAGGTTGGCGCTCGTCACAGCCCAAGCGTCACCCTCTTGCTTGATGACTGGCTTGACGTCCTCTCCTGAACAATCGACGTGCAGTGTGACTTTGGCGCCTGACAGCTCCTCGGCGGTCGGTTTCAAGTCAGGCTTGAGAGCTGTAGAGGACTCAAATGCAGGGCGTTTGGTCAAGTCCACCTCGACATCAAAGGTTTTGACGGGGGGAAGGCCGGCCTTGACGCGCGCTTGTACGACTAGGCGTTTGGTCAGTAGACAACACCAGTCTAACAGCCGATGGACATACCCTCTTCTCCTCGAGCCGCGCGCGCAGTGGTCGTGACCAGAGCTTGAATGTTAGGCTCAGTCAACAGAGGACCGTAGAAGTCGTTGATGGGTATGATGTCGACTTCGATATACTCGTTTATGCCGCGCATGAAGGCCTTGATGTTGTCGATGCGTTTCTCAAGAGGTTCAATGAGATCCGCCAACGGCTTGCTCGTTAACAGATCGTCGGCTGCAGGCATTGGTTAGCCAATCGGGATTTTCACAAAATCGACTCACTCGCGACGCCAACGATCAGCTTCTTTGCCGTCAAGTACGTCGCCATGGTCAACAAGACCTTGTGCCCGGAGTGGAGGTGATCAAAGGTGCCGCCGACAGCCACGGTGTCGTAGGTTGGCGCAGCTGGGCCCATTCCCGGATCGCGAGCGACGATTTCAACCTGCTCTTCGACCAACAGATCCTCTAATTTGAAAGCCCAGTCTTCATCCAACTCCCCATAGGTTTCGTCGTCCCATAGAATGCAATCGGCTTCACACCCGCGTGGGGCGCCTGGCATGTAGGTCCACATTGGAAATGGCACTGCGATCCGGGATCAGTACACGAACAAAACTGGAGGCGACTCACATCCAGCAAAGTGCCATTGGTGTCCATAGCCCACCATGTCTTCGAAGCTTTTGAGATCCTCCTTAGGGATGACATGCTTTGGCTCCACTGCGTTGCGATCGGTAATCAATTGCGACATGTATTGTCGATCACGATGCCAGTAGCGGTTTAAAACGTCGTTTCGGTTCTCACCGGTTCTGCCATATCGACCCAACGGCATCCGCGTACCCTCGTCATCCGACAGATGATCAGGCTCTTCGCCGTCGACCTCGGTCTCGATGTCGTCGTTATTGCTGTAAATCGAGGGCGTGCCGGTGTTACCGAGATGCTGGTGCGAGATGAAGCGACAATGTTTGATGGGACCCCGCTGTGAGCCCTCGAAAACAATCTTAATCTCCAGATCGTGTCGGCCTTGCTTCACAGCTTCATCCGATATGGACGCGTACAGCGCGCGGACGAAGCGAGACATGATGCCCCAACGGGAAACAGGCCCATCCCTGAGGAGAAGATCGTACAGGGGCCAGAAGAAGTAGACGACCAGCGAGTGAGACGCAACTGTGACAACCTTGGAAATCTGATCCGTGTATGGGCTAGGATCCAGCAGGTGCTTCGGGCCCAACGGCGCGAAAAAGACGACATTCGGGTACACGTGACAGGTCTCTGCTTGCTCGCAGCCATCCCAGTCGTACGGTACGAAGGGGACTTCCTTACGGTCGGTCATTCTGGACTTGGTGTTGGGAGACGCTGCGATTCTTCACAAGATGCGCGCTCGGACTTTTGTGAAACACATGGTGGCACGTGACCAATCTGATACGTTTCAGCGGGACCAAGCCAAGTGTTAAGCGATACATCAAGCAAGTGTGTCTTGCTCTCTCAAACCCAAGATTATCTGACAACATGCCTGTACCCTCTACTGCGTTGTTTCTGCCGTCGCAGGCACTTCATTCCCGGCAGCTTCACCGCTGGTGCCAACATTGGCATTGGCTTGGACGGTTCCTGCGTCACCGTCGGAGTTGGCGATGACTGGATGTTGAGCTGCGGTCTCTTGCGTCGCCTCGGGCCCAGCCGGATCCATCGGCAGTGGCGCCGCGGACGGATCTGCTGCCGTCAAGATAGCGTCCTCCAAGCTCTGGGCGCTGGCAGCTGGCAGAGGCTCTGCAACTACCGTCGATCCTTCGGTGACCGGCGTAGGGACTGCAAGGCTCACTTGATTTGACGTTGTAGCTTCAACGGGCTGGTCTTCCGCTGTCGCTTGCATGGTTTCCGCGACGCCGGCAACTTCTTGAATCGCTGCAGGCAGCTGGCCAGCCTCTCCATCAGCGGCCACCTCGGTGATCGGTAGCGTCACATCTGCTTCCACCTGGTCCGTGGATTGTTCGGGTAGCTGCACGGACTCTTCGATGACTTCGACCTTTGCCTGCGGCTCCTCGGGCGCTTGGGTGTCACCCAGCACGCTGCTGAAGTCTGCATCTGGCCCGACTGACGCCATGACTGAGGAAAAGTCGAGACCGCCAGGGATATTGGAGAATGACTCGAAGGACATGCCGACGAGCGAGTCATCGGCCGTGGCAGCCATGGAGGTTGTAACGACTTGCGGATGAGCACCAGCGTCGTGATGCCATGGCGGTACTCCGACTCCGCCAAGCGGCGCATCGCCGAATGGATGTTGCGCCGTTGCGAGATCGATATCTCCCAGTGGATCTGGAAAATCATCGCTGAAAACCTGGTCCATGCCGATCGGGGCAAACGGACTCGGCTCTGTTTTAAGCGCCGTACTGAACGAGACATCGGGGTTGGCATCCGAGTGAACGCCTGTAGGCGGTGTCGGAAAGTCGCCGGGGGATGTGTTGAGCGGGGACTGCTGGTATGGCCCTTGCAGTGCTGGAGAGGGGGCAAACTGCGGTGCTGGAGTAGATGGGCCTACGCCGAAATCGCCCGAGTCGCGCTTGCGCTTGCTTGTAGCTGTAGTCGAAGCGGTCGTAGGTGTTGGAGGGACTGTAGCTGATCGAAGCGCAACGTCTTCACCGCGTATCTTGGCTGCAGACTCCTCCTCATATGCGCGCCGCAGGGCTTCATACTCGATCTTGTCCTTGTCCGCTTGTGCAAGATACGGCTGGCAGCGTCAGTTGTGCCCTAAAGCCCAGTCACAGAGAACTCACATGCTTCTCGGCGTCCGACAGGTTGCGCCACCGATGCGCGGCCAGCACACTCTGCTTCGTCGTTCCCACCTCGGTCCCCCAGATCTCCTTCCTCAGCTCCTCGTTCCCTCTGATACTTTTCAGATACAAGAAATATGCACTCAGTGGCTTCTTTGGCGCATTTGGATCCTTCAGGTTACCCTTGCGGCTCTTGCCCTCTTTGCGCTGCTGTGCTCTGAACGCGTTTTCCGCACGGATATCATCCGGCGTCAGCGTCGCCTGCCAGGCCGCAAGCTCTTTGGCATACTGGTCTTTGGACTGTTGAACTTTCTGGGCATAGTAGGCTTTTTGCTCTGGCGGCATCTTGTTGTACGCTAGCCCCGCTTCGCGGGCGATCTGAGCCACATTGAGCTTGGTGTTCTCTTTGGGGGACGTTGATGGCCCCGGAGAGGCATCAGCTGCTGCAGCGGCGGCTGCTTTGGCGGCGTTGAGGGCGTCGGTGAAGAAGAGCTGCCAAGCCGAAGAGGCTTGACGTGGCGGGTGAAGATGCGATTGCGCAGGCGGCTTGGGGACGGCTGTCAATGTGTCGTCAGCTACCATAGTTTTGGCACCGCGCCAGACTCACGCTCAAGCTCGTATTCGTCCTGCTTGCCACGCTTCTTCTTGCCACTCTTTTCGTCGTCCGAGCTGGCGATGCGTTTCATCTGGTGATAGACGGGCATGCCCATACTCATGCCCATGCCATGCATGGCCGGACGTTTGCCCATCGCTCCGTAATCCTGGACATGTGGCGGAGCACTCAACTGGATCGGGTTTGCTAACGGATACCCGTAGCCTCCCTGCCCTGGACCGGGCGCTGTCGAGCTCCACGACGGCGCAGATTGCCAACCGCCATATGGCGACGGCGCTTGACCGTGGCCCGGTGGTGGCGGATACCACTGATGCGGAGGTTGCTGGGGCTGCATGTGCATGCGCGGTGATGGTCCAGAGCCAGATGGCCACGCTGGTGAAGCGGTCCGAGGCGCGGTCGACGTCCATGGTGAGGCTGCGAAATGAGGTGGAGCACCGCCAGAAGTCGGCGTCGGTCCAGAGGTAAAGTTGGCAGCAGGAGCTGTTGGTTGCGGCTGATAGAGTTGTGATGGGCCACGTGCGTGCGTGGGATACGGTGAATGATGTTCTTGCGTTGGCTGTTGCTGCTGTTGCTGTTGCTGTTGTTGTTGTTGTTGCTGCTGCTGCTGCTGCGCATACAACGCAGACTGCTGCTGCTGGTTATACAACTGTTGCTGTTGAGCATGCCACTCTTGCGGCTGGTGCTGGAACGCATAACCCTGGCTTTGACCCTGTGTCTGTCCGTGAGTGAGCAAATCCTGCTGCGTTCCATACGACCCGAGATGGGGCGGTGCAGATGACGGCCCAGCGATCGGTGACGGGTAGTAGTGCCGCTCTTGCGGTTGCTGCTGCTGTGGGTTGTTTGGACTCGGTTGTGGATTGGGCGATGGCACTGCCGGTGGGGTGTTCGAGATGGGCGTGTTGGTGTTTGATGGCTGACGATGATGCCCTTGCGGCTGGTGTTGGGGTTGTGCTTGATTATAGGCTACGGCACTGGCATGATCTGAGCCTTGCCGATGAAAACGTCGGATTGATACTCACCTATTCACCTGATACCCCTGGTAGCCAGCGTAAAAGTCTTGACCCGGCTGGTGTTGAGGCTGAGGTTGAGCGAGGCCGTCCCGGCTTGGATCATACGGTCGTTGCTGCTGCTGGGAAGGAAAGCGAGGTGGGCCGAGCTGGGATGGATACTGGTGCTGCTGCTGCTGCGATGCCGGGGGCGGGACTGGTGCGCCCTGGTGCGAGTGCTAGACGATGATCAGCATGCATACGACAGGCGAGGAGCCAAACAAGGGGGCACCAGCCAGATTGCAAACGCGTCCGGCCGGTGACCAAACAAAAGGATGGCAACCTTGCCACCGGTTCGGCATCCACGATCCCGCGTCCCATCACGGCAAGACTGACGCACCTGCTGCTGCTGCCATTGTCTTGGCGGGAGATCGGCACTGGCGTCGGCCCCGGGACTGGCACTCGGGCCCTGCATGCGGGCGGGGCAAGGCTGCGGTGCCGCTAAACTGAATAAAGCGTGGCCTCGCTGTCTGAAACGGCGTGCGGATCGCGCAGTGCCTCGTGTGCGTGTGCGTGCGGGGGTTGGGATTGCGTCGTGGTGGTACGCGAGAGCCTAAGGGTTGCCGCGTACGGGACGGTCAGCGGCAGGCGGCAGGCGAGCGCCGGGGGGTTTGACGACACTACGGCGAGCGCCGCTCAGAGTTTGGATGCGCGGCGCCAGGGCACAACACCGACGCGATCGGGCAGCAAGGCAGTACGCAGCCGGGCGATCTACCCACGTTACGCTCTCGCTTGACACCAGTGGCGGTCGCGCTCGTGCGCCTCGAGTAGGCAGCGTGCGGCCACTGAATCCAGAAGCACAGCGGACACAGAGGAGCGCGCCAAATGGACAAAGAACAGAAGCCCACACAGGAAGGGGTTAGCGCCGGATTGGGCAACTGCCGACTGCAGTATCTAGTGACCACCAGCGGTGACGAGGTTGTGTTGGCAGATGCGGCGAAGCAAGGATATCGCTGCTCACTGCGCAGTTTGCACTGACCTGTCGACTGACGCCCTGGTCGCATAACCGACGGAAAGCTATTTGCCACACTGGATGGTGGGATGAGTCCTATACCGAGTTCTGCAAGCTCTGTAGACGAGAATAGCATTGGTAGACTGCGCAGCTGTATAAATTGAATGCGAACGGCTTGCACTCGTCCAGATTCGCTCAACAATCGCGAACCGACATGCATCAGGACGAACCGGACCCCCGCGCCACGCTGCATGCCTAGTTCAGTCTCAGCTCGAGCCTTTTTCGCCTTCGCACGCCTGTGTGCTCAACCTCACGGTCCTCTCAGCCATCGCACCAGTTCTGACCCCATCCAGTCATAAGTCTTCCTCCAAGCCAACACATCATCCTCGCAACACTCCTTCTAGCATCCCCGATACGTCTACCAAGTGTAGCCATCCGTTCCCGGTCCGAGCCAACGCCAAGGGGGCATCACCGGCATCACGTGCGCCGAGCAACGATACCCTCTCCCTAACACAAAGGCAGGCCTGAGCGTTTCAAGATCGAAACAAGGCGGGCGAGCGTGCAGGCAATCTGACAGGGTGAGATTCGAGATAGTGAGCTGCAGAGAGGAGGATCCGAGTCGGAGCGGGGTACAGCAGCAGGTGAGTTGGACGGCGAGGTGCGATGTGGCGGTGCACACTTTGGGATCACCAGACGGAGCATCGTCTGAGCGTGGGTCTGAGCTCGTGTGTCATGAGACTTTGGAGAGGCTCGACGATGCTGTTGCGGTCAGATTGCTCCTCGAAGTAGTCCTACGCGAGCGCCAAGCATGCCTGACCCCATGCCCGACACCACGCCGATCTCATCCGGAGCGTTCTCTGCGCTCCATCCGAAGCATCGGCTCGGCTCTTCATTCACAACGACTCACATGCTCACCGATGCTGACGTCGCCAACCCAGCATCAAGCATATCATACACGCACGACCTTTGACGACCAGATCGCACCCCGCATCTACCCTATGTGCAAGCCCACGGCATCCCAGCAACCATGAACATGACTCTCTCACCGCACGTTCTCTACAAGATCCCCCTGTCGTGGTATCTCTTCCTCCTGCTACTGCTAGCCAGCCTCGGTGTCACACTAGGCATCCCGCACGTCCAGCGATGGCTCGAGGCTCGGGACGTGCAGCGCCGTGCAGCTTGGGAGAAGCGGTTTGAGAAGACGCTGAGCGAGGTGGTGGAGCAACCGGGAGCGAAGAAGAAGAAGCAACCTGGGACGCCGGCTGGCTCGGTACCGGCGACACCGGCACCTAGCAAGCTTGGCGCTGGATCGGTACAGACAACGCCAGCAGCGGTAACCTCCCCTTCTCCGCGAAAGCCAGCCTCAGCGTTGCCTCCATCAACGCCGACCCCTGCTTCGGTCAACAAGGCGAAAGCATCCGTACAAGCCTCGCCCAGCAAAAAGTCGGCCGCACTGCCTGCGAATCAACCACAGCCACTCGCGGGTCCATCAAATCCCCGACAAAGCGAGCCGATCCTCGATCTAGACGACTTTGAGCCCGTCAAGCCAAAGCATAAAGCTAAAGGTGCACGTCGATCATCCGCCGCTACTAGACCGGACGGCGGCAGCAATAGTAAAAACTCCTCGCCGGGTCCATCCCGCACCCCACAGGCGTCTCTCCAGGTGCCAAATGGGAATGGGCACGCGCACGGACACAAAGCCGGCTCGAGCGCATCGAGCGTCTCGGGTGGAGACGAGGAGCGAGAAACGGAATGGCAAAAGCGGCAGAGTGAGACAGAGGCGATGATCGCACAGCTGCGTGCAGAGATTGGCACGGCGAAAGCCGAGGAGGGCAAAGCGAGAGCTGACGCTGAGAGGGTCAAGGATGACGCTGAGAAGCGGCTTCGCGAGGAGCTAGACCGGCTCGCGCAGGAGCGCGAGGCGCGAGATCAAGAAATCGGACGCCGAGAGGCAGATGTGCGTGCTGAGCCGACGCCGCTACCTTGCTGACATGTTGCAGCTGCAATTGAAATTGCAGAACCTGTCGGCGCAGTACCACACGCTACAACAGCGGCATGCGGCGCTCGAGGCTGCTTACTTTGAGCTCTCGAAACATACGCATCCGAACGGGTTGCCTATACCAGGCGCGTCCCCGCATATTGGGCCAGGGCAGGGACCGATGCCCGTTTACCCTATCGCAATCCCGATGCCTTCGCCGATTCCACTGCGACAGCCGCCCAATGGGCATTACGGCTATCCCTCGCCCATCTCGGGTGCGCCGTACTCGCCCGCGCACAACGGCCAACCCTTCCTCCACGCACCGCCAAGCTATCGCCGAACATCGGGCGTATCCCTCGCTGGGCCACTGACACCTGGAATGGGCTCCGGTCCAGGTCAAGGCAGTCCTTATAGTCTTTCGCCGCTACCACAAGCGCAGACCAACGGCGAAAAGGCCGAGATGAAGAAGAATGTCGAATGGTCGGTGCTCAAGCGGAACCCGAATGGTCGATCGTTCTCAGAGGCGGAGACGGACTCGGCGTCGGGCACGGGCTCGACAAAGGCGTCGAGTAGCGATGCGGGTGGGCAGGACGATACGATCAATCATGGCTTGGGGATGGGTGTGCTCGAAGGCATGCGGGATGAGTCGCCAAGTCGGCCGCCGACGGAGCCGGTACAAGAATTAGGCACAACGGCCGTGAGCGAGACACCGACTCCACCGTCAGATCACGACGAGCTCTCCCCGGATCCCGATACCGACGGCGCCGAACTGTTCCCACCCGTGTTCCCCTGTGTTTCGCACACGCGCGAACAGCTCGCCGAGCTCGCACAACTCCAAAAGACGGCAGCGGAACAGGAACGCGGCCGGCGCGCACAGCGCCAACAAAAGCGTAAAGACTCGCTCGGGGTGCTGAGGCAGCCCGAGATGCCAATGACGCCGAGTCCGAGCGCGAGCCCGTCTCTCAGGGGCCGGAGTGCGGTCGATCTGCTGGCGGACGACGAGGGGGTGAACTGAAGACCATCTGCACGGCTTATATACACTGCATGCATCACTGTGGGCTCCTCCGAACGGCTTTGCTGGTGCGTAGGTGGACCATCTCGAACGTCTCGGGACGGGTTTGAGCTGCAGTTGGTGTTGTTGGTGACTGCTCTACAGCAGGTTGAACGGCTACTTGGCGCACTGGTGCTGGAGTCGTCTCGGCAGGCCAGTAGTAGTCTTTTGCAGACTGCGCGAGCATCATGAGGATCTTGTACATGCGTTCCGTGTGCGCATACCGCGACATGAGATATCGGTCCGACGCGCCGTTGAGGCTGTACAGCGCGGCAATGTCGTGCGCTAGCGGTGCGCCGCCAGCCGCTTGACACAGCGCGCACGCCTGTGCAGGCGCTGGGTTCGGGTTTGGGAGGGGCAAGCTTAGCATGGTGTTGGATACGAGTTGGGTTAGTCCGGGTGCTTCTGGCCGCCATGGGCGGAGTATGGACCCCAGGATGCGTGGAAGGCCAACATCCTTTCGGCTGGGCTACTGACCGGCAGGGTCGCCAGTCGGTCCGCCAGCCAACGTGCAAGTCTTCCCAGAATCTACTCGTGTGGATCTGAACAAGGGTCCTTGAAGCTACGATACATTTCTCGAGCATACAGCAAGCTACTTCTTGCAATCTATAATGCAGTCGTTCTGCGCGCACATTGCTTCCTGTCTCAGTGTGCATGATTGTGCGCGTGCTTTTGGTGCTTGTGAGGATGCGCGTGGTGGTGGCGGTGATGATGATGCTGATGCCTCGAACCGTGGCTTTTCGACATGTTCCCGCCATGGGCCCCATCGGCGGTATCTAGTCCACATTTCCCGGTCCCAGGGAAGCCAGGCGCACTCTACGTCACATTAGCATCTCCTCGCGTGAGCCAGGCAAGCACTCACGGGGTCAATCTTGGTCCACGGACGCGGGAAAGGCGGGCGACTTTGCTGCACATCCTTTTGTTTTGGCTGCTTCGACTTGAGGAAGAAGACGAAGTACAGACTGTTTACAACACACTTGCGGATCCTGGCTGCTCTGCCCTTTGCGGTCGGTAGCGCTGTCGGTGCGGGTTCTTCAGTCCAGGCATCGAGTCTGGCCTCGAGCAGCTGGCTTGGCTCGCGCTTAGCTTCGACCTCTATGCTGGGTTCGAGAGATGACGAAGGGCGCGGTCGGGGGATCGTGCGATCCCACCATCGTTCTGAAGGACTCGGGCTCGGCTTTGGTCGTGGAGTGAGGATCGGCACTGGATCACCCGTGCTGACGCCCGAGAGTCGGCCCCAAGCGAGGTCGAATTCCCGATCAGAGAAGAAGAGCGACTGTGGGATGATCGAGTCGCGAAGCCGAGTTGTGAGCGGGCGAGCCTGGGGACGGCGGTGGGCGTCGAGAAGCACGGTCGTGGACGTCGGTGTGGCAGACCTCGTGGTTGATCCTAGCGTTGGGGATTCGAATGGCTCAGGAGAGGTGATTAAGCGGCTGTCATTCGCATGGTGCTTGTCGCTCGTCGGTGGGATAGCGGGCCGTCGTTCAGGACCCGCACGGGCCCTTGGACCCGGCTTGCTGAGCTTGCGCCGGCGCGGTCCCGGAACCGCATGGCGTTGGGTGCTGTGCCAGTGCCGCGCGTCCCCAGCTTGATGCGCCGTCATCTTATCACCTGGCTTGCAGTCGTACGGGCCAGTGATCAGCAAGCGGCCGAGCCCAGTCTTCGCTGGGCTTGAGCTCCGCCCAGGACGCTCCTTTCAACGTCGGCCCAGGGAGGCGTTTCGACTGCCTTTGTGTGGGATCTCGGGTGACCTATGAGGTTGTTATCAGCTTGAAAGGAGAGCATTGAACGTAAGTCAGCATCTCGGTGCGAGAGGTGAGTTCGAGCAGGTCCCTTGCGCGCAGCACTAGTATACAGTCGTTCAGCTCGTCTCTCTATCCATCAGCTAGAGCTCGGAAGTCGCACTCGAGGTAATCAGTACGACCGATATGATGCGAGGCAGAGAGGTAGGGTGATGTCACGCCTCGCTGCAGTGACGCAAGGATCGTCGCCCAGGATTGCATGTAGCTGTCCTGCAACCGACTCTGACGGCCCACCGTGCCCTCTTCCACCTCTGATTGCTGCAGTCGTCGTCGCTGTCGTCTGCAATGTGGCCGAGCCAAGATGCTGTCGGTGCTGCGGGTCATGACGTGAGTGCTGCCAAGATGACGTCGTACGCTGCCCTGGCACCATCCGCCAACGTCTCAAGCTGACACCACCACCACCAGCTCACCGACAACCACACCGAGCTCAAGCCTCTCCCGCCAACACCCGCCATGGCTTCGTCAGGTCAACGACCGTCCCTCGGCGCCGTCGACCCTCCCATCCCGGTCGACAAGACTCAGAACCCGGCACCCAAGATCCCAAACCCGTTCGCGTCGGCAGACCACCCGCATGCAGACAAGTACGAGACCGCACCGCCGCCAAACCAGCCTGTAGCGCCGCCACCAGCGGACACGGCGCAGCCCGAGATGGGCCATGAGCACCCAGATAACCCGGGTAGCCAAGCTGATGCCGTCGCGGCAAAGCAAGACGAGAGCCTCGTCGACACGGTCATGAACAGTCTCCCGAGCATCTTTACGCATACCCCTGACACGAGCGTTCAGCAGCCAGGAGAGGTGCCGACGACCGGCCACACGCACAGGCACCACCACACCGAGCTCCCACCGCTGCCCCCCGCCCCGCCCTCGCGCGTCCTCGGTCAAGGCTACTCTGTCAACCACCCGGTCCCGACCGTACAGTCGTATGCCGAAGAGCGCAAGCAGCATGACAGGGACGCTCAGGAGTATCACCGCGTCCTCGACCAGCAGCAGCGCGAGCGCGAAGAGGATGAGCGGGAGGCCAAGGCCCAACAGAGCAACGCCGAACAAGACGGCGGCGACGACGGCGTGCAGGAAACGGCTGTAGTTGGCTCAACTGGCGGAGGCAAGCAGCGCCTCCACCACCGCAAGAATGCACCCAACGCAACCAAGGGCGCAACTGAAAAGTCGGAAATGATGGACCGCATGAACGCCAACAAGGGTCAGTGGCACCAATTCCAGTCGGGCCATCACTGACCGTGTCCCGTAGAGGACCCTATCACCCGCATGAAGGGTACCGGCTCCAAGAGTGAGCGCCGTGTCCGTGACCCAACAACCGGCGGTGAGGTGCTAGTCAAAGATATCGACCCCAAGAGTGAGTACAGGCGTTGTTGTCTAGCACAAGTCTCACACCGCACAGACTTTGCTCAGAACACCATCGCAACCGATCCCTCCAACGTCTTCCTGCACCCTTTCCCGCCGCCTCGCCCAGCCTCGCTCGACTCGCTGCTCAACAAGCTCTCGCTGCTCGAATACGGCGCCGGCATCGGCCTCTTTTTGATCTGGCTAACCGTTGCGTTCGGTAACGGGTTTTCCCGCTTCATCTGGCGCTCGACTCTGTGCGCCGTGATCGGTGGTGGCCTCATGACGGGCATGAGTCTCGTCGCACGGGGTCTCGAGAAGGAGGTCGAGCGTGTCCGTCACGACATGCACCGCCAGCGTGGTGAAATCTTCTCGCCTCCGACGCCAGAGTCGGTCGAGTGGCTCAACGGGCTGATCAAGCTTGTCTGGGGGTTGATCAACCCATCCATGTTCATCTCGGTCGCCGACATGATTGAGGATGTCATGCAGGTGAGGCCGCGCGTCTACAATCGTGCGACATCCAGCGCTGACATGATCGACAGCAATCGCTCCCTGGTTTCGTGGATGCCGTCAGGATCTCGGACCTCGGTCAAGGTGCGCACTTTCGAATCGATCAGCGCAGCATTGACGTATCGCAGGCACCAATCCGTTCCGCATCACGTCGATGCGCGCACTCGCCGACGAGCCAGGAGACAAGGGCTACCCGAAAGAACACTGGATCAACCAAGGCCAATCCGACGTCAAGTCCAAGGACACGGCCGGCAAGGAGATTGGTGACGACCAGGCCGGCAGCTACTGTAACCTCGAAGTCGGGTTCACATATCAGGCGTTGCCGGGTCAGGGACAATCGCTTCGCGCGAAGAATATTGTATGGCAAAGTGACAATACCCAGACGAGGTGCTGACGGCGACGCTGTAGCATCTGCTCATCGAATTCTTCTTGGGCGTCTATGACTGGCTCCATATCCCGATCCCTATCTGGATCCAAGTCGAGGGCGTCACGGGTGTCGTGAGACTGCGTGTCCAGTTTATCGTGCGTACGAATACAACGTGCAACGAGGTCACTGCTCACAACAGCTCAGCCGGAACCCCCTTTCGTCCGCAACGTACGTCTCGAGTCCTATCGCTGCGTCATTGTAGCTAACAGCTCCCATAGCTCACCTTTGCCCTCTGTGGTGTGCCCAGCGTCGAGGTTTCGGCGATCCCAATGACCAAGATGCTGCCAAACTTGCTGGATCTGCCGTTCATCTCATACTTTGTCAAAATGGCCATCGCTGCCGGTGTGAGCATTGTCTCGATGCGCACAATTACCACTGACCACGGGTTAGACTGCCGAGCTGTGTGTGCCCAAGTCCATGACGTTGAACCTGCAAGAGCTGCTCGGCGGCTCGGCTGTTGGCGGTGCGTATGCTGTGGCTGGCTTGGACCATGCGCTGATGTCGAGTAGACACACGCGCGATCGGTATCTTTGTCGTCACCATTCACCACGCCGAGAACCTAAAGGCAATGGACAACAACGGCAAGTCGGATCCCTACGTTGTCCTCGCGTATGCCAAGGTGTGTACATGCGCAATCACCCGGTACGATAACTGACGCGTGCGCAGTTTGGCAAGGTGGGACCTCTCGGAACACGGCTTGAAACCTACTGATCGCGTTCAGCCGCTGTACAGCACCCGCATCATCACCGAAGACCTGAACCCCGTATGGGAGGAGACGGCCGTCTTGTTGCTGACATTGGACGAGGTCAAGGGCAAGGAGGACCTAGCCGTCATGCTTTGGGACAGCGACAAGACTAGCGCCGAGTGAGTGGAGCGCGCCTCTTCCGATGGATCAAGCTGACTTGGCGTAGCGACCTCGTCGGCCGTGTTCAGATTCCCGTTTCCGAGCTCATGCAGAAGCCGAACCAGATGATCCGTCGTGAAGATGGCTTCATGGGCTTTGAGGATGCCGACGACATGCCAGGTCGGTGCATGGCGCTATGGCGAGTATATCGCTGACAGACTCGGCAGGCAAGCTGCACTGGAGCATTGGCTACTTTGAAAAGGTCAGTTCCGACCGCCGTTCCCGCGATTCTTTGGCTGATAATCCAAGGTCGAGCTCGTCAAGGAACTCGAGCGAGAACCGACACCGGAAGAGGCCAAAGCTGCGCCCGAGCCGTTCAGCGCGCCCCAGCACGAGATGCGCCCTGACGATGCCGCCCCGAACCCAGCCAAGAAGGACTTGCCGCCGCCACCGCCTGACGTCGAAAAGACGCGCCCGGACCCCAAGTACCCCTCTGGTGTACTCAGCGTCATTTTGCACCAGGTGGGCGAACCAAGCTGCACATTCCTTTGGCATTGCTGATGCACGTTTAGGTCAACAATTTGGAGCGCCAGGACCTCAAGGGTGCGTCGGGCAAGAACCGTGAGGGCGAGGCCGGTCAAGACACGGACGAACCGTCAGAGCAATCGGACAACTTGCCTTCTGGCTGTGAGTGTACCGCATTAGTGGTTACAATACTCATGTTTGTTCAGACGGTGAGATCATTGTCAACGATGACTTGGTCTACAAGACGCGTGTGAAGCAGGTCAGTACGGCGTAGTGAGGATTGACGGTTGCTGATGCTCACGGCAGTACACGACGAATCCTTGGTTAGCCTCTTGACACTAGCATTGCTTTTGCACGAAGCTAACATAACACGCCAGGTTTGAAGCAGGTACCGAGGTGAGCGAGCGCGCAGTCAGCATCAATTTCTGCTGACATGCTTGCCCAGGTCTTCGTGCGCGACTTCACCAACACTGTCGTCCGGGTCGTGGTGCGAGACAGTCGTCTGCGCGAAGCCGTATGTGGTGGTGACGCGAGAGGGACCCCTAGCTGATCGAAGCAGGACCCTATTCTCGGTATCGTCAACGTCCGTTTGTCCGATATTTTTGCCCAGTCTTCGTCCGTCACCCAGGTATGTGACATCGCTTGTCTAGAGTCATTACGTTGACGACCACAGATGTACGCCTTGACTGAGGGCATCGGGTTCGGCAAGTGCGTAATGTTTTCAACGAGATGTGGAAGCGCTGACAGTATACCAAGGGCGAACATTAGTTTCGTGTTCCGCGGCATGAAGACCACGCTGCCGCAGAACCTGCGCGGCTGGGAAACCGGCACTCTTGAGATTCAGGATGCGTCGATCGAGGTCAACCAAGACAAGCGAGAGCTGTACAATGCCGAAGCGACAAAGCTCCGAGTCGTCACTCACGATTCTATGGAGGTGCTGCCTAAGAAGGTGGCTGAAGTCGCTGGCAACACTGTCCACTGGTCGTTTGACGAGCTTCGCCTGCCCGTGTACTCGCGCTACTCGTCGTCGGTCATCTTCGAGCTGGGTACCGGTTCGACCGCATTGAAGACATTTGGCATCGGTGGCAAGCCTGACGCGATCGCTGTGCTCTGGATGCAGGACTTGACGGGTACGTTTATCGAGAAGCTAGCGGTCTGGCTGACTCTGTTACAGACGACGTCGAGCAAGAAGTGCAGCTACCTATCCTCGTCGGCCCCAACCTTCAGGTCCTGCGTCAAAACGTCATCAACGATCAGGCCAAGAAGCACCACGAGTTTGAGATCATCGGCATGTTGACCGTGCGCCTCAAACTCGACTCTGGCTTGGATGAGGATCACGAGGTAAGTCTCTCTGCTCTTACAGTGGTAATGCTGACTACGCGTGATCAGCAGAAGCTCAAGCTCGGACAAAGCCGTCGCCATGCCCTTGAAGCCTAGTATGTCCTTGCACAAGTGCCGACTAGCGCAACTCATCGTTTTCAGCGACCATGTCGAGGGGGAGGCTCGCATTGCCGAGCGCAACGCACATGCCAACGATGACGGCGTGATTGACAAAGAAGAGCGGAAGGAGATTGAAAAGGCTCGCAAGAGACAACTCGAGTCGCGTGGCCGCGGTCCTGCGCAGATCAAGGCGTACCGCTCGGGCAAGTGGATGTTGAAGGTGCGTGCCCCACCGCATACGCGGTTGAAGTTTACACCCATGCAGGGCATCAAAGACCGCATTATCCCGGGCAACAAGAGCCGTGAGCGTGAGTCGGCTGTCTTGCAGCGAGCCGAGCTGACTTCTTGATAGCCAAGATTCAGACCGAAGCGTAGTTATACACGACTGTAGAATACAATGCAAGTAATGACACACGACACCGTGGCCCCGCTGTGAACTTGCGACAGTGGGACTGGCGCGCTTGGACGATCAAAGGACGATGCAACCTACCTCCCACGAGACGTCACGTATATAATGCACGACGTGTTAGGAGTCTGAGTGAGAGCCTCGGCAGTCCCAAATGTTTACCGCTACGCTGTTTGTATTTCTCGCGATGACCCTGGAGGCGATCGCGAGCGACTCGAAAGTATACGAGTCCAAGGGCGGTCTCTATCCTTACGTCGTGCACGAGCCAGATGGTGATCTAGGTGTGTTCAGTTTGATGTAGCTCGATTTTGACTCAAATTTGCAGCAGCTCAATGACTGCGGAGCTCAAACCGCTTGGCTTACCTATTACGACGAATCAGTCAAGCATTCCGGTGCCAAGCTGACGCTGACCGATGTGCCGTTCACCGCCTCCCTGTACTACTGGCTGGGCGCACAGAGCCGCAACCAGACTCAAGTGCAGCAGCCAGAGTTTTGTTACGACCTCGCCGGTGTCCCGGGTGAGGTGCGTTATGAGGGCGACTCGTCAAACGGTACAGTAAACGAAAGCTCCGTGGCTGCAAGTCCGACAAAGACCACGCAAGTGGACAAGAGTAGTTGTGGGCGCTTGCATCGACGCTACCGCTGTTAATTTGTTTTGGCTCAACCGACGGGTAGAATATATGACTACGTTGACAATTCGATTCACGAATCCGAAGCCCATACGATCGCTGCAGTCGTCGCACATCAGTGGCGTCGTCGTGAACAGGCAGTTGTCCGGACGCTCATTGAGCATCATCCCCATCTGGTGCCGATGGCAAGTGCGCCAGTCGTCGCAGAGTAGTCGGTCATCGCCTGCTGAACGGTAATGCTTGGCAGCACTAGTGTTCGCGTTTGCCCCGAGGGAAAGAAGTGCGACATGGCCCGTTTGTCAGTGCGTCCGCTGCGACCACCTCTTGCGCAAAGCTGAGCATTCGTCTGGCTTGCCTACGTGGATGACTGCATCGACGTCCGGCAGGTTGAAACTACAGCCAAGTCCACCGGTTGTACACTCAATTCATCAAACGACGAGCTCACGGCGGAATGCGACACTTGACCCACGAGTCCCGGCCATGTTTCTTCGTTTCCGCATGACAGTTCCGTGTGGTCGTGAACAGAAGTTGCCCGCGTGTCGGGCCAGGATACTTCCATTATCTGATCCATGAGTGCGGTCGAGACGCAATAAAGCTTGAGGCCCTTGGCGTTGATCGCCAGCTCGGCGTTATCGAAAAGCGCCGATGATTTGACTTCGGGCTCGGGTGGTGTACAGCGCTGCTGACGGCAAACTGCGGTAGCCGTGAGCAGGAAACTATTCGAGATGCCATAGCACTTACGCTTTATCAAGCTGTCATAAGTCAAGGGTTCTTGATGTCCAGCGGCGTGTCCTTGGACCAATCCCTCGCCGGCAGCATCGTAAAGCTCTCCTGCGCCCTGTCCTGAGCCTGTATGGTCCTCCCCACCGCTGCCATCGATTGGGCCACCTCCAGCACCTGTTGATCCACCACCGGCAAAACCTTGGTAGCCAGTGGATGGGCTGGCCTTGTCCGCGCCACTGCCGCCGGGACCTTCATCGCGGTCCATTCTTGATCCTCCTTGCTGACCCCCTCCGGGTCGGTGATCGGCGTTCAACTTGGAGGCTCCAGTGACACCGGTCTGTTTCCGAGTAAGGTCGAGTCTAACGGAAGCCAGAGCCTCCTCGTTATCACCAGACACGTCGCAAGCCCGCCGATGCCACTTGCTTGCAAACGCCAAAGTACTTTGTAACAGAGGCAGCCGCCCCTCACGCGCGGGAAGGGTGATTGAGCCTCCAAGAGCACGGGCATACAAAGCGTAGTTGTGAAGCGCAGTTACGGCAGTCGAATCGAAGAGGTCTGGCCTAGCTGACAGACTCAGTTCCGTGTTGATGGCCTCTTGTAGCGGGATACCAAGGATCTGATGCGCGTACGTGGCCAGGATGTTGTCCTGCATCAACCACTCCGACATCCGGAAAGGTCCCTGTATGTCGACGGTCGGTTGTCTGACCTCGAGCCAGATGACGTCTGACGCAACGGCAAATAGCCGCGAGAAGTACGGGCCCGTGATGGCCAACCCGTTCTGGCAGTTCATCATGTCAAAGGCTTGTCCGAGATAGAGCGCTGCTTGCACAATGCACTGCCTTGCTAGCKTTGCCGCCGTGGCTGCAGCCTGTTGAGTGGCTTCTTCGTACTGTTGACGTTTCTCCGGAGAGGCGTCCTCTGCGGGCTCGGCGATCAGGAGGAAAGCCTTGATTTCAGTCGAAGCAAGGAGTGTCTTGATGTCGCCAGAATTCAGGAATATGTTGACGTCGGGGCATCGAGTGCCCGATCGCATGCTCGAGACCGAGAATCCACCGGCGGTAGGCGCAGCGGCGGGCGCAGCGGTGGGCGCAGTGACTGGCGTAACGAGTGCAGTTGGAGCTGTAGTCTGGTCCACTTGAGCTGCCGTGTCGTCTGTTATAGATCAGTCGACGTTGAGCGAGATATCGTCGCCGGAACTGACCTAGCTCCCTAGATCTGTGTGTCGATACATCTATAGTCATGAGCATCTTGAGCGTTTCCACGTTTTCGCATCTGATTCAACTCACAGGTTCCGTATCGCTGTGGGGCCGCTCGACGCCTTTTCGGTAATGGTTTCGCTTCGACTTTGGAAGAGAGATCTGTGTATTGTAAGCAGTGCTAGACAGCGGCTGTGGTACCGACCAGGTTTATAAGCATCTTCAGCTTTGGCTCGCTTGGCCAATTGCAGCACCTCCTCCCTGTCCCTCTTTCTCTTCAAACGGACGCGCTCGTATGCTTGGTGCCAAGAAGTATCCCTGAACGAGATGACACCAGGGCCTCTGCACGATGCGAGATCGCTATCAGCGTCCACGTGGAGCACTGTGCGGAACTTTGCGTTGCGAATTGGCTCGATGACAGCCTCAAAGGCATGAGTGATAGCTTGGCGCCAAGTTGGTACGGGTAGCTCACACACGCTTGTTGGCTCCGCAATCATTTTAGTCAGGCCTCGCCGCAGTGCTTTGAGGATGTCGGTACGTTGAGAGGCACGTGTCTCGGCTGTATCCTCGAATTCGCTCGGATATAGCGACGAGAGGGTCGTGCTAGTTTCCGGGACGGCCACGTCTATCATAGTTGAAGGTGCTCGGTGGCCGTAGACAAGGATCGAGACGCCGACTCCACGTTACGGTGGCCCGGGAGTCCCAGGATGAGATTTGATTCCGCTTCGAGTCGAGCAGCGGTCGAGCTCGCATTCCACCATTTACCTACTAACCAGTAGGCCTTATACTGACTCCTACTGACTTGACCCACTAATGAAAGCTGTAGGGAATCATCTCAACTACATATACGCTGCGTTAGAGCGCTGGATTACGAGGCCTGGGGCATGAGATAGGTCATCCCTGACATTTCGTCTGTAAGTCGACATTTTGCCTTGTATCTCTGCATCCAGAGCAGCTAGCTGATATCCAAAGACATTCTCGGACTCCTCGCAATCCCCTCTATCATCCCACACGGCTAGATCACCCCTTGGTGCGCTTTTTAGAGGCGAAACAGACGTCTCCTGCTGATCATCCTACAGGTCTGTCAAGGTGGATAACTTATGATCTAGGACAGCTAGCTAACTTCCGAAAGCATTCTCAGGCTCGTCTCAATCCTCTCTATCATCCCACCAGGTTAGATCCGTCATTTGTAAGCTTTTCAGAAGCGAAATAGACGTCACATGCTGATCATCCTATGTGGAACCTGTCAAGGTGAATAACTTATGATCTAGGACAGCTAGCTAACTTCCGAAAGCATTCTCAGGCGCGTCTCAATTCTCTCTATCATCCCACCGGGTTAGATCCGTCATTTGTGAGTTTCCCAGAAGCGAAATAGACGTCACATGCTGATTTAATAGGTCTTGTCTTGGTGAGTTTACCTTCTTCAGAGCCTATGCTGACCTTATTCTCTTAGATCCTCACGCTTTCAACGCTTACAACGCTTGAGATGGCTGAGCAGTGAGTTATCTGAGGTCTTTTTGGCTTGAGCTTCGGTTTTTGCGGTTTTTGCTTCGTCTGCTTTGCTTTGCTTCAGAGACATGCCGACTTATACTTGAGTGTTTGAGTCGGCCAATGTCTCTGAGTCACTTGCTACGTCTCCTCCCAAGCGTGATGTGCTGCCAGGTACGCCCGAGTTTACCTTGAAAGCCATTGCCAAGGGATGTAGTCGGCTTGCAAGTTGACGGTGTTGACAGCGTGTCTCCAGCCTTGCCAGTGTGCAGTGACGATGCAGTGGCTGCCAGGTACGCCCGAGTTTACCTTGAAAGCTGCCGTGTTGTCAATGCACATAGGCAGTCTCTTGAGACACAGTGAGGCCCTTGTACGCCCCGTTGACGTACCGGTGGGTGTGGGTGTACTAACCGCCTGGTTTCTGGATTTATGGCATCCTACCTTGACTCGTTGGCGCTCTGAGCAGCAACCGTCTGCTATCATGTGACCTAGCTCTGATCATACAAACCCGCCCCTAGCCTTGCATGCTTGCGTGCATGTTCGCTGGTTGACTTGGGTCCCTGTACAGACACCCCCCTGAAGTCGGAATGGCTCCGACCGCTCAGTTGGGTTTGAAGGCACGTGAGTTATGCAGTTGGATGTTGAGTTATCATGCGGTCACCCAGCCCATGACCTCAGAGCGGTTAATACAAGGGAAACACTCCCATTGTCTTGTGTTGATCTGTATCATCCTTGGCAATGGAGCGGACGTCGGGTGATTTCGTCTGTTTCTGGTCTGACACCAGCACAGAGAACCTTCAAAGCGAGCTAAGCAGCGTAAAGCCGCTGTCACCGCTATGAAGAAGGAGATCTATGACGCGATTGCTTGCAATGCACCTTTGACTCAAGTGCAAACTGCATTCCGAGCAAAATCGCGCAAGAAGCTGGCTAAGCTGCATGATCGTCCTCTTGGTATGTGGTATACGTCAGGCATTGTGACTTGTCTGAGATAGTACTGCAGAGACCATGACCTTGTCAAGCCTTGGCACTTCGTCTACGGATGCTGCACACTTCTGTCAAGGCACTCGGTCGCAAGACGGTGTCATGGGGCTAGTCAACAGTATCCTAGACAAGCGCAGGTTGGGGGATATCAAGTCCTTTCAGCACGTCAGTGCCGACAAAGAGTATGGTGTGCCGTGCAACACCAAATGTATGTTGCATGCTCTGCAGAATGACGGGCAATGACTGTGTGCAGACCGCTACAATGTCAAGACACAGACACAGCCTGCGAGGCAACTGGCTTTGCCGAAGTGGTGGGCACTGCACTATCCGAAGCTGCTCAGCCAGAAAAGCATCAAACGTCTGATCGATGCACTTGAGGATCTCAAGAAGCTGAAGGTCTTTCATACGATTGAAGCCGAGGACACTTTGTTGGATACAATCAAAGTGGACAAGCATGCTTCGTCAGACAAGTCCAAAAAGTCTGACAAGCGTGCTGGCAAGCACCGTATGAATTTCGTTGGCAGCTGGCGACGTAGTGCAGCAGAAACCTTTGCAACAGCAACCACTTTGGGTGGCATTGGCACTGGTAGGTTTCTGCTCTGCTTTGCGTCATCATTCCATGTGGTGACTGGTTGGCAGCTGCAATCAAGACCGAGGCAGACCAAGAGCTAGCAATGAAGAAGTTCCACGCAAGCGTGGCATTGATGGAAGCAATCACACTATGCTCGGAGCCAATTCGACGGAAACTTGAACGGGATGATCCTGATGTCCTTGCTCGTATGTTCACGTACGTTTGTGTTGGAGCAGCCTGACTATGGCTGACTTGCTGGAGTGTCCGAGACAATATCCGTGACACACCATTTCTCCCCGGAGCCCTGGATACCCCTGATCACCGTAAGGTGTTCAGTATGGGCGGCCTTGGCGGCACAGTTGCTTTGGCTGTGGGACACTCAGTCATCCCGCACCTGGACGAGAAGGATGATCCTCGCCTCTATTCCATCTTCATCTACCTTGGATGGGAGGGCAACTGGACGGATGGCTCCGGTGGCCTTTGCCTTCCGCAGCTGAACATGATCGGGGATGCCAATCCAGGTGAGCTTGTTACCGCAGTACTGCTTGCTTTTTTACCATTGCAGGTGACGTCTTCTTGGTCCAGACAAGTGTCCAGACCCATTGTTCAGACGTTGTGGACCCCAAAGAGGTCCGGCACCGTGCCATGGTGACCTTGTTCCATGACGTCCTGGCAACCACCCACTACGACGACACACACCAAGAAGAGGAGTAGATTGTGCAGGGTATGACATGTATTACATTCTGCTACGTGCATAGCTGTGACAGTGGTTCATAGACCCATGGCAAAATTGCACTGAACACGTCCCATGACGTCTCAAGTGACCTCCTTGGGCATTGAGATCCCAATCCCCTTGCTGCATCTTCGCACACCTTCTCCTCCTCTTGAGTAATCCACCGAAGGGTGGCATGTGTGTCTGCGTGGCAAGCAAGCTCCTCGACAGCTGTTCTTCCCATCTCGGGTATGACTTGAAGGCACTGTGTGCCACCCCACCGCGCAAAGTCAAAGAAGATAGTGTCGCGTGATGCCCCAGATGGGTTGCTCTTTGCTTTTTGGTAGCGAACAATGTACGTATTCTCAAAACGCAAGTGATCATTAAGAGCTTCTTGCACCAGCGGAGCATAAAGCCAGTGGAAGATGATACTGCTCCTATCAGTCGTGGACACCATTCAGTATGCAGACTTACACGTGGACTTTGTTAGTGGGTATGAAAACGGATTGCTCACCGAGCGCAATGTGATGTTTGACCTTGTTCACCACCCGGTTCACCACACCAACCCATAGCCGCTCAATGGTGATGTTACGGGTGGATTTGAGGAAGATATGAGCTGGTACACTGTTCGCCCCAGCTACAGGGATTGCTGACATTGTCTCGCTACATTGCTCGTCAGCTCCTGGCTTAGGCTTGTAACATACAAACCGGAATGTGGTCTGACTGGCGTAAATGTCACTTGTTTCGGTGCCCCTGTCGCTTGCTATCTGTATAGGAAATCCTACGCACATTAACAAGTGTGTCATACACGGCCAGACATACCACCAAGTGCACAAACAGTACGCATGTACAGCCAGTGCGGGTTTGCGCTGAGACGATTTGATGGAAATGCGTGTAGAGCTAGCACGCGCCCAGAGTAGACATCCCGAATGCCGTAGATACCAAAGCCCCACCGGGCCAGCTTGTCGTGACCATCCAAAGACCACTGCTCGTTTGGTCCCAGACTGCAGATTGGACTTCGGTGAAGCTTCTTTGCCCCTGGACGACGAGCTGCAAGACCCAGAGCATCATGTTCAGCTAGTGCTTCGTACACCATTGACCTGCAGGCATTCATCAGTAATTCGCAGCAACACTTGCAAACCACATGCCTGGGTGCTACAACTCCATGAAGAAGACGTAACTTATGGTGTAAAGCCCGTACACCATCTCCATTTGCACCTCCTGCAACCGCGCGCTGCACTACTTGATTTACTGTGTCTTTTGACACGGTTCTAGTTCGAGCAGTGCTGATCCCCATAGACTTGATTGCACGGTAAAAGGCAGTTCTGGATCTATATGCCGTCAGTCAACATAGTCAATATCCAGTGCGTGTGCAACATACCCAAAACAAAGTTCTTGTCCATGCTCAATCTCCAGGCGCCGATTGATCTCAGCATAGCCTTTGAGACCAGCGTGATAGTAAGCCTGGATGATCTCTTTCAGTGCAGGGGTTTGTATAGCTGTGTAGCGTTAGGTGCGCAGCTCGCAATTCACAGTGGATTACGAACGAGCTGGCTGCTTCCCATTGCGTCCTGTTGGATTATTGGCCACAATGGTAGGTGGGTCTGTATTGCCTGTGTGTTCTTGTCTGCTCATGGTGTACCGTCAAGAGAGCAGCGAACATAGACATTGCTGCTGCGTCAAGTCAAACTGTCACGTGACTTTGCTGCACTATACATGACAGTTGCGCTCCTACTTTAACGACAGAACAGAGGAGAATTCCATGTCGAGAGTCTCCAATGCACCGATTGCAGGTGCCTCCCAAGTCACACCTTCGTTGCTGCCACCAAGGGATTGTGCAATGTCCATATCTGGATGCGCATGCAGCCAGAAGGGCACATCGCTTGCTTTCCACCGGTTCGCCTGGGCTCCACCATACTGGCAGGCAGCTTGCAACTCACGAGCAGATTGTACACGATCGCTGTCCTTTTTCCAAGGTTTCAGCTTGAGAGCCTCGCAGAGCGCGTTGCAATCATGAGTCTGCACAAAGCTAAGCGCAGGCTGCACTCCGGAATCGCCGATTGCAATGCCATGACCCGGGCTGCATGTTGTCAGCATAATTCCAAGCAGCTCATACACTGACGAGCTCAGCAGCGGATCAAACAGCTTGAAGCAGAGCTGCTTTGAACCATGAATTTTGCAAGCAAAGCCTACGTGTTGCGTCAATTCAGACCAAGGCTACTCTGAGAGATTTACCTTGTATGTCGGTTGCAATCAGGTTGCCGGAGGTCTTGTCTACCATCCAGTGTATCCAAGCATGGATATCACGGACAAGACGCTCGCCGATCTTGCTCTTGACTTCAAGACTTGTGTTTTCCTCGGGTACATACTCTGCGCCAAAGAGCTTGATGTCGGAGTTGAGGGTCTCGGAAAGTAAGGGCTCAAGGATCCAGCTGCGCGCAGGCAAGTCTCCCTCTGTGACTTCCTGGATAATGATTGTCTTCGTGATGGCAAAATCTGTGCAGCGTCAGTTAAATCTCTGACATGATTTCATTTGCGGCTTACTGTTTGCGTCTGCTGGGCATAACCGAGGTTGCTCATCCTGTAGTGCTTCAATGCTTGTCCGAAACTCCTTAGCAAAGCCGTCAAGCATGAGCGTCTTCTTGGCTTCCAACCAATTGAGATATAGGTGTGATGCCTCGGTGATTGCATTGGCAGAATGACCCGTCAAGCTGTAATGCCGCTTGGCAACCCACAACTTTCCATCAGATGCGACAAGCTGAGTATGTAAGCCAGGTGTACTACAGACAGTTTTGAAAGACCCACCCGAAATGCTTGCTTGAATGATCCCTCCGCAAAAGGCTTCAGGTCCATGACACCCGATTCAACTGTAGGTGAAATATAGTTGACGGCTTCAACCTTGCCTTTGCCCTTTGTGCGCCTTGTCCGAGGCACAACTTGCCGGAAGGCCACCGAGATCCTCTTGAACTGGACCACTTCGCTGATAGGAGGAGGTGGGGATGGGGATGGCGGCTGGAGTGTCAAGCAAGACCGGGAAATTGTAGAGGGAAAAACCGATGTGAGGATTGCACTTGCCGACACTGTCATTGCTCAGTTCACTTCGGTGAGCTGACTAAACTACCACATACGATTGGCCACAGAGTGGCTGCCTTGTCGTCTCTGTGACTGCGCCACAAGAGCTCTTGCACGTCCTGTTGGCTTCACAGTGTTGGACGGTAGTACAGATTTTTTGGCACGCTTGGCATGGTTGTCGTCATCTTCATACTCAAGAGTGCGCTTTGACTACGTCTGTTCAGCCAGAAGCGATTGACCTTAGCGATACAACACACCTGACGCATTGCTTGATCAACTCCGACGCAGATGTATAGGATGTGTCGACCAATGTGCTTTGCAAGCCCGTAAGGACCATTTACAACATCATGATGCCAAAAATGGACCAGAGGTTGCGCTTTGGCCAGTGCAAGCTCCTCTGCTAATAGCCAGGAGGGCTTGCCGGTGCTGTGAGGATGGGGTTGCTGAGAGACGACGGGCGTCGGCGCTCGGCGGAAGTCGCGGAAGGTTTAGATAGATCGGCGACGCGTGACGACTCTTAGCTCGCTAGGCGGAGCAGAGCTAGCTGGTACTCGAGAACTACTTAGAGTGCTCGAGGGTTTGACTTTAGTCTGTGGGTTGCGATAGCAATGGGTAACTGTTAGGATGTACAAAGGTGATGCATCTCTCGAGGCGCGGGACACATTATGACCCGCGGCGGTCGGAGCGCGCCGAGCTCCGCGATCTTCGAGCGTAGCGGCTAACGCCGCGTGCCGACCGCCACTCGCAGATGAGCGCCAAGCAGTACTTGCTTCGCAGTTGTGACTGCGTACTGATGGCCTCATGGCCTCTCGAGCGGAGCCTGCCCTCGTGTCGGCTACCCCGTCACAGGTGCCATCATGTAGGCCGATCTTGATGCTTGCCCTGTGATGTCTCAGTACCGTATCAGCTTGCTGTATATACCCACTCTTGCCAGGTGAAACCATACTCTGGTTCGCCGTGTTGCGACCATGCAGTCTCCACTCGATCAACAACCAAATCACACACTGCGTCCAAGTTCCAATTCCAATCAGCTTTAGTGTCGGGAAGCTGGATGGCCCATTTCTTGGCAATGTTGCGCTTTCCCTTGGAGATGTCTGGTAAGATCAGAGAATTCATAACGTCACACCTCTGACCTAGACTCACCCGAGACGTGGACTTCTGCCTTCACAAGTGCATGTTCCGGTAGGCCACCCTCACGAGGAGTTTTACCACGGATCATCCCGGGCTTAGGGAAAACCCTTGGCTCAGCATTACTTGCAGTTGGCCTGGTTGGTGCAAGACGAGTTGCGGTGAAGGTAGCGGCATTGATGCTCCTGTGCGCAACAATCCCCGACAGGCTAGGATGGCCCACTTCACCAGATGAGGATATACCTGTTGATGCAGGTGCTATGGTTGGTGTCATTGAATGAGCCACAGAGGTACATGGTTGCCTCACATGTTGACGAGCATGAAGGACAGTTCCACTTTGTCCCGCCAATGGCGAGACCGTGTGCACTGCACTGCATACACTGCTCTTGCTTGTCCTGCAATGATCGTGAGCCCTACTCGAATACGCCAGGTTCAACCCACACTTCGAAGCATCTTTAGGACAAGTGCATCGGCGACAGCAATGTGCAAGCTAATTGCATGGCATTTCTTGCAAGTGTCGTCTTTGAGCAGTGGGAAGCTTTTCTCGCAGATGTTGCATTGTACCATGTTGGTGTCTGGAAGGCATCAGTGACAATCTGTACAGAAAGCAGTGCTTCGTACCTGCAGAATGTCCGATCGGTGATGGGTAGGTAGATTGTGAGTAGATTGTGGGAATTGTCACGAACAGATGTTAGCTTTATACGGTGGAGTACTGCTCAGGCTCTTTGTTCAACAATGCATCTCTTTGCACTGTGTGTGCATGCTTGGGGTTGTTGTCCTGTTGTACATTGACTGCAGACAATAGTCGACGGTGCGACATCACGCGGAATCAAAATCCATCCTGGGACTCCCGGGCCACCGTACCACGTGGCACATGGTGGCAGCTGTAACAGGGGGCTCAATTATTCAGATCGGTCAACCCAGACCAGCACATGCGCAAGCACGAAGTATATACTGTATCACTTCACGCGCCTTACACATCCGCCTGCGTGTCGCCGATGTCTGATCCGTTGACACAGAAGCGCGCTTTGTCTAATGGCCGAATTGGTAGCGCTGGGCGCGCCCTTGCGGCGTGTCTGACGGAGCCAGCTTGTGCGCCGGGTCGATCGATAAAGCATAGCTTAGTTCCTGCTACTAGCTACATTTCACCAACGAATCCACAGGGATTCAGCTGAACAAGACTGACTGGCAGACGGCTCTCAGCGGAACACGTCGATATATTGTACGAGTACTCCCGGCTGCTAGCTACTTGCAGCTTCTGCGCAGCGACTTCGATGTGCGTGCTCGAACGGATGGCTACTTCAACAAGTGGATTGACTAGGCACTCTCGTATTCCTGAGTCTTTTTGTGGTTCCCGATGGGCAGACGAGGTCAGTCGCTCTACTACACTGACGCAGAGTATGTTGACGGTTCACAGCAGCGACTCCCGCGCATTTACAGACTGCATGCTGATGAAAAAGGATATTAATGCCCGCGGAGCTCATTCAAGGCCACGCCGTGAATTGTCGAGGACGTTCAACACCGAACTTATGGCTTGGGATGCGAATCAAGAGTGCCGGCGAGCAGCACAATGCGCACTGTCTCAAAGCGCAGTCATCATTACAATGATACCGTACGTCATTCAGCGTCTCCGCGCGGTAGGTGCTTCAGACGACGAGTTCGCCGTATGTTGGCGCTTGGCTCGGTCTCGGACGCGCTTCTTGGTTTCTGCACGACAATCCCGTATGGTCGCGGATCATCGTAGCCAGCAAGTCGAGTCGCGACAACTCCATGATCTGGGTGTTACACAAGCTTGCTCAGAGCGCCGCCGCGATCCTGAAAGCCACTCAGTGGTTCGCGAAGTGATTGTCATTAAGACCCCGAGTCGATCTATGACGCATATATAACGAGCAGGTCTTCGCCTGCTGCCTCTATCAATCCAACACATCACCCACTTCTTGAAGAAAGCGTGTCCCGAACGTGTTGCAGGGTTCACATTGACAGCCGGCCAACACCCGACGGTGACGATGTCGAGCTGCGCTTCAGCCCCGTTGGGGACCACCCCAGTGCATGGACTGAGCAGAAAGTGATAGCCACGTCCGTAGAGGTGACGATCTCTTCGCGCGCGGGGCCGTCCGTACAGCGCCTGGCTGCTTTGACGACGCGAGCCAGGGGGGCGATTGAGACGCTGCACAATACGTTGAATTCGTAGATTCCGAGTAGATGCAATGCCGGGTACTGCCATCCGAGTGTAGATTGCTCATGCTGAAGCCAGAAGGGTCGCAACAGCCTTGCCCGTGGCTGCTGCAGCCGCCCAGCCGGCCAAGACGATCATCGTCGTCTCGAGAGGTTTAGTCGGCAACAGTACTGAGCAGCTTCAGTGGATGTTGCTGGCATTCCTCAAATTCACCCACCTCTCAGGCCAAAGCCAGCGCTCATTCCACCCAGCAAGCGCGTCATGATCCACGTCTTGTCGGAGACGGGGCCAAAGACTATAGTGAAGTCGCGCAAGGCTTCTGGCGGTAGATGAAGCACGATCGGCGTTGGCAAGACGTGTGCGAGCGATAAAGTGCTGGATGCGCTGGATGGCTCCGTAACAGTCCATATGGAGATGATGAGGTGCAATAAGAGGGGTAGAAGAGATGTAAATGCCAACGTGAGGTTGACAAGGAGCAGGCTGGCCACCATGAGCTGCTACTGACTTTGGCGGGGACTCGCACTCACCTAAAGTTGGTTTTGCGTCCGTCCAGATCCTTGGATACGGGTTTGGTTTGGTCATTCATGACCGCCGCTTCGTGCTGGCTCTTGGAAGCCCCTTGCTTTGCGACAGAGCCAGACCGTGGCAGCCAACCGCGGAGGATCAAAGACACACTGGCCACCGCCGTCGTGGCCGAGTGCTGTGCAAGCAGCTCTATGGTGCATGCAGTTAGTATGGCTCCAGACTGAAGCCTGTACATACCGGTAGAAGCCAGTACGACGTCGTGTTGCAGACTTGATGCCGGCTTGTTGGCTTGTCTGCGTCAGACTGGGTGCACCACACCGAAACCAAACGCACTCATTTGCCTGACGCCTGGTAAAATCAGTCTATCGTCATCACACTCGGCAGCCAAGACTCACAGACTTCTGCCACTGCGTTCAGGACCAGCAGCCTGCACAGATCCCACCACAGGCCGAACGGCGGTCCGTGCGCAACGCCAATATCCTTCGATAGCCCGGCTGCTCGCTCTGGTTGCGTGTTACGGTTGAAGAGCAAATGCAGATACACGCGTGGCTTGAGCAAGACC
The DNA here is from genome assembly GCA_001599935.1 of Holtermannia corniformis. NCBI lineage: Eukaryota > Fungi > Basidiomycota > Tremellomycetes > Holtermanniales > Holtermannia > Holtermannia corniformis. Next base: position 399,266 of record BCIJ01000005.1, on the reverse strand, counting down.
AGGTCTAGCAGTAGGATTGTTGAAGGGTGTTCGATCAGTGGATCCAAGAACTGGTCGCATCTTGGCTATGCTGCATCAGCTCTGTACACAAGTCAAATGTGAGACTGTACTGACGCAGACGCCAAGACGGACGTTGGACTCTGAGGAGTAGGTTGTGTACAGGTGCTTGACGGGGAACGCACAGTGCACACAGACGGGCATGGCACCCTCAAAGTCGCGACCTTGTAGTCTGTGCAGTGTCGAACGTGTTCAGCTCGAGTGATCGCACATGGTCCTTTGACCGTCTGTCTTTTCTCGGACTGTGTTCCTACGCAGTCTGCCGTCTTCAGTCGAGGTGCATCGACCAATTCCTCGAGTCTACCCAACGCGATCGCCAGTGCCGTCGCCTGCGCGTGTTGTCTCGTCATCCTCCGAGCGACGACCACTGCCAAGACTGTTCCACCCCGTTCCTTTGTCACCGCCGACGTACATACGCCAGCGCCACAATGTCAGGCTTCATCCGACCGGCTCTCAAGCACTCGCTGTCCTCGCCAACACCATCAATGGGAGGCCCACCCACACCGGATCCCATCTTGCATACGCAACACTCGTTCTCGGGCCACGTTCAGTTCCCATCCGGTACGGCGGGCGATACACCATCACTGCACTCGGCCTTGGCAGGATCAGGACACCATCCGCACGAAAAGGGAGCTGGCTTTCCAAGGACGAGGACGAGCTCGAGCGGTGGCAATGGCATGGTCAGCGGAGGGTACCGAAGGAAGGTTGGGTTCGAGGCGTTTGAAGAGGCTGGAGACACTGCTCTGTTCGCGTACACTGTCCAGGTGAGTGACTGGAGTCGTGCGCATATCAGTTACTGAAGTCACCCAATAGGCCAAGTCGGAGGGCTACAAGCGATCTCGCAACACCCGCGTCTTTGCCGTCGCCGTCAGCCGTGACGAGTCGGGCTCGGATGCACTCGATTGGCTGATGGAGGAGCTTGTCGAGGATGGCGACGAGGTGGTGGCCATTCGTGTGATCGAGTTGGACGAGGGAGGTCAGTGCTCAACCTGCGGTGGGCGGCACTGAGCCCCGATACCAGAACGAACATCATCAACGGCCAAAGACGAGTTTCGAGATGAGGCTGGCGAGCTGTTGCAGGAGATCCTGGCGAAGAATGATGAGACAGAGGGGCGTAAGGTATGATCCATGGCTGGCGTATACCCACCGCAGCTCGCTTACATCTTGCAGATAAGCGTCATTGTCGAATTTGTTGCTGGCAAGATTACCGACTCGTTGATGAAGATGATTGCGCTATACCGACCAGACTGTGAGCTAGACTGGATACCTCTGCTTGTACTCTGAGCTCATGTCAATAGCTCTCGTTGTAGGCACAAAGGGCGAAAGAAGTCGATTGCAGGTGTGGGGCAAGGCGCTCGGCGGCGAGTGATTCGAGTTGTTACCGTCTCACAATGCTGAGCCTATCGCAGCACCCGGCATGGGCTCCGTCTCCCGCTTTGCCGTCTCGCACTCGCCCGTTCCTGTCATTGTCGTCCGGTGCGTCTCATCGTACCGTACATCAGCCCGAGTCACTGACGATCTTACACAGACCCGAGCGAAAAGTCAAAAAGACGCTCACAAAGCGACAAAACAACCCCAAGCGAGGCCAATACGCCGCTCTGGTCGGCAGCAGTGGTCTCGCGCTCTCGCGCAGTCGCAGTCGCTCCATCGGTGGTCTCAGCGAGGGTGCAATCTCGTCGTGAGCGGCGTGTAGGCATGCGTTACAGATGGTTGTACAATTACAGTTTGGATTCGGTCACCGGGGATGCGAAGCACACTACACCAGTCTATATACCGGAGCACGAATTACCACCCCGCGGATGCGTGTACCGGTGGGCCTTCGCTCTTTTCAGTCTTGGCAGCCGCTCGTCGGTTCTGGAACCTGATTGCGCGACATCAGTCTGTTCCTGTGTACGACTCACGACGGGGACTCACCAAGCTCTGACAAATGCGATCGACAAAGACAGTTCACCCGCGAGTTCGCGCTCGCGCTGCGCATCCGGAAAGTCTGATTTGTGCAAGAATTGTTCGTTCAAGCATTCAAGCTGTGGGATCGTCAAGCCTTGCGTTGAAGGCAAGGCTTCGATCCCGAGGTCATTGTTGGCTGCTATGGTCGCGAGCTGCGCAGCAGACATCTGGGCCGCTTTGGTCGTTTGCCGCCGGTTCTGGAACTGCGGCGTGTTGGAAGGTTGTATGAGGGGTTCAAAGGCAGGCACTCACCCAGATCTGGACGCTACGGGAAGTCATGCCGAGTTTCAGGGCTAGAGCGTGCCGTTCTTCCGTCGTGGGGAATTGGGTACGTTGGAAAACTTTGACGAGGACGGCTAGCTGCTCAGGATCGGCTGTCTTGCATCAGTGTCTATAAAGGGCCTCACGGCAGACGTACCTCGCTTACGCTTTGCCTTGGCTCGAGAAGGATCACCCATATCCGCCGTCGGTGGGTAATGCGGTGGAGGATGACCATGCGCATAGCCTGCTCCGGGGTCTGATCGATGCTGATGCTCGTACGGTGCGAACCGCTTGTTCAGCGTCGGGTGGTTCGCATGTCCAATGTTCCCAAGCGACGTCCGCCGGGTATAAGGGTCAAACAGGGATGGTCTGCGGAACCAGTACTCATAGTCTGCGGCTGCTGATGCCGAGTGTGAGCTCCGTGCGCGCTGTGGTTCGGGTGGCGAAGGCGAGCGGTATCGTGGGTTCAAGTTGCCCGTAGCTGATGCGACCGAGTCACGGCGCTCTGCGTTGTGCACCGGTCGGATCGGTCCCGGCCCCGGTGGACGATGTTCAGCAGAGTATTGGTTCAGCAGAGGCGGCGGCCGTGCACCAAAGCCTTCTGTCGAGTAGAGTTCGGACGCGCTGCCGATCGACTTGCGAACGCGGTTCCAAGCTGGGTGGGGATGGAAGTGAGGGTCATAGGGCGCCGTTCGGCGGTCCATTGCACGACTGAGGGCGTAGTCGTCGGTGCGCAGGCGGTTGAGAGGCGGCAGCATGGCTGTGCTCGTCGTCGAAGGCGCGTGCGACCGTGGGCTCGGTGTGGTCGACAAGGCGGGTGCTACGCCTCGCGTCAGTGACCCGCAATCGTGACAGACCCTGGACCTACACTGCTCAAGCTCGTCCTCCCCCTCTGCACTCGGTTCATGAACAGGCAGCCGCCTCACAAAGCGGGCCTTCGAATCGTCAGTCGGTTCAACCTTTACGGGACCAGGATCCGCTCGCAGCCTGTCCCCGTCGCCACGCTCTGGCGTCGCTTGTTGGCGCTTGACGCTACGTTCGAGATCGCTCATCGGGTTCCGGGATCCGCTAGGCCAATACAAGGCTTCTACGAGTGGCGGAGTCACTTTGTTAGCACTGAGGTGGTCGTTGAAGCACCCCAGGCCACTTTAATGCGTAAATGAACCTCTGTCGCGCATCCTTTCATGCCTTTGGGAGCGTCGCGTCGCAGCGTACGATTCCTTTGGATCGCAGGTGCGCCAAAGGTGCGCGCATCGCGCGGGCAGGGGAGATGCCCGGGCGCAGGCGTAAAGGACTTCTGTAGAGCACGAATCGGGCTGGGTTGCTTTGTGGGCCTGGGACGGAGGAAGACGAGGATCGGTGAACGGAGGGTACGGTGCGCTTCCAACTCAGTTGACGGGATGAATGGAGATGTATGACGTCTTGCGCTATTGAGGGCCTTCGTGCTTGGAAGCGAAGTGCGGGGGACGGTAGAGTGGGCTCGTCAAGAACAGGTGCATCACAGCGAAGGCGGCGCACGCCATCGCGACGTAACAGTGGGATGTGCAGCAAGCAAAGTCGAAGGCGTGGCGGGTCCGACCCCATAAGCGCAGCGAAAGGGGAGCTTGGATTGGGACAGCGGATCGTGAACTGCGCAAGACATGAATGGAAGGGGCTGGGTACAGAGATGACAGGGTGGTGGTATGAGGCAACAAAAGGCTAGTGACAAGGGGTACAGGGCGACAGGGTGGTAGAAGATAACTACAAGCAGAATACGAACCGAGACGGAATAAACGGTGGTACAACCGCGAGCGGTGGTAATACAGCGAACCAGCAGGTTGCGCTAAGCGCGCACAACCTCGACCGTGACCGCGACGTCGCCCGCACGCTTCTCGATCCAGCCAGCGGGACTCTCTGCAATCTCGCAGATCTTTTCGCGCTCGAGGATAAAGTGACCCTCTTTGTACTTTTGGTCTGGTTCGAATGCGCGGTCCTGCAGGGCGTGTGCTCGGTCAGTAAGGGACGTGAGGACATTGAGGAAGACGGACGGACATATTTCCAGCCTACGCCCTCACCGCAGACTTGACAGGTGCAGTCACGGACTATGTGGGCGCCTGTGCGCATCTCGCGCTCTTCGGCCGGGCCGAGATTGACGTTGACCCTGGGTTGATCAGTTTGGGCTTTCGGATGGAGCACGACTCGCGAGGGGTCGTCGAACTCGGAGCCTAAACGTACATGTGATGGATGAGGAATGCTTTGCCATACTGTCCTGTGAATTGCTGGTGATCGTCAGCTCGGGCCTTTCAGGGATCGAGGTCCACGCCATTGATGGTTTCAAGCGGTTAGGGCTCTGAGCCCGAGTCTCTACAAGCTTAGCAGGACGAAACAGCGACACTACCCAAGATGGTGGACATGCCCGTTCGTACCAGTAGATGCCGTAACCACGAACCTACTGTACCCGACGCTTCTCAGACTGCAGCTCACTCTGAGCCGGCACTCACCCTCGACAGGATCTCCTCTGGAATCGCCAAATGGTTCTTGCACCGCCGACAGCCATACACGGTCTCGGCCGCGAGGTAGACTCTGAACGTGCGGCCCATCGCTCGGTCGCTGCGCGTGGGTGGCAAATCGAGCTTGTGCAGGTACCGAGGTAGTTTACGAGCTACCTGAGCCCCGGAATGGTCGGACTAGCCGTGAGATAGCAGTTTAATACGAGTGTTGGAGTTGTTCAAGCTGGTGAACCGCCTGGCTGTGCTGCATGCTCGGTCGCGGCGGTACGGTACAGCTCGAGCTTGATTCCGGATTCACTTTCCCACGAGAGCACGTGACCCACGCGCCTAATTATATCCTGCGCGAAGATTACCCGGTGGAGGTCTCACTATTGCACTTGACCAAAGCGAGAGAGTGCAGTCGTCAACGCAGCGGCCGCCGAGAGAGAGCAGCCCAATGCTGTACACGGCATCGGTACGTGATCGGATGTCTGCACGGGGGAGCGCTGACACCCGCTACGTAGGCGTTGCCGTCCACCGCCGTCTCGCATTCGCTTCTCCTGCAACACCATGCGGCTGAGACAGCCAACACCGAGCCAGAGCTATCACTCGTGATAGCTAAAGGGAACAGGATCGAAACACACAGCATTGGTCCCGATGGGCTTACGGAGCAGTGCGATCTTGACGTCTGGGGCCACGTTGTCGGTCTTGCCAAAGCACCACGGGATGTCAGTCCACCTCCCACAGACTAATTCTGACAATGGTGACAATGGTGACTGATTATCTCTGCAGAACACCAGCACACCTCATTTTATCGTACTGACCGATGCGCCACTGGCACGCCTCATCCTCCTCTCGTACTCTCCCGGATCGACAGCCTCGATCCAGACGGTATCTTGCATCAACCTCAATCCGCCATCACGCGCTTCACGCCACGCAGAATTCTTCACCGGATTAATCGTTAGTGCAGATCACCACCTTGTGATTGCAAGCCTGTGGACTGGCGTCCTAAGCATCGCGGCCATCGGAGACGTGGTGACCAAGGGAGGGAGACGGGATTCGTCAATCAAGGCCGATGGCGCAATCGAGATCAAGAACTCGTTCAACCTCAAGTATGCTGATTCAAGGTGACCAGGGACAGCGGCTGACCACCCGATCCAGCATCAAAGAGCACAACCTCGTCTCGCTTGCCTTTGTCCCCTCACAGCCAACCCCGCATTTAGCATTTCTCTCGCTCTCGGCGCAACGCACGCAGATCCTGCAACTCCGCTCCCTCGATCCCAAAGCGCAGCTTCTGACAGACCTCTGCCAGCCCATCACACTCTCGGCTGATCTCCTCCCCGCTGCCAGGCACGTCGTCGGCGTGCCCTCGGCTGTGTTCGTCATCGGCGACGAATACACGGCCTCTTTTGATCTCACTTTGCGCGAACCGGGACCTGCCATCGCTCGAACGGGCAGCAGCCCGGAAATGGTCACGAAGAAACGCAAGGGCAGTGTTGGGGGTAGTTTGGCGAGCGCGTTCTCAAGGGGCGCAGAGGCGGATGGAAGCGACGTGTGGGATGTCAGGATGGCGTTTACGGTCCGCCAGGGATTCGGCACTGTGTTGGCGTGATTCCGCTCAGCCCTTGACTTTGAGGAGTAGTTAACACCACATAGGACCGAGCTTGTCGGTATCTCATCAGAAGCTGGAACGTTACTGCTCGGGGACGAGTTTGGCAAGCTATCCGCTGTGTCATATACGCGTGCCGGGCCGCGAGGACCCGCCATGAGCCAGTTCACGCCACTAGGCAAGGTACGTACCGCCTTGGAACTTGTGAATCGCCCCTGACACCAACGACAGACCTCACCGCCGACTTCAATCACCTACCTCGATTCAGGCTATCTCTTCATCGGCTCGCACTGCGGCGATTCCCATGTTATGCACATTGACGCCGCTACCCCTCCCGCTGTACCATCAACCCCACAAACACCCACAGCACCCGATCCCATCCGCACCTCGCCACGAAAAGGTAAAGGTAAAGCCCGATCCAACGAAAACGTTCGTGAGCTCGACCAAGGGTCCGAGAGGATCCAGGTGGTGGAAACAATCATGAACCTGGCACCGGTGAATGATTTCTGTGTGATGGAAGAGGAGGGTGGCGGAGTCGTATGTTGGAGCGGATTGACCCCCGGGGTCGGGCTGATGCTTTTCCGCAGTCAAAGATCATCACCGCTTCCGGCGCTTCCACGTCCAACTCGCTCAGAGTCGTGAGGAGCGGCGTCGGGCTGGAGACCAAGTTGGAGATCAAGGGGATTGAGGATGTGAGAGCCATGTGGACACTGAGTAGCGGCAAGGCCGCGGCAGGGTCAGTCCTCATAGTCGTGTGGTGTTTGGCTGACGCAGCTGCCAGCTACGACGACATGCTGCTGGTCTCAACGTCGTTTGCAACATATCTTCTAGACCTGGACCCGGTCGCGCAGAATGCCGATGCGCGCTTTGCGGGCCTCGTGACAGATCAACCGACCCTTGCTGCGGGCCAGATCGATGTGGAGGCGGGCACGTTTGTGCAGGTTACATCGCGTGGAGTGCTGCTGCTTGGGGGCAAGGACGCAGTGCACCGCACGGCGGAGACGGAGATTGTCGTTGCGGATGTCACGGGTCAGAAGGTGGTCATCAGTGAAAGCAGCGGGCTCGTGAGAGTGCTCGACGCTGCTGGGGGTTTGAAGTTGCTTGCGTGAGTGATAGGTGCAGTTTCAATCAGCAGTTTGACCGACTGCCACAGGGAGACCAAGTTGTCGCAAGAACCTTCTGCGCTTGCCGCACACCTTTCTTCGAACCTCCTCGCTATCGGTAGCTGGGATCACTCTGTCACATTGTACCATCTCGATACCCTATCGGAGGTCGGCAGATCGCAAGATGACGACGTCAGTATGGACGCTCCCGTCTCTCCCCTCGCAATCGGCAAGCTGCCCGCCTACCCTTCTTCACTTGCCTTCCACTCGGCATCGGCATCGTCGGGTGTACAATTACTTGCCGGGCTCGGTGATGGCTCGCTGTTGACGATCGATCTCACGGGTGGTACCCCACGCTCGACAGCGCTTGGGGCGACACCTGTGCGCTTGACGCCTGCGAGGGTGGCGGCGGATGCGCGGACAGATTTAGAGTCGGGCCTTGTCACGGTCATCAGTGATCGCTTGACGCTGTTGTTCGACGATCGCGACCGCATCGCGCACTCGTCCATCAGTCGACCGGTGAGTGTTGTGAATGGCTACGGCGGCCGCGGACCTGATGGATCCCGTACAGGACGTGACGGCGGCCGCGACGGTGCGAACGGCTAAACAAGGCAGTTGCCTCGTCATTGCCGCTCAGCAAGGCTTGACCTTCTCGTCCGTCACGAGTTTGAAAAAGCTCCACGTGCAGACGGTGAGTGACCATTGAGCAGTGAGTCACCCAGCAGCTGAACCAACATAGACGGATCTAGGCGACAAATCACCGACAAAGATCTGCTACAGTTCTGGCAGCAATGTCCTTGGTCTCGGGATTCTGCAGTCATCGCTCGACGAGTCGACGGGTGATCTGCTTGAGCTCGGGTACTTTGAGCTGCGGGATGCCACCACACTTGATTGTGAGTTGCAAGTCATCCTTTACGGTGCACGCTGATGACCTCAGCTCTCGGACAATTCGTGCTTGAGCCGACCGAGTCCATCATAACGCTCGAGACGGTCGAAGTACAGGGTGTTCACTTTTTCGCGGTTGGCACGGCATTCGACGCCGCCGAAGGCAGTATGACGAATGTTCAGCGCGGTCGACTGCTTCTGCTTGAGGGAGTCTATGCGTACGATTCGCGGTCATGGTCCATCAGTCTGGCGGGCGAGCTCAAGATCCATGGACCGGTGTATGCCGTGCAGCAGATCCGCGATTACCTCGCTGTTGCATCTGCGAACAAGGTGCGGATGTGGACGAGCTTAGCAAACCGCGACTGACGCGTTTGCAGGTCACACTGTACAAGGCCATGAAGGCGAGCACTTCCAACGAGATCGTCCTGAGCGAGACAAGTACCTGGGGATCCGCATTCGTTGCCGAACATCTTGCGATTCTACCGTCGGATCCGAGCACGTTGGTCGTTGGCGACAGTATGCGCAGCATTTCGACACTGCACATCAACGAACTTGGGATCATTGAAAAGGAGAAACGAGATCTGAGCACGCACTGGGTGACGGGCTTGCATGCTGTCAGGGACGGCGGTCAGGCCGTGGTGATTAGTGATGTGAGTTCTGGTCGCTTAGTATAGCGCGTGGGCTGACGTCAAATCAGTCAAACTACAACCTGATGACGCTACGATTGGGCGAGCAGATTGAGAACGCGGCGCGCTTTGGGTTGCACGAGCATGTAAACCGCTTCCGGGCAGGTGCGTTTTCAAGCTCGGGCCTAGCAGGTCTCCCTGACGCCTACAGGCTCGATCGCACCGGCATCAGCTACCAACGCCGAGGTTGTCAAGCCAGGCCTCCTTTTCGCTACTGCATCCGGGCGACTCGGTATCATCAGCGAGCTTGGGCCGGACGCGAACCGCCTTCTGGGTGACCTGCAGCGTAACCTCGAGCGACATATCAGGGGTCCAGGCGACCTCGACTTGTCAGCTTATCGCCGCGCCCGACTCGAGCTCGGCTCAAAGCCCAGCGTCGGGTTTGTCGACGGCGACTTGTGAGTGCTTGTCGCCTCGGTCGACGGTCACTGATGTGCCGTCACAGTGTACAGCGCTTCCTGGGCCTGTCGGTGGCAGAGCAGGAAAAGGTCCTGGCGGGTCGAGGGCCGCACGAGAGTGTCATGCTGGACGACGGCCAAGACGCAGATCGGTCCAACGTCCTGCGGGTCCTGGAGGCGGTGGGGCAGCTGCACTAGTGGCAGTGGGGGCGTTGGTGAGCACGGACCTGTATATGAATGACTTTACGCTGCCCGTCCGCGAACGCAACCAACGTGCTTATCGATGAAACGATAGGCAAGCGACCACGGACACTTTCTCCTTGCGCTCAAAGAAGTACTGGATGCGAGATCCGTCCGGTCATTGACCGCATGGTAGCTGGCGTTCCTGGCGGCATGAAACCCGGACGCTGTCGCGCCACTTGTTTCGGATGATCTGCATGACGCCCTCTTTTCCTGGGGCGGCGCAGTCATACCCCAGGTTCTATTACATCCCTGTAGTGCGGTGCAGTAGCGTATTCCAGTGTTCGACTCGAAGACGGGTCCGCTGCCGTCGCTCACAGCTTTGGAAGCTTTGCCGATCCCTGCCTTGCGGCGGTGAGCCTGGATCAACCGAGCGATCGACGACAGAGTGTACCGCACACGTCAGCTCGCTGTCGAGTCGTACACGGCGCAAGTACCTGCACTCAACCCGGGCGAGGTATATAGCCCACGCCGTCGGTGCGTGTTTGCCACCCGCCGTGCCCAACTCAAGCTTCTTTGCCACCGACTGGCTCACAAGGATTAGCGTGCCCGTTGGCCATCTGCCTGTGCGCCGCTGGTGCCAGCCCAGCACCTTGAACTACCTACGCTCGACACACACCACACACTGGGCAGGCATGGCGCTACCGTATGGGCTATGGGCCGTACCGGCCATGCAGCAGACTGAAGCCGAGGTCGCGAGAAGGTGCGTTTGTCTGTGCGCGTGTTGACATCGACTTCGACCACGGTAGTGCCCAAGCTGACGACGCCTCCTAGACCGCCAAACGCAGATGTCAAGACGCTCGCGAGGGACTTTGCCGAGCGGGCGACGAATGGCAACCCAGTCTCCATGGCCGAAGCGTACGAGCTCGCTTGGCTGAAAGAGTACGGCAAGGTCGAGTGCGTCTACTAGTGCATCGGTACGGCCTGAAGCTCACATCACGCAGAGAAACCAGGAACATCATTGTCGAGGTCTGCAAAGCCCGTCTAGGTCTCGGCTGGCCATACAACTACAAGGTACGTCGGTCGGCTTGGCCGCCATCGCACCTCGTGTCGAGAAGCTGACCCCGGTTTGCAAGGCTCTCGACGTCCTCGCCGTCATGCCCTCCTCCGTCCTCCTCCCGCTTCTTGAGGCTCTCGAACCCCTTGCCTCACTGCCCAGCACCACGACCGGAGCCGCCCACCTCAAGAAAGCCGCCGAACCGCTGATCAAGACGGCCAAAGCCGAGCAGGCAAAGGTTGAGGCTGAAGAGCAAAAGAAGCAACAAGAGGCTATCGCCCGCATGTGGGGTGGCTTGTGGGCCAACCCGCCGGCGCCCAAGCCTGACAATGCTGGCTGGCCGGGCTGGGTGTACCCTTGGGGAGGGCCGCCTGGAGGAGGTCCGAGCGTGGGCTGGGAAAGTAAAGCGCCCGAAGGGTGGAATCAGTGCGTCCTTCGGCTACATATAGAGACTAGCTGAACGTCATAGTGCCATGCTGTCAGCCGTACCGCAAGTCTACCCCTTCTCTCGCGCCGGCTACTACGGTCTCCTCCCACCCGGCATGTCGGCACCCGCACCCGTCGCCGAACCGAAACCATGGTGGTACGCCTACCCGCCAAAATAGACTGCGTAAACACACTAGAGGGTTCCGAGGGTCAAGTAAAAGCATTGTCAGGGCTTAGTGGTCGTGTTGTCTGTTGTCATTCGTTTTCTGGTTCATGGTGGTCACTGTTTCGTTAGCGTAGGCGTTTTATGACATGCAATGATTGTATAGTGGACTACATTGTCGCTGCTAGCATGCGCTCCGGCCAAGCTCAGTGTCCTCGTCGTCGTATGCTTCAATGATGATGCGGTAGATGTACGACGGCGAGTGGTCACCCCTAAGACTACCGTTAGTAGATGGACGCCGACAAGAGCGAGCACGTACTCGTTCGTGACAAAGAGGTTGATGAGCTCTGGCCGGATATAGTCGTAGTAAGGATTCACAACCTCGACGCCCTCGATCCCGCCACCGCCACCCTCGGCATCGTAGCCTGCAACGGCGCCCGGTTCTTGAAAGTCTACAGCGCCAAACTCGTGCTGCGAGTTCCAGGCGGGCGCAAACTTGTACTGACCGGTCGTGATGACCACAGGCGTTGCGTGAGCTCGAGCAGCGAGAGCACAGCTGAGAGATCCAGCGACGGCAAAGAGACCGCCGTTGGCGAGGACCGAGTGTGCGCCGAGGAGGACTTTGGTGATGCGCGGCATGAGAGCGTACAGCGAGGAATCGGGCACGAGCAACGTTGGGATCCCGTGCGCTGATAGCGCTTTGGCCATGCTGTGGCCCAGAAACGACGGAGCGGTTTCGGCGACGACGACGGTGAATTTGCGGTCCTTAAACGCTTGCTTGAGGAACGCCTCGACTGTGCGGGAATGGCCGATGGTGAGGATCATTTCGCTGAACGGTCAGTAGAGCACTCGAGGGACGGTGAGCACTCACGAAGAGTGGATATGCTCCTTGGCACCGCGCGCGACTTCCTCGTGCGTCGTCTCCAGCTCACCCACGACCTCGTCGATCGCCTGAATCAGCACCGGCTTCAACTTGCCACTTTGGCGCATAAACTCGTCACGCTCCTTCGAATTGGCATCCCAGCTCGCACCCATCGCTTCCGAGAAGAACGAGACGGAGCCGGCACGCGAAAGATTATGCTTGCCGCCAAGTTTCGGCGAAGTGGTAACAGACGGCGAGACACTACTACCTAGCCCCAGTGTGCTCGTCAGCGGTCCCAGAGCACTCAGATCCAAAGTCGAGCCCTGACGCTCGAGCTGTGCGCGCGAATGCCGCATCGCGACAAAATTGCTGAGTGACGTCTGGGCACTGACGGCGGCGCTCGACGAGCCGGCGGGGGAGAATTGAAACTCGCTGGCGTTAGTGAGATAGTGTGAGGACGGGACGTGGATCCCAGGGGTTGTCGGGCCGAGGTAAGGCGTGCCGGGGGTTGATGGAGGGGCCGAGAGGTGGGCGGAGATGGCGGCGCGGTACTCTTCGCGGATGAGTCGGAGGATACGGCGGATGATATTACCGGCTGCGACTTCTGCGAAAGGCGTCAGCATGCAGCTGGGCAACGGCTTTGAAAGCGCTCCTTCGAGCGACTTGAAGGAAATCTTCCCACCGCTACGCACCTCTTGGATTTGCCTCGACCAATCTCCGGCCCAAAGCCTGAATCAGCCGCAAAAGCTCGTCGATTGTGCCATACTTGGCACTGCCGACCATATCCCGGACGAGTGCGGCGGTTGCGAGTGACACGTTGCGAGATCCGACGATTTGGCTGAGATGATGTTAGTTACAATCACAGTTCTCTTCTATCCACCAGTCACTGACCGCCGTCTGAGCCGCGTCACAAGCGCCTCGGTCAGCCTGGCATGCGAGTCATTGAGTTGCTGTCGAGGCTGTCAGCTCCTTTGACGTGCACTCCAGCTTGAACAACGCACCTTGACTGGATCTGTGACCATTCTGAACGCTCCGACACCTGTTCGAGTGGCCACTGCTGCTGATGCTTGCTGTACGCTTGCCGGATACTTTGCAGTTGAACCAGACAATCCGACTGAGTGAACGCACCAAGGAACGCACAAGCGATTCTTTCGGATTTATCCCATTTGTTTGCGGTTTGCTTGGCGTTTGCTAGGACGTCGGGGTATGGTATACCCTGGCTTTAGTGCTAGGTGACCATCGAGACAAGCATGACGACCGCAGGACACGGTGAGTCAAGAATGTTCGTGAGCTAGACGGACTTACAAGCCGTCAGAACCGGTATCTCAGCAGTATCAAGCAGCTGCAAAAGTGCCTCTGATCAAGTCTCCATCGCTATGGCTGCCTAAACCCGTGCGTATGCAGTCGCATCTTAGCAATTGCTCACTGCTCGCCAGGTGGAGATGCCGACAGACGTCCATCCTCTTCCTGAAGACATTGCAGCATACGTATGTCCTGGCCGATACGCAGCTTCATGGTTCTGACGCTTGCCCAGTTCGTCTACCCTTTCACGCTCGAACCGCACATCCTCTCCATCAACCCACAACCGCACCAACAGATCGCAGAGACAAGAGCCTGGCATCAGCAGTATCTACAAGACCGCCGCGAGCTCGATATCCGGCGAGAGTTTGTCGTTTCATAAAGTTCGCGCTCGAGGTGCTGACGCCTGTGCGTCAGAAAGGAGAAGCTACAAAAGCTTGCACCAGGCTATGATCCAACATCCTTCCTCGTACCGCAAACTCTCAAGCCGACCGCTGGATCGAGTGTTGGCTCGCAAATAGCTCCGTTGGCCTCGGTGCAGAGCTCGAACCCGATGGACGATCTGGTCGACCAGCTAGGGGCGATGGACCAGCAGCAGGAGCAGCGCCTCAGCTAAGCTCGTACATGCGCGACAGACTTGCTAGGTTGTATCATTAGTTGTACCCCTTCACATCACCCATTGTCAACCACGAACTCAGGCCGTCAGGTCCTAGGACACCGCTTTCGCTCTTCACTTGGTTCGCATAGTTTCATATCTCACGTCACAGCCACGAACAGTACTCTATAAGCAGCGCGTCCGAGAGGCAGACTCTGTTGCAATGCTGCCAGCAAATTGAACTTGGGCAGGCACAGATATCAGACTGATACCAACGTTTGTGGACCGTGGTGGCGTTTGACTATCCCACCAGCTCAAGATGAATACGTGAGCATCCAAGGTTGACAATAAGTACCAACCCCTAGGCTGCCACTTGCGCATGAGGCCCGAGACAAGTTACTACCATTGTCATGACATCCTTCGTACCGCCGCGATCGAAGACCAAACGCAAGTGCTAAAGAGTCGAGGTGAAGCATAGTAACCTCTACCCGCCCAACACCTGTCATCAAAACATGGATCCCGAAAGCCAAGCATACATAAATCTGGACCTAAAACGCTACAAGACGTGGGTTTGATATCGAAGGCCCCTGCACAGCGACAGACATGTGTTGAATGTGAGGACACAATGCTCAACTACCATGATCAGCATTGGGATCTCACACCGACCATCGACAATAAACCTCCGGTCGTGAGGTGTTCAACGTGCTGTAACTGCGAGACCCAGTGTAGAGTCCGGATTGACGAGTCTCCGGTGACTGCGACCACTGCTTAGTCTTCGAAATGAGTCATGCATCAACAATCAGTCCTGAGCATATCGTCTGCTTGTACAGCCAGCCAAACAAAGTCTCGCAGCTCATGCGCGCCTCGACGAGCACGCAACGCACAGGCGAGAGCTCCTTGGTCCTTTTGCCACTGCAGCATTCCTTGTGCAGGTCCTGATTTGCTTCCAGCAGGACGTGAATGAAAGGTGTAATGATACCAAACAGCGCTAAATGCCTGTCTCGGAGTTCTAGCAAGAAGGCTCGAAGCACACTTTTGTTTTGTGCAAGCGGGTGATAAAGGTGCGCCAGCGAGGAAGGCGCTCGTGTCCTCGATCCGCGCTAGTTGTCCGCGCAAATGGCAATGCTGCAGTTGCACGACCCAGTGTTCAGTGCAGGTGAAGTCACAAGAGAGCATAGCAAGTGGTGATCTGAACCCTCTATAACGCTTTTGCGCTTTCAGTCTCTGCACGTCTCATAATGCATGATGCACCAGGCCATTCGAAGCTCCGACTGCTGCGTTTTGGTATCGGGCACGCGCACTGTCATCAGGTCCGAGTGTCCAGCACGCAGCTGGGTGGACGCCACCCAAACAGTCGTCAGCGCGGAGGGAGATTGATCAGCTTCTCATGCTCCGATTGAGAGGCGCTTCTTGTGCTGTACGTGCAAAACTCCGTGTAGCTAGAGCAACATGGAGACTTCACGACCGTCAAGTGTGACAAGCTCCCAGGTGCGCGCTGTCCAGGTTGCTGCGTTGCTTTACGCAGTGTCACCCCACGAAAGGCTCTGCTTCGAAAGTCGGTTCGGTAGTTGTGAGAAGAAGACCATAGGGCGTAGTTCTGCATTCCCAGAACGCATGAGTAGCCCAAGGTTGCCTTTCTGCGCGTTCCGCTACCCTGCCGCAAATGTTTGCCGTACCGTTGATGGCTGTTGTTATCAGCTGTACGTCCATACATAGACGGCTACCCACCCTCCGCACGATATGCTCAGTTGAAGCGCGGTCGGCTCATCTGCGACGTGCTTGCAACACATCACGACTGGATCAGTAGAACGACCACCGACTTTGAATCGGAGTTAGTGGAGTGACTCGCAGGCAACGCATCGCGATGAAGTATCCGCACCCTTTGATGGCTCGCCTCACACCTTTGTCGGAATTACCTCGGTGGCATTGAAGAGGTTGAAAGTCATATTCATTGTCTTTTGTTGTTCTTCGCTTGAGGAGGCTGCTCCGGCAAGCGGGATCCGAACGACGGTTGAACTACGTTCATCTCAGCAAGAGCTGTGCAGAATATGTAGCCTACAAAACCGAGTCCACCTCACTAGCCTGCACAAAGCTCTTAGTCGCCATGCCGCAACAGTGGTCGTCAATCGATGATAATGTCAACCCGGATCCCAACGATCTGTCTCAGCTGTACGACTGTTCTGAGCCCGGCTGTTCTACCCAGAACATGCCGATCCAAGCTCAGCACTGGGACTTTACGCCCGTTACCGACGGCAAGCTGGCCGTTGTCCGTTGCCCCGATTGTTGCGATTGCGCAACCCAGTGTTCCGTGTGGGCGAAGTGACGAGTAGAGTACAGTATGGCAAATGATGATTCAGGCTGTCCTCTCATGACGCACGGCTGATCATCGATCAAATGCAATGTGCCATGCAAAAATCTGGCTGCTGTTCTTTGGTACCAAAGCTCGCACAGGGCGACGCCAACCACCAACAAGCACAGTCGGGAGCGCAGAGCGTCACCTATTCATACATGACCTGCACTCTATCCCGCCGCCAAGCACACGACACCTCAAGCCTCCTTGTAAGGGTACTCGAATTTGCCCTCAATCTTGCGCCAGAGTTTGCGCCTGTCAGATTGTCAGTAAACTAGAATGCAAAGAACACTTCTTCACTGGACTCACTTCTTCTTTGTCCCCTGGTGTTCGACAAACGCCTCGGTGCAATGTTTTGCCTTGAAAGCACGGATGAATGTTGGATCCCAAAGCTCGCTTGCAATCCCGAGGTCTTTACAGCACCGCATGAGGGCGTTGGACTTGCATGCCTCTGTAGCCGTTGGGATCCCCGAAGGATCAAAGTATTCTTGCTCTCCGCGGGCGATGGACACCAGTCTGGAGTGTATGTCAGTGGTTATCTGGCGAGCGAACAAAGAGAGAGAGAGAGACGTACCGGCCCAAACAGACCAAACCCCATTCGCGTGATACAAGTCGTGGACCGACCGACGTCTCACCCCGGGGAGCAAGACCCCACCCTCCTGGCCCGAAAGCAGCGTTGAGGACCCGCCGGTACTTGATCTCGGGAAGGTAGAGCAGACCATCTATAGACGATAAGAACAGATGTAATCGGGACCGCACTGTACTGACCTGGCTTGATCTCGACGTCTACTGGCTTCAAGGGTGCCATGAGGATCTCGGCTGCCTCTTTGCTGAACGGACGCTCGCTCAAACCTTTGAAGCTCGTGCTCCAGTCACTGTTGGCTTCCTCAACAGGCGCCTCTCCCGGAATCGATGATGTCGTAGGTGCATTCGGGAGTGATTGGTAGCCGGCCTCCGTGTTTGGCAAGCTTGTGAGAGGAGGGGAGAGGTGTACATAGTCTGCGACCGGTTCGGCCGGCGGCAGAGGGGAGGCATCGAGGTCTGCGGCGCTTGTAGACGTCGAGGCCGCGGTGACCTTCTTGACAGGTGTAGCAGCGCGCAGAGGGGTGGCGGCCTTTCGAACCACGGTCCGGGCGGCGCTAGGCCGAGCTGCTGCGGGCGATGCAGCGGCGGCAGCGTATCCTCGCGCCGACGGAGCTCTCACTGCACCAATCGCTCCCTTTAGTAAACCCAACGAATGCCTTGAGCTCATCTTGGGCTCTCCAAGGTTGTCGTCTTCAGCCTGACTGATCGGGAAATCGAGTGGCAACGGCTTCGGACTTTGCTTGGCCTTTTCGGAGTTCCGAAGTGCAAGCATGACTCGGCAGCTCATCCTCTGGTATATCAACTTCAGTTGACAACCCATTAGAGACGGTCAGAGACCAAGAAGTGACACAATGGTCACATCGACCAAGCGGTATGGCGCTATCACACCCGCGCAGCCGGCAGACACGTCCCAAGACCTCACCGCCACCTCGAGCTATGCTTCACTCGCTTCCCTGTCTGCGCCCGAGGTCGACGCGATCATAGAGTCGAAGCGACCACTGCGATTCCGGATACTGCGCAAGCTCTTTCCTCGGCAGCTACAGATAGCCGTAAGCTGTCTCAGTATCGGTCTATCTGCTATCACGGCGCAAGGGGTGTACTGTTGGCCGACCTAGTGCGTGGACGATGGGCTCTGCCAGCGGTTGGAGTCGACTTACCCGCGCAGTGGACCCGTTGTCGCACGCTCGCTTGATCTTTCTGGACCTCAAGCACAGACGATCGTTGTATTGTGAGCAGACTGTGCGGTTCAAAGGAGGGAGCTGAGGAGAACAGTGGGACCCTTGGCACCTACCTATTGGCGGCACCTGTTGGAGCTGTGATAGACAAGCGCGGACCGCGGTTGTCAGTATTCTGGACTCTCGCTGGACGAGGTATCGCTGATCGCCGCGCAGCGGCTCGCTCTTGGCAGCGTTACTGTCCGCAACCGGCTATGCGTCCTTTGTCATCCTGCTCTCCTTTTCTGCCGACACCCCAAACCTGTACATCTACCTCGCCATAGCCTACGCATTCGTGGGCGGGGCCGCAGTCTGCTCCTACTTCTCATGCCTCACCACCGCGTCCCTATCCTTCCCCGCCTACCCCACAATCTCGCTCAGCCTTCCGCTTAGCTTGATAGGGCTTAGCTCGCTCTTTTTGAGCCTGCTAGGCGGTTTGCGGCCATTCCAAGCCACTGAACCAGGACCGACCTATGTCGATCCGCAAACACCACCCGACAGCGACGTGGACCCCAAGAAGTTTCTCGCCTTCCTCGCTGTCCTCGTGCCGTGCATCAACTTGTTCGGCGCGGCGTTCATGCGCGTCATCCTGCCTCTGCCTCCGTCGATTACGACCGAGCGGCTCGATCAGAGCGAACACGAGCACTTGCTTCCATCTTCGCCGATTTCGCAGCTCTTGCACCTGGACGAGCACACGCCGTTGCTGATTGGCGGCGAGGAGGCCGTGCGAGAAGAAGCCGCGTTGAAAGAGGAAGGACGGGCGGTCAACTGGACGGCGGGCAAGCTCTGGCGGGACTATGGATTCTGGTCGCTTGGTGCGATCCTCGTGCTGTCGCTTGGGCCAGTACGTCTCTCAGTCTTCTGATCACCGCCGTACTGATATCATCCACAGGCCGAGATGGTCGTTGCTTCCATCGGCTCCATCTTGACTTCACTCCTTCCAGCGACGCGCCTGGCGTTTGCCCCCGCCAAATCAGCCTTGACCCTCCGCACGCACCAGATCTTCCTCCTGTCATCATCGTCGACGCTTGCGCGCCTTCTCACAGGCTTGGTAGCCGACTACCTGTGCCCCTTGCGGCTCAAGCGCTCGACCCTCGTTGCCGGGTGCTGTGCCGTTCTCGCCGCCATCTTTGTGTATGCCGCTAGCGTGCTCGAGACGGTCGATGGGATCTGGGTGCTGAGCTTGGGCGTTGGCTGGTTGTACGGCGCCTTATTCACGCTTGCGGTGCGTCGTGCAGTTGAAGGATCACACAGACTGACAAGACGTGTCGTAGCCTGCACTGGTGGCGGCTCATTTTGGCGTGACCAACTTTGGTCTCGCTTGGGGCTCGCTCATGTACTTTACGGCTGCTGGATCGGTCATCTACTCTGTGAGTTTTGTGTCTCTGCTGGCTTGTTCTCGTCTTCTGTCACCGACAGCATACTGATCCCTCACAGTACCTCTACGCTGTACTGTCAACGGTCACAGCCAACCTCGTCGCGCATCAAAAGGTCGAGACGTGCTATGGGACACGGTGCTTCGAGGCGACGTTTTGGGTTTGCGCTGTCAGCTGTGCGGTAGCGGCTGCCGGTGTCTGGGGTCTCGGCCGCCGGTGGAAGGTATGATGCGCTAGCGACACTCCTGGGTCTGTGATGCTTGTTTGTACTGTATCTGGGACGATGGTGAGACGACCGAGTGATGACCCAGTGTACGCCTGCCACTCGGCCCAACCCCCTTCCCACGTCATGACGCTAAGCCGCGCTAGGATCTTGGCTGCACGTGACCGGACCTTTGGAGGTGACGGCTGGCTGCTTGATTTCAGACCGAGCTGGGAGCGGTGCGAGATGGCAAGACGGCACCGAGACAAGCTGCGTTCGACATGCGACGAGTGATATGGATGGGTGGGAGGCTCACGAGGCCATGGTGCTGACACGGGCAGCTAAGATGGATCAGAGGGGTGGTGAATGTGGTAAGTTTGCGTGTCCCTGCCATGACTGCAAACGCCGCTCGACATTCTGAATACATCTTTAGCTCCCTCTCTACCCTTCTCTATCGCTCCCGCACCCTCTCTATGCTCACTCGCCCTTCCCGTCGTTATCAAACCCCTGTCTGCCCCTGGGTCTACTAACCCCCGAGTGCCCCTTTGCGTGACTGTAACCCCCCTTCCCCCAACGGTTACGTAACGTGCCGCGTCGCGTGCTGACCCAATCGCGACGAGATTCGCTGAATTCTGGGGGTTACCGCCCGGATTTCACACCGGCGCCGTTTCCCTCTTGCAGCAGCGGCACCGCCCAGGGTGGATCAAGCATCAACATTAGTCGGGCCCTTGCATCGGCCGTACCAGCGCGTCGCTGCATCCCGCTCCGATCATCAACACGACAGACTCAGCCCTAGCGAGTGCACACAGCACGGCAAGGGGTGACAAGGAAGGACCGACAGGGCACGCCACGCGGACCCTGCGCGACAACAACAAGTCGCCCATCTTGGCACCGACACAAACAAATCGGTCAACAGGCCCTTTCGATCGCCCTTGTCTGCCTGGTGGGCTTTGAGCATCGCTCGAGAATAGGCTTGGGACGTCCGCTTGAACGGGCATTACCACGCTTGACATTCCGTCTCGCCACCGGGCCCGGCGAGATCATTCCACGGGTACCACGGCTTGCTTTGGTGATAGAGATCGTCGGACGGAGACTTTGCCCGCTAGCTAAGGTCGCCGTGGACGTCTAGAGGACGCCAAGAGGCTACTACAGGGCGATGCCATACGCGGCGCTAGCACACCATCCGCCGCCACAACCCTCGGGCCACACTCCGCATCCAATCCCCAATCGCCCAGCATCCCCTCCACGATACCCTTCCGAAATGCCTGCAGACCCCTTGTACCCTCTGCCCAACGGCTATCCATCTCAACCACTACCGCAGCGAGCGAGAGCTTCCGGGTCATGGCAATATCCGCATTCGTATGCTTCTTCCGCACAGAATGGCCACCTCTCACAACAGCCACCCAATGGGACCAGTCATCCTTTGCTCGCCTCAACGCAGGACAGTTCTCCGCCTACGATCGCACAGGCTCGGAATGCACCCTCGTCCCCGACAATATACCACCAACAGCCTGGGCCATCGTCCGTTGCCTCGGCACCCATGGTGCGCAAAGGCAGCTCTGGTGGCGCAAGCACCAGCGACCGAGAGCGCGACGAGCGCGAGTACCGGCCGGCGGGACGAGACTGGGATCGTGAGCGCGCACCCCAGCGAGACGAGCGCGAAAGCCGAGACCGCGAGCGGGACCGCTCAACAGACGACGAGGTCATCTCGACCATCTTTGTAGTCGGTTTCCCCGACGACATGCAGGTTAGTCGGCCCGGTCAGATTTGCAATCATCGTGTTTGGTGCAATTTGTCCCTAGCTAACAATCTGTAGGAGCGCGAATTCCAAAACATCTTTACGTTCAGTCAGGGCTTCGAGGCCGCCACGCTCAAGTTTCCTTCGGGCTCGTCGCAGACGCCGCGTAACCTCGGACCGGCAGCATCCATCCTTGGCGATGGTCCGGCCAATGAGAATGAACAGCAGATTGCGCAGAACCAAGCGCTCGAGGAGGCTCTGGCGGCTTTGCAACTGGCAGGCGGCAATCCAACGCATCAAGCTGGGACCAACCCTACGTCGTCATCGTCGTCTACGGCCGCTCCTACCCCAGCGATGCCGCAGCAATCTCACTCGTCTTCGCGCCGCCAGACCATTGGCTTTGCCCGTTTCCGCTCGCGGCAAGAAGCTCTCGCGGCCCGCGACTATCTTCAAGGCCGCAAGATTGACTCGCTAACGGGAGCAACTCTCAAGGCGGAAATGGCAAAGAAGAATCTACATACCAAGCGAGGACCAGCAGGCGAAGAGTTGATGGGCATGTTGCTCCGCAGCGGGCGGCTCAATGTGAATGCGCTCGGCGGGCTTGCAGGCCTGGGTGCGCTGTTGCACCATGTGCAGACGGCACAACAGGCGGCACCGGTTGCGAACGGGACACAGCCATCGCGACCGCCGACGTGGGACGGTTCGAGCTGGCAGCGACAAACGGCAAGGCTGCCAACGGCTCTCGCGGCTTCCTTGCCTCAGCCGCCAGCATCATATGTGCCTGAAGAGGCCAAGCCACCGCATGTGCGATCAATGCCACCGTACCCACAACCTCAGTCCTACGCTGTCGGGTCACAAGCGCAACCGGGTCAATACATGTCGCAACCACAACCGCCGCAACAGTCATATGCTCCTCAACCGCCCATCTCCAGCTCGCCCTCGATGCAGATGACATCGCCAGTCTCACGACCAAAAGACTCGAAGGCGTTGCTCGCGCTCGCCGAGGAGGCCGATGAGCTCGAAGGATGGTCGGTCTCGGGCATCAATGACCTTGGCGTGATGGAGTACACGCAGACGCCTATCGCGCCCACGCAGCCGCCACCACGCCAGTCTGCTGAATACGAGCCAAGCAGTGTCGGCAGCTTTGGCAGCTCGCCGCCAAAGGATGCGACGAGTGGCAGTGAAAACGAGACCAGTCGGCCCACTGTTGCTGCGCACAGTCTGAACCCGGCAGATCAGAATCCTCCGGTACGTGCATCTCATTCCATGCATGTGTCAGTGCTGATCGGTCGTAGATCAACACGCTTTATATTGGCAACCTCCCGGCTGCTTCACCCCTTGCGCACCCGCCGAACTACCTCGAGGATAACCTGCGCGCACTCTTCCAACGCTCGCCGGGCTTCAAGCGGATGAGCTTTCGTCAGAAACTCAACGGGCCAATGTGCTTTGTCGAGTTTGAAGACGTGCCAATGGCCGCAAAGGCGATCGAAAAGCTGTACGGGCATACCTTGGTGCGTTACACGCTGCTGGGTAGTCAGTGCTGACGGTACCACAGGGAGGGATCGTCAAAGGCGGCATCCGACTGTCGTACTCGAAGAACTCGCTCGGCCAGCGTGGGAATGCGCACCCGACGGGGATCAGCACCAATCCGTATGGCGGTCTTGCGCACAATGTTGCGCTTGCCGGCATGGCCCACTCGCCGCCCGTGTCTGCCAACGCTCCAGCGTCGTTCTCGATGCAACAACAGCAACAAGCGCCTCAGGCGCACGGCCAGCCGCCGAGCTACGGTCGACAGAACTCGGACACGCCGCTGTCACCCAACGCCCAGCCGTTCGCTTTGACCCAACCGCTGCCGACCTCGCCTCGCTCGCGCTACTTTTCCGGGCCACCGATCGACTTCCAGCCCGGTTCTTATCCTTCCCAACCGGCGCAACAGTTCTCCCCCGTGCTGTCGCCCGTCCGCCCGCAACCAGCCGTGAGCTGGCTGACGTCGTCCACACCGGCCAACTCGATCCAGTCGTCTGGCTCGACCCCACTGTACGGCAATGGCAGCTTTGAGCCGTTTGCCCGACCAGGGCTCGGTCAAGCCGCCGCTTCAGCATGGGGCAACGTCGGTCAGCTTCCCAAATAGATTCCTCTCTTCCCGCTTGCGTCTCGTTTCGATACCTCATAGTCTGCGTCCGTCATTCATCTTGCAATCCCCACCTTGTGTTGTATCCCCATATCCATACCCAACCACTGCAATAATCCGTCTGTTCTGCATCTCAAGCTCTTGCCATTCCCATACATTCACAATTGCGATACATCCGTGCATGCATTTGGATACAACCGTGCGGATCAGACGCGTACAATGAGCACTTGCTCTGCCTAGCTTTGACGGCCGGCCGTGGACCGCATGAACGAAACCATTGCGTTGTACACTTCATCGGAAAAGTCGGCTTGCGGCGGACCGGCGACCGAAGAGGTCGAGTCGATGTAGGCTGCGTTGAATGCGCTGCCGGGGTCAGATTCTTGATAGAAGTCGAGCGGTTGAATGTGCGACGCCGAGTTCGGCGGCAGAGCGGCTGCAGCCTGCCGCTCTGTCCAATTGTAGTCCCAGAGCGGGTCGAACGACTGCTGTGAAGGGTGGCTGATGGTTGACGCCGGGTTGCTGAGTTGACTGCGGGCGTGAGCACGACTGCTATCCAAAGACCCTTGCGACTCACTTCCAGAACATGTGCGGCAGCTGGAAGAGGCTGGACGGTGCCGGTGCAGGCTGCTGTGGTGCCGCGGGTGCCGCAGGCGGGGACGGCAACGTCGGTGAAAAGTTTAGTCCTGGCGTGCTTGTCGTCACTGCGCGCACAAAGCTCGGCGACGGCTGTGAAGCTTGGCTCGGTCTCCGGTGTGTTCCGACACCGAGTGCGGCCGTCATGGCGGCCAATGACGATGTAGAAGCATCGATTGGCGAGCTGACAGTCTGCGGCGAGCGGACTGATTCGCGCGAGTTTTGGTCGTCATCGTCGGGTGAGCCTAGCTCTAGTCCACCTTGGATCACTGAGCGAGTCAGCACGTTCCCTTGAACGCAGAGAGCACTCACAGCCCTCGAAGAAGAGCTTGTGGGCCGATGCGGCAGGCCATGAACGAGAGAACAGCCGTAACCAGTGACAGCACTGAGCGAAATGCGACTTGGCCTTGTTGACCAAGACGAGATTGGTTGAAGTCAGGTTATAGGCTACAATGATCAGCCGATGCGCAATCTCTATATCTCAAGCAGCTCACCGTGGAAAAGCGCCGCAAGGCTGAGAACGTGTATCACGTCTGCACTAGCGCGCATGAGCATGCCGTGCCGATCGAGACACGCCAGCATCTCGACGACGTGATCTGCAGCCGCCGTGCATGTCGTGTGATGTAGCGACTGTCGTTCAGTGTCGTCGCGGTCGACAAAGCGTGAGTGCAGAAGGATAAGTGCGGTATCGTACCACTGCCGTCCAGCCCGTCAGCTGGGCGTCGGATGGGTAGCAATCAGACTGACCGCCATGTTGACGACAAAGTGTGGCGGTGGACACACGCTCGTCGCTGCATCGACCCTGAGCGAAGGCGGAAGCCTAGCCTTCCACTCGCTCAACGACCCCATGATCCGCTCTGCACCTTCTCTAGTCCGTTGGGTCTTGATCTCGGTCGAATCAGCCGGCTGCGGCGCGCCAACCGGCGGGCCTTCAGGTTCCAAGTTCAAGATCTCTTCCACAATCATGGCAAGCTTGCACGTCACGTTGAAGCAGCTCAGGACGTGGGAGCGCGTCGGTGCGGTCCCTCTGACGGACGCTAGGAAAGTCGCAGAAGTCGGTGGCCAGAACTCGAGTTCGTCTGGTTCCAGGATCGAAGGGAACGGGGTAGTACACCGACTTGCGCGGAGCATGTCGGGACGCCCAGTCTCTTCAGCCAAGACTTTATCGAGCACGTAGCAGTTCCAAAAGACGCGTGAGCGAATCTGGGCCTCTGCCTGGGGACGTCAGTAGGTGTCGCTGTAATACGGGGCAGCACTCACCGTGTTTTGCAGTGCGATCGGGCTCGCCAGGTTGAGTCCGAGATCAAGAGCCATGGAGCTTGCCCTGCCAGCGTACAGGAATGCACTGCCCTTTTCGCCATTGCCCGTCTGCCGAAGCGATAACAGCACCAAAGCTTGCACGATTTCGATCCTCGACTCCATCCGGCAGCGATGCAGAGCGTCCTCTGCGGCTGCAAAGAGCGCATCACAGTTGAAGTCGTGTGCTGCAGACGTTGGCGCTACACAGGATGAGACGCTGAGGATCGCGAGGAGAAGGACGGGCGGGCAGAGTGAAGGGTGGAACGATGGTTTGAACACAATCGGCCAGACGTTCTGGGATGTATCAGCGAGCTGGGGCTGAGCGGGTAGGACCGTTACCAACATGAACATGGGTAAAGTAGACTGCCAGCAGGTGCTCGACCGTCTCTGGCCGCATGGCCATCAGTACCCTCGCCGGTGTCAAGTCTCGCTCCCTCTCTGGGGCCTTGGCCATCTGCCTGGCCGAGACTGTCGGAGGTCTTCCTACCCGTTCCAAACCATCCGTCTGCGAAGGCGATGTGAGATCGGTCCGTGTGGTCGACGTTGTTGGGATACTGAAGCCGTCGGTCGTATAGCCTGGCGAGGTGGAATGGGGTGATTGCTTGCTTGGTTGTCCGGTGGATGGTGAGCCGTCGAGGGATGTTTTGGGAGACTTGAGACGTTGGAGGGTAGCATGGTATCCTTTTGGTGGACCACTGGGAGAGGTGAGATGCCGCAGTGCTAGACAGGCCGTCTGTGCGTACCGTTTTTTCGACACGACCTCGAATGTGCATTGCGTCTTGACTTCGCGGCATGCTCTGCAGCTGGTGGTCGATGGCGTCGATGGGTCTTGGCTCTCTAGCTCGGAGATTAGCCGTGCATCTCGTCAACAGCCTGCTCACCGATGGTGACAACATCCTCACACTTGGACCGCCGACTGCGCACAGACATCAATACCTTCCACGAGCTCGACCCACCACCAAGCCGACTCACGCGCGACACGCCTAGACTCGATCAGCTCTGAACTCGGATCTCACCAGAACGCCCGCAACAGCGACAAACTCACATCGCACGCCTTTAACGCTCGCTGTCTTGGCCGGGACGCATCGGCCGTCGGCCGAGCCGTGTTCGCATCTTGAACAGGATTCACGGCGTCCATGAGACGTTACGCCGACTCGGCCGCGACAACCAAACGCGGTTGAGGCAAATGCTTGTTTGGTGCCGGGAGAAACCCAGATGAGCCGGTGATGGGCGACACGGCGGGGATGCGACGACAGCGGCGTGGACGATACTTGGGCACAGCTGCAGTCTGGAGACTAGCCTAGCTTGGTCAACGAGTCGAGATCGGCGGCGGCAGAGACCATGCATAGAGCGACTGCGAGACGGCTACGACTACCGGCACCGCACGACGTCGAGTGACCTGTTGAGAGCGCGCGATAGCATGAGGTGCTAAGCGAGGTTTGGTGCAGCAGCTGACAGGGGGCAGAGCGCACTGGACGAGGTGGATGCTCACAGAGTGGTGCTGGACCAAGATAACCGGAAGAACCGTTTAGGCTGATCGTCGAGTGGTTTACCCGGCAGCTCGGGTAGTCTTCTTGGTCGTGTCCGCCTGACTGCCGGCCTCGTCTACGATCCGAATGCTAACGAGGATCCGGCCGTCAGTGTTATCAGTCTTCTCTCGCACCGCGCCGTCGACAACCAGAACGATCACTGCTCTGAACACCAGCTCCGGCATCGCACTCGCGACACGCACATCACCGAAAGTCACCGCAGCACCGCTTATCGCATTCGCACGACCTTTGACCACCACCATCGCATCCAACATGGCAGGCTCGACTCACAAGGACATCACTCTGCCCGGCGGACAGACATTCAGCGTTCCGACTGGCTTGTTCATGTGCGTGCAACGATCGTATACCGGGTGGATGGCTGACACGCAATCTCAGCAACAACGAGTTTGTCCCCGCATCCACCAACGAGACGTTCGAGACTCGCAACCCAGCCACGGATGAGGTTCTGCTCCACTTTTCTCACGCATCCGAGCAAGACGTCGACACGGCCGTCAAGGCGGCCCGCAAGGCCTTCAAGGAATCCTGGGGTCTGACCATCCCCGCAACGGACCGCGCCGCGCGTCAGTGCCAAACGATAAAGCCAAAGGACCCTGACTGACATGCATGACAGTTCTGTTCAAGCTTGCCGACCTCATCGAGCGGGATGCGGAAAAGCTCGCTTTGCTCGAGTCGGTCAACTCGGGCAAGGGTGTCCGCATCGCCCGCGAAGGAGACGTGGCAGACTCGGTCGGCTGCTTGCGCTACTATGCCGGTTTGGCCGACAAGCACCACGGCCAGACGATCAACTCGTGCGTCGTGCGCCTGGGTATGATCATCGACTGACAGCACGTGTAGGTACGGCAAGGACAAGATCGTCTACACTTTACACCAGCCCATCGGTGTCTGTGGGCAAATGTACGTCCTACGCGCTCTTGTGTGTCCCCAGCCAACGCGTTCCACAGCATCCCATGGAACTACCCTCTGCTCATGTGGGCGTGGAAAGTCGGCCCTGCCCTCGCAGCAGGCTGCACGATCGTCATGAAGCCGTCTGAGCTCACGCCGCTGACGGCACTCGTCCTGTCGGAACTCATCGTTGAAGCCGGCTTCCCCGCCGGCGTCGTCAACACCCTGCCAGGTCTCGGCCGCACCACGGGCGCCGCCATCTCGGCCCATCTCGACATTGACAAGATTGCGTTCACCGGCAGCGTCGTGACCGGTCGAGCGATCGCAAGGGCCGCGGCCGACAGCAACTTGAAAAAAGTCACACTCGAACTCGGTGGCAAGAGCCCTGTGCTCGTGTTTGATACGGCCGACCTCGAGGAGACGGCGGCATGGGTCGCGCTCGGGATCTGGTTCAACTCGGGTCAGGACTGCTGGTGAGTTCAGCTACCATCAAGGAGTACAGTGCTGATGCAACGCAGTGCCGGGAGCAGGGTGCGCTTGGCACACCACTACTAGACCCTTACTGACCTGGACAGATCTATATCCAGGACACGGTGTACGACAAGTTTCTCGAGGTCCTCAAGACCAAGGCCGAGGCCTGTGCGATTGGCTTGGTCAGTCAGACGTGCGGACGTGCTTCGACGTGGACTAACGCCATCAAGCCATCCGACGAGAAGACTTCGTTCGGTCCTTTGGTATGTAGCCGCTCAAGTGATCCTCACTGGGCTGACTTTTCGCAGATCTCGGCCCTGCAGCGCGACAAGGTCCTCAACTACATCAAGTCGGGCAAGGACGAAGGTGCCAAGCTCGTCACGGGCGGCGGCAAGTGGTCCGGCTCTGAAAACGGCTACTACGTGCAGCCGACCATCCTCTCGGACGTCAACGCCAGCATGAAGGTCGTACAGGAGGAGGTTGGTCTCGCGCCACGTCGTATGCATCGGCGTGCTCACACTTTACAGATCTTTGGCCCCGTCATTGTCGCTGCCAAGTTTTCGACCGAAGCCGAAGGCATCGATTTGGCCAACGACACCACTTATGGTCTCGGTGCGGCCGTTTTCACAAACGACCACCGTCAAGCTATGCGCGTGACGGCCGCAATGGACGCCGGAACGGTTTGGTGCAACCAGTATGCGCTCTTGCACACGGGAGCTCCGTTCGGCGGGTTCAAGATGAGTGGCATCGGACGTGAGCTCGGCACGTACGGTCTGGAGGCGTACATGCAGGTGCGTCTGATTGGCTGGTTGCTGTACGGTAGGATTAACGTGCGTGATTTCAGGTCAAGGCCGTACACCACAACTTGGAGGGCACAATGTGAGTGCCTGCGTGGCAGCGGTGACATGGCTTGGCTGATGCGCGTCGCAGGCAGTGGCCTATCTGAGCGAACAGATCGACAACGTGGTGCAAAGTTGTGTATATACAGAAAAACATGACACGCGATGAACAGTTGGAGATCTCGATCCTCTGCCCAATGCCCAGGATTATACATTTTGATTCACGATGGGTAACCTGAATGTCCTACTCGTCCTGCCCGATTGCCTCGCCGCCTTGCACGCTCAGAACTCAAGCAAGGTACCCGCCGAGAACGTTTTCAAACCCAGCCTTGGTGGTGTTGTAGTCGAGGCCCGTCGCGATCGAGAGCTGAAGCACGATCCGGCTCTTGGGAGGGTTGAGGAAACCCGAGCCGATGCCCTGGTCTGAGCGGGGCACGACGGCGCCGGAACCGGTACGAGTCGAGAAGACGACGGGGACGCCCTGCTCGATCGCGGTATCGACCGAAGGCTGCAGAGGGCTCGAGGTCGAGCCAGCGCCAGAACCAGAGATGACGATGCCGACGGCGCCATCTTCGATCGCGCTGCCGATCAACTTGATGTCTTCGTCAATGTAGCTGTGCAAGTCAGGTTGGAGCGTCGGTCTGAAAGAAGCGCGCAGACGGACCTGGCAATGATGTCGACTTGGGGCAGGGTGTCAACGCCCGAAACGTCAAACGTCTGCTTGAAAGTCGGCTGGCTCGCGGGGTAGTACCAGAACGGAAGGTAGTCGAGGAACCCGCCGATGAACTGGAGTCGTCAGTTTTGTCCGCTGCTTGCAGAGCCAAGACTCACACCCTGCTCGAGCGCCTTGAAAGTGTCAAGGTTGTTGGCGTTGGTCTTTTGCGCATAGTATGCCGACGCGATCCGGTCGTTGAGAACGATGAGCGCGCCGCGGCCCTTGGCATCCGGCGAGATGGCGGTCGAAACGGCTTCTTGGATGTTACCAGGACCATCTGTGATTGTCAGCAGGGTTGCAGCAGGAAGTGCTTGAGCCAACTCACCGGCCGAGATGGCCGTAGAAGGCCTCATGGCGCCAACGACGACAACGGGCTAAACGTGATGTCAGGCACCGATCATGCATGGTTCAGCAAACGCACCTTGTCGCAGTTGACGGTGGCGTCCACTGGGCAATGTCAGCTCGGTACGCTCGTGAGGCAGTCTGCCATCACTCACTGAAAAAGGCAGTCTCCTCGAGCGTGTCGGTACCGTGGGTAATGACAATCTGCGGGACGTCAGCCAGGCGAGCTTCGGTGTAGCAACGCGGCTTACGCCATCAATGGTCGATCCCTCGGAGCAGAGGATCTCGTTGGCATACTTGGCCATGCTGAGCTGCAATGCGCCAGTCTGTGACAATGTCAGCTTGACCCGATCATTACAGCTCGACGCACAATGTCAGGGCTACCGACGTTGGCGATCTGGGCGCCGATGATGTTGGAGATGTTGAGCAGACCGGGAACAGCTATGCGTCGTCATACGTCAGCTTTACTCATCAGTGGTAGCTGTCAGGGCACTAACCGACAACGAGGGCCTCGACACCAATCACACCGGCCTTGTAGGCAGTCGTGTCGGTGGAGCTAGCCGAGCTACCCGCGATGGTGCCGCCAGTAGCGAAGATGACAGTGGTCGGGAGCGACCTAAGCAAGGACGCCTGTCAGCTTGGATCGCACACGAGCTAGCGCTACTCACGAGTTGACAGGTGAGGTGTAGGTAACGTTGAGCCCGGCTGGCGCGACAAAGCCGTTGTCACGGGCGGCCAGAGGCGCGGCCGCGACCAAGACGGGCAAGAGAGCGGCAGCGCCGACAAGCAAGGAAGCGACCATGATCAGCTGAGATGTCACAGGGGAGTGGTAGAGCAGGAAAGAGATACCACATGCATCGCAACCGGCCATCTTTGTATCCCTGCGAGCTCGTTATCGGCCGACTTGGATCCTCGACGTCGGCGTCCCGCAACGGGAGGTGAGCCGACGCCTTGCCTTGGCTGTACCGCCTAGCCGAGGACTGTCAGTCAGCGATAGCGCACTAATCGGGCACAGTCTAACAGGCACGGCCGTGTGGTTGGTCGTTCAACTCCGGCTAGTACGACGAGTGCCCCGAGGCGGAACCCCCGATTTCGTGCCAGTGCGCGCGGGGGGCAGTTTGGCGTCGATTGCCGACATGATGAATGAATATCAACCGCGCGGACTGCGTGTGTTGTCTCGCATGGTTCGCGTGTCGGCGTGCTCCGGATCACCTCCGTTCGGGTCGGGTCACCCTTGATCCCGTCGTCTTATCGCTGTGCATCTATACGCTGGCATCATGTTACAATCATTTCGGCGCCCGCGCTGCTACCATGTCTGCAATCTGCTGACCGGTAACCGTGCCATCGTCTCGAAAACCGGCTACGATGCCCTCGCGATCGCCCGGTCCCATCTCTTGGCTCATCTTGAACTTGCCCGCTAGACTCTCTAGGCGGATCTCGATCCCGACAATGCCCTTTGCCAAGAGCCCAACGTAGCGCTCGGGTGCATCCGAGACCTTCCACGCCTTGACGTCGCCCTCTTGTTGGCGCGTCAGGTCGTCGACCTGCTTCATGAGGAACGCGTCCGTCTCGGGAGTGTTCTCGTAGAAGAGCCGTAGCTTGCCGTAGGCCTGAACGGCGGCATAGTTCCACGTTGGAACGACCTTGCCTGTAGACGGCTTGGTCTCGGTGTAGTATTTCGGCGTGACATACGAGTGGTGGGGAGAGTTGAAGAGCAGCATGACATCCGGTTCGAGCTCAAACGACCCAGGTTGGCCGCTAGCCCGTGCGGACTCGATAAGGGCCTTGACCTGTGGATTCTGCCTGGCGACGTGGCCTCGCAGAACCCCACACTCATCTAGCGACTCGCCATCTTTGACATCGAGGACAAAGGGGATGTGACTGCACTGCAGCAGGGGAAAGGAAGGAGTCGCGATCGCGGTCGTGAGGACGCCAAGTGGGTTTTCCCGGATGAATCGGTGGAGAGTGGGAAGGTGCAGGTCAGTGTGGACCGGTCGGAGGTACATTGTCTTGCTTTGCGTTATGCAGGACTGCGCTGAAGCAGCCCACTATACGTACTGGCGCAACATCCGCCTAGTCAACCCGCCGAGTCAGCCTCGGCAACCGCAGCCAATCAGCAAGCGCCCAATTGCCAACGGATCGCGTCGAGCTCGTGTATAAATCGATTCATGACAGCAGTATAGGTCGTTACACAAGCCATATGGACACTAGTCACAGCATTATACGGGCTTAGGCGCCGATACCGTCTCCACGATGCCACCCCTAAGCCTCCGCCTGGGTCTGACCGCCGTGCCACGCCTCGTCAGGCGCACTGCGGTCGACCGCGAGCTGGCCCTTGACGTCCATGTGCGCATAGTCGGTGCTAGCGTCGACTTTGGCTGCGCGGATCCGTTCGACCTCTGCGCGACCGATACCGAGCGCATCGTCGGCGACCCACACGATCGGCTGGTTCTTCCAGAGCGAGGGGTGGTCGAAAGCGTGCTGGTGGGCTCCCGTCGTGTTTCCAAACTGTTTGTCATCCTCGTCGGACGTCTGCACAGCGTGAAGGTTGAGCTTGGTCTTGGACGCAGAAGCGTTGAACGATGATTGGGCGTAGGTGAGCATCGGGCGGGGGAAAAGGCGCCAGTCGATCAAAGCCTGGAAGATGGCCGTAGCGACAATGACGACAATCTGCATGTTGTCAGTGCCCCGCGCGGTCACGTTGCCCTGTCCACGTACCATAAGAGCACCGCACGCAAGACCCGACTTGGTCTGCTCTCGGCGCTCATCCCGCGAGAGGAAGAACAGCCCGGCCAGGCAAATCTCCTCAAGGTAGAGCGAGACAAAGACGGTCCGGAGTGCCTTGACGTAAAACTGACCGCCCGTCTCGATAGCGTCAGGCTGGTCGGCACACCAGCCGAGTGTGTACTTGTAGCCGGCGTACAGGAGACCAAAGGCGACGAGCGAGACGAGGCAGATGATTGGCTGGATGACAGAGTAGACGACGGTAATGCACACGAGCAGGCACACTGGCGGCCAGACGGTAGCCCAGGCGTACGAGTCCATCTTGTACTGTGCAATGTCAGCACCGCGCACACACACGTTGACGCGTTACTGACCTCGCTGGCAAAGAACTTGCGAGGCGTGTTGCCGCCCAGAATACCCTTGAGCAGGTGAAACACGAACGGCTTGATGCGCGAGAACAATTGTGCGGCGCTCGAAAACGTCGTGGCTAGCACACTGCTCGCGTCAGTCGCTACTCGTCCGTCGCGCGTGGCCACTCACAAGGTCAAGAAGAAGATCGAAGCGCTGGGCAACTTCTTGGCAAGCAGCGTCGGGACCGAGCCGGCGGTACCACCGAGGTTCGACAAGGCGTCAATCAGACCGGAAGCGATTGTGATGATCAGGAAACCGTGGATGACCTGGAAGAGCCAGAAGCGCGAGAAGAGCTTGAGCTCGATATCGCTGTGCGCGTCAGTGCTGCTGGCGACGTCTGTGAACTACTCACGATTTGCGGACCTCGCCCTGCATCTTGACCCAGAAGCGAAGGATCATGGGCAGCAGCATGAACAGGACGGCAAGCAGGACGGGAGGCAAGATGCCCTTGATGATACCAAGCACAGCTCTGCACGAATCAGCCGCGACCCTCGACAAACGTAGCAGGCACTCACGACGGGATGATGTTCGGGTCGCAGAGCCACGCAAGCCAGCTCGCCTTCTCACACATGGCGTCAATGTTACTGACGATGCCGACGAACGCGACAGGGATCGACCAGATAATGATCAAACCGATCGTCAGAGCCCAGCTGATGATGGTGCCGACCTGGCGCGCTTTCGGGTTCATGTGCGTGTTTGCCCACTCGACGTCTTCGGGCACGAGCTCGATCCCGGCCTTGACGTGCTTCCACTCTTTGCGCGTCTTGCTGACGCTGCTGGCGAATGTGTGCGCGTCGTGCTGGCTGCTGAACCGGACGAATGCAGTGTTACCAACTTCAAGGGACGAGGCGTTGGTGCGCATCGAGTCGATCGTGGCGTTGTGATCGGCGATGAAGGCTGGCGAGGTCTCGAGGTCCATCTTGCGTCCAAAGAGACCGAGCAGACCTTGCTTCCATGTTGGACGCTTTGAGGGCAGAACATAGCGGTCAATCATGGATGCGCCGGCGCGTTCGACATCTAGCTTGCCTGGTGGGCGTCAGTTGTCCCGCATGGCGGGTCAGCACTGAGAACGCACCAGTCTTCTCGGGCGTCTTGCCCTTGCGTTCGTTCTTAGCCGCAAGCTTGAGCAACTTGCCCTCGGCGCCCTCGAGGCGAAGGAGCTCGTCGTTGCGCTTGTCGTAGATCTTGCCAATGTCCTTGGTGTTGCTTTATGCAGTCAGTACCGCCTCACTTGTGGCTCATGACGACTGACCGAGTGAGCCACACGTTTGTCGCGACACCGCCCACAGCCGTCGTCATGTCCTTGACGCCCTCTTCGGTTGTGGCGTCTTTCGGGATCCCAGTGACGACGACGGTGCGGGTGCCATTGGTGTTGACGTGCATTGGGTTGGCAAGCCAGCTCTGACGAATCTCATAGAAGTGCTGGTATTCGCGGTGGACGAGGTACAGCGTGTATGCGATCAATACGAGCGCGACGACAAAGTGGGCAATGTGCCGGTTCTGGTGGTTGTCGGCGACGTTGCCAAACGTGAGCTTGTTGAGACCCGTGTTGCCGGCGTTGGGTGATGCAGCGCTGGACGGTGTCAGTTGACTGTCGCAATCCACACTTTTACAACTCACGAGACTGGGATCAGGACGATGATGGTCAAGAGCGTGTAAGGGACAAGCAGCTGGAGGCCAAAGACCTTGAGGCTAAGGAGAGCAGAGTCAGCCGAGGTGCAAACTGCAATCGTCCCCAACGCACAATCGGACAAAGAGGTAGGCATCGAGGCCATTCTCCTGGATGATGAGCTTGTCATCGTAGAACAAGATCTCCTTCCACCACGCTATAAAACTGCCCGAGAGCTCTGGCGGGCGATTCCTGTACGGTCCGAGCGGTCAGTCGAGCTCGTGCATGGCGTTTTCTGCAGCACACATACCCCGGCGGCGCGAGCACACTGCGCGTCTGGAAAACCTTGTGAACCTTGCGGTTCCTGTGCACGAGCACGAAAAACGTCGCGAGCGCGCCGACGATGACAAGACCGAGCACGAGGGCCGAGACGAAGCTCGGGGTGGATGCGGCCGAGGCGTCCTTGCCCGTGTTGGACATGGTCGCTGGTGGAACTGGTGGTGCTGATGGCGCGGTGAAGGATGGTAAAGTCGAGGGCGGCGTCTGGCTTTCTGGGCGATCTTTACTTCCCTGAATCGTTACGTCATCGGCCGTGTCTCGCACACCGTGGCGGATCCTGATGTCACTGCTCAGACCAAGCACAGTCCCCGAGGGCCGAGACCGCGACAAGACAGCTGCGCACCTGTCCGTCCGAGACGATGCAATCGCAGCGGCTGCGCACACGGCGGTTCACATCAGTGTGTCACCACAGCTGCAATCACTTGTGCTAAGGTTTACGCAACGTCGGAAGCGAAGGTGGCACGAGCCGCCGTGTGTTGTGTGCTGCGCGCGTGGCACACTACCGCTAGGTTGATCCTCATTCATACAGGGCGCAATGTCGTTACTCGTACAGCTCGCAGTCTCAACCCAGACGATCCTCACTTGCCACACAGTCAAGCACTGCAGCACGAGCCGTTGCTCTGGCCGTTGCCGTTGCCATTGCTCTGCGCACCCGCCACAGCCTCGTCGGCATTCCGCGACTTGACATCAGCCTTCATGGGCACGTCCAGACCGGGGTTGCGCTGCGGGGATAAGCATTGGTCCAAACGACCCGTGGCACACTCACGTCAAAGAACCCGGACGGTTTCAGGTGCACGCGCAGAATCTCAACCGGCATGATAGGCCAGTCCTAACCAATCATTAGCACGGGCAACCACTGATGCCCACAGCATGGCTCACCTCTGGACGTGAAATGTGCGTGACGCCAAAGCCGGCCCAACAGACGATATCCTTGTCGACAATGTCCTCGTCTCGGTTCACCCACTCTTGAAGACCGAATGCGTCCTCGCCTGGGTTCTGGTTGATGTGCAGTTCAGAGGGGTAGATCTCGTTCTCCGCATAGGGTGTCACGAAGAGCTGCCGGGTGTCAGTGTTTAGTGCGGTAACGCAAGGTGATACTGACGTTGTGGCGAGCAAAGGGCGCACGCTTCCACACTTGCGAGCCAGGCTTGGCAAGCAGAGGCGGCATGTCCTTGGACACTGTCACCACCATCAGCTCGGCAGCAGTTTCGCCTCGAGCGACCCACCAATCTTGTATGCCACATTGCTCCCCGAAGCATAGTGCTGCTTGTGCGGGTTCTCAATCGCCCAAGCCCGAGCCTTGTTGCCGTCATAGTCGGACACGGCCTCCTTGCTCGTCTTGAACAGCTTCTTGACCGTCTTGAACCCGTTCCCGTAGAAGTTGTCTTCACCGCCCACCTCGTCGTCATCGGGCACGACGTCGACCTGGACGACTTGGTTGTTGAGACCGTCGATCATGGGGTCGATCCGGTATGAGAAGATCTACGCTAGGTCAGTACAGCACGAGATAGGCATGATGGCACTGACATGCTGGTGGTGCTGGGCCGCGATCCGAGGAGCGACCTCGACTTCGTGAGCAGAGTCACGGGGCTCGTTGGGGCCGAGCGGATAAGCATTGACGATACCCGTCGCCTTGACCTCGAGCTCGATCGAGCCGTCGAGTGCAAAGTTGAAGTAGAACCCGTACTGCGGCAGGTTAGGTTGATGTCTCAGCGCAAGCCGTCAACACGTACCTCGTAGTTGGCGACTGTGCAGATGCTCGACACGACGAGCTTGCGATTCCGCGCAACATGCACCTTGTTGTCCCGGAAGTCGGTATGCTGAGCGTTGTCAGTCGAGTCTCGAGACTGCGTGATCTCAACCACACACCTTGTGCAGGATACCTGCATCCTCCTCATGGATGCAGATAGCGCTCTTGATCGTCTCGAGACCGCCGGCACGCGTACAAAAGTGGGCATCGAGGTAGGAGATGCTGCCGAGGCAGTCGCAACCAAGAGCCAACGAGTTGGCGAGCGCACCGATCCCGTACTCGCCAGTGTCGAACGCGTGCTTGCGGTGGTGCGGGTAGGTCGGCTTGCCGTACTAACAAGGCGTCAGTGCTGCGACAAGAACCTGTCTGTCGAAGACTCACGGGCACGACCATCTCGGCAACGGAGAGACGGTAGAACAGCGGTCGCGTGCCCTTGGCGCCATCGTCATAAGTCACATTCGAGAGCACCAGACCTTCACTACGATAGCCGTCAGCATGTCAAAGGACCTCGCGGGCTATACACACCGGTAGCTGAAGCCGACGTGGAACCGCCAATTTTGCCAGCTGAGAGTCCGGCCCTCGAGCTTGTAGCTCACACCCTCGGGCTGGATCACATGCA
The DNA here is from genome assembly GCA_001599935.1 of Holtermannia corniformis. Classification (NCBI taxonomy): domain Eukaryota; kingdom Fungi; phylum Basidiomycota; class Tremellomycetes; order Holtermanniales; genus Holtermannia; species Holtermannia corniformis. The sequence continues at coordinate 361,491 of BCIJ01000005.1, read as the reverse complement.
GCGGCTTGAGCCCCTCGCGGAGCTTGAACTCGGGCTCATCCTGAACAATCTGCTCGGGCAGATAGTTGTGGTTGGCCTTTGGCGGGGCAAACCGAGCACGCGCAGGGGCCTGCTCGTACGCCGCGGCAGATGAGGCAGGCTTGGGGTCGGAAGGTGCGGATTGGTTGGTGTGGGGGTAGTCGATTGTCAGGACCTCGCCAGAGTGCGAGTCTGCAGAGGTTGTCAGCACGGACTGGTCAAAGTTGATGGTGCTGCACGTACCCATGACAATGATAAAGTCGCATGGGTGGCCATACAGATTGTCCCCTGGCCGCGAGCGGGCAAAGACGAAGCACTGCTGAAGACGCTTGCCGGGGTAGCGCTCGTCGATACCAATGCACCAGCCTGATCTCACAGTCAGCACAGACTTTGCTGTCCACGGGCCGGTCGGCGGTCCTCCCGCCGCCGTTTGAGCCCTCACGCACCGTCAACGTAGATGTCGGATTGCTCGAGACCGATGGCATCGCACGCTTCCTTGACTTTGGGATCGGCACGGCAGACTTCTTCGGCCCAAAGGAGTTCTTCGGTCTGAAGCGATGGTTGCAGCTCGCCTTCGAGCACGACCCACGCCGTCACCGCACTTGATGTCGACTTTGACGCATACACATTGGAAGGCAGCTCCACAATCGCCTCGTACGAGTGAGACGTTTCGGGGCAGATAAGGTGGACCTACATGATGATCAGAGGCGGCTCAGTACGACACTACGACTCGGACTCACATCTGCCTCACGCTTGAGGTCGGGCACTGAGCCGAGCTCCTCGGCGGTGAACGCGCCAGTCCAAGTGAGCACCGCGGCCTTTGCAGGCTCCTTCAAGCTGATCGAGTTGAACAGCAGCTTGGTAGGCTTCTTGTCATCCCGAGGCAAGGCATTCGAGTGCTTGCGTACGGCCTCGACGACTGCCTGGATCTCGGCGGGCGAGAGCGGATCGAGAGGGTGTGCGTAGCCGGCCTTGGAGGTGGACGAGGTGATGGGGTGGGCTTGGCCGTTGCCGTTGACAGCGTGAGTGATGTCGACCATGATGTCTAGGCGTGTGCTGATACTGACAGTGCTGACGCAGACAAATGCCTCTGTGCCAGACTCTTATACAGCTCAACCTCGCACTGGCCTCGTTGCAGCTGATACGACGATCCCGAAGGTTTACCCGGCAGTTTAGCCTGCGGTCGCCATGGCGACCAAGCGATCACCACCGCACGCTCGCTTCTCAGGCTAATTCAACTGCAGCTCGTTCGGACCGGGTCAACGAGCGCTACCAGGGTCCGAACATCGCACCGTACCCGAAGCATGTCCGCCCCCTGACATCCTGCAAGCTGGGGATGACGTACGTGCGGACACTTTCAATTGGCCGACGATATCAGCACTTGGTATCGAAGGCGCTCAGCCTCACCTTCAGGCTGAACCGCGCGGTCAACTGACGACTGTCTCGGGCGCTCCCAGCACCAGCGCCGAGCCCACTGGACCAGCTATCGACCTCGCTTGGGTGTTCCCTGCCGCTTGACCCCACACTACCCGACGTTATCGCCCAAGAATAAGCTTGCGGTCAAGTGACGATAACATCTTAAACGACGTCGACTTGGTTGCGGAACACAACTTCTTGTCTGCGTTTGCTCTGACATCGACAATGGTGGTACCCGTCAAACGAGACAAGATGGCCGAGGCGGATATCGAGGTTCGGCCTGCGGCAGGGCCAATCCTTGCAGATGACTTGCGCTTGGAGGCGCTCGGGTAGGTGTCGCGGTCGTCGAGTATGAGAGGTAGCTACTGATCATAGTGTCCCAGTTACGACCCCGAGCTCAAGCGCGCATTCTCCGCATGGGAGACCTTTGGCGTAGCTTTCTCCATCATGTCAGGCTTGCCGCGTGTTCTCGCTTGCGCCAGCTGACGATTGCGCAGGGGTGTGGTCCCGTCGATTGCGGCCACATTGATCTACTGTCTCCCCTATGGCGGTCCCGTCAGCATGGTCTGGGGCTGGCTGATGAGCTCCTGCTTCATCCTTACCATCGGCATTGCAATGTCCGAGCTGGCTAGCTCAATGCCCACCTCCGGTGGTCTATATTTCTGGACTCACCGTTTGGGCTCGCCAAAGGTATGTCCGTCATACATCCGCGTCGCTGACAAACTCAGTATCGGGATTTCCTCGCTTGGATGGTCGGCTGTGCGTACCATGAGCCGGTACTCCAAAGTGTAGTCTGACAACACCCCAGACAACTCGTTCCTCGGCAACGTCGCTGCCGTTTCATCTCTGGCCTGGGGCGGTTCCAACATCTTCCTGGCGGCCGCCTCCATCTCCAACCCAGAATTCACCGCCAGCGCTGGCGAACAATTTGGCGTCTTTGCCGCTATCCTCCTTGGTTGCGCGCTGCTTTGCGCGTACGGCACCAACTTGTTTGCGCGCTTGCAAACACCTAGCGTGGCATTGAACGTCTTGCTACTCCTCGTCACCATCATCGGCCTCCCCATCGCACGGCGCAAGGAACTCAACACGGCCGCCTTCACCTTTGGAGGCTGGGCAAACTTGACCGGGTGGCCCAACGGTTACGCTTTCATCATGTCGTTCTTGGCACCCGTATGGACCATCTGTGCGTTCTGACTCACCGTTCATCTTGCGGCGCCAACTGATAGAACCAGGCTCGTTTGACTGCGCCGTGTCTCTGTCGGAAGAGGCAACCAATGCGGCGACGGCCGTTCCTCAAGCCATCATGGGCTCCATTGCCAGCGCCGGTCTGACAGGTACCCTGTTCCTGCTCATCTGTGCTCTCACGATGGGCCCGGACGTCGCAGCGGTAAACGACTCTGAAATCGGTCAACCCCTCGCTTTCATCTTCCAGCAGGGTACGTACCGTCCTCAGCAAGGAAAGTGGCTCATAAGACCACAGCATTCGGTGACAAGGGCTCCCTCGCCATCTGGTCTTTTATGTACGTCTGCCATCCACACCTGTCCAGGTTAGAGGCTGATCAGAGTTCATCAGGTGCATTGCCGAGTTCTTCATGACGGCGTCTTTGCTCTTGCCCGCGTCACGGCAAGCGTTTGCGTTCGCTCGTGATGGCGCTCTGCCATACAGCCGGTTCTGGTACCACATCAACCCCAAAACTGGTACGCCCGTCCGCACAGTCTGGCTCGTCGCAGGCTGTGCGCTGCCTCTCGGGTTGCTCGGTTTTGCCGACCCAGAGAACCAGTCGGCCATCAAGTAAGTCCAGTCGTTGCCCAGGTATAGCTCGTCGCTGATTTTCCTCAGTGCAATCTTTACGTTGGCAATCATCGGTCCTTGTGAGTCTCAACAAGTGGTACTGATAGGCAATGACGCTAACGGGTCCGCAGACTGCGCGTATGCTATCCCAATCGCCTCGCGCTTGTTCGTGGGTGAGCACAACTTCAAGGTAAGCATATACGATCTCGACCATCCGAAGGCGCTAACGTATCGCAGCCCGGACCGTTCAGCCTCGGACGCTGGAGCCGACCGATCGCTTGGATCAGTATCATCTGGATGGCGTTCGCGTGCATCGTCTTTTGCTTGTACGTCACACCGCTTATTTGGCTGGGCTCTGCTGATCGAGCATCTAGCCCAGCCGATGTCGCGCCGGATGCCACCACGATGAACTATGCCATCGTCGTCGCAGCGGGCGTGTGGGTGTTTGCAATTGGATACTGGTTCTTCCCCAAGATTGGTGGCCGCACGTTCTTCCGGTGCGTGGATCTTGCCTCGCGTATGAGCCGGCGGCTGACCTCAAGCAGCGGCCCTGTCACGCACGAGACGGTCGTACAATATGAAGCGGAGCCATCGTATGCGACCGACCAAACTCCCACACCAGTGGGTGAGGACAGCAAGATGAAGCAGAGCAGCACGGTTTCCTCTGCCGACCGCTGAGGTGTTCTTGTGTGCCTTTGCGGTCTCCGCTAGGAGTTGTAATGCGATGCAGATACTCGTACATCATAATAATCTAGCAGTCTCTTGTACCCATCATTCTGCAGGCWTGTCGCACACACTCTCCCAGTCCGCCCACCGGAGCACCCGGTCATCGACCCAGTGCTTCCAGTGCTTCCACTCGCAGCCTCCACCGATACCGTCTGCACAGCCGCCCATCTTCTCATGCTTTCCGTTGACGACGGCTCGGACATACTCTGTCTTCTTGTGCTTCTTGAAGACATCGGTCCAGGAGTTCAACTCGGCGGGGCACGAGTACTTTTCCAACGCGACGAAACCGAGGAAAGGTACAATGTGCGACGTCTTCCATGCGCGGCCGGGGGGACGGATATGCAGCGGTGGATCTTGCGATGCCGGAGGAGTACCAGCCTCGGTAGTGTTGTAGAGATTGAGGAACGTCGACACGAAAGCGGGCGATTCGCGGTGGGTAAACGAGGCGAAGAGTCTAGCATCCAGTCAGCGCGTTGTGCACGGAGGCTATTATAGACGTACGCCTGCGAATGCGTAGCGTTGGGAGGCAGCTTGGGCTCTGGGACATAGTCAGTGACGGACCGCGCTATGCAAAGACCTAGACTCACTTGGCAGAGGGTCGTGTCCTGGCGGGCGGTTGCCACCCTCAATCTCATACTGCTCCTTGTGACCTTGGTGTCGACCGGTCGTATCCTTGCCAGCAAGCAGGTGGGCTGAAGTCTTGACCCAAGGCATACCGAGGTATGGAGAGAGCGAGTTGCCGTACCCCATCATGTAGTGGAAGCGCACCTGGAATGAGTCAGCGGTGCATAGACCTGTGTAACACGTACATCAAAGTAGTATTCGACATCCCGCCACTCATCGTCAGTGAAGAGAGTGCAGAATTCGGACTTCTGATCGCGCGCAATTGTTTCGTAGCCGCACAGCTGGTCTTCGTCAGTCGATTGGTAAGGGAGCCACGTACACCAACCATCTGCATAGCCAGAACGTCTTGGTCATTGAGCTCCTTGGCAAGCTCAGGGACAACGTGCTCGAGCCGCTCGCGGACACGAGCCGCGTATACACCAAGCCAAACATTGGCAGGCTTAAGACTTGAAGCCTTCTCAAAGGCTGCGCACGCTTTCTACCGCTGGTTAGGGGTAACACGGACGAGATGAGGTAACGCACATGAGGTGTCAAGCTTCGTTCCCATTCCGCTGCCTTGTTGGGCACCTTGATGAGCTGCACAATCTCGCCATCACCATGACCGTCCGGGCCTGACTGGTGTGATGGGAAGGAGCCCTTAATGTAGGCTTCGGCTGTCTGGATGTCACGATCAGACGAGGCAGTCCAGACCTGACTAGGATCAGTGAGGTTCTATCGTGCTTCGAGCAACCAAATCACCTTGTACTTGGCGCCGCCCTTGGATTTGCGGCGGTTGGACTTGGCTTTCTTGCCGTCCGACTTTCGCGGGTACAAAGAGCCGTACTGCTTGCGAATGTACTTGCCAAAGAACTGAAGTCGGGACTATTAGCCCGGCTCACATCAGCCAGCTATGACATACAGTGGCGTCATTTGAGCCCTTGTCGCTCAATGCCTCGAGCTTCTCTTCCACAATACTCGTCTTCCACTCGCTCAGGAATGCCCAGTCGCCAGCGGCTGGGAACACCTCTGGCTTGTGTTGCTGCAAATCCCAAACCTTGGAGATGAACGGCTCCATCGTTTGCTCGAACTCGTCATCATTGCCCAGGATGGCCGAGTGCCGGATGAGTAAGGTCGCCTGCTCAAGCTTGCAGTGGTTGGGCAGAGGAGTGGGCTTGTGTGACGGGATAAAGAAGGGCGAGATAGCAGACAAGTCTAACACGAATGAGTATAGGTGATCGAGGGTTCTGTATGCTCACGTTTCAGAGGATCCAACTGGTTTTCGATCGACGCGTTGGCGCGGTAATCCTGGGTCGAAAGAACGAACTGAGTTGGCACCGCATGCACTACTCCGCAAACGAGCAGTGCAACGGCTGCAAGCGCGCCTGTACGCGACGTTCCGACCATTGTGAGTGTCAAAGAAGAGGCTGCCAAGAGCATTTCGCGCCCAAAAGCGGCGTCTCGAAAGCGCAGACTGGAACAAACTACGTCATCACAATCACATGGAAATCGATCGTCGTGTGTTTGGTTCCTCTGTTCTGCCTTCTCGACCGCTAGCTTTCCTGCAGCACTGGCACGGCGGACCTTGCCACCCTACGCTAGTAGCGGATCTCCACCGCGTCCTCTTCGCACGAAGAATCGTCCCGCTCGTCAATTTCCGGTGTCCCTAGGTAGAATTCCGAGAAGGGTGATTCAATAGTGGTAGGGATTGGAAACTGGTTGAGATCGAGGGAGTTTGACAGAAAGTTGAGCATCGTGTCTTCAAAGCTGAGTGTAGGATGTCAGTAAGTATCGCTGATGCGACGCAACGACGTACGCGTTGGGCTCCGTGAATGCACCAAAGTGGCAACCTCCCCTGATTGGGACTAATTCTGCCTTGACTCCCGCTTCATGAAGCTTCGCTTCGAGATCCTGGGCAACGCCCAGCTCATACGCGACATCTCCTACGCTCAGATTCAGCTGGGTACCAGCGCCAGAGTAGCGTCGTGAGCTTACCAAGAAAGTGAACGATTGCCACCCGGGACGTAATCTTGCGGTACTCCGCCTGGCTGATTGGAGTGGTCTTCGCCATGATGTCCAGTGTCACAGCTCTGAATCCGGCATGATCACCGGCAAAGTTTTTGACGATCCATCCAACGCCGAGGTCGATAAGGCCTGATGCACTTCAGCGCGCCGCTGTTCGCATGGATTGGCGCTTACGTTCGATTCGGGCGTGTGAGTTCTCATTGAACCCAAGCTGCATATAGCCTGTAGAGTGAGCCAAGATCGAGCTCAAGAGATGGGGATTACGTACCCTTGACAGCATACAAGAGAAGCTCCAGATTTTGCTCCTTGGGGTTCGGGCACGCTTCCAGGAATGACTCTGTGATCTCTTGCCGTCCGTCGATCACTTCTGGCAGCTGCACGGCGAAGATCAGGAAGGCGCACTGAGAGCTAAGTGACTTACGTCCGGTGTTGGAATGACGCCAACCAACATCAGTCCTGCGCACATCTCGGGGTGCTCAATGGCAAATTGAAGCGCGATCAAGGAACCCAACGACGCGCCGCAAATGTACGCTCTGCCGATGTTCAACTCCTTCATCAGCTTGTACAGGTCTTGGGCGGCGTCTTGGCGGGTGTAGCGACCGACAGGCTTCCCGGTCGTCTTGCCGTGTCCTCTCAGGTCATAAGTCACAAGATTGAAACGGCGCAGTGCGGGTCGAGCGTGAACCTCTGAGACCAAGTCAGCTAGTGTCGGCGGAACACACGCGACGTACGCTCCCAGTAGTACGTTGCTAGTAGCACAGGGTTACAGAAGATGATGGTTGGCAAGGCGGGATCGATCTTCTTGGCGCTGGCTTTCGTAGGCGTTGCGATGTTGTACTGTATCGTATGCGAGCCACCTTCCGTCTTGACTTTGAAAGAAGCCATCTTGTCATGATATTTGGCCAATGCCTTGTGCGCTCTCTCAGGATTGCGGTGCGGCATGTTGCGAATGTTGGAGGAAAAGTAGTCGGGGTACTCCCGTCGCGCTATATGGTAAGAGGCGTGACCGACCCGAGACTTGGAACGTGAGTGAGGGGCCGTCAGATTCAGATCTCCTCACACGCATGGCCGTCAGCGAGCTTGCTTGAGCGCCACTCACGCGGGCATTGAGCCTAACGAGCTTGGGACACTGCACAGACCTCGCGTGCCTGGCCAGACTTAGGCAAAGGACCAGTGATCGTGCGCACAGACGCGGCGCAACTTCCTCCGCGTCCGCCTTGGGTGGAAGTTTGACGTGCATCAGACTGCTACAGGGGGCGCTAGAGATGGTACCGGTGCAGTTTCGCGTCCGTGCGCTTCAACGGCGAAGCCTGTCTGCCGCCGCTGCGGCTGGAGTCTGATAGGCTTTGCGGGGCCATCGCCGCTGTCGGTAGATGAAACTGTGAGAGCGCGGGACCGTGTCGGGAGGCCGTTACCCACGGTCCCCACTGATGCTGATGGCTTGCTGATGGTCAGGCGCTCGGCTGACAATTCCTGCGAAGCCGAGTTTTGCGCGCTTGAGCGAGCCAAGAATTCTGACTGAACGGCGATGAAGTCGGACACCACCGAAGGGCTAAGCTTGACGTCGAACAGGTCGAAGATGAAGTTGCGAACGGGTGCTTTGTAGTGATTCGTGGAGATCATGTGGACCGCGCGGTAAAAGAGGGCAGGCGACGAGAACAGATGCGAGTGATCCTTGCGCAGCCTGCCTATGTCAGTTGGCGCTTGAAGGGCCCTCATCAAACTCACCTTTTCAGCCAATTCATGGCACCCGTCGAGAGCATGTAGTTGGCCAAATTTGAGATGGCCGTCACCACCTCGACTTCCAGACCTGATGTCGGTGCAGGTAACGATTCGAGGGCGAAGCGGGTTGCGCGGCTCCACGAAGGAATCTATGATTTCTCAGCGCCCGACCCGAGGGACAGTAGCTACCTACCTTGGCAAACTTGTCAATATCTAGCGGCAAACAGATGCCCGTGGTGACGCCCAGCGGTGTTCGTGTTGATAACCAGCCGTACTCTTCCAAGATCTCCGAACCTTGCGCGGTGGCTGAGATTAAGCCGAGCACAAAGAAGCAAGTCCCCTTGACGGTGAGCACCTCGGATTCTTCTGCGATCTCCACAATTGGCCCAAGTATTTCTTCCGCCTCCAAGAACGGCAACCCGCCCGTTGTTGAGCCGATATTACCCTGGCGACCCATCAGCTACTTTCGCGAGGCCGGAAGGCAACTCACAACCGCCCACAACACACTCTTGAGCTTGGCGATGATGCCCTCATCATGACTCTCGAGCCCGTGCTCGCGAATCACGTTGGCAAACTCGGCAAAGTGGCCTTTGTCTCGAAGAGTTCGACAGCCCGCTTCGGTTTTGGTGATCTCGCCGTAAAAGTGGGTAGGAGCCGTGCCTTCGTAGTACCTGCAGGGAATGCGTGAGTCAGAGGCCTGCTCGTCATCCCAGCTACTCCACCAGTAGTCTTCAACGGTATCTGTCGTCATAGGGCACAGTGTTTTCGAAACGAAGGTTTCTGCTTCAACGACATATAGTAAATTGCGGTGCTGCGCGGTGTCAGAAGAGATCTAACACACCGATCGACCGCTTACCAAAAACCACTCGTCGAGTTCGCGGTCAATGTACTCCGCTTGGTGCAGGTAGGAGAAGCCCACCGAAGTCGAGACAAACCTGGTTATCGTACGTGAGCTAATTTCGGCAATGATCTGGAAACCTCACCGCATGAAAAGCGGGTGCCCAACCTCGCCCAAGTGCTCTAATGAAGGTCGCATGTTGACAACCATTTCGAGCGTCCCGGGTATTGCGCAAGCTTCCTCCAGATACATGACGGCGGCATCGCAGACCTCCATCGCCGGGTCATATAGCTGGGTTAACATCAATTGCAGCGCCCATGGCGATAGCGTAGGGTCATCCAGCAGCACGCCCAAGTGGTGCGTCGCAAAGAGACGAGTGTCCTGCCGGATTTGTGAGAAGCAATGCACGTTACCGCGGGCCACGTACCATATAGTTTGACGTGAGCGCTTTGGACAGAACGATACGCTGGTGACCATCACTATCGGTGTCAGTTGAAATCATACACGAAAAGGTACTGACATAGCATAGTCAAAGTTCTCGATAGCAGCCCGAACGATGTCGTCGCGACTACGCAGTTCGCTCAGATGATAGAAGCATGTGAAGAATTTGAATTTCTCCAGTAGTCTAGAAACAGTCAGCGACTAGCTGGAACATGACGACTTGCTTACTTCATTCCCTCCGAGTGCTTGGTCAGTGTCCCGATCATCTCAAAATAGCCATAAGTGAGTGTCGACTCGATGCGATTACGAGCGAAAAGTGGTTGAGCGTTGACTTGACCAGCGTACTGTGAAAACGTCAGAGATGCGACACCGACTGTCAATCAGAGCGGACCTGATCCAACTCCGAGAAACAGTCTACCAATTGCCGGAGCAGCTTGTCCTCCATCAGATAGCGTATGCCCTCTGGATTGGCGAGCATTGTCGTAAGCAGGGCACAACCAAGCTTGACCCATTTGTGGTTTGGCTGTTGCTGCGTCAACAACGGCGATCGCGGGCGTCATGACTGACTCTGGTCTGTTGTATGTTGGAGAAGCGTTGGTTGTAGGGGTGAAAGAAGGAGAAGAGACGGCGGACGAATTTGGACACCTTGATGACCTCTTCTAGTCTCTTTGGATTCAGAAGAGGCCCCTCGACTACTTCAAGGAGCATCTCGTAATTCCACTTTGTGTGGTCTCGCCCTTGCACCACCTGGTTTGCTTAGTGAAGTTGTCATTGCGCTCTGATCGCACTGACCTGGGTGTCATTGATGAGCATTGCAAAGTGTTTGTCGTCGATCTGCATCCCCATTCGAACTTTGACCTGCTGCACCTGGCGCTGACCGCGAAGAAGGGGATCTTGTACGGAGTTGGATCTCGGGCCTCATGTCAGTACTTTTGCTGCTTGGGCTGGAGTTACACACCGTTTGCGTGGCGTCTCCTTTGGTTCAGCTTGCGCGTGAGACTTGGCAAGGTTACGTGTGAGACTATCGATCGTCGACAGAGCTGAAAGGGCGACGTGTCGGCTTGAAGGATCCTCGAAGCGCATAGCCAGATCGAAGAGCCGCGGAAGAGCCTGCTGCGTAAGTGTTTCGTACAAGCACAGCGGTCCTGCTCACTTGGATCTGCGAGGCGTATTGAAGTGGCAGGAACTTGTTGGCCATTTGCAAGACCTCGCCGATCAACAGGGTGGCTTTGCGCGTCAGGGTGCTGTTGTCCTCTTCGATGACGTCCATGAGTCCCTGATAAAGTGAGTCACGCATGTCGTCTTCATGGTAGCAAGCAGCCCACCTCAAGAAGACCAGCGTCCAGTAGCACGAGCAAGAGGAAGGAAATGTAGTGATCAACGAGTGTGGGTCGTTCGGGTTCCGCATCGCCGGCTTCCAGGTCCTCTTCATACTGTGTTGATGCTTCCCTCGTTCGGTTGTACACTTAATGCACATCAGCTACGGGTTGCTATCACCAGTCAGTCTCACCGGTCAGTCGCCTGCCATCAAGAAAAGCATCCATCCAGTTTGGCGCCTTGATGCGTAGTACGTCAAACATCAAGTCGAGCAAAACGACCTAAGAGTGTCAGCGCGAACATGCGACATGTGCATCCTGCTGACCCGTATCTCCGTGAGGGGCACTTTGAAGGACCCAATGAGAGATTTGATACTCGCTCGATCGTGCATGCACAAGTAGAGCAGCCCTGCGTAGATGAGCACAGCTCACGGTGTGGCAAACTGCTCACCTGACCACGACTTGAGCAGCACACCAATGTTGCGCGCACAGTCGCGTAATCTAGCGACGTGTGCACCATTCTTCTGCGTCGGTTGCGGTTCTGTGAGGCCAACGAGGACCATCTACAACATCCAGTCAGCGAAAGCTCATCACTTCGTAGGACGCACCTCGACGTCTGCTCGAGGTAACAGATGCTTGCGCGTAGCTGGTGCATTTGCGAGCACGATGAGCAGATGGGTCATGGCTGGGCACAGCTCCGCTGGACCATCTTTGAATGTGAGGAGTAACGTTCGCAGTGCCCCGGAGCCGAGGATGATCGAGATGTCAAGAACCGCTGCCAGTACGATCAGCTATGAACCACTCGCGAAGAGGACGAACCAATCTCCATAAGCGTCTCCATGCAGATTGTCTGCATGGAGTCGTCGGGATTTTCAGCTATGCTGACAAGTGCACGAACCAACCCGTCGGGCAACACCACGATGGGTTGGGCTGGTGAAGGATCTTGTTTGTCGACTTCAGGTGATACCGTCTTCGCTGCAAGATTCGGGCTTTCTGACGCTGCGCCCTCCAACTGAGCATGGTTGATAGACGCAGGTGAAGCGCTGAATGGCCGCTCGGGACTCCCGAAGGGATCTGCAGTCGAAGCGATGGACAGTGGATCCGGCGGCAGGAGCATGCCAAGTCGGATCAGGCGTAGCGCCTGCTCCTTCTCTGTGGCAAAGTGCTTCGTGTCTCGTGTCAAGGACCTGTTCATCGTCAGCCGAAGCTATACGAGCTTGTCTCACAGGGACCCACCGTATCAGCATCCAGTCCATGCCCCGTTGCAGCAGCTGCAGCCACTGCGTCCGTCCCAAGACCAGGTGTCGCAGAAGGCGATAGGTTGCTGCTCGGAGTCGAGTGGTCGCTGCTTCGCCCAGAAAGTGTAATGCGCTACACCTGTCAATCCAGAGCGATTGTCTGAGCGCGTCACCTACGTCTCGATCACCTCTTCCAAATCCACCTCCTTCCGAACGCGAGCGCTTCGCTTGAACACTGCGACCGCCTGGTACATGAGATCCCACGCCTCATCCCCTCGATCGGCTTGCTTGCCCTTCCAGGCCATGCCAATCGACTGCCCCTGCGATGCCATGGCAAGATCTCGCAGTTTGAGCAGCACCACTCTGACAGCAGCCAACAGTTCTGCGACCTCTTCGTCGCTCTCCTCGATTCGGCCTGGCGACGTCTGAGCAGACACCGTCGCCGTTCCCGTATTCTTGCTTGGCGAGTCCCAGAACGCAGCTTGATGATTGTAGACAAAGTCTCGGCCAGCCGCTGGCCCAAAGCTGTCCTCTCCCGCACTGCGGCTGCGTGGGCGAGACTTGGCATACGGGCTCTGATGCGAGCTACTACCTGAGCCCGAGGCCAACGTGGATGATGATTGGTAGCTTGGAAAGTCTGACGTAGATTGCTGGAGTGGGATCCGCTCTGGTGTGAGAGATGCGGAAGGTAGATTGCGAGTGCGTCCGCCATGAGCTTGCGAGAGCAGGTACGTCGAGCCAAGAGAGGATGGTTGCGCGGTAGAGCTGGAAGCAAAGGCGTTCATCAAAGGTTGGCGTCTGCGAGGCCGCTGCGGGGTTGCTGCGGTACCATGAGTCCCTCATGACACGTATCGTCCAGGTCGCTCACCCCCTCGAAGTCTCTCGAGCTGAGCCTCCAGTGCTCGAATCTTTGCATTACTCTCGGCAAGCTGCGCCGAGATCCGAGCCTTGACGTCTGGCTTGTCGCCGCCTTCAGCCTCGCCAGATTCAATGACCTGTTGAACAGCGTCAGCACTCAGCCTCCATGTCTCCGAACCTCGCACATGCAGCATCCGTTCCGCTCCAAACTGGACTCTTTTCTCAATCTCGAGCTTCTTCATCAAGCTCTCCACCTACCGACCATCAGTATCAGCACTAGACGTTGCCCATCACACCAAGCGACTCACCGAGTCTTCCTCGCCCGTCTCATTGTCCGTGCCGAACTCGTCGTCACCGTTCGGACCCATTGAAGCACTCCTGCCTATGCTTTCCAAGTTTGGTCTTGCCGCCGGCAAGGGCATGGAGATGTACGAAGCCCCGTTCATGGCGGTTGACAATGTCGATTCCTGTGGACTGATGGTCCTATCACCACCTCCTTTCCGCCGCGTACGATTGTCTGTGCAGTCCCATCCGCTGTATGGCCGTTCACGAAGCTTCGCGATCTATCCCGAGCACTTTCAAGCTGTTGTCCGCTGCTGCAAGCTGATGATGCTTGTCTTGCTGTTGCCGATGCTACACGTGATGCCGCCGTGATGGATCGATGGGATGTCAAAGCTTTGACAGCGCCGACGTTGCTCAACTTGGCTCGAGTGATGGCGTCTCCAGCTTCAAATGGGCTCCCTGGCTCGTCCCGTATTCTCGCCGTCGAGCCGCGAGCGAGTGAACTCGAGCGAAATCGTCTCACCCGCCTTACGCTACCCATCGTCCCTTCCTACTTGAAGAACCCCACACCATACCTTGAACCCATTCGCCTGCTCGCCATGTTCACTGGTGAGGACATGCTCATCGAGTTCAAGTACCAGGGTTGGGAGGTCATGCTGGACGATTGCCCTGCGTCGCGCTGGAATGTCGTCCAACGGTTCCTTGGGGCAATCTATGGTGTTGCGGCCCAATCTGCAGCAGAGTGCGGCAGGCCCGACTTGGTGATCACTGTGCATTTCGAAGGAGCGCATAGAGGACCTCTGCAGCTCAATGATGTCCCAGCTGAGGCAGGTCGTGCTGGTGAGGACGAATTACGGCGTGTAGACTACTGGGTTGCAGGTGGTAGGTGACGCGCCAACGGGGCGCAAATGATGTTGATGGTGCCGCAGGTCCTGAGCGAACCGACACGGCAGGTCGCCTGAAATGGAGTGGCCAAAAGGAAGCCGATTATTGGGTCGAGCGCGCTCTGCAACAACAGCTCGTCCACGGAGAACGATTCATACAATGGCTTGTTCCCTCGGATGAAGGATTTGACAACAAGCAGCGGACCACGTACGATGTTGTCGCACTTGGCGGGACTTTTGATCACCTGCATGCCGGACACAAGGTGCTGCTCACCATGGGCATCTTCTTGGCCGTTCGAAAACTCATTGTCGGCGTGTCCGGTGAGTCGACAGACGGCCCTGGTCTGCAATCCTGATTGACTTAGCCGATGCTTTGCTGAAGAACAAGTCCAATCCCGAATTGCTCGAGCCACTCGACGTTCGCATGGCCAAGGTCCGCGACTTTGTCGAAGGCTTCAACATGAGGCTCGAATACGACATTGTGCCCATTCACGACGTGTACGGCCCAACAGCAACCGACCCAGACATCCAGGCGCTAGTCTTGAGCACTGAGAGCGCCCAGGGAGGCAAGCTAGGTCAGTCCGTCATGCACTCTCACGGCAGAAACTGACATTGTCAAGTCACTGCGGCACGGAAACAAGCCAAACTTCCACCACTTGAAATCTTCACGGTCGATGTCGTGCACTCCAAGTCCGACTCAGCGGAGAGCGTTGTAGACGACGAATGGAGCTTTGAGCAGCTCAAGGAGCTCAAGATGGGCAGTTCGCACATTCGCGCCTGGCTTGCGCACGGAGGGCGAGCCACAGGCTGTCGTCTCGACGCAGATGAAGTGGAAGACCGGCAGCGGTTCCTCGAAGCATGGGAGCGCCAGGCGGTTCAGGAGCGGGAGCACCGTCGACTCCGGCGATTGCAGCCTGCTGAGTAGGGTCGTGCAAGTGTGGGCGGTTGGGCCGCCTCCTGTAGCTGCTGTAGAGTCAGCGAGACACACGATAACGACAGAGATGAAATGTAACGATGCACCATGTCCCTAGCTGCCACCGCCCGTGGTCATTTCAACCGCGACGCGATTCGCCACTTTCCTTTCATCCCGTTTGCTGGCTTTGCTTCAGACTTCTTGCGACCCGCGTTCCAACGATCACGCCAAAGTCTGCAAACGTACTCAATCTCTGCAAAACGCTGGTTAGGTAACAAAGGTCCTGGTACATGCTACGCGAGACATCATAGGCTCTTGCAAGTCTCGAGAGCATTCATCTCCCTGAACGGCGTCCATTCAGTATGGGTCAATGGCAGCGGGCAGCGATTGACGACCTGCTGTTGAACAAGGTCAAGGAGCTAGTGTGAGTCTCACGCAAGATCCTATACGCGTTGATACTGATCCCCATGCCAGCTACTACTCGCTGCATCAGTGGAATGGCCACGAAGACAATAAGCCGGTCGACTTTGAGCGCTGGGTGCAGCACCTGGATGTCGACAATGAGTTGATCAGAGACATCTTCAAGGAGGCTACTGCAGTGAGTGCTTTTGACTGATTCGGAACTCAGGCTGAAATGAACAGCATATCGCGCGCAGTCGGACTTACGACGATGACGATGGGTATACCCGCGAGAGTCGCGACTTGAATCGTGCCTCATCGTCAACCGGCTTCACCTTTGCTCGTCGTTTACCCCGCGTTCGCCCGTTCTCTACCCTTCATCACGCATCTCGTACCGCCCGTCCTTCGAGCAGTGGGGCTGCCCCTCCCACCCTGTTTGATGCGTTTGATCGCGATCTGAACGGGGATACGGCCCCGTCCGCAGAGCGCGAGACCACCCTGATCGATAGATTCTTTGGTGACCCATCGTCAAACAGCGACCCGACTTTGGCACCACTGCTGTCGACCCGTCCCGAGGACTCGGCATATCCGCCTTGGTACTTGCCAACGCCCGAACCAGGGCCGTTTGACGTCCTCGATCAAGCCCAGTCGCAGCTTGGGAGTGAAGACGGCCTGAACGACCCGCCCGTGGACAACTACCACTCGGCGGTACATCGTAACCCCCCGGGTTCGCCACCTGACTGGCGTCACCGCCTCGTCTTCGACATCCTCGAAGCCGGCATGTTCGACCGTCCACGCGAGACACGGGCGTCGGAAGAACGCGCTTTGATGAGACAGGTGGATCGCGTCACTACCTTGCTAGACGAGCGCGGTTTCAGTTTGCTACCACCGCTTGGCGCGACCGAGGCAACCATCATAGACACGCCGGAATCAACAGCTACGTGGGAGTCACGCCTGGCACGAGAGGGTGATTGGCCGGTCGGTCGTCCGTTCAGGATGACGATGGACGCACAAGACAAGATCATTCTCAACGTCGTTGCCGCACAGCACCTCGCCACTCCTGGCAATGTGCTCGATCAAGGCTTCATTGATCACTTTTTCCGACGCGCTTTCAACATTCGCGCGCGCCTCAATGAGCGTAGTATCCCAGTGCCGACATCACTCGAGCAAGCGCTGAGCGAATGGCCTGCTCGATCCCCTCGCTCACTGCCCTCGGCGCAGACCGTCGAGCCCTTCTCAATCAATACGATGCTTGGTAACGCTGCGGCGCGTCGCTCGCGCATCACCCTAGCTCAGTCGGCCATGCGTTTGCGGGACGGCATCTTCGAATTTGACTCGGACTCGGAAACCGAGCACGAGGACGACTTTGTCATCATTGACGAGCGGGTGCACAGACCGTCACGATCGTCGGCACAAGCTGGGACGAGTGCGCCCTGGCGTCTGTCGTTCGCAGATGGGATACGGGCTTCTCCAGAACAGATGCCTGAGCGGTCCTTGGAAAGTTTGCCTCGCCCACGGCTTCCCACCACGGCTTCATCCATTCCAGTCTTCCCCGCTATCGGCGCGGTCGTGCCCGTCGTACAAGACCAACCACCTGCAGCGAGGACCTCGGCGTCTCGCGATCCGTCGCCTCTCGGTGCCCGGCTCGTAAGGCAGCCATCGATCCGCTTCAACCCTTACTCATCCAGCAACTCCAATGCCACCCCGACAGAAAGTGCACCGTCCTCGCACGTGTCTGTCAGCGATGTCAGCGCTAGGCTCCGTCGCATGCGTCAAGAGCGCGCGGCTCGACGCCTGCTGGATGACGGGAACGAATCGCCTCGTCGTAGGCGGGCTATTCATTTCGGTCTTGGTGCAGGCTGGTCAGAGGTTACAGAGCTTGATCCTCGATTCTGACTGGACGTGTGTCGAGAGGTTGTATTTATGAGCCTGATGAGTGTTGCTGGGTGCTTTTGGAATGGTTATGCCACACTGTGCTATACGTTCCAGTTGCCGTCGCCCCCTGCAGCCGTCCAAGCCTCTTGTCCTGCCTTTTTCTCCAGCGGCAGCAGCATGGATGAGCTGGTTCTGAAACCTGCTATCCGCGGTATGTGGTGGAGAAAGGCGAGCACAGTGGACTTTTCCGTGCTCGTGGCTGTTGCTGCGAACTTGAGAGCGCCGAGCAGAGCGCCGAGGGTTTCCGGCTCGAGTAGGGACGGGAGAAGCTTTGGCAAATGTTCTGGCTCAAAGTGCTACACCTGGTCAGCTTGGCTCGTGCGGGACGCTACGACACTGACGGAAAGGACGCTCCAGCGCTCCTCATCCGTGGTGCATTCTTCAAGCTTGCGAACGAGAGCGATACCAGACCCGGGCGCCAGTGAGTTTGGATTGCGAGGAGGTGACGGCGGTGAGCGACTTGACGAAGCAGGAGACGGAGCCGAACTGGATGGGCTTGCAGGCGGCATGGTCGCCGCTGACGCTATGAAGCTCCGTTTTGTATCTCTCGTCTGGCGTGCGGCGGCGAACGATGAGGTGGGTTTTGATTTTGGAGCTGGCGCAACTTCGTCGTTGATCTCTGTGATGCTAGCGGAAGATGCGGTCGAGGCGGTAGCAGATGAGTGAGCTGGGTTCCGGGGCTTGGCCTGACTGGTCAGAACGCGCCGAACTTTAGGCAATGGCTGACCATGCTCGCCAGTGTTGCTAAACAACTTGCCAGCTCCGCCTTGGCTGTAGAGTTCTTCGGATCAAGCTCGATCACACGCTCGAAATCTGCCAGCGTGAGTCGAGAGAACACACGTCGCTTGACGTACCAGCAACAGCTCCATGCAACTCCCTTAGCTCTTTGCGTGCCACGCCACGCCGAAAGAGAGCTTTGACATGGTCTGCCTGCAGTCCCAATGCCGTGTCGCAGTCACGCTCGGCGTCTTTCCACCTGTTGGCGCTCAGCCGATCCTCCACCGTAAGAAAGAAACGAACTTTTCCAGGTTCAAGTAGCATTGCGCCCGGTTGCACAGCGGCGCAGGATCTTTCGGATCATACAACGCAGCGTTCGTATAATGACCTAGTCCACGTCAATGATCGTCCACTTGCGGTGCGAGCACAGACCTATGCTCTCGACCCACTTGCCCTTCTTGAAGCTCGCGTTACCCTGGTCATTCAGCTTAAAATCCGCATGCTCGAAACACATACATCACCTCGTGCCTTTGCTGATTGCTCCAAGTCTACAGCTCTACTCATGGTGAAAGCGCGAGCGTGTAGGTCGCCGGACTTCCAGGTTCAACTGTAATGAAAGGCTGTCGGGCAGCCGGTCGTAGTACTTGTGAAGGTGTACAATGATGCATGAACAGAGACCGGCGGGTGCTGCTTAGCCTTACAAGTCACGTGATCTCACCACATCAACCATGCGGCAACTTGAGCCTCGATGAAACCTATTGTTAACTCCATAGGCGCGAGAGAGCGCGTGTCCACTGCGTCCGATCTGTGCTGGCCTACGGCGCGGCTATGTAGCAAGCGGTGGACAGTGTTGTCTGCGGCAATATATACATCTTTGTACAAATCTGTTCTCGGCCCGCCGCTCTTATACAATCTCATGCTGTTTCAGTAGGGTGTGGCTGCGGCTGCAACAGCAGCGATCGCACGGTGTGTGTCTGCTGCGGCGGCGCTGTCGGTGGCGTTCTCGAGCATGCGACACAGTTTCTCGATGGCGTCCAGCCGGCGATTGTCAACATCGATCTTGACAGAGTTCAGACGTAGGCCGCGCACGGCGACCAGCCTGTCGGCCGCATCGGGCGGCAGCGTGTGCTGACCCTCGTTGAAGAGCAACTCCTTTTGCTTGGCGAACTCGGCGGCCTTCCGACTGTCAGCAGTCAAGCGCGTCTGACAAGGACACTGCTCACCGTTAACGTGGTCGATGGTGCATTCTTTGTCTTGCCGTTCGATCCGGCGGCGGGAGGCCACGGCGACCCCGTCTTCATAGCCTTTGAGAGTCTCAGCGTGGACGGGACGAGATTCGACAGGATACTCACCAGCAGAAAGTTGTACATGGTCTTGGCCCTGCCCAACTCTCGGAAAAACTCGATAGAGTACATGTCTGCCTCGAAGTCCTCGTCCTCGAGCTCACGAATCGCGAGCTTTTTGGCCTCTGATGCTGACTTGGGTGAGGCGGCCTACGGAAGATTTAGTCTACCTCTGATCCCAAAGGGCAATGGTTGATCGGACTAACCTTGAAGGCGGAGCGCGTAGCCGGCTTCTGTCCGGTCTGACGAAGCCAATCGGCCGTGCGCTCCTCACCATTGGCGGAGCGCCCCTGCATCTATCGTTAGTCGTTTTTTTCATCGTTGTTACCCGTCTGACTCGCATCCTCATTCAGGTCGCTTTCTGGCCCTTGTGCCTGCTCATCGTCGTCCTCCGAGCTACCTTCCTCTGATGTTGTCACGACTCCGGCCGAGTGGTAGTCATGTCAGAATATGTCCGGATCGAGGTTACTCCCGTAACACTCGATATTGACCTTTTTAGGGCAGCGGTAGGGACCGGACACCCATGCCGTCACAGATGTAGCGAAGTTGACAGTCTTCTTCTTTGCCTGCGGACGCTCGATGTCTGAGTGGGACGAGAACGCCGGCAACGCCGTCGTCGTCTGTGGCAGTATCAGCCAACGTCACGTCGACGTTGGCAACGGCCGCCATCTTGGCTGACTGAAGGTACGGTCTCGCTTCTTGCGCCTTGCTGTACTGTGCGTGGGGCGAGATGACTGTCGACGTTGGTCAAGACGAGACGTGCACAGTCTGTGTCGTCTGTCTGTGCGGGAGCTTGTTTCGACTGCCACTTTGGGAAACACACTAAATAGGGGCTGCACTTGCGCGTGAGAACCCGTCCGACTTTGTGGGCACGCTCTGGGCCGCCAAAGTGCACAGCACACTGCATAGGGAATGATGGCTAGTTGGCTCACTGGGAATCACCAAGAAACTCGGGAACACTGGTGGCTATGTCGAGCTGGATTCAGCCAACGGCGCGTCGAAGTGCAAGACTCGTGGACTCTGTAAAGTCCATATGGTCTAAGCCATACAAGTGGTCACAACATGCATTAGGTAGCGGCGCGCTCTTGCCACGCACAGACAAGCGGTTGCCTCGAGCCGCCAAGGGGGTTCGAGGGGGTCAGGAGCGAGATCGCCGAAGCGCCGAGTTTG
This sequence comes from Holtermannia corniformis, assembly GCA_001599935.1. NCBI lineage: Eukaryota > Fungi > Basidiomycota > Tremellomycetes > Holtermanniales > Holtermannia > Holtermannia corniformis. The sequence goes on along the minus strand of BCIJ01000005.1, from coordinate 340,858 downwards.
GCGCGCGTCCGAGCCACGTGCGAATGCCGAGACTAGTTGAGGCGCCTGTCACCGGTGCCGCCTGTAGACGCCGTAGGTGAGCCTCGTGGTCATCTTGGACCTCTGGGCGAGCCCTAAGAGTCCCGCTGGGGCCCTAGAGTCGTGTCCCAGCTCTCCATCTTATTCGCCGGGGTTCGGCTCGAGATACTAAACAACTCCCATCGGAAGGTCATATATTATTTGAGGTGTAAAAGAACATCAAATCTTCACTAGTATATCGGCTAGTATCACCGCTTCTCATTTATTATCTCCTTGTGGGATTCTTTCAATGCGCGGTAGAGCTGGGTTCGACTCCCAGGTGGAGAACTCCTTTTTGTGCTTTTGCACCTCCTACCACCCTACCAATTGCTTGCAGCTGTGGAACACAGCTTTGTCAAGCATCGCAATCGGCTTTTTCGTACCCCGAACAAGGATGCGCAGAAGGAAATGCAAATTCAACCCGCTTGTTCGCATGCAATAGCATGTTTTCTTGATAGGATGTGTAGTCCTTACCAAGCTGCATCTGCTCTGGGTGTCTTGGAGGCCGTATCTGTATTGTTGTAAGAGTGTATCACTCTCAAAGTCGCAACGGCAACAACTGCCACACGCCTCGCAGTAGGTCACGTGACGTGACTGCTGGTTCACCTTCGAAGACATGGCACCTTGAGCGCTCAACACGCTCGCGGCATGGAGATTCTCGACATGGGGCAATCCGAAGCTGTCAGCGCGACATCGGTTCTTTCCTCAGCATGTTTCATAGCCGAAGAAGAAGACAGATTTGCTTAAAAGAACCTTCGTCGAAACAGAAACGCCTGAGCCTGCCACGGGCCGATGCTGTGTGTGAGGGGTCTGGGCACTCGAGTATCTAGTCATTTGCGGTCTCGTCTGTCGGTTAGCTTGTCGGCAGGAGGGCGACTCCGACATCGGGTCCGTGCCTGAGCAAGCGACTCAGCTCGGGGATATGCTGATAAGCCGCAATGATCCTTGCTCATTTCCCTTCGCACAGATTTTGACATCAACCATGACGCTCGAGACATTCCCCTTGCAATTCACCGGCTACGTCGCTGTCAAGCCTCAAGATCCGGAGAACTTTGATCTTGTCAAACACTCGTGGACGCCCAAACGCTTCCAGGAGGACGACTTGATCGTGAAAGTCGAGTGCTGTGGGATTTGTGGGGTGAGACGGTGCATTGTTCAAGGCTCGCAGACTGATTACTCGAATGCAGAGTGACTTGCACACCATCACAGATGGGTGGGGTTCGTCAAAGTATCCCGCGTACGTCTGGTCCATTGCATGATTCTTAGTCTCACCGTGTATCAGCTGCGTAGGCCATGAAATCGTCGGCAAGGTAGTGCGTGCTGGGGCCAGCGCGCGGCATGCCGTCGGTACTCGCGTTGGCTTCGGTGCACAGTCGGGCTCGTGTGGCTCGTGCGAGTACTGCGATCAGCAGTTGGAACAGTAGTGAGTTGCACAAAGTGGTATTTACCACTTCTCGAGCTGAACGAGCTGTAGCTGTCAGATTGCGAAGAGCTCGACGTATCAGGGTCCAACAGGAGATGACATACAAGTGTGTGCGCAGTCCTCGGTAGCACGTTTACGCACTCGCCAGCCCTACAATCAAGGTGGATACGCCGACTACTGTCGGTACCAGCGCTTAATTGCCATGCTTGTGTACTCACCAAACGCAGTCACTGGCAAAGATCGTTTCGCCGTGGCCATCCCCGAAGGCCTCGACAGTCGCAACGCTGCGCCCATGCTTTGCGCGGGCGTCACCTGCTATGCGCCTCTCAAGCATTATGGAGCGGGACCCGGGAAGCGCGTAGGGATTGTCGGCATCGGTGAGTACGATCGCCTTGCGTGGCCATACATTGACTGCCCAGGCGGTCTTGGACATCTCGGCCTGCAATTTGCAAAGGCCCTCGGTGCCGAAACGTGGGCAATCTCACACTCGGACTCGAAGCGCGCCGACGTCGAGAAGATGGGTGCGGATGGCTTCATTGCCACCAAGGACGCCAAGGCGGTTGTTGCCAAGCACAAGTGCTTCTTCGATATCATCCTCTGCACGTCCTTCCAGCCCGACATGCCGCTCGACGATCTATATCTGCCGATGGTCAAGCCACGAGGCAATCTCGTGAGCTTGGTGAAGTTGGCGGCCCCGAATCGAAGCTGACAAACTCAGATTGTGGTCGGTCTGCCCGAGACCAAGTTCCCAGCTATGGCGCCTTGGGGTCAGTCATATGTGCTCGTGACAATTGACTGACTCGACTCGCAGCAATTTTAGGCAAATCTCTCACAGGCTCGTACATTGGTTCGCCGCGTGAGATCGAGGAGATGCTGCAGGTCGCCGTCAAACACGACGTCAAGACTTGGTACGAGGCCCGGCCGATGAGCGAGGCCACACAGGCAGTGCAAGGTGGGTCAATTGCTAGTGTGAGTCGAGCTGACGATGCAGACATGCACCATTGCAAGGCTCGGTATCGATACGTGCTTTGCAATTGACAAGCCACATCAGACGTGTTGTTTTCAGAAACTTTCCCATGACCCCATGACATTAGTCACTCTTACAAGTTGCCGCTGTGCATTTGAATATACGCAAGACTGTCCATGCATGGGTTGAGCTCGAGAGGGCCTCCTGACTCGATGCTAATGACGGGTCGACGACACCCTTGATAGGAACCTTCAGCGCTGATTTTTGTAGAACTGAACATGTCATCCCACTACACTAGGGTGGAGCTCGGGATAGCACGGCTAGTCAAGAACTCTTCGAGCTTGTTTGTGCAGCGCTAAATAGCTTCTCACGGTCCGTCTGGCTAGCATTCTTGAGAGCTGCATTAGCGAGGTCGATACTGCTGGTTGGATCACAGTCGGCCCACAACGGGGTAGTCTTGACCGCACGCATTGTATGGCGGTCACCGCGGGTCGTCAGCTCAACAATAAAGCCTTGGAACACGCCAAAGGGCGGATGATCACCATCGACCGTGAAGCCTGCAATGATTGACATGTGGGCTTGTGGTGTGACTGTGGGTAGTCATCCCCGTCATCGCGACAATATGTACGCCGCGACGCTTAGTGCGGCAAAGTATCCTTTGCCCTCGCTTTTGTGTGTTTGGCTGATGTACGAACGCACCTTTGTGATTGCTCCGTTGCTGTTGGAAACGAACTCCGCCAACCCAACGTCACTGTAGGTCTACCCAGGCGGGGTCAATCGCTGCATTGTGCACTCCGTCTCGACAATGCAACCACAAGGCTTCATATGGCCGGTCGGTCGATATGGTTCGGGTGTTCAACAGCTACGTATACGGTGGCAAAGGTTACGCCCGTCGGCTGAGAGAGCAACGAGTTGTCATGTCGACATATACGGAACCTGCGTTTCGCCTACATTGTCTCAAGCTTTTGAAGCACCCATCTGCAGGTAGTTCATTGTCGGCTGGGTATTACCCGTTTTGAGAGCTTCAGTAGCGCTGAGAACCGCTTCGCGTAGTGTGGCTTGGTTATCAGCGCTTAGAGACGCAAGCGACAGCGGGTCTGGGTCGTCTGCGGTGAAGGCAGACCACGTCTGAGTGGGCTCGACGCGTTGCGCCTCGAGTTCACCAGTGTTTGTCAAGCACAACTCGTAAAAGTACCCGCCGTGATAACAGGTCGGTAGTCCGCCCTGAGACAAGGTCCAGCCGCCAACCGTGTCGCTTGCCATTGTGACGTTCAACTTTGTATAGATATTCCGGTCACTTCGAGATTTGATCTTGTATGATTCCTTCTGTTCCTGCGGAAAGGAAGGTATCCTTTCGCGAGACTGTGTCAGGTAGGTGTAGAACACTGACAATGGAGCAACCACGTCAAAACGGAGGTCCGCCACCAGCCTTCCGTCCGGGAAAGGTGTTTGCAGGGGGCTATGTCAAGTCGCTCGCCCGGTTGAGCGGACTTGGGCATCGAGTTGCATTTGTGCCGTCTGCAAAGCTGCTCTCGCAAAGCCACGTAGCGATGCAGTCGAAGGAGCTACGCGCTCGCCGCGGGCCTTGAGGTTTGCTGGTTCCCCGTAAATGTGTCTGGCAGCGCCAGACAAAGTCGACATGCTCGGTAGCGGGGTATTCGCGGTCGAGTTTGAGTCTACCCACGGGCATATACGCCAGCTTGCACCACCCTCGTCAGCCGGGCTTTGGTGTGAGCATCGAATCTCTACACTCTCGATGCGCATTGATCTGCGCCACTCCAACACGACGCTGTGACCAGAAGAATGAAGTGCCAAGTGCATACAGTATCTCACAGGTACAATCCAAACCACGCTCTCTATAGTTGTACGCCGCGAGGATACCGTTGGTGCACGAGCGCCTGTCACCGGCATCAGTCGACATGATGGAACACAAAGGATCACTGACCTGACAGCCACAAAACACGATGAACGCAACGTAGACAATGGCCGCCGCGTAGCATGTGCTTGCGACAGCTGACGGATTCTCGGCGTCTTCGGTCGAGCCGGTGAGAGCCTCCCAGTGCTTTGAGAAGCCAAGGCCGAACTGCGAAACGTTAGGGGTCATTCGTCAAGTGGGAGGTCACATACGACTACGCATGATATCAGCATCTGACTCTGGTATGGGGCGTCCAGAACTCACCAAAGAGGATGGCCGCGCCAAACACACTGAAGACTGAGCAGCACACGGCTACGATCGACGTCAGTGCTGAACCACGTTTGCAGCCGTTTGAGCTCACCGACCGGCGCCGACACGACCGGTTGGAGATTCATGACCATCTTGACGAGATCTATATGAAGCTCGCTTTGATAGAGGCCTAGCAGATCAGAGGAGCGTGAGGACGGGCAAGCAGCGACGACCGTGCGCAAGCTTATCGGTGATCCCCTATTACAAGCACGGCAGCAAATCATCCGCGAAGATTATTTTGGTGAACAGGCGCTATAGCAGCCGTACAAGCGTTCCGGGGTGTGATCGGGCAGTACGATGGTGTCTAGAAAGTCAAGCATTGCCAAGTCTGGGCCATCCAAACGTCCCCCAGCGCCATCGCCAACACCATCACTCGAAGATGACTCGGAAGTCGACGAGTTCGCCGAGGACTATGTGTCGGATCAAGATGATGAAGACGAAGTGTCAGGCGGCGAGGACGGATCAGATGAGGAAGATGCAGAGGGAGAGGATGGTGACGAGGAGGAGACTGGAGTGGCTCTGTACGAACCGGACGAGCTCGAGGGCCACGAAGACGAGGGCGAGTCGGAGGATGAGAGTGGCAGCGATCAGGAAGTGGTCGAGCGGAGTGAGCGTGATGAGCGTGCTGCGAGAATGGTGTGTACTTTCTTGCACAAGTGCGAGTCGCATAGAGCTGACGCGGACTTAGCAAAAGCTTCAACGAGGTCCGCGTCTCGTATCGCTAGCTAAACCGCGCTGAACCCTCACAGGCCTAAAGGATGTCCCGCTCGCTACCCTGCTCAAAGCTCAACGATCGCTCGGCGCCGATGCGCTCTCATCAGATTCCGGCTCTGAAGCTGAAGGCGACGCGCCGGAATCTTCGTCAGCCCCCTCGGAGCGCGAGCGCAAGCTGTTGCAGATCAAAGCTCGCTTGCGGGAGATGCAGCGTGCCAAAGGCAAAGCCTTGGCCGTTGATGATGACGACGTCGAGGAAGACGCCGAGGACGGTACGCCTGCGAAGCGTCAAGAGCGGGAACGGCGTGAGGAGGCGGAGCGCGTCCGGATCCGACGCGAAGCCAAGCATGCGTGAGGCTGGATCGTTCTGTGCAATTCGGGAGCACGTGCTGATCCCGCCAGGCCGATGGCGATGAGCACAAAGAAGCAAGTGTCGCGCAAGCGCCAAGTGGTCGAAATGCCCAAAGTCGTGCGTCATCACACCGATGGACATCAACTACTAACCGTCGCACGCAGGACCGGCGCGACCCGCGCTTCAACTCGCTATCCGCAGGCCAAGTCAACCCGCACCTCCACTCCCAATCCTACGCTTTCCTACCGTCCATGCTCTCGTCTGAGCTTAGGGATCTCAAGACGGCACTAGCAGCGGCTCGCAAAGCCGAGATGAACGGCCCGCGCGCTGAACGCGCCCAACGCACAGCCGAGCGTGAGAGGCTCGAGCAGGACGTGGCGCGTGTCAGGAGTAAAGTGGAGCGGAGCGAGAGAGAGACGCGCGAGCGTGAGACGTTGGCGAAACTGAAGCGTGAGGAGAGGGAGAAGCGCGCAGACGGTAAGGGCGAGTGGTATATGAAGCGCTGTGAGTGTGCACGGATAGGATCGAGGGTAGGGTACTGACGCCACACAGCGGAGCAAAAGCAGGCGCTCGTCAAGGCCCGCTTCGATGCGCTCCAGAAGCGTGGAGGCAAGACGGCCGTCAAGAAGGCGATCGAGAAGAAGCAGAAAAAGGTCGCGGGCAAGGAGAAGAAGAGTCGGCCGTTTGCGCCCGGTCAGGCCCCGTCGAGCGTTGCAGCGACCGACGGCGGCGAGGGTCCGCGCAAGCGACGCAAAGTCTAGGAGGGGCGAGCATGCGGCGTGATTATCTATACATTCATTATACAACAGCGACACGAGTCGATCAGAAACCCGTCATATAGCCGAGGAGCAAGACGACACAGATGCCGACGACGCAGCCCATGATGATCGAGTCTCTGCGCCGGCGCGAGTGGATCATCGAGATGAGCGAGTTGATCCCGGGCATGGTGTCTGGCGTGTATCAGTGCTGCTCGATGACTGTTCATGAGAACGCACTGAGCACAGATCCTATCCTAGAATTGATCGACGCGAGCATCGTGCGCTGTTGTGCGAAATCCTCGCGCGTCGCATACGCTTGGCTCAGTGTGTCATCTAGCATCCGGTGGGATGAGTCTATCCGGCCGCGCTCGGCTAGCAGGGCGTCGGTCTGTGGTGGGAGCGAGGACTTGTAGGCGCTGTGGGGTGGCGAGTCAGCCAGGCTATACAGTCATAGTGGCGTGAGCTCACTTGATATCTTTGCGGACTGAGCCGAGCAAGTTTGACCGCGCTAGAGCTTGCTCGACATTGACCTATATACATCAGCTGCGAGCTGGAGATACCGGCATAAAGTACTTTGGTCCGCTTGAAATCTCGCCGGTAGTCATCTAGCGCATCACGGTGTCGTTGGGCGGCATGCATCATGGTATTTGACGGTGGGACGTCTGGCGCATTCAGCAGACTCGAGAGTGTTTCGAGCGTCTGTTCCAGCTGCGGAAATCTATCAGCCTCGACCCGCACCAAAAACGCCACGCACCTTTGCGATCAACTCCTCGACTTCCTCCTCGACCAGCTTGTACCCGCCGACACCCTCCTCTTCCATACTGCTCTCATCTCGGTTGGAAGAGCTCGAGCGCGCAATGGTCGCTGCGAGCCGCGAGTACGCTGCCAGCTTTGCGTCGAGTGCTGTCTCGAGTGCCCTTGCGTGTCTGCGTGTGTTGTCCCATGTTGGGGATGCCATGGTGGTTGAAGTGACCAGGCCGAGGGCGAAGTCGCGGTGAGCTGCGGGGCGGTTGCGGTTTCACACGTCACTAGCACGTCATTTACAAACCAGCTGAAACCCCCGCTGTCCTCGCGTGGCCGTGTTTGTGCGATTCAACCACGACCGCCAGTTGAACGTCGCTCGAGATCAGCTGTCGCAATGTCACAAGCACACACACCGCAGCCAGGCCCATCATCCCAACCTCAGCAACAACCCCACTCGGCCAAACGCAAGGCTCAGGACCAGCCGATGCGGCCACGGCACTATCTGCCCCCACCGCACCTGCTCGCGTCCTACGTCTCACCCCAGGACGCGCCCGCGTTCGAAGACTTGTTGAAACTCGAACAAAAGCTCGACTGGACACTGCTGCGGAAAAAGGCAGAGCTCAATGATGCGCTGGGACGGCCGGTAAAGGTGGGTTGGACCGGTCAAGCACGGTCAAACTGACGACTATAGACCAAGCGCACGTTGCGACTGTTTGTGTCAAACACGGCGTATAACCAGCCGTGGCAAGCCGAGTTGGATGCACAAGCGGCCGCGGACAATGTACCGGGTGTACAGCCACCACAACCCCAGGGAGCAATCGACGTCGAAACGGGCAAGGGGATCCCAGGGTGGTGTCTGAAGATTGAGGGTAGGCTGCTAGATGTCCGTCGCGTATACTTGCCTTGGTATGGGCTGATCGTGGCTAGAGCGGCAACGTCCGGCTCGACCGCACAAAGCCCAAGTTCTCCACATTCGTCAAGAGCATGATTGTCGACTTTGATCACCGAGAAGCACCCACGTACCCTGATGGCAATATCGTCGAGGTCAGTGCATCGTAGCTTGTGTATTTATCACTAATCATCTCCCAGTGGCACGCCAAGCCACCGCCCGCAGCACCCGTCGATGGGTTTGAACTCCGCCGGCGCGGCGACCAGTCCGTGCGGTGCCGGATCACCCTCCACCTCGACCACCAACCTGCTCGATTCAGAATCTTACCACCTCTGTGTGACATTATCGGTGTAAAGGAGGATACTCGGAGCGCGATCATGGCTGCCGTTTGGAAGTACTGCAAGATTGTCGGCGCCCAGGACAAGGATGATGGCACCAAGTTGAAGTTGGTCGGTGGGCTGGACAAGGTGGGTTGCCCCGGGCTGGGTGAAGCAATAGACGACAAGTTGCAACCTTGATCGTTGCACGCAAGTCGCTGCACTCACCCAGGGTCTGGTCTGGAGCGTCCCTGGCTGACCGTCGCGTAGATCATCCCGGACCGAACGACGAATGTGCAATTCTACCATCTACCAGAATACGTCAACCGCTTTCTGTCCCACCCGGACCCTGTCACGATCTACTACGATCTCCGGTACGTTGTCATTTTCTGTCTCGGTGCATACTCACCCTCAACAGCGTCGACAAAGACTTCAACCAGAACCCAACATGCTACGACATCCCGCTCGAGCTCGACGACCCTTTGAAATCTAAAACCGCGTCACTGCTCACGTCCCTCGAATCCAACTCTGGATCCCAGGAACTCATCAACACTGAAGACGAGATCGCTGCGTGCGCACGTTACATCCACGAAGGCCGACAACGCCTCTCCTTCTTCCAAGCGTTTGCAGAAAACCCACAGGGCTTCATCCAGGACTGGCTGGCGAACCAGGCGCGTGATCTCGACGTAGCGCTCGGGAACCAGATTGGCGTCAAGGGGGTGAATGGCGGCGGGGTCACCGAGGAGGATTTGAGGAGGTCGGATCTGTTCACGTTGCCGTGGGTCGAGGAGGCAGTCGTGATACACGAGGCAGTGCGCGCGCAGGCGCTTGGGACCACGCAGAGAAAGTAGAAATGCATGCGATGTATGTGTGCAATACTACGAAAGCGCCGTGCAGGTGGGGGGTCTCCGTGAAGTCATCTAAGGAGTGCATTGGCAATCAACGAGATTGACGATGGCCAAGGCCGCCTGGCATTAGAAGGAGCATCGAGCGAAGGCAGGTGCAAGTCGTAGATAGCTCGAGGCGGTGGATGGCCTCACACGGAACACTTCGTCCTGGACCATGACGAACGCGTCTGACGACACTGTGACAGTCACCGAAATCAAGGGCTGGAGTGACCTCGCAGGCAAACCGTTCCTCAAAGCCACACTTTCATTCGCTACAGCCAACTGGCCATCATGCAAGTACGAGTTGACGGTGGGGATCGAAGACAGCATGTGGGATCTGCCGTTGGGTGACGGCTACGGCTTTAGGTGTGAGAACATCGCCTTGAATCCTGAACACCAGTCATTCGTTGTTCGGGGGCTGCAAGAAGCGTGGGAAGCTCTGGACCCAGCGGAACGTACCTTATTGATGGATTTGGCAACGGCATGGACGGAGACAAAGAACGACAAACAGGACCTTCAAGAGATCAGTAGGCAGTCGAAGTTGTATCCGTAGTTAGGCCGAAGCTCGGCGTATGTCAAAATCGTGTCACGGCGTCTGTGGCTGGCACCGCACAAGGATGAGCGGATCAGCTACGATGAGCAGACGTCATTTTGGCCTCGTTGATCAACTCGAATAGTCAACCCTTGAGCTTCGTTTTTTTGCATTCGGTGCATGCTAATCCGGGTTTCACTGGGCGGAAGCGCGGAGTTGTGGATCGATCGACGGCTAGTCCTGTCTGCCGGGTGTAGATACTAAACCTCGGTCACATCATTCTCGCTTGACTTCGTGGCAGGCTTCCTGACTGTGCAGCGTGGACCCTGGCATCATTACTTTGCCACTGGCCTCGGGGCACGGCGGCGGCCTGCTCATCTGTCTCTATGTCTTCTAATTACACCTACTGTAGTCACCTTCAAATTGCTAATCTCCTGCACAAGGGTTGGGCGTAAGCTTTTGAGAAGACGAACGCCTTCGAGGTGAAGACACAGTCTTGTCGCTGCAGCCCAGCCCTGGGGTGTATATATAGAGCAGGACCCAAGCGCGGTGCTCTGCCTTGACTTGAGCAGACTCTATCTGTCCTTCCCAATGACTACTCCGTTAACGGCGCTCGTCACCGAGATAGTTCGTCGCAACATCAAACCTTTGCACGTCGAGTCCTGCATCATAGAGTTCTCGGGAGGACGGCCACGGTTTTCCATTGAGTACACTGATGTCAACAAGGCGACTTACAAGTCACAGCTGGATATCTCCAATAACCCTACGGAATGCCACGTCACTATTCCCGACACCTCCTTAGGGTTCAATTGGTCGACGGAATGCCCAGAAGCATGTCATACTATCCTTCAAGACGCTACTTCTCAAACGTGGCAATTGACCACTTCAGAGGACCAAGAACGTGTTAGACGTTCTGCTAGATCTGCATAAAAGAGTTGAGTAACATCAAACCATTGCGATGCATGCCGTGCTTTCTGGCGGAGAAAACGTCTCAGTGGTGAAGCGTGTAGCAACGAGATCAACCGCAGGAACTCAAGTTGCTACTAATCCGATGACAGACACATGCGCTGACGCACTACAAGATCATGACAATTCGCCTTCAATGTGCAGTCAAGGCAGCCACAGCCAAAAATTTGAAAAACTGCACGGTGATTGCCCCCTTTGGCGCAAGCGCCTTCGTAAACGCCCACATGTGAACCCCAAACCCGGCAACAACTTCGGGCAAATGACTTCCAATACGTATCAGGTGAACGACTGCGACTTTATCGGGAGCGTTCTACATTTCACCGTGTCATCCGACGACGGAGCGGTGGCGCGGTCGACGTCCGGCTGAGTGGCGGAATTGGATTCTGCTGGCCGAAGGACGGGCCGGCAGGTGCAAGACGCAGCATAACAGACATCGTTCGTGGTCGACGGAGTGAAACATCTGCTAGACAAAGGCAGTTCACTCGGCGGGAGTCGCGCTTGGCGGTGTACTCCAAAGCATCTGCATCGACTTTCGGGCAGCGAGGGATGGATAAGTCTATCACCACTGGCAAGGTCACACGGTCTTCTTCTCGTCACACTTGTGATGGGTGCTTTCCGGCGACAGTGTGTTGGATTACGCCACGCAGCCAGCCATCCCGGCGGATGACGCCGCATCTGGCGAAGACTACATCCGGCGAGGATGTAGCCAAGACACGTCTGCCGCGGCGAGGATGTAGGCAAGACGCCTAGGATGCGACGCATCCGGCGAGGATGCAGATGAAGACTGCATCCGGCGAGACATCAGGATGGCGGGCGAGACATCAGAGTTGTAGGCGAAAGTCTACAAAGAAGCGCCGTAGCGAGCGAGATGCATCACGGTCTTCCCATCTCTAACACAGTGTCCCTCATGGTCTGCTTAGTCGTTTCGTCCTGGCTGTCCCAGCTACTGGCAATACCAGGTCGTAGAAAGGCTTTTTGACGATCTGAAAACGGCCCGTTGTGCGCACCGTCGTGCGTCCAACTATAACCAAACGTCTCCCCTGGTAATTTCTCGTCGAAGTCGGCGGTTTCTGGCACGATGCTGGCAAAGTAGGTATATCTATCATTGGCAGGTGACGTAAAACGAGCTGACAGTCGAGCTTCACGGGCATCGAATGTGCACTCGAGGAAGGTATTTGGACGAATGCCATGCCTGATATTGTACTCCAGGTTGTTCAAGTACCGTGAAACACGATTGGAAATTCGGACGGTAGGCATCTTGAACGTGGCGGGATCTTCGATGAGACGACAGACTTCTTCTTATATACAAGAACGGGTGCTGTTTTTTAATTGCATTGCGAAGATGTAGATGTAAGCTGGTAGAAGGTCGGTCTTCCAGCGATAGTCAAATTGCCAAGGCGAATCTTCCTAGAATCGGTTGAGTGTGACCGATCTCCCCTCATAGTAGCCTTCCATCGTATGCGTCCAGAAGGCATCAGCACGGCTAAGTGACGCCCATGTACAGATGCGTTCTGTACATCGCAGCGTCCTTTGAGCAAGCGTGAGACGCGAAGACCAGCTTATGCTCGCTCCGCTAAATACACAGGGTTTGAAGGCTGAAAACACATGCAGGGCGGGAAGACAGCGGTCCTCCCTTCAAGGGGCTCGCTGGTCTTCGCTCGCTGATACCGATCCTATGTCCCAGAGCGCGGGGCTCTCTCCTCGTTCAAGATGAGAAGCTGGTATACGAGCTCGAAATCGTACACGAGTTCCTTTCGTGAAAGCGGAGAAGGCAACCGCTGTTGTCCTCTGTCTCACGTATCAAGACCTCGAAGAGCACAGTGATTGATCCTACCATCATCATGGACAAGTTTCACGCTGCCTATAAGTACGCGAACAACCACATGACGAACGTTGGCGAGGAACGTTGGCGAGGGGGGCTTCCCGTCCTCTGTGACAAGTTGCACTTTTGATCCTGCACACAAGGATCCTGATACAGGACTCACTTTCCATGGTTAAACGCGGGGTACACCACAGAATACCTAGACAGTTGGCATTTCACTGCGGCATCGAGCCAGCATCTAGCGAAAATATTGACGCTCTGCTACCTGGCGAAGCTTTAGGATACGATTTCACGTCCAAGAGCGGCCGTGCGAAGTGCCCTGTGCAAGAGTACCTCAGACCTGATTTGGACAAGCACTGAAACGAGTCGCCAGAGACTGAGAAGGCCAGCATCCGCGACGCTGTTTCCGAGATGAGCAAGTAATCATGCTCAATGCACGGCGTCGTCAGGCGCCTCAGGTACCTAGCGTCTCCCGGATGCATCAGTCGTGATTGAACAGATAACATCTCAACTATACGTCCTGACTTGCCAGCTCCGCTATCCACCGAGCCCACTTGTCCTCCCACACTCTATACGCGACCTCCTTGTCCTGAGGATCCAACATGGAATGCTGCTCTCCGTCAGCCATTTGAATGTACCACCTCGCGTACGTACTTCGATAGACGCCCGCGCGAGAGCGCCAAGAGTGTTAATCCCATTCACCTCGCTACCAAGCAGGACCTGCGCGTCGTAAGTACAGAGCGAGAATCTCGGGCGGCAAAGTACTTGATAAAAGTCCCAACTCAAGCCGTTGGTATTGCCGAATTGTTGCGGGTCGTCGTTGGAAATCACGACGGGCACGCCGTGGGCCATCAAGCACGAGAGTGGATGCGAGTGGATTGACGAGGACAAGCCCAGGATCTCATTGCTGGTGTGCTTTAGCTTCGACACGAGGCGATTATGACCGGTCGAATAGCTTACGATATAGGGCAGACTTCGATTGCGATACCGCGCTCGCGGCACGCCTGCATCAGTTCTGGGTGCTTGATCATGGAGAACCTACCGGGTTGCGATCAGTAACTGGATTGCAAGAGACGGGCGACCAACCCGTGCCCAATCCGTTTCGTGCCCAACAGGATGGCGTCATAGAGGTTGTCGTCTGCCATTGTCCCGTCACCGAGTGTCTCGCCAGCATGGAAGACAAAGGGGACGTTGACGTGCTCAGCCTTGCATCGCTCCTGGAACCAGAGCAGTGATGGGAGGTAGTTGACGTAGGGTTCGAGCTCGTCTTCTACCACTTTGATCAGCTGCGAATGTAGACATGATTGCGCGTACCATGTCCGACCAAGTCGAAGCCAGCGATTAGGTGGGGGAAGCGCTTCTTGAGCGCGATACAGTCTTCCATATACCAACGTAGTGTCTCATTGGACACGAAGCGAATGGTGGTGTAGATGACCTAGATCACGTCAACTACGCGTTGACTTCTCGCTGTCCGACGATTACCTTTGCCCCGATCAGATCCCCCTCTCGCCCCTGAGTTCTGAGATCCGCCTTGATCTCCTCAACGACTTGTTCAAACATTTCATACCACTCAAAGTGGTTCACGTCCTCTGCACACGTGCCATTGCGGCGCATGAAGCGCATGAGAAAGTTGGCGCGCACTTCGACGTAGCCGACGCCATCATCTACAAGACCCATGATGACGTGGCGGAGATGCTTCTTGAACAAGGGCTCATACCGCGCCAGACCGTCGGTTGCGCCGAATGTGGTCTGAAACTTCTTCCAAATGGCCGAAGAGCACGAGAGGTGGCCGATGTCCGGTACTGTGAGGGTCATCTTTGATTTGATGAATGTGAGGCGGTCCTGGCGGCTCGATACGCCGGCGAGGAATTCGGTCAGATTGTACCAGTTGTCTGGATGGTGCAGAGTGGTATCCAGCGCGTGGGCCAAGGTCGATGCCTGGAAGCCTTCGGGGTACGCTTGAAAAGTGAGCAGGGAAGCTTGTGATGGAAAGGCTTCGGTCAAGGAAAAGTGGAGCTCGGGGTAGTGCATGGCTTCAGCGAGGAACCAGTCTGGGTCGGCACAGCCGTCGAGGTGAGCATGAAGCACGGCCCCTTTTGGCATCTGAGTTTGTCAGTGCAGCAAATTGTCTACCGAGCTGGGACTTACCCGTCTTAACGCCTTGAACAGCCTGCTCTCTGCGATCGCGTCTTTTGATCGCAGAAACCCCATGGCGGGGTGCACATGATGCAGATCATGTCTGTCCTCGACGTTGAGGAATTTGCCATCGGCACTGAAGATGTCTTGTAGGTCTGCAGCTCGCAGCTGACGCAGATAGGCGTCTGCAGCGTCGCGCTGCTGAGAGCTGACGTTTGACGAGGTGTAAGCCGGTCGTTGCGCTCGGTCTTTGCCGATCAGTTCGGTGCGTACTCGCAAGTACGCATCGATCTGGGTTTGCGACGTTTCGGGAACAGTCACTGTCATGATCTACCGGACTTGTGAGCTGGCATCCGAGTATGCGCACTTGTACAGAACGTCGGCACCTACGAGCTTGCTCCCTTGACGCTGCTGCCGTGCTCAGTCTTGGCCTGGTTCGGATCCCGCGTGGTGATTTTCTGATTTTCCCACGTGCTGAGCACGTGGCGACGTTTGATCCGACCCGACGTCAACGTCTCTACTTTTCTGGTTGCACGGTCCACTGCGACTGGACGGGCAAGATGCCACCTCCAAAGCATGTCACCATCCTCGGTGGCGGACTGACAGGCTTGACAACGGCGTTCTTGCTGTCAAGGCAGTTACCCGTTCAAAGCTGCAAGATTGTCATTGTGGAGAAACAGGCCCGGATCGGCGGTTGGATCGGGTCGACGACGCACCGTGTTGAAGAGACGGAGGTGGTGTTGGAGAGTGGTCCGAGGAGTATACGGCCGCGTGGTGGGCCTGGAGCTGTGCGGATGCTCAAGCTGGTACGTGGGTAGCTTCAGCTTGCACAGACACTGTGCTGATGCACGGTCTACGCAGATACAAGAACTCGACATGCTCGACTCGATCCTACCGATCCCATTCTCCCACCCGGCCGCTAGGAACCGCTTTGTGCTGAACCCAGCGACTGGCGAGTTGACGCTCATGCCGAATTCTCTACGGTCCGCCGTCACGCCGCATGCACAAGGCCATCTGCTGCACGGGCTCTTGACCTCGATCATGCGCGAGCCATTCAAGCGCCGCCAGGATGGTGTCTCTGACGAGTCGATCGATAGTCTTGTCCGTCGCCGACTTGGCCCCGGGATCGCCGATAATCTGGTATCAGCAATGGTGCACGGGATCCACGCTGCGGATTCTCGCGTTCTCTCTGCGCGCTCGAGTTTCCCAATCTTGTGGGACGCAGAGCAGACGCGTGGATCGATCGTGTGGGGGATGCTACGCGGTGTCAAGCTGGATGAGGCCGGCAGGGAGAAGAAGGCGAGGGAACTGAGGGAGTGGAATGGGCTGAGGGAGGATATACGGGGTTTGAAGGATACTTGGAGTCTGTATGGACTGAGAGGCGGTATCGGCGCTTTGGAAAAGGAGCTGGAGAGAAGGCTGAGAGCGGCTGGGGTCGAGTTTAGACTTGGTGAGGGCGTTGAGCGCCTCGAGCAGGCAGAGGGTGGACTCGCCAACGTACGTGGTCTGACATGCCGAGGGTCCAACTAACGATTGCATCTGAAGGTCCTCACGTCGCGACCCGAGTCACCTCCGCTACAGGATACACGGGTGATATCAACGCTTTCGCCGAGCGTGTTGGCCGACTTGCTCGAGTCGAGCCCCGCGGGCGCTGCGGACGCACCACGCCAAGTGCAAACACCTGCTTTGGGCGCAACAAGCCTACTCCGTCACAACCCTGCCACTACTGTTGGTCTCGTCAACTTTGTCTTCCCGACCCCACCGGCCACGATCCACCCTGAAGGCTTTGGCTACCTCGTGCCGCGCACGACCCCGGCTCTGAACCCCGACGGCGTGATCGGCGTCGTGTTCGATTCCACCGCAATACCAGACCTCGACGAGCCAAGCCGTCGCAAGCAGCTCACCAAGCTGACCGTCATGCTCGGTGGGCCACACTGGTCTTCCTACCCCCGGTCCGAGACGGACGCGACGCCACAGACGGCGCCCGAGAACGCAGACGACTTGATCCTGCCTTCTCTCCGGCATCTCCACCGTATCTTTCCGCACCTCGCTCATCTACCGCCGCCGAGCCTCGTGATCCCGCACATGCAACGCGAGTGTATCCCGACGTATCTCGTGGGACACGGTGAGCGCTTGCGCCAGCTGCATGACGCGCTGCGTCAGGCTGGGTGGCATGGCCGGCTGAGCGTGGCTGGGAGTGGCTACGGTGGGATCGGTGTCAATGACTGTGTGTATGCCGCGCAAGAGGTTGTGGATGGTCTGGTCAAGGGGAAGAGGGTGACGGGCTTGGAGCGGTGGCAAGACTGGCAGTAGCAGTGATGGACACTGCATCGGTGACAAGACGCAAGAGCAAGTTGATAGACATGTAGCACTACTCGACCACGATGCCTCCCCTACCCCAAGCTGACAATGCTCAAGAGACAGGCATGGTCGCTGGTGCCACGGTGCAAAGCTCGTGCGCTGATTGGTGTGTGCGTGTTTAAGTGCGTGTCCCGCCTAAAGCGACCAATCCCGCTCCGTCACTTTGAGCTCCAACTCGAGTAGAGCACCAGCCAGCTATCCTCGCACCGTACCCTCATCATGTCCCTCCCCCTCACCCGCCGGCTGCTCACAAGATCCATCGCCGTCTCAGCCTCAACACCCGGTCCAACCTCTACCCTCCGTTTCGCCTCTCGATCCCTCTTCACCTCGCCATTCCGATCGCTCGCGACGCCCACGACGACCCCGGCTCATCTGACGCCTGGTCCACCCAAGACACCCAACCCGGGTCAGACGTCGAATGCAAACGCTGGCAGTCTCGGATCGCGGAGTCCTGAAAAGGCCATTGTCAAAGACTACTCAAACGGCCCGAGCGCGCTCGACAAGGCTAGCCAGTTGTTCTTCTTTACCGAGATTCTGCGAGGTGCGTTGGCCATGACGGCTAGCTGATCGAGCCGTGTACTGATTGCTGCCACGACAGGAATGTGGATCGTGTTGGAGCAGTTCTTCCGTCAGTCTGCAGCGTGATGCCCAGCCGTCGAGGGTCAAGCTGACGTCCCATAGGCCCACCCTACACCATCATGTACCCGTTCGAAAAGGGACCCGTCTCACCCCGGTTCCGCGGCGAGCACGCCCTTAGGCGATACCCCAACGGCGAGGAGCGCTGCATCGGTCAGTCCCTCGGTCTCTCCCCAGCGCGCGATCAACACTGACATGCTCAAGCCTGCAAACTGTGCGAGGCTATCTGCCCAGCGCAGGCCATCACGATTGAGAGCGAGGCGCGCGAGGACGGTAGCAGGCGGACGACCCGATACGGTGCGTCTTCACCCTCGTACCTCACCCAGGGCTGAATGGATCCACACAGACATCGACATGACAAAGTGCATCTACTGCGGTTTCTGCCAAGAAGCGTGCCCCGTCGACGCCATTGTCGAGAGTGAGTCGTTTCAAAGCAGCAGCTAGTGTAGTACTGATAAAATCCAGCCCAAAACGCGGAATACTCGACCGAGACGCGCGAGGAGCTGTTGTACAACAAGGAGAAGCTCTTGGCGAACGGTGACCGGGCAGAGGCCGAGATTGCCGCCAACCTCCAGGCCGACCACGTATGTCTCCACATCGGTCAACACGCAGCTGACCGATTGCAGTTCTACCGCTAAACATCATCCTGAGCGGGAGCAGCCTAGTCACGCATGCATCGATGCACTTTGCTCGGTTCAAGCTCTTACGACAGTGATGCTGCATGCATTGCTATATACACCATGTTTTCGCTTCATCATACTCTAGCTCTCCGCATAACTATGGCTACAACTTTGCGAGCTGAAGCGGCTCGACGGGCAAAGCGCCGCGCGAAGGCAGCAGCAGAGCCTTAAAGTCTTGAATGTCTTGAATCAACACGTTCCCCTCGCGGAGCTGAACGCCCGCATCGGCGTTTTCAGCTTCGCCACTGCCTTGGAGCCCGTCGACCATTTTTTCGAGCTCTGCGACGGCGTCTGGGGCCAGGTCGGTCGCTTTGGCGATCGCATTCTTGGCGAACTCTTGCACTTGGGCGAGCGTGGGGCCCTTGCCCATCAGTTGGCCCAGCGCGGCCGTGTCGACGGGCACAGAGTGCTGCGTGAACGCCGCAACAAGGGGACCAGACGCGGCCGCATCAAACTTGATACCCTTGTATTGACTCTTGAGGTGGACTGAAAGTTTTGCGTGCTCGGGCGCCGTCGGGCGGATCCGGGTCGTGTACAGGTCGATCACATCCTGCTTGGTCACGTTGCGGATGTTTTTGATATCCGTTTGACCTGCGGATCGTCAGTGGACGATCAAGACCAGGGCGTGACACTCACGGCGGGCAAAGTCATAGTAGCGATCACCGATCCGAGCCCAGTACCGACGTGCCTCCTCGTTGAGGTTTTGCACCTTTTGCTCGCGGCTCTCAATGACACTCTGCTTGTTCTTCTCAAACGTCGCGTCGTCCATCTCCGCCAGCGTCTCGGCCAAGCCCTCGAGGTAGGCCTCGATCCGAGTCTCGACGTAGATGGGGTCGCGCTCGCTCTGGACGAGAACGCGGAAACCCATGGCGCCAGTCCCGTACCGCGTCCCGCTGCTCGTCACGTAACCGAGCTGCTCCTTGGTCCGTAGCACGTTGAACGTTGGCTCGTGCGCAATCTGGTCAAACACAGCCAGCTTGGCACGGAGCGGCGCGTCGGCAATGTCCCCGACGTGAAGGTAGTAGTCGACGCAGTTGTTGACCTCGGCCTTGTTGGCAAGAAGGATGGTCCAGACGTGATCAGAGCCTGCGAAGCGTGAGCAGGGCACTCCAAGCGTTGGATAGGCTCACCCGTCGCAAGCAGCAATGACCGCGGAGAGCGCTTCTCCGTGGCGGTCAGCGCGCGCGGCTTGAGAATGTCCTCGATCGTGTCCTGTAGTTGCAGCGCAGCCTGAGAGACGTCAGCCGATACTGTGACGCGGATTAAGACCCACCTGAGCATCAACGTCGCCGTGCACAAGCGTCTCGAGGTGCAGTCGCTTCAAGTACTCGACACCGAACGCATGCAAATCCTCCAGCACGATGCCTGGATGAATGCGATCAGCACGCGGCGCACACAAGCCAAAGACTGACTGTCAATCTCGGCCGCCTTCTCGTCGTACGTCCACATGACCTCGTCAGTCGCATATCGCGACCAGTAGCCAGCAAGCTGGTATGGAACGCCCTTGGCCTGGTTCTGCCACCTGCGACGAGTCTATGTGATGCGTCAGCGACGCGCGACTACTAAGATGAATCACGCACCCGATCGACAATCTTCTCGAACCGATCCGAGGTCGGCTTGAACTCTTTGAGCTTTTTGGTCATGGACTCGACCAGCAACGGCATCTTGTCGCTAAAGCCAGACACCGACATGACGTATGCCTCGCCCGACCAGAACGTGTAAAAGTTGAGGTCGGCCATCTCGGCGTCGTAAATGTCCTCGGTGATCGAGTCGGAGAAAAGGTCCATGAGCAAGCTGCCCATGACGGCGTTGCGGGGCGTCGCGTGGCCGATTGGACTGCAGGGACGCATTAGCACAGTGCTGTCACCTTCGAGTTCAACTCACTTGTAAAAGACCGCGTTGACCGTCGCCTTGGGCAAGAAGAAGCGATCGTCCTTCTTGTGCCACAGCCTCGTCAAGGGAGTGTCCCGAATCAGCTGGGGCCTGTCCGTAGGCTACACTGCATCAGTAATGTTCAATGTGTGCGGGCCTCAATCACCTTTTCAACCTCGAGCTTCTCCACCTTGAGCTGTTCAGGGATGAAGGGGTTGGGGCCGGGCAGCTCAAAGTCCTTGAGCGGGGGCGACGTGGTCGCCTGGTTCCCGTCAGCTTACAAAGCAACCGCGGTATGGCAGACTCACGCGCTTGACGAATTCCTCACCAAGCTGCTTGACTTTGTATTCCGTCCCATAAACAGGCTCCTTTTGGTCGTAACCACCCTCGACACTCTTCGGCAGTTGCTGGCTCGTCACGGTCAAGAAGACCTTGGAGGCGTCCAGGAGGTCGAGTGCAGCCTTGATCTCTGCTTCGTTGAACGCGCCAAGCAGAGCGTCGGCACTGAAAATCTCCTCGCGAGCTACGGGCGACTGCATCGCCTCGGCAATCGAGGCCGAGTAGTCGGACGGCTGACTTCGCTCGGTGAAGCGGAACGAGATCTCGTTGAGTTTCTTGATCTCTTCAAAAGTGGTCTTGGAGATGGGCGTCGATTGAAGCAGCTTGATGTAGTTGATGATAGCCAGTGCGATCTCGTCGTAGTGTTCTGCAACTTGTTAGTGGACAGGAACGCCACGCAATCATCTCACTGACCAAGACCCTCTGGAGTCAGGTCGACATTGGTGCGGTAAAAGTCGAAACCGATCGCGCCGAATCCAGGGCCTGATCGCAAGCTGTTGACCCAGCCTTGCTTCTTCAAATACGACAGTAGCGAGCCCTTGCCCTCGTGGCCGATGTAGTGAGAAAGGTAGTTTGAGGGCTCAGGGTGCGTCAGTCAGACTCATGATTGACGAACGCGTCTCACTTTGGTACCAGTGAGGTGCGTGATATCAGGGTATGGGAACGTGATCTCTAGCGCTCGCGAATCTTTGATCGTCTTGATGAAAGTCGCCGTCTGCTCAGATGATCAGTCTGGTGCCGCAGCGATACAATCAAACTTGCCTTGTGACGAGACTCTGGCACTGGTGACTCGGGGAACGCGGTCCGCAGACCGTTCGGCCCCACGAGCTCGCGCTCAGCCTCGATCTTGACCGGCACGCTCTCGAACCGATCCCTGACCCATCTCTCGAGAGTCGCAACATCCTCTTTACCGATCACGGCCAGCTTCATGCGACGAGCGCAGTACTCGCGGTCCCACCACTTGATCAGCTCGGCGCGTGGGTCTTTGCCGGCCTCCTTGGGAATCGTCCACAGGCTTTCGAGATTGCCGGTACCGAATTTGCCGTAAACGTGGTCGGGCTTGGACAGGTGCTTGGACAATTGGAATTGGCGCTGCAGTAGTGTCAGTGTCGAATACAGGGCAACACTGGGCAGAGACTTGCCCACATGTCCTGCTGCAGGTTCTTCTTGTGCTCCGAGTTGACGGCGTTGATCTCGCGCTCTGTACAGTCCTGAGCGGGGTGAGCGACGTGCCAGAAGGGCATAAAGTGCACACCTCGGCAAAGAGCGGGTCGGTGAAGAAGCCCGAGAAACGGTCAAGAGCGCCTTCGAGCGCATCCGCAGAGACATCAAAGAAGTAGACCGTGTCGGTCATGGCTGTCCAGGCGTTCGAGTGACCGTTATGAGCGGACAGGTATTGGCTGTACTCGTTCTCCTTTGGGTACTGTGATTGAGATCAGCATCGATGGGATATGCGACTTGTCCCACGCACCTTCTTGGTACCCAAGAACATCAGGTGTTCACTTGGGCATATCAGCTAGCACGCCCGTGCAGATGCCTTTACATACCAAAAGTGGGCACACCCCGGCAGATCCCAAGGGTCCGACAGGTGCCCAACACCAACGTCCATGGCAGCCGACGCCTTGTCAGCCTTGACGTCGGACACGACAATGACCTCGAGACCATTTGGTAGGCTAAAGTACTTGTGCGGGCGGGTCTCTGATTCCGGGAGGATGAGGTGGACGGGCCCCTTGGGCGGGGCAGGCAGTGGTGGAGGGGGAGGCAGTGTATAGTTTGACATACTGTGTGGTTGTATGTTGCGCCACGTCGAGTGCGGAGCGTAGTAGAAGGCAAGAACGAGCGATAGGATGGATAGCAACGCAAAGGTCGGGAACGGCATGGAAGAAAGGAGGAACAGTCAGCGTTTACGCCAAGGTCTGAAGGGCGTTGAGTTTGTGATGCCAGGATAAAATATGGCTAGCGCAGATCCGGAAGAAGGCATGGTCACAGCAGTTCCTTTGTCGGCGGAGCTGCAGATCACCTTTGCCGACCTCCTCACTCGCAGTCGCAAGCGACGTTGGAGATGAGGAATAGAAAACTCACGTTGAAGCACCTGGTGCAGCGCTCGCAAAGCGCCTCGAGCTCGTGTTGGTAGTTGAGACTTGTCCGGTGTGGTTGCGAGGGACAGAGCGCTCGGTGAATGTTGACTGAGCGCACACGGACGGTCGGATCGAGCGAAAGGAAGGACTCGATGACGTGGCGAGCGGCCGTGCTGCTGCGTGCAGAGAGCGTGATGACCGTAGTGCTGTCGCTGCTAGGGAGCTGCACTGGCGAAGAGGCAGCATGAACCAACACGATCGCGATCCAAGGTGAGAGTGATGACGGTCACGAGCTGAAACTTGAACCGACCATGTTTGAGACTCGAGTGGCGGCCAACCCCATCGTCTTGCTTTGTCCTCGGCGAGCGCAGTCACGAGTGATACAGTCCATGCTATGCTACATGTAGTCGGCCGCGCTCCGTCTCGCCTGGTGATCCGCACCAGTAGCAGGCAGCACGGCCACCGCTTTCTCCACCCACTCGTCCTCTTCAGCCCCGGCTTCACCCTCGGCCGCCTTTGCCCGATCCGCCTCGTCCTTCTTGCGCCGCTTACGCTCCTTGCGTTCCTTGTCCGCCTCGGCATCTACAGCCACCTCGCCCTCGTCAAGATCAAATGTCAACAGGCCCTTGCGTTTCTTGTCCTTCTTCTTCTTCTTGTCCTTGCTCTTGTCGTCCTTGGCCCGCGGTACAAACTTGGGCTTGAAGTCGACTCCATCCTCCATCTCGTCCTCCAACGGTTTGACCTCGGGTCGATTCACCGTCCGCACAGGAGCGACATACGGCACCTCGTCATCTTCACTCTCGTCCTCGTCCTCGCTCGCGAAGATCGCCTTGAAAATGTCAATCGACGGTTTCGTGTACGTCAACGTCTCCTTGCCCTGGTTTTCGTCCGTATCGAGTCCAACTTCGGCCAGCGACTGGGGTTTGCGTGGATCCGTCGCAATCTTGGCCTGTTCCTCGGCCGGCGCGTTGCGGATCGCGTCGACCTCGGGAATGTGCACAAACTTGGAGGTCCATGATAGGTCGGTCTTGATCGGTGGGCTGGCTGCGGCACCCCCAAGTTCCACCGGTAACCCCAAGCCTGATTCGCCGCCAGCTCCAGCTTTCGCCTGGGGTCCACCCGGGTGCGGGTCCGCCACGCCAAACCGCTTACACAGCAGCTTGATAGGGTAGAAATCGGCCACGGTGCGCGTCATGGTCCCATACATGCCGTTCTTGGCAGCCTGTTGCCGCGGCGTCAGTTCGACCTCGAATTTGGTCACCTCGTCCGCCTCGGCCGGCTTCGCGTTCGGGTCCGGGACGTACAACCCAGCTTGGGTGACTTTGCTATCGCTCGCAGCCAGTACCGCGCTGGCCGAGGTGAACCGGTTCGACATGGCAAAAGACATGGGCTTGAACATTTCGCCCGATTTTTGGAATTCAGACAGCTCGCGCTGCTGTTCATCCATAGGTTTTCCGGGGAGGAGAATGGGATCTGGCGTCGCCGTGTTGAGGCATTGTGACGAAAGGTACGATCGGTACCGCTCTTGCTTGGCAGGGTCGTCTCCAAACGGGATAAACCCCTTTAGCGCAGCAGACGCAGTACGAGGCGAGAGTGGAGGCACCTCGATCTCGGTCGGGGGAGGTGCTGGTGCCGGTAGCACGGCCCTAGGTGTCGGCCCTGTGCTTGCTTGGCCAGTCTTGACGGCCGCAGCGAAAGCCTCGAGTCGCTCCTTGTCTTTCTGCGACATGTACTCGAACACGGACTTTTTGCGGACGTCTTCACCCAGAGCCGCGCCTCGCTGTGCCGAGTCAGCTTTATACAGCAGAAGTACCTACAGCTTACCTGTTCTGCCGTCAAGGTACGTCGAATGCCTGCTCCATCCATCGGTTGGTCCGTTGTCGGAGCTTGACCCGGCATCTGGTCCCATTTCTTGCCCTTGTCCCACACTCTGGCAGGTTTCGGTTCCCAGCCTTTCGGTACATCCGGCATCTCGAACCTATAGAACAGTCAGCGCCGTGACATGTCCAAAGTCCGACGATAGGACCCACCACTTGTCCGACACGACCGGCTTTGGATCCAGCACAAAGCCCGGCAACACTGGTCTGCCATCGTGCCAGCGATCGACCGGATCAGTCGCTGATGATTGGATCGCGCGTGCTTTGCCCTTTGCGTTCTTACGGGCAGGCAGGGCACCCATGGTGATCACGTCGTCATCGTCGTCGCCTCCATCGAACGCGTAGCTGATGCCGTTGCCTGATCCCGACGCCCCGGCAGTCGTCGAGTACGGATCGTCGTCGTCGTCAAGCGAGCGCTCGAGTCCTGCCAATGTATCAGCTTGATATCTATCGCAGACACTGAACGTACCGCTGCCAATGCCAGGCAAGGCCTCCCTCAGACCCTTGACAAATCCAAGACCTTCATTCCCCTCCTTTGGATCGTATACAAGGAGCTTGACGTCGCGAGGTGCAAACATGTGCTGCTTTGTCTGTTCAACATCCAAGTCGTCGTCGTCGACGGGCAGCCCGAGCTTCTGAGCCAGCAGCTTTCGCTTGCGAGCTGACACGCGCGGACCGATACCTTGACCCGGGCGCCAGCCAAGCTTCTGTAAAAGCGTGTGTCCAATTGACGTACGCGCAGGTTGAATGAGTGATGATAACGTTAAAGAATATGAACTAGGGCGATGTCTTGAGTCACAGACTCCGGCGAGCTGCAGCGCACTCACCTCTCGGCTTGCCCACGCGCCCGCAGCTCTTCCCGAGTGCCAGCAAAGCCTTCATTTCGGAAGCCTTCCTTGTTCTCGAGCGTTCGACCCTCCTTCATCATCTCGATATCTTCGGCATCCATGAAATCCTCGGCCTTTTGCTGCTTGGATGCGCGATTGTTGCGCGACGAGACGAATGATTGAGGCGTCCATCCTAAGTAGCCATAAGTACGCTGACGGGACAACGTAGGTGTGACACGGACCCTCCTTCGAGCCAACAGTATTGAAGTAACCGGCGGAGAAACCGCCGGTGAAGGCGCCATGCAGGCGCTTGCGACCTTGCTCATCGCGTACCTGTGCGACTCGTCAGCTCTGTAGCAGACGATGCTGCTCACCTCTTGCTTCCAGATAGGCACAAACTCGTTCTGATCTCGCTTTGTATCTGCGAGCGCCGGCAGCGGTGTCCCGACCTGTAATAGTCAGGTCTGTGCTCCTATCTCGCGCAGTCGACTCACCAGACAAAACGACTCGTTGAGGTTGGTTGAACCTGACACACCAGGATCGATATCGATCTTGTGCCGCAGCCGGGATGTCATGGTGAAGTGTGAACTCGTCCAAGTGCAGATTGACGATGGACGGAGCGTCTGTGCGCGTGGTGTTAATACCATAATAGGCTCGTTGTGGCAGAGTTACTCTCGCGCCTATTTGACCGCATTACTATACCCGAGGCCGAGCTCACCCTGTTCACTTATTCTGTTGTGTGTACGGAGCGGCTATGGCGCTCGTCGAGCTCCCCAACGACATTGCAAGCGTCTATCCTACATTCTTGGCCCTCCTCCAGTCCTCGGCACCTATCCCACTGCCGCAAGAAACACTCCATGGCGCCATCACCCACTTTCTCGCCGTCCTCCCGCACGGCCACTTGCACGAGTTTATTCAGACAATCTCGTCCCGAACGAACGATCAGAGTGACATCAGGCCAACACAGCTACGCCTCTGTGCTCAATTAGCGCTGGCGAGCAAAGACACCAATGTACGCACGCGTCTCGACGGCGTCTACTTCGCTTCGAGGCGAACCCGGAAAGAGCTGCGAGAGTGGATCAACACAATCATCGCGGGCACCAAACACCCACAAGATGATCACAAAGTATCGTCGGCCGCCTATACAGCACTGCTGGTGGGTCTGTTGCAAGGCGCAGCGGAGCAAGGTGAGGAATGGCACATGGCAAGAGACCAACTCGAGCTGGAGCTGGCCTCGAGGATTGATGAGAGTCTCAACGCCGAGCTACGTGCGTCGCATGGGATCACACGGGAAGCTTTTGGAAGACTGACAGCTGTATCATAGCCCTGGACACTTCGGTGTACCACGCCATTGCGTATATCAACCCGACCAAGCTAAGACTTTTGGATCTAGGTGTACGTATCGTCCGTGACGCAAGCACACTTCCATCAACTAAGACGCTTCAGTCACTCGGCCACACTCTGATCGCTGACTTGAGTCAATCGCTGCGTGATCAGCTACAACCCATCGACGCTGAGACACCATCCTCTGCGGTTCTTACTGCAAGCCTGTGTCGGGAGCTCAGCTGAAGCCATGCAGGACGTTGCGGCGCAGAGTCGAGCGCTCAGCTCGGCCATCAATGCGCTTGCACTTGGGTCCGCCCGATCGCGTGCCACGGCCCTGGCACTCGCCCACGACTTCATCCACGCGGCAGAGCAAGCCTCTCTACTCGGGGAGCGATTGTGGATCCAAAGTGCACAGTCAGGTGTATCTGGCGTAAGCATGGACGAGGCACACAAAAGCCTCCTGTTCGCCGTATTGCTTCCCTGCCTTGCGATCCTCGATATCTTACTCACCATCGAACCGACTGCCGCCGGTGCTACTCGAGATACATTGACAGTAACACCCGATTCGCCAGCAAGACTTGCCGCAGATATCCTCCGGGTCCTTGCAAACCTTTCGTATCTTACGAACGGCGCTGCCGGCGGGGTCGATGGCTGGGACCGAGTGTTTTACGGATGCTTGGATGTTATTGACGCTGCCCGACACCCGGGAGTGTATAGTGATTTGATACACGATATCACAGGAGCCAAGCCGACAGGTGTGTGATCAGGGAGGATAGCACACAGTCAGTATACTGATCGCACGCGTAGAGCACCGCACGGCTTTTGCGCTGGCGGTTATTGAGCAGTTATTGCCCAGGCTCGATGTCCACACTCTCCAGATGACAGTGCTACCTCTACTGCAAAGGTCAGTACAAAGCGATCGAATCTGTGATAGGCATCTCATCGCATCTGCCAGGTCATTGTCGATCCCTGCCACGCGCGGCCCGTTCGAAGCCGCGCACGCAACGATGCTGGCACTGCTCGAGTTGTCGGCGCGCACGAGTGCGCGAGACGTCAAAGGCAAAGGCAGAGCTGTTGGACAGCAGCCGTTCATCGAAGAGCTGGTCGCGTTCTACAGCGACTTATTGCTACAGGTATGTATGGCATGCGTCCGTTCGGCATATAGCGACACTAATGATTCTCATTATAGCAAACATTCTCGGATGACCTCACGTCGGATCAGATGCGCGCTGCGTACCCCGCGACACTCAAAGCTGCTGCCGCGCTGTCCGAAGGCCACGCACTGCAGTGTATCGACAGGCTCGAGGCTGCCTTGTGTCGACACAACCTAGCACAGCGCCACGCCCAAACGCTACGCTTGACAATGGTGGCGCTCACTCCATATGTGCCCACGCAACATCTCGCTCCGTTTCTACAACGACTCGCGGATATCATCATGTTGCAAACAGCTGCGAACCGCGATGCGCTGGCGGCGGTAGCATTCAGGTGCATCATGGAAGATCTAGGCGACGAAGGCAAGGTCATTGGAATCGGCTGGTGGTTTGACTGGCAGACCCGTTTCACACCGGTCCTATCCAGTCCGTCATGAGATTGACATGTCATGACACGAGACCAAAACTGGACGCAACCTCGAATCACTTCTTTGGGCCCCAGAGATCCAAGCTCCTGTTCTTGATCAGCCGGTTTCTATGGCCTTGACGGTACGCACCAAGCCTTTGGATCCGTCGCACCGCGCATCTTGACCGTCAGCTTGCCCTCGTCGAGCGTCGCGAGCTGCTTGAAGGCCGCTTGGGTCAAGTCGACGTGCTTTGCACCGACCGGGCACCCGGCGCAAGTGTCGATAACGCGGACGAAGACGCATTTCTTCTTGCCGTTGCACACTGACGGTCATCAGCTTGCTAACGGTCGGAATACAGCGTACTAACGCTCAAGGAACTTGAAGCACTTGGGCTTGCTTGTCCAGCCTTCCAAGGTGAGCGCACACGCGAAGGAAGCGTCCTACGGGTGTTGGCGTACCGCATCCAGAACTAACGCAGACGAGACTCACCGATGGTGCCCAGTCGCCGTTCGCCCAGCAGCTTGGTTCTTGGAGATCATGGCCGGTGTACCTGTCTGTCAGTACGTGTTGACGGCATTGCTGAGATGCTTACCAGGTAATCGTCACGTCTTGCGACTTGCCCTTGCCAATCATACCCTTCGTCACGTCGCTGAGGACTTCACCCAAGACTTCACCCACACCGCGCCTGGGCAACTTGACCATGCGCTTGGGCGGTGGCGCAGTCACATTGTTGTACTTGTACGGTAGGTCGGTCGCTGGCACATCTTCCCACCCGTCGCGTTCGTCAAAGTGGTACGAGTCGGGGTATTGGTGCGCTAGCGCAAAGTTGTGCGAACTTGGCATTTCACCTCGGGGGTCTATGAGCTGACTCGCGTGTGGAGAAGCCGAGGCGGGTGTCAAGACGGCGACCAGCGCGGTGAGGAAAAGGAAGCTCGACATGGTAAGAAAAAAAGAAACAAAATCGAGAATCCGAGACAAAATCGAAGTGGGAAATCGGTGGCAACCAGGCCAGAGTGAAGCAAGATGATGAGGGACTTTCGTGAGGTGCTTGCCATATAGCTGTCAAGGGCATGTTTTGACTAATAAACACAGTTCGGATCACAACACATGAAACGACAATATTGATCCATGACCGTGATTCCGCAGCACTATTGATACAATCAAGCCTTTGTCTCGACAATACTGTTCTTGGCGCCCGTCACGACAGCCTTGGCCTCGTGGTGGGCGACGATTTCCGTCCGCGCTAGCTCCATCAACGCTCCCAGATCCCGAGGACCGACAAAGTGCTTTCGACCTTGCACGATCCAGGTAATCATTGCGATGATGACTGGCAGGTTGTCAGCCGGAGTGCGCGTTGGGCAGACCCGACTCACAGATGACGCCAAAGACGACCACAGCGTAGTTCATGTTCTCACCAGTGACAGGCAAGTCGGGAGGGAACAGGAACAGGATGGTCGTGAAGGCCGTGAAAGCAAGGCCGACAATGTTGCAGATCGGCCCAAAGATCGGCCCAAGACTCATAGTCGGCGCTGGCAAAGATTCGGGCCGCAGCAGGTGGCGACCGCGGAAGGTGACGAGCGCAACTGCTGCTGTCAGTAAAGCTCAACGACACTACATCGCACGTACTGGGAATGCAGTACGATACATTGAGGAAGACGACGCTTGACGACAGAATGGCGTTGAGCGCAGAGCTCGATCCGAGGTAGATGCAGCCAAAGATGATGACCAGGACAGTCGACAACAAGACGGCATTGATCGGCACACCGGACGAGTGCATCCTGCCGAAGAACCGGGAGAACGGCAGACCACCATCACGGGCGAAGGCGTACGACATACGCGAGCTCGCCGTCATGATTCCCTGCGCGGCGAATGCCATGCTGACGATTGGGAACATGGCAAGGCAGACGGCGCCAGCCTTGTTCGAAGTGCCTTGGTAGATGGCCTCGATGAGCGCGCCGGCCGGGGACGAGATGACGGTGTCGACGTTCTTGATGCAGAACAGGATGATGATGAGGAAGACAAAGGACGATGATGCGCCAATGATGACGGCTAGGACCATGGCGCGGGGTGCGTTGATGTGCGGCTGAGGCATCTGCGGACCCGTCAGTAAGCTATGAGGCATCGCAGGCAGCCGACGCACCTCCTCAACCATGTGCGACACGGCGTCATAGCCAGTCAAACCAAAACTTGACTGAAGCAACCCGAGGCACCACGCGATCCCGCCGTTCCAGCCAGTCTCGTTCAGATAGGTCGTGAAAACGAACTTGCCCGATTGGAACTCGCCGCTGGAGCAAGCTAGGACGACGATGGAGATGATTGCCGCTCCGGCAAGCGACCACGATATGGCGCTCTTGTTGATGAGAGGCAGGAGGCGCAAGCCAAAGATGTTGATGAGGCAGGCGCCGATGATGAAGGCAATGTAAACGAGGAAAATGTGCCACCGCTGAGGTTCATAGTTGTCATGGAGGAGGGCGATGACACCAGTGATCAGAGTACCGGCAAGCGATCCCGTTGTTGCGACAAGTGCAGTCCAGCCAGCGACGGCAAACCACCCACAGATCCAAGAAATGGCCGGTGCCCAGGCAGGTGGCGACAGGATGGCAGCATGGTGATACTGACCGCCGCCTGTGGGGGTGAGCTTGGTGCACAAAATACATATCTAGAGGCTTACTGGTCGGGTACACATGGGTGATCTCAGCAAGACTCGCCGCCATGCATACATTGCAGATGCCTGCGACGACAATACCCCAGATCACAGCTGTCGGTCCGCCTGATGGCAGCGCGACGGACATGGACGTCGCCATTGCCGTCCAGCTGGGAATGCTCAGTCAAGCGTATCATGCGGGCCGCACTACTACCCACGAGTTGCAGATGGCATATGCCAAACCAACTGAAGATGGTGAGCACCGATCGCGTCCGCCCTGCATCTACATACCAATAGAGAGGAAGGTGAATTGTCGAGTGGGCTCGGCTATCTCACCGCGCTTTGGCAAGAAAGCCGGCCCAGCCCCATCGTCGTGTCTCGTAGATTGCTCCACGTCTACATGAGAGTACGGGCCCTTGCGCGGCTGCAGGTCCGCTGACGCCGCCGAAGCCGTCGCAGTCGGTGAGGGTGCGCCAGACATTGTCGTTGCTTGGTGCAAGTTGTACCGTGAAAACGCAGCAATTGATAGCGCCTTCTTGGCAGACGTGTGACTTGAGCCCTCGTGTGACTTGGTCTGCGCCCCGCCGCTTAAGCTGGACCACTCGCCTATACGGATAGCCAATCGATTGCAGACGGATATGAAACGACCGCGGGGCGTACCGGGGACCCTACGAAAACTTCGCTTGTAGAGTTGTCGAACCCGTTGGTCTGCGTGGTCCGGGTGACAGAGGCAAGACGCTGTACAAGCGAGCGCACCGTTGTCATGGTTGCACGAAAAAAGCGCCGGCCGGCCCAAAATAGAAGAGCTGCCGGATCTGGAAGCGTGCTAGGTGCTCTAGCGAGAAAGTGGCACTGTGCTTGCGACCCTTGCGCTGAAATCATGCATGCGTTGTCTGTTGTGGAGCATTGTAGAGATGTTTGATCGTCAAGGTCACCCAAGAGCACTAAATGCACCTTTCAGAGCGCCAGCCCGACTCAACGCGCTGCCATGCCAGTGTCATCACCAATGCCGCTCCGCTTGCAACTCCGAACAGACCCTCCATGCCGCGATCCTTTATTCAACCATCTCGCCCCAAGATACTAATACTACCCGGCTTCAGACCATCCAACATTCTCAACATGACTACCGAGCCTGACGTTACCCTCCATAGCTTCGACCCGGCGACCGGACGTGCACGATTCTCCAGTCGCCATCGGGACTCGTGGGATATCTACACGTCGAACCACACATGTGTTAATCGAGGCCAGCCTGATGAGGACTGGCAGTTTCAAGTCCACGCCCGTCGCCCTGCAGACGTACTACCAGAGGCATATAATCCGCCGGTGCAAGACACGGACAGTATTAGTGAACTCTACCTGGCTGAGCTGATCAAATTGTCAGACGATCAGTACGCGGCCATGTCGAGCTGGCCAGACCCATCTCGCTGAAGTCAGTCGCGGTACTTGCTACGTAGACGCCATGATGCAGACCATTACTCTATTCAATGCGAAATCAGAGACAGTGATGAGCGCCTGCGTCTCCAAGTGCATATTCTGTTTGCCTCCTTGTACTCGTCTCTTGTCGACTCCATACTGCGCACAGACGATCTAGACATCGAGCAAGGCCTGTACATGACGGTCAACGCTACAGTGTACGAGCTGGAAGTAAGTCACATGCACTGTCTTTCGGGATCAGGGCGGTTCTGTTTCGGCTCAGGATGTTGCTCTCCGCCCGCACTGCGGCAACGAGACATCTTGTGACAAGATTGAGCGCTCAAGTCCAAGTGTGGGACCCTGAGACGTCAGTACTGTGGACGAGCACGTGCGCAGTATACAGCAATGTCAAGAGGTACAAGCGGCTACAAATCTCTACACAGGCTCTGTCCAAGCTCGACCTGCGCGTTACACAGCGCGACCTCGACCGGCATCGAGATCAAGCTCGCAAAGAGGATCCCTGTGGGACGTCAGCGATCTGAACGATGACAGCTTTCCGGTACGAGTTGGTTGCGGCAACGTGTAGAGTCGGGATACGGGCGAGGGATCAAAAGGACGTACCACAGCTGTCGGCGGCACCCGTGACGCCGATCCTGAACTCCCTTTCCATCTGTTCCCTCACCTCGCCCCGCGCCTCGCCCTCGCCTTCGCGCCCGACGTGGAAGAACGTGTTGACATACGCCAATCCGCCACAGGTCCCTTCTAAGCAGATCAACAAGAAGACGAGGGTGATTGCGCTGTCGGACGAGAAGACGAAGGAGGACGCTTGGGCAACCAGAGTGCAGAGGACTATGAGTTGGATGAGGGCCGGGAGGGGCAGCAGGGGTTTTGGGAGGGCTGGGAGACCCAGGGAGAGGGAGGAGCGAGAGAGGAAGACAAAGGTTTGGTCTGGCAGAAGCGTTAGCGGGATGCGTGGCAGGGACGGGTGTGATTGCTGGCGGCCTGCGCCATGTTGCGGGCGACCGAGTTGACGCCTCAACACATGTGGTAGAATTCGCCCTCGTGTTGCGATACCAACAGATGCGGCGTGTGCCAGTTGCTCAAATATAGTCTTTCCGCGCAGGGTTGACGCCAGCCAAGTCACCAGCAGCCCAGACCACGGCAGTACGCAGCAAGAGTAGCCGAGAACAGAACACGCACAAGTCAACGACCAAAACGGATAAAAATCTCTCGGGCTCTTGAACACCCTCGCCCAGATACCGGCCGTTGGCGGTGGGAAGACTAGCGTTGGCGCTACGCCCTGATACGCACGTCAACAGATGATAGGATGGAGAAGAGGGACCTACCGAGTTGATGACGTATTCTTCTACGTAGACTGCAAAGAGCGGCAGCATGTATTGGAACATTAATGGTCGTGCGAGCGCCCATTTCTCAGGGAACGAGAGGGCCGTCTTGGGCCCGGATGGGGGTGCTGATGTTGGACTTGGAAAGCTGGACTCGGTGTCGGTAGTGCTGAGCGGCTGATAGGCTGTTGTTGAGCGTTGCGAGTTCGCCTCGCTGTCGGAGACAAGAGGAGGGAGACGGTCGAACGCTGGAAGGAGGACGTGGAGGATCAGCGGGAAGAAGAGGGGGAGGAACTGTAGTGCGTCAGCTGGGTCCACTGCGGGATGGCGGTCTCGAATGCTAGTGGCTACATGGTGTGCGTTGTTTGACCGCGCATACCCCGTATGCCACCCGGCAAACGACCCACTCACACTCGAGATGCCCAATCCAACGGTCACGCCAAACCCCCTCAGAGTCCACCAAAGCCCAGCGCCAACAATACCCGCTCCCCCCGTGCCCATCGACCACGCGCCAATGGCGACGCGCGACCAGTCTCCCGAAGGCAGCGTGGCGGACATTTGCAAGAATGTGAGTTCTCCCAGCCCACTGCTGAAGCTTGCGAATGCGATGCCTAGCAGGCGTGGGTACAGTCCTTGGAACGAAGCGATGACCTGCACGGTCCAGGTCAGCACGTGCGCAGCTCTCAGAGAGGGGGACACGGCGTACAACCATGCCGGTCCAGCTTGCGGCCGTACAGCCATAGATCCTGCGCTTGTACCTGATCTGCCCGTTGGAGAGGTAGGGCCACAGCACTTTGGCGATCAGCGCGGGAAAGATGTTGAAGAATGCTACGAGGCCTTTTGGAGTCGAGGAGGAGACGAGGTCGAGTGCGGCGGAGAGGATGATGACGTATAGGACTGGGACGGGTTGGTATCTATCTGGCTTGTAGCGGTGGGACTGACCGTTGTTGAGGAGGCCAAACAGGACAAAGCTTGTAAACAGGCGAAGCTTGGCGTGTGCGAGTGGTTTACCCGGTACAGGTACGTCTGATGATCTCCAATGAGCCGATCACTTCTAGGGCTACTCGCGCTCACGCACCCTTGAGGAGCTCATCCTGCTGGTCCGTCTGCCACACGTGCGACTCGAGGGCCTCTGCCTCGACGTCCATCCCACTAAACTGCCCGTCTCCGTCCGATTATCGTGCTGGCTGGTTGCAGGCGGGCGTGGTGTGAGCTGCCGTGCTGTTGGTGTTGCACTGACCGGTGCTACGGGTGGCGGCGGAGAGCGTTGGCAGTCCGTCACCGCGGTTCGCCTGCCCACGTCACTGCCAGCTCCCGCCCCAAGTTGTGATCTGCACCAACCCCCTCCCTGCGTCCCTGAGGGGTTTACGTCATCAGCCGCGGCCATCAGCACCGGCACCGGCGGCCTGCACCATTCAGTCGGCGCATAGCAACCGTCGGGATCACGCAACGGTCCCAGCTGAGACCACGGTGAGCAGCACGGCCCCTGCTTTCGCTCGCTGGTCCCTTTCAGCACAGACTGATCGCCGGTCGGTAGCGCCAACCATGTCCAAGTACGGCGGCTATCTCTCAACCGCAAAGGGCATCATGGCCACGTACGTTGGCCGTCCCGCACCATCCTTTGCCGAGGCGAGAATGCTGACGTGGCTGCACAGGCTCGAGGGCGAGAAACCGCACTCGAGCGTGACCGACTGGGTCGAGATCTTGTCATCGGATCGGTACGCGGTGCGTTGGATCGCACGGGCACACGAGGCAGCGTGCTGATCCGCTCGGTGCAGGAAGACTCGCTCGATGGCATCCCAGAGTTACTGGATAGTATCAACCTGCAGGGGTATACGGGCACGCAAGAGGCGTCGCGTGCGATCAGGAAGAAGCTCAAGTATGGCAACGTCCATCGCCAGATCAGAGCCTTGACGGTTAGTCTGTCTTTTGGATGAGTACGAGTGATCGGTAAGGGACGTGCATGGACGTGCAGTATAGCTGGGATCAACCTGTGGTTACTGGCTTTCGCAAGCCAGGCAGTCCATTTCCACCCAGCTATCTCTCAGCGCGGTTCTGCCCTTCTATGACCCCTGCCGTCCATCTATTTCAGACCCATACCGACTGATCCACTAACAGATCCTCCGAGCCCTCTCCGAGAACGGCTCCAAAGCGTTTCAGCAAAACTTTGCAAACGATCAGCTGCTAGATCGGCTCAAGACGATGGCGGGTGACCCCTTGACCGACCCGAAAGTCAAGCGCAAGTTGATCTTGGTGTTCCATGCGTGGAGTGTGCAACACAAGGTATGTCTTGGTCCGGGGTCGTGTAATGGGCCAAGTGGGTCGGCATTGTGCCTAAACAGAGTGCAGGATGAGGGTCGCAGTCTCAGACCCTCGATCCAATGCTTGAATCAGACTCGGCACTGACGTCGCTCAGGACGATACCCGAATGAGCTCGATCGCCAACTTGTACGGGCAGTACGCCGGCCACGCGCGCAAGGTACGTCCGTTGCAAGCTACCCGGCGAGCCCTCTGACGCCAACTCATCGCAGCCATCCGGCGTGCCCCGCTCGTCGACCCAATCGCACTCTACCACGCGCGCACAAGCACCCGAGCCAGACATCTACTCGCACTCGTGGGCTCCTGCGCCCGGCCAAGCCGGCGCCGACACGTATTCCGACCTAGCGGCCGCCAAAGCCGACGCAGAAGAGCGCAAACGCCAACGCGAAGCCAAACTCGCGCTCGAACAGCGCGAAGCCGACATTGCGCGCCGTGAGCGCGACCTCCAACGCAAGAAGGACATGACGGCGCTCGAAGAGACGCGACGACGCGAGGCAGAACAAGAGGCCGAGCGTCGGCGTCAACTCAAAGACCAGCAAAAGAAGGGCAAAGGCCAAGCACAGCCGCAGCGGCCGAAATTCGATTTCCAAAAGGAGAAACCGAGCATCCTCGTTGCCGTCGCCAACGCGATCCAGTGCGCGAACAACCTCGTCAACTCGTGTCGGCATGTGAACCGAGCCGAGGAGACGCTGTTGGAGAACGTCAAGGTTCAAGAGAACTTGGACAAGGCCAAGGCGGCAAGGCGGACTGTGATCCGTTATATCCAGGTCGTGACGGATGAAGAGTTTGTCGGCACTCTGCTCGAAGCCAACGAGAAGATTGTAGAGTCGATCCAGCTGTATGATACGGTGAGTGGACCCGGTGGACTGAGGAACGCTGCTGATCTCGCAGCTCTCGCGCCCCGTCGAGACCGACTCGGACTCTGAGCACGAGGCAAGCGCCGCGTCGCCCCCGAACCGCGAGGCCGAGGCTCTCGCACGCCGCCTCGAGGCTACAAAGCTCCGCTCAGACCACACGGGCGAGCTCGACCGCCTGCGTGAGCGTCAGAAGAAGGAATCGGCCAAGCAGCAGCAACGCAAGATTCAGCGAGGCGACTCTTTCCGCTCGGGCGCGCACCCGGACCTGCGCGACCTCGACTTTGGCAGTGGCATCCGGCGCGAGGAGCAGGGGCGCTTACCGCCGCCGATGCAGCCGGATGAAGACGACGACTCGATACGCGGGTGAGTGGGCTCTGAGAAGTGCAGACACTAGACTGACATTTTGGTCATGCTACATAGCTCGCTCTCCGACTTTTCAGACTATGATTCCTCCGACGAAGAGTACCGTCGGCGCTCGCACGCCGCCTCGCGCAGGCAATCGGTGAACGATGCGTACGCGTCGTCGTCGGCTCGGCGTCCGTACGAGCAGCAGCCAGAGTATCAGCCTCTGGCCGACAACTATGGCCGAAAGGGCTTGTTGGACCCTGACGACCCGTTCAGCGACCCGGTTGATGACGAGACGCCGGCACAGGAGAAGCCGCGGATGGAATGTGCGTCGGTAGCGTGGTCGTGTGGGTGACGCTGACGGTACAGGGCGCGCAATCTGAGGTGTAGTGGGATCACATAGGTTAATGATTGGGCGTTGTCCGGACGAGTGCTGGAGGTGTAGAAGGATGATGTAATGCTTGCTGACAATGCGCTGCGCGGTGATTGACACATGTACGGCGACTGACTCCGGCGCCGGCGATCGGCGTGCCTCTGCTCTGGCGCCGGGCCAGTGGCAACCGTTGCGCACCATAACCGGTCGCGCTGACTGATGCGACCATCCCAGACCGCTATCAGAACTCTTCACATTCGCTCCTGTTCGCCTACACACCTGCGTATCCATCACCCACGCTCTGCCCCAATCCAAAACGTCATGTTTGGTTCGCTCCTCGCCAAAGTCGGGTACGAGACGCTGCCGGCCGAGCTCAGGGACAAGTCTTTCTACGACCTCAAGGCGACCAAGGGCAAGACTGAATATGACTTTGTGCGTATAAAAGTCCATGCAGGGGGATCAGCGCTGACGTCAAGCACCGTAGAGCGGGTTGAGAGGCAAGGTCGTGCTGATTGTGAACACTGCGAGCAAGTGGTGAGTCTCTCCAAGTGCGAGCGCTGGCACGCTGACAATGACTAGCGGCTACACCCCTCAAGTGTGTTTCTGTAGCACCGCACCGAACGAAGCCAAAGCTGACGCCGGGCAGTACACGGGCCTGCAAAAACTCTACGACACGTACCCACACGACAAGCTCGAGGTCCTCGGCTTCCCCTGCGGTCAATTCGCGTCGCAGGAGCTCAAGTCGGATGAGGACATTGCAGAGTTTTGTACCGTGCGCTTGGATCCGACGACGGTTATCGACGTGCTGATCCAGGCTCGATTATGTACATAGCTCAACCACGGTGTCTCGTTTCCGCTCATGGCAAAGTCGGACGTCAACGGCCCAAACATGAATCAAGTGTTTGCCTGGCTCAAGGCGCAAAAGGCGCCCAACGCAGAAGGCATCGCTGGCACGACGGCAATCAAGGTATGTGCCGGTCCTTGTGCGGTCGACACGGCTGATCAGCGACAAAGTGGAACTTTACCAAATTCCTCGTCAACCAGCAAGGCCAGGTCGTCGGTCGCTTTGGCTCAAACGGTGTGTTCGCTCTGTACCGTCAAGACGACTCTGACGCATTGGCACAGTCAAGCCCGAAGCGCTCGCAGCCGAGATCGAAAAGCTGCTCAAGTGAGATAGATGTAGCCTAGACTATGTACGTTTTGCATCACGCGAGCTCTTCTATGCTCGTCTCTTGTCGCGATCAGTCCACCCGGATGCTGCTGTACAGTCTGCGGATTGCAAAGTAGGTCGAGACTGCTGGGTGTTAGCTTGCGAGTGAGCAACGGGGTTACAAACGGACCGTAGCCGATCGAGCCGGTCACCAGGAAGACCAGTATGGAGAAGAGGAAGCTGTCATGTAGGTCAGTTTACGTGTCCAACGAGGAGACGACTTACAGGTAGCCAAAGTACAGAACGACCGAGGTGAAGCTATCCAGCGACAGCCGCGAAGCCCAATACCAGATACCATAGACGAACACCCAAAAGGCGCTACCGCCGCCAATCAGGAACGCACGCCAGTGCCATCGGTACTCTTCAGCGCAGAGGATAAAGTCTGGTAATGTCAGCTGATCGTGGCGTCTGAGAGGGGTCAAGGGTTGGTTTGACTCACAGGTACCGAGAATGGTGACTGCTGCCGTTGTGAGACCGACGACGACAAAAGTCAGGAAGAGGAAGCCAAAGGCATAGCTAGATTCATCAGAACAACGGCCAAAGTCACAGTCATACTCACTAGGCACGGTTGCCGAACAGGCTAGCCAGGACAAAGTAGAGCTCGACAAACGCAGCGCCAAACGGTAGGATCCCACCGAGGATGGCTGCGGGCTGATCCGCGTCAGTACCACACGAGGCGCAGATCAGTACACGTACCACGGGCTGAAGATACCACGGTGCTGGTGGGATCTGGCGAGGGATCGAGTTGACCCGGACTGGGTGCGAGAAGCCCTGGTCTGCGTCAGTAGGCAGTGAGTGGTGACAGACAACGTACACCGTGCTTCATGCCATAAAAGTAGCCGGCAACCGACAGCGGGACCGAGATCAAGAACCAAAGCAAGAGGATGGCCAAGATGGTGCCGAATGGAACGGCGCCAGACGAGTTGGCAGAGATCAAGAAGAGGTTCAACAGGCCAATGGTCGTGAAGATGACGCTATGTGATCAAATTGAGCATGTGCAGAGTGAGGGAACCGGACACTTACACTGGGAAGAGTGTTGCGGTGAGTACAAGGTTGGGCTTCCATTGATCGCCTCCGAGCGAGATATATGTCCTGCTCGAGATATAGCCTGACACGCCGCCAAACAGCGTCCAGAAGATGAGCAGAACGGTCGCCAGGGCGCCGCGGTTGGACGGCGATAGGAAGCCGAGGAGCGCGAACACTGTCACGTCGTCAGTATACGATCCACAAGGCACATACGCCTGCACGAACCTAGCGTCACCGTGGCCATACAAACGAGGTGAGCGCCGTTGCCGACAAAGACCGACAAGACCATCGGCCGAGGCGGTGAGCGGAACACCTCGCCGTGCACAAGCTTCCATCCATAGTCTTCCTGTACGTCCTCGCTGAGGTCGATCGCATTGTAGCGGTGAATGTCCTTGGTGATCGTTCGCAGAAGGATCATGCTGACCACTGTCGATCCGCGTCAGGGGTGCGATGGAGGCTTCGACGATACGTACTGATGACAAGGAAGGTTGCAATCACGAGCGAGTTGATCAACGAGAACCAGTGGATCTTGGGGTCAAACACATGCCTGTGGATATTAGTACCTGCTGCATCGCTGAAGACACCGCGACGACTCACAAGTACATGTCCCAGCGCAGACCCCAGGGGATGTCTGATGGCTATGGTCTGTCAGCATCTAACTGGGGTTAGTTCATTGACAGCACGCACCAAGAAAGACACGCTATACGTGTAGTACAGCTCGTTACCCTGCGTCTCGCTCAGGTGCATCGGGCTCTCTGCAAAGCAGTTCGGTGAGTTTGACCCAGACACAAGCGAGTCCGTTCTACAGGTAACGTCAGAGATTGCACCAAAGAGAGGTGGATGACTCACGTGCGAGGGTAAACCATGACGCCTACGACGCGGTACTTGCCATTCTCCTTGGCGTGATATTGGATGTAGATGTCTACCGGCTGTCAGCAAGGCCCCAATAGCTTGTCAGCGAGCGGACCGTAGTGGTTATTGATGGCCGGCGTTTGGGGGTACGTCTCATCGTCTCCGCTATTGATACATGAGTTGTGGCACCAGGGCAGGGACAGTAGCCAGCATACAGATTGAAGCCTTGCGCATCCAAAAAGATCTCGCCAGTCTTCGAATCCTTCTTCATCTCCGAAGACGGCAGGCCATCGATGATAAAGTTGAGGCCATAGTCCTCCCGGATGCGCTACGATACTCATCAGCAGCTCGTCGGTCACACCTTTGTAGCTGCGACCCACATCGTTGATAAAGACGGCATCATCCTTTGGGACTGAGGATCTGCAGAGCAGTTGACATGTCGTGCTGTGGACGTCAACAGCGCTTCAGACGGCAGGGGAGTGCTACTGACTTCTCCATCATGTTCACCTCGTATGGCGAATTGAGGATGCGGTCGCCAAACAGGATCGAGCCAAGGGACTCGGGCTGCTTTTGGGGGCCTCCCTCTGGCTCGCAGAAATGGAAGCGAGCTAACAGTGGTGTTAGTACGCAGATAGCTCACGGGCCAACGGTAGACTTGCAATCGTAGTAGTCATCTGTCAAGGATATCTCCGTCAGTCATGCATGAAAATGATCTAGCAGCTGCCGACATACGACTTATCAGTGATTTCTGAATGGCATTAGCCCAGTCACTCGAAGTACTACATTCGCAGTACTCACCAACTTTGAATTGAGCATTGGCGTCAAAGTGTTCACCTATCGCCAGACGAATGAGCGCCGATAGATGCCTGATCGATAAGCAGACATACAAAGACGTCAATCTTCTCTCCAGGTGCATAGTCTCTTGGTGCCGTCTACCCTCACACGGTCAGCGGCATGACCCGAGCTACCGTCCGCAGCAACTTACGCCAGGTAGGTAGAAGGCCGTTGTCGGGCTGGCTAGCAGCGCCGCGGCACTGACAGCTAACAAGGCCGCCTTTTGCAGCATACTGGCTGTGCAGCTGGTGAGTCGTGTATGCTCAGGTTGGCGACGGTATGTAGCTGCGTGGATGAAGCGGTGGACGGCGGTCGGTTGCGCGCGGGGACGTAACGTGGCTGCCGCGCGGAGCTTACGGTTGCTAGAATAGTGCTAGCATCCATGGGTCATCTCTCAACCGACCGTAAGACTGCAGCAGTCTTCAACGGGATGGGAAGGGAGCACACAGGCAGATGACAGCAGCCACCAGGCTATCGCAATCGACAAGTTCGTGTCGGCCGATCAACAGTCTTGTACGAGACAGTCTCAGGGTAGCACCAAAGCTTGCGGCGTGCGACGCGATACCACAACCCGCCTGATGTGTCCAAGATCCTGCATCTGTTACACCATCGTACAAGTCGTCGTGCTAGCCATGCATCACAATCTAAGCAGACGCACGGGCGGCAGCGACGGCCTTTTGCGTGCCGAGGGCGGCGAAGCGGGCGTTGCGGCGGAACTGTGGGTTGGGCGCAGTGATGATGTCGACAGAGGTACGTGGGTGCAATAGGCAGCGAAATCAGAATTGAGTGACGCAGAGGAGGGGAAGGCAAGGCAGCTGGTCAGCACAGAACTGCGTACACGAAGCGTCCAGCAGCGGGATGGGGAGAATTCCACATCCGACCCCAGTAGCAGACGCACCTTGGGGTCAACACCCTTGAGCGACGGGTACTTGGCCGACTTGGGCTTGGCGATGCCGTTGCGGTGGGCTGTGAATTGCAAGTCGAAGAGGAATAGCGGAGTGCACATCGAGTGATTGGCGGCATGGATAGACACGACAGTGACAGTATGATGCCGGGGTGTAGGCCAAAGTAATCGAGAGCGATCCGTCAGCATCCCATCCGAACCCAGCGCCTCTTAGCAGCGTTCCAACTGACCCTTCTTGTTCTACGCAAATCGTCAGCATTTCTCCCGGGATTTCGCACAGCAGCAAGCATGACGGACCTGGTTGTGGTTGGTGTGGTTCTTTGACTTGGCCATCTTGAACTATACGTGCTTGATGAGTGCCCTCGTCGACACCGACCGACTTGGTGAAAACGCCCAGCGAGCGGAGGGGGGCACTCGCAGGGTTTCGAACGAAATTGCCGCGGCGATTTACAGAGGGGGTTTAGCAACCGACTTTGGGTTTTCGGCGTACGGGACCAGAAACTGGGAATGTCGCGCGTCGTACGTTGAATCTGTGCGCGGCAGGGGCTGATCCAAGACTGGGAGCCGCGTCTAGAACGTCGATGATCTGTCTTGCATTCTGTACGAGGCGCAGTCTTACGAAGAGCAATCCGTCGTGCATGACCCGTCATGTTCTTGGTGCTATGCACACTCATCTCCAATAGACTATTGACATCGCTCGCATGCCCTTGACCAGCACCACTACAGGCCTTTGCCGCAGATCGGCAGGTAGTAAAAGCGCATACTGACAGGACATGGAAGCTATGAGCGCCTGGCCCTTGCGCAGTCGCCGGACATTATAGTCTCAGTTCGGAACAATCAATCACTTTATCCCCATGCGTGTGCGCCACCATAGAGAGTGCGCAACCACTTACTCCATAGTGCCGGTGTCAATACTGATGCTTCCGCTGCCCGGCCAGATGGAAAGCCGTTGATCAACAT
Organism: Holtermannia corniformis; assembly: GCA_001599935.1. Lineage (NCBI taxonomy): Eukaryota > Fungi > Basidiomycota > Tremellomycetes > Holtermanniales > Holtermannia > Holtermannia corniformis. The sequence continues at coordinate 297,436 of BCIJ01000005.1, read as the reverse complement.
GTGGATGGGTTGGCGACACTCGGTGCAAGAGAGTGGCCGTCAACATGTCGAGTGGCACGGGCAGCATGGTGGCGACTGTCAAGATACCTACGAGCTTTGAGATGGTGAGGAGGAGCTAGGACACAACATGTCTGTTGGCGCTGACTGCACAGTATGGACCTATTGTTATTGGAATAGAGCTCTCGCTGTTCGGCATGGGCGTGCTGGCAGTGAGTACTTCGGGAGCGGTCTTCTGCCGAGGCTGATCGCGTATAGCACCAAGTCCGTCACTTTGAGGTGTAGACGGCTTACTGACCTGTGCAGTCGATCGACTACTTTCGGCGGTACCCCAATGATCGCAAAGAGCTCCGCCTGTTGGTCCTGGTACGTCTTCGGCGCGCGATCAAGCGCCCGCTGACGATCCTAGGGTCTTGTCGTGCTCAACGTGATACAAAGTGGTTCCGACGCATCACGTCTGATCAAGATCTGGGTCACTCATGCCGGTAACCTTGCTTATGTGAGTCTCCGATCCTCCTCTCAAGCGGCGGCTAACGTGCCCTAGTTTCTCAACATCACCTTGCGCATCGAAGACACGCTCTCACCGGTCCTCAACGTCATCATCACCTTTATCGCTCAATCGTTCCTCGCATACCGCTGCGTCAAGTTTGCAAACGCGATGCGATCCGGGCTGCAAACCCGGCATCGCGTGTTGGGTGTCACAGTGCTTGGTGTTCTGTTAGCTGCCGGCGTCTTGTTGAGCTTTGCGAGTGGACTTGGGGTCGCGATACGGCTGCGGATGATTGCTAGCTAGTGCGTGATCAGGTCGGAGGTCAAATTGGAGAGCTGAGATGAGCAGCGCGCGGGCAGGACCGCGAGGTACCGGGGATGAGACGTTTATCAACTTGGGGGTTCTATGGCTATCAAGTTCTACAGTAAGTGCATAGATGTTGAGCGTGCCTCGGCTCACACATGATCAGGCCCTTGACGTGCTCCTGACCCTGATCATCACATTCGAGCTGCAGAGTGCCAAAGTGCGGACGCCTGGCTCACGCGGGGCACTCGATCTGATGCATTCACAGACAGGTTTCACCGGAACAAACCAAGTGCTGAGCACCCTTGTCCGACTCGTCGTCCAGAACGGTCTGCTCGTCACGTCCCTGCAGGTCTCTGCATTGATTCTCTTCCTGAGCACGTACGTAGAGTCTGGAGCGAAAGCGGTTGCCGCACGGCTGACACTAGTACAGTACCAGCGGCTGGCCCAACTTTGCGCCAATCTTCCTCTCAAAGCTGTACTCTGTCACCGTGATCGCGCTGCTCACGCACCCTCGCGAAGCGCACGAAGCTCATCAAGCGCGTTCAGGCGGCCTTGAGCTCGGCTTCGGATCCAGCAAATCGCCCGCCAGTCAAAAGGCCTCACCTTTGCCCGTTCTCTCACCCATCCAGATCCCCTGCGCTCAGTGTGGCTGCCATGCGTCACGCAGCCCCGCCATCTCCAAGCTTTGGAGACGGCGATCTTCAAGAAGGAACAGTACGCTTGAATCGTACGAGTTCAAGGCGAGCCGCGGCAATAAGAGCGAATCGTCTCAACACCTCGCCGTTCGCGTCGACGTCGATGTTGCTGTCGACGTCGACCCTGAATCCGAAAGGCTGAGCTTCTCAGAGCTGTTGGCTAGAGAGCAAGGATCCCCTGTATCGTCGGTCGCCGCGCGATGGGGTCAGGGGCGACCCAGCATAGTACGAGAGGAAGCGGACGACTCCTTGGTAGGCGTCACGAACTCGACACTCCACAGTCCGAACGGATTGACGACACAAACCCCCGATACCCCGTGCATCAGATCTTGTAATGTCAAGTAGCCTTAACATCATGGATATACGAAGATAACACATCTGACTTCGTGCATCGATCTCTGACTGCCGCGTAACTTTGTGCAACTTCTGGCTTTGGCATGATTCTTCAGCATGGCTTGGAGTAAGTGAACTGCTTGGTCTGTCGAGCGCTGTCAGTGTATGTGATGTGATGACAGCGCTAGCATGCTTACCGAACCATCTGTATTCTTCTCCTTGTCGGCCTCGGCGTCTTTTGTAGCGACCGACATGGAGTACGAGGGTCCAGAGTCGCTGATCAGCGTCTCGGTACTAGGTTCTCTCAGTCGGGTTCGAGCGCAAGGTTCTTATCAACTGACCAGGCCAGAATGTCAGTGACCAGCTTGGAGATGAGATCGCCACCGAGACTCTCGCGCACAACGACACGCAGAATGTCCGTCTTCTCACAGCTGGGCGGCAATGCGTAGCTGATCTCATCAGCATCCTTGGTCCGTACAAGCACGGCACCCACTTCGGGACGATCCAGCCGATGGTGCGCAACTGAGTCTGCATCCACATCTGCTTGACGTGCGGGTACTGCTTCCTGAACTCATCGGTAAAGCAGAACGTGACGACGGGCAAGCCTTCTTGATAGTACTCGGCGTCGGTCTCGTCGTAGGGCTTCTTTCCTTGCGCCAGGTTTGCAATGGCATTGTGTGACTTGGGACGGTGGATGTTCGACAAGACCTTGTAGTAGCCCATGCCCTCGAGCGCACGAGAGAGAACCCGCGCGTTATGTAAGTTGGTTTGGGCGAGGCTACACGATGATCAGCAAAATGTTAATCGGGGAAATCGACAGTGACTCACGAGCGGTAGCCTTCAAACCCTAGGTTGATGACTAAAACTCATCAGTCTTTGTGGTGTACAAACGGCCAGACCGCTTACAGTTGAACATCTGGCTCAAGATGGGGTGGAATGGTCTCGAAAAGTTGATGCCAAACGACTCGTCCGTCTACGTCTATCAGCGTGCGAGATTAGTCTCAGGACCTGCTTACTGCGCCAAGGTAGTGAAGCTCAAAGATCAAGTGCTTCGGGAGATACTCGCGGCCTCTCCAGACGATCCAACCGCAACCAACAGCGGCGTTGCCGTACCTGCAGAGGTTCAGCTCCATCTTGGCAAATGAACCTCCCAAACTGACTTGTGCCCACTGGCATTGATGCTGTGCACCCTCGGGATCTTGAAGTCCCACACGAACTCGGGGTAAGCTGGCAGGGGCGTCAGCAACACGGCATTGACGAGAGTTGTCGTCTCTCAAGAAGCAGGTACTCGAAGCTCGATACTGACCGAATGGCGCGACGAATCCGCCCGAAGCGGCGTCGACGTGGATAGGTACCGAGATACCAGTGCGAGCCTCGTACTCGTCCAGCTCCTTGGCCATCTCGGTGACGAGCTCGAAGTTACCAGTGTAAGTCGAACCGAGGATGACTGGACTTGAGGTCAATCATCTCGCCTGTGTCAAGCTGCCGTGTGGATTTACCAAAGACACCAATCCTGCGGCGACTCTGTCAATGAATGACTCCAAGTGATATGCGCACACGTACGTGTTCTCGTCAACCTGCTTAATGGCCTCTTTGGGGTCCATCACGTAGTTGCTCTGGCCCCATGTTCAGTGAGCCGTTCGATCAGTTACCTCTGGAACTCACCTCGGCCGTGACGGGCACCAAGCGGCAGTCGATGTCTTGATATCTACATGGCGTATTAGGTTGTCACTTAAGCCTGAAGACTACAAACCTTGCCATCTTCTCCAACGCGACCTGCGCATGCGCGCCCATGACGACATTGGGACCCGGTTCCTTGAAGCTGCGACCCTCTTTCATGCAGCGTTCTTGCCAGCGACGCTTCATAGCAAGACCGCCAAGCATGATGGCTTCGGATGAACCGGTGGTACCGGTGCCGATGGCGTTCTGGGCAGTCTCGGCGTGCCACAAGTTGGCGAGCATATTCTGTATGTACTCGTTCAGCATGATGGACCGAGAGTCATGCAGGTACGTACGACACATCGCTCGTGGATTGCCTTTGACGCGGGATATTCATCACCATCCACGATGTTCTGTGCGCGCAGTCAGTACGGGCAGATTTTCAGGCGAGGACGTGGCTGCACAAAGCACAGACCTTGTTGATATTCTCCATCGATAGCCTCAACGCCTCATCGGATGCCCAGGTGTTGACGAAGCTTGCCAAGTTTAACGCTGGCACACCATCGCTATCATTCCAATCAGCTGTGCCGCCCACCCTGTCGCGACACTCACAGGTCAAGCTCATCATGCAGAATCTGGTATGTCGCACGGCCATCCAAACCACTCTCTGGGATGGTATACTTGGGCGTATCACCAGCCTGGTATCTGGTTGGAAATCAGCGTGACTCCCGCCCACCTGGACACCGAACAAACCGGTTCTGGTACGCAATGTTGTACGAGTGCTTTTTCGCCGTGTGCTTGTGCACCGGGTGGTCGGCCGCCTTGCGGAGGAGCTCGTCAATGTCGATGTGCTTGGCGAGGGACATGTCTGCTGCAGTTGTTGGATGTAAACGGTGAGGAAGAGGTAGTCAAATACTGCAACGCCGCTCTCAGTCTGTCAAACACGCCCAGAGTGCACCCCCAGCGTCATCAAGCTATTCTCTGCTCATCGTCGCCAAACGTGGAGGTCGAATCAGGCACGGATCGCCGTGGCACCCTGCACCGTGGACTCTGTCAAGACTTTGAGGATGCGAAGCGGCTGATATGACTTTAGCAGTGTACCGGTACCACAGAGTTGCTCCTGCGTCGTGATAGTACCATTGTGACTGTCGTGAGGTTGCCGCGAACGAATTGGACACGAAATGTACTGCTAATCTCGTGCCAACAACATAATAGTGTCAATAGCTCCTTGTGCCGCGGTGCTCCCGCGCACCCACTCTGGCAGACACACGATGCTAACGCAGGACTTGACACTGACACGCTATGATTACAACTCGTATGCGACTAAATCGAAGCGCAGATAATTGGAGGTGCATGTGTGGCTAGACAGACTAAGCCTCGAAGATAAAGATCTGGAAGGGTTGGAACGCGGTGGAATCGTATGGAATGGGGTTGAAGGGGCCATGCTCATCACACATCCCACCGGGTTGTGAGCCCGTCTTGTCTGTCGCGCGTTTCAATCGAGCACTTGGTATCCTCACACGCCGCGGGCTCCCATCTTTCCTCTCCCGCCTTCTGCTGTCTGAATGCGGTCTTACATATCATCGTACAATTTGAACTGTCTTTTAGGGTGTTGGTGGCTGCAATATCGGGCTTTCCGTCCGACGAATAAACATTGGACCAGAGCAGTGTCTCTCAGGAGTTTTTATCAATACAGACTTCTGTGGCAAGCAGCAACCCATGCTGAAACGGTACGCCGCTCGAAGGATTGGGGTTCTTGAGCTTCAGATGCTCGCGCGGCATACTGACGATTGTCGATGTTGCAGATTGAGACGGTCACGGCTCAGCTATTTAAGCGTCTTAAGCGCCGGCCTGAAGGTTGCTTCTCTGGAACCTCAGCTTCCCAAAGAAGAACGCGATCTCGCGGCGCTCAACGGCCTTCCGCATGCTTCACCGTGCTTCTCATTTGTGCGCTTCTTATCTTGTCTACTAACACATGAGATGGGCAGATCTCTTCGGGAAACACAGACCGAGCCAGCTGGCTCGGGGACGTCGAGTACATGCAGAAGGCGAGAAGGTCCCTTCGATCGTGTCTTTCACGATGGCAAACGAAGTATACCAGGGTCAAGAGGCCTAATTTCCGCAGCGCAGTCTCAAGCGCGAACGTGTGGCTTCTTCACGTCAAATGATCGGTAAACCGCTTTTGGGACGAAGGCGATTCTTGACCCAGCCAATTAGGTCCACCGCAATGCCGCCTCGTGTGAGATCATCTTGAGCGCCCCAGATCGTGCTGAGCCAAGTCATGTAGACTCCACAACTGGTAAACATTACATCGATATGTAGTTGGTCGGTCTTCTACGACCTGTCCGCTGCGGCAGCGAGCGCAGTCAAGCCTAAACTGCTCATATGGACTGGGGAGCTCGAACGGCCATGTGCATGCCGTATAGTTTGCCCGTCTGCATTGCAGATATACTAGGAAGGCACATGCGCGGCTTGGGTTACTTCGTCTGAATAGAAGTCGATTGTGTACGGGCGTACCAACAGTGACAGGTTGAAGTTCCAGCCCCGGAGTCCTTCGGTAGTCTAAGTTACCTTCTAGTGACTGTGGAAGGCTGAACTCAGCGTCGTCGTCGTCGTGTTGCTCTTCGGAGAGTAGAGCACGCCGTCGGTATGTGGGCGCCGGTCTTTCTACTCGGCTACTTGCAAGTGATTGACTAGCTGGGATCGGTAATACCGCAAGGAATCCGTGATGGATATGCGTCACCATCCGAACTCAACAAGGGTCGGGACTCGTTTGCTTATACGGTTCATTGCCTAACAGTACTATAAGTGCGGTCGCTCAATGCATAATCTGCAATGGACATGACTCCTTTGCGCACTCCGTCACGGTTGCAGTGATCTTGCTTGCATAGTTCTCCATCTGATTATGGAATGCTTGTGCGTAGATGTTGTCGACGTCAGGTTTACCACGCAGCGAAGCCATTCCGGCAGGGTTCGGCTCGCCGTCAGCGGTGAACATAGCGCTGTTGAGAACGATTGAGCCGTCGTCACCATCCATGCAGGCTGATTCAGCGAATATAATTCCATATTCGGTGGTAGTGCCGACGGAAGGATCAGAACGAGTAAAGGTGAAGTACTTGTGGGACATCTTCAATGATGATTGACTGGGTGTACGAGTGATCCGAACGCGACGCTACTTATATTTTGCAGCTGTAATAAAACATGGACTACCGACGGGGATCTCAGGATCTCGAATCCCCGTAGCACTCTACGAGGCTCCATTGTGCTTTGGCAAACGGCAGGACAGCACAAAGGACTGTGAACAGAACCCCATTACCAAGATGAGAGATTGTCGCAATCATAGCCTGGTTATTGAAAATCCACAATGTTACTCCATTGAGCATGGGCAGCACGGGTATGACGCCATCGAATCGAACAGCAAACTCTCATGCGAGACCAATGCTGCAACTTGCCATGCTGCAGCCATTCGTGCGCCATCGCTATTGGGCTGGAAAGGAGAAGGATGCATCCCTAGCTACGGACGCCGGCCGGGAAGAGGGAGAGCCTAACCCCTCGCGGTGCCTAACTCCGCTAGACACCGAACCCCCAGGTCACACCGAACCCCCGAGAGGACGACCCCGAGCAGCCTGCTTCATCATCTCGCGAGCATCAGACGCAGCCTCGCGTGCTTGTGTAGCTTGTCGACTTGCGAGACCAGTCGACCTGTCACAGACAACCTTTAATGCGCGCATGCTCACCGTCATCTGCCACGCAGACTTCCGTGATGAACAGATATCCCTGCAACGTCTCCAGCCCTGCCTTGTCGCTGGTGCGAGTGAAGTAAAAGTGTGTCCAATGGCCCGTTGGGTCGCTCGTCAGTGATTGTGTGGACGTAGGGCGTCTTGGAGCTTCCTATGCTGAACCCATATGGATTCTACATCCTTGTGGCGCATCGTCGTCGTTTACCGCTGGGTAATGTCGACATAGCGCAGCTGTCAAGACTAGATCGTAGACCAGCGCCGACACTGTCACTACTGACCCTAGCCCCTTTGCAGCCGCAACGCGGACGCACGGCCGCAATCGCCACCACATCAGTGCCTGTCCACGTAAGCCGGGGAAGCGGTTGTATAAGAGCTCATGTATGGGTGTATCGTGCCCACGTAGCAGAGTTCACACCGTTGGTAGGCCTGACAGAGCCGCCATAGACTACGAATTCACCACAATCAGCAGTCCACAATGTCGAATCAGATTCCCACCTTCTACCGCATCTTCTTCACCTGGATCGACCCCGCCATGTGCCTCTTTGGCACCGTTGCGTACCCTCTCGCTCCCAAACTGATCCTCGAAGGCTTCCTTCCCAAGGTCACTCTCCCACCCGCACCCGAGACACAGATTCTGCTCGACGCGACCGCAGGCTTCTTTGCGGGAATCGCCGTGCTGCAACTCTACTTGCTGCGTGCACGGCCCAACGACCTCGCGGTGTGGAAAGCGGTGCAAGCCAACTTGGCGTTGGTGGATGCGTTTCAGCTTCTAGGGTTCTTTAGGGCGCTGAGCGGGGTTTCAGACTGGCGAGGGCAGGAGTGGGGAAACTTTGGCGGGTACTCGGCGCTGCTGGCGCTTAGACTTGCGTTTGTGTTGGGGGTAGGGCTGGGCAAGGCGGGTAAGGCGAAGGCTGCTTGAGGTGGATTGATCTTAAAGAGGGTCGAAGAGAAGAAACGATGTATTCGAGGGCGTCAGACATCGGGAAGGAGGCTGATACGGTGTATTGGGTTGCTCGCAACGGTCGCTTTGAGTTTGGGTTGAACTCGCCATGTCGGATATCACACATACACAATGCATCGTCTCGTCATGTCATCAACCGCGTTTCAACTTCACAATGCAGACAACCCTCCAACCTCTCTGCGCATCACTCATCCGCGCCCACGACGCCATTCAGCGTCAACCGGCCCTTTGCCCAGTGCTCATCACCGGCAATAAAGTCTGATCTGACGATCTTTCCGCGGCTCACTGTCCGCGTCCTCGCCTGATCCTCAAAGCGGACATAGACGCCTTCACGCTTGCCGTCTGCAAACAGGCTCTGCTGCTGAACCATCTCGAGCACCTGTTGGCGCGTGACGGAGTCGCGAAAGTCTATGAGCGGGACTTGGTGGATGCCCGAGCCGCGCAGAGCGGATGCGAGGACCGAGCGCGAGACGAACGTGTCTTCGAGTCGATCATACATGTCAAACGCAAGGAACCGGTCCGGGAGCCGGGTATAGTGCACGCTGTGCTTGGCGACGACCCACTCGCCGTAGAGGATGTAGCGCTCGAGGTAGTGCGGATCACGCGCGAGGACCTTGTACAGTGCCGCGCCGTGGCTGTCTAGCCACTGGTCGAGCGGCTTGAACTGGGCGTGGTCGGCAGAGTTGACCCAGTGGCTACGGTTCTGGCACTGGAGCGCGCCATGGACATCGAGCGAGAAGCCCATGTTGGCACCGTCAATCTTTTCCTCGAGCGTCAAGTAGCCCGTGAGAACGCTGAAGTCGGCAAGCACGATATCGTCGTCCGCTGCAGCGCCCGTGTTGAGCAAGTGCGGCGTGCGAGGGAATTTGAGCAGCGGGGGTGTAGGCGAGAGTAGGACAAGAGCCTCTTTAGCAGCGACAAAGCTGCGGATCTCGAGCACAGCGTCAAAGCCTTCTTTGATGCTCGGCGGCTCCATCTCGCGCGACATTTGCTCGAGAGCATTTGCGCCACGGCCGGCGCGGATAGTTGGGTGGTTCAGGCGCAGGTTGACGCGCTGGTGACACAGCGCAACGTCGTAGTCAAAGTAGACGCAGATTGAGCGCCGACCGGCCGGCATCAGCTTGAGCCAATCTGCGCGCTCTGCTTGGCGCGGGTTGCAGCGGTCAAAGATGACGAGCACGTCGTCGGGTTGGCGCTGACCGAACTGGCGCTCGCACGCTGCGCGCCCATCTTGGTCTTGGCTGATGATGACTGTCTTGCCGCGACGTTTGGCAATGGCCTGAGCGAGCCAGCTCTTGCCCGAACCGGGCTTGCCGACCATGAACAGCACTGTCGGAGTTTTCGTTTCGACGGCGCCGGGCGACTTGGCAGAGCCCGAGACGACGAGCTTGGTGGTTGGTTCGGGCACTTGCGATCCGTCGTGCGCAAGCTTCCAGCGGTGCGATACGAATGACGTTACGAAGTGCTCTTGTTGCTCGCTTTCAAGCGACCTCGGACGTGCGTGGCGCAACAGCGCAATTGCCGTCTTGGCGTCCAGTTGCGGCTCGTCGCCTACGTCTCCCGACCTTCCGAACATGGTCATCAAACACGCTAATACCGTCCCAGCACGGCCTACACCGCCACCGCAGTGCACGAGCCAGACGCCACCATCGCGCACTTTGGCGAGCACGGCATCCATCTCGGCGAGCGTCGGCGCGCCATAGTTTGCCAACGGAATGAAGACGTGTTCGATCGGCTTCATGTGGAACCATTGCGTGTCCAGCGGCGACTCCTCGGCTAGGGACAAGACGTGTGTGAAGCCCATGTCGATGAGGGCGTCGATGTCTTTGGCGTGACGTGGGGTCGACATGCCGGCGACGCGACCGGGGTACAGCCACGAGAAGAAGCGCGGGAGCTCGTACTTGCCGAGGTAGAGGGCGCGTTCGCGAGACTGGCACGGTGATGTCCAGAGCGTTGATGCCAATGCGGCATCGAGGTCGACCGGCCAAGGCTTGAGTAGGTGAGCGCGCAAGGGCTCTGGCACGCGGGCAAGCTCGTCGGCCGTGACGACGGGACCGTACGAGACGATGGGTGCGGCCTTACGGATGCGCGCCGTGATGGCGTCGAACCTGCTCGGATCGTGTTCGAGCGCCTGTGCGTAGGCAAGAGCGGCGAGCTTGGGGTCGGTTGCGAGCGTGGCGTCGGCGAGCCGGATGTAGCCTTTGTACGAGTCTGGGAACGCCGTGATCATCTTTTCCGCGATCTGCTGCGTCTCCACTGGCATCCCAGGGAGTGCGAGCACGAGATGATCGAGTGCGTCGACGCCGACGTCGGCTGCCTGCTGGATCACCTCGCCGAGCTGACCGCTAGCACGGACAAACGCAGCGACGGTCTTATCGAGTGTGTGATCATCACGCTCACTCAACGTGACGTGGTACGCCTTTGGCTCCAGCCCATTCTGTCTACGAAGTGCGTTGGCATGGTTCCACACGACCGGCAGCCAGCACACGCCATTCTTTGCCGGAGCGGGCGGGAGCACATAGATGAACTCTTGGCGGACCACGATGCTCTGTAGTGGTATCGAGCCGAGCGACTTGTACTCTGCTGCCGTGAGTAGCGTGATGTGGAGCGGGTGGGACGGACGCGGGTCGTTTGGTCTGTAGTGGGTGAAGGCGGCGGTAAGGCCGTGGCCGACCAGCGCGACGGCGCCGTTGTAGAATGCGAGCTCGAACGGCTGGCCGAGCTGCATCATTGTGAGCGCTGAAGCACTACTGGCTGGTGTTGTGGCTGTGAGTGGATGATGGTATGCATAGAGAAGAGGACGAGACTGAGTCGAGATGTTGGCCCAGTCAGTGCGGAGCCGCACAGGCGGTGACGCCACGTGGCGAAGGCCGGGTGCCTCTAGCACATCGCCAGCAACTGTTGCGGGGCATTGCTATACGAGATAGCATCACTCAAGCAATCTTCGGGGATGACCGAAGCCAAGCTCGGCAGTGACGTCTGTGCGCTATCGTAGCCCCCCATTCAAGCGAGTCCGACGGCTTGGCACTGCTTGATCGCTCCATCGCCAGCACACAGCACACAGCACACAATGGCATACAACCCAGACAGCAGAACACTCCCAGACGGATGGATCGCACAGTCAGTCGTTTTGCCACCCGATCCATCCAAGCTGATATCAACCGCCAGGTTCAACGCTGACCATCAGACGTGGTTCTATGTCAACAAGAATGCACCGGGCGGACCCAAGTCGCAGTGGACACAGTCAGTCATGACTGACGACGAGTGGGAGGCTGACACGGGTATTGACAGTCCGGCTGATGATGCGCCTGCTGAAAAGTACACGGCACCGAGTGGGCCGCCACCGAGCCAGGGTGTTCGCGGGGACAGTGGTAATCACTACGGAGACGACAAAGCTCGACTAGGCGAGGTGCGCGGGCTGCTGTGGTTTGCACCAAGCTCACACCAAGCTCAGCAGCAGCAGTACAACCAGCAACCGCCGCAATCTTACTCGCCCGCACCGCAACAAGCGTACCAGCACCAGCAACAGCAACAACAGTGGCAGCCGAGCTCGCCTGCACCACAAGACCAACAGCGCGGTGCCGGCAGGCTGTTTTCAAAGATCAAGCAAAAGCTCCAGGCGCCGCCTCAGCAGCGCTACGGCCAACAGCAGTATGGCCAATACGGACAGCAGTCTGCGTACGGTCAACAGCCCATGTACGGCCAGCAGCCAATGTACGGCCAGCAGCAAGGCATGATGGGTCGTCGGCAGGGTGGCGGCATGGGCGCAGGTGGCGGCATGGCGCTCGGAGCCGGGGCAGGTCTGCTAGGCGGGATGATGATTGGTAACATGATCTCGGATGTGAGTGCCGGCACCGGTCAGTGAGGACGCTAAGCGACGACGCTAGGGCCAGAACGAGTCTTATCAGGACGGCTACGATGATGGAGGAGGTGGCGACTTTGATGGCGGTGACATGGGCGGTGACTAATAGTGTGGCATGCGCAGGCTGCGTTCTGGGATCGATTCGTGTGGTGTAAGAGAGGCTCGGCTTTACGCAGATCATACATGGGTTCGACGCTAGTGACTCACTGATGACTGTACTGTTGACCGATGACTCGATGTCACCTGTGAGAAGCCGCCGCACGGTCGATCATTCGCGACGATCACGCGCGCAAGACGCAAGACCGACGATTGCCGAGCCGTCGCCACCGAGCGAGCGACCGACCCGCCGCCGAGGTAACGCCGCATCGACGGGGCGATCGCTCACTTTGTCTCGCCGAGCGGGCCGGAGACGGTCGTGGTGCTCGCACCCTCCTCAATTATACCGACATTTGTTCGGTTCAGTGATGAGTCATGGTTTCTTCTGTCTCTGCCGAACCGTCGGGTGAGATCGAGGATTGATGCATCTTAAGCAGGATCTACACGAGACTAACCCTGAGTGATGTTCATCTGCGCGGCGTGAGAGCCAAGGGATCGCCAGTGCTAGCAATGATAGACTCGAAACTAGCGGCCAGGGTTGACCACTGCCGCAGAACACGCGGCGCACTGCGCAGCCGCTGGGCGTTGAGATTGTAGCTCGACTTGGGTTGCATTGCTCGGTGTCTCTGTCACCGCGACTGCGACTGCGCTACACTGCACTCCTTAAAGCCGCGGTGGGCCGGGAAACGAACCGAAGGTTGATCGATTGCGGAGGAACCGGACTCGGCCCGTGGTCGTGGTGGAGTGCGCCGCTCCCACCGCCGCCGGCCCCTCGCGTTTATCCCCACTGCAGACGTTGGCAGTGGATCAGAACATCGAGCAACATCCACACACACTCCAGTGGGCAAGACCAAGCGCGAGCAACAAGCAAGGAGCCTTGTCGCCGCCGACGTGGTGATCGCCAGAGTGCACCGTCTCAACCGGCCGTCCGCTCCACGCGCTCTCTTGTTTCAAGTTTGCGAATCACTTTACGCCCGCGACGCGAGCTCGCACCAGCTCGTCACCGGGCTCGCTGTACCGGTCTAGCCTGCTACCGGTCACTGGCCGTCTACAATCCACACCACTCTCATCCCAGCGGCCGTCATCGTCAAGAAGCGAAAAAAAACAAGAGGCGTGAAAAACCCGATATCGACCGTCACTCGTCCATCCTTGCTCGGCGCACGCGTCTCCACAGCCCACGACTGTCCTTGCGGCTCAACGCCCATCCGCGGCTATCAAAGGCGGGGAACGAGCTCTGCCCGCGTCCAGTGGGCACCACCCACCTCCTTTCATCCCGACCTGCATAGCCTTTCTTTGTCGGCCGTGCCACACCGCGAAACAGTCTAGAAAGCTCGACTCGGGCAGCACACTCGTCACTATAGGACTGGATACAAGCGAGTCCGCGCTGCGCGGCATCTGGTGATTGCGTCCAGGTGAGTGCTTGTGCGTTGTCGTCATGGAACCGGGGTGTTGTTCGGTTGTGGGCTTTGCAGCATCGGCTCAACTAGCAGAGCCTCACTTCTGCCTTGCTATACAGAGTGCCATCTTCTGATCACTTGCAAGCCCACACGCTGTCCGACCATTCAGTCGCGTCGCTTGGCAACGCCGCAAATTTGACGATTCTGGCGGCGTCATCCCCTTTCTGTCATTCAATCGTGTCCATGACCCATTCTCACAAGACTGTTGCTCACACTCTGCAGCACCATGGACCTCGACATTGACACTTGGTGTCCCGTCTGCGACCGGCTCATCATCCCGCCAGCCCCTCCACCCGCCAAGTCCGGGAAAACCGGCAAAGCGTCGCCGGGCCCACAGGATGTCCCGCAGTTCATCCAGCCGGTCGCGCCCAAGCTGGGCAGAGGCAAATCGGGCACGATACGCGTACGTTGTGATGTCTGTGCCAAGGAGCAGGCTAATGAGCGGTTCGTTCGATAGTTGAAGGCAGCTGCTGCCGCTGCTGCCAACAGCACTGCTGGTTCCGCTCGACCGGGTTTGAAGCGCAACAACTCGAGCGCGAAAAACAAGCTGCAGCCCATGACCAAGACGGCAGGCGACGAGGCCAAGCCGGTCCCGATTGAAGACGCACAGCCTGTTAAACCCGCCTGGTCATCGACGCTCTACTGCTCGCCAGAGTGCGCAGCTGTTGACGCTCAAAAGCCATCGGCAATGTTTGAGCAGGTCGCGCGCTCAATGTCGATGAACTATGGATCGCCTCGTGACGGCCTCGGCGGCCTCGACCCCATCACCACGCGCGGGCTCATGGGCGACGCCAAATCGCCTCACGCACCTCCCTCACCCCTCTTCATCTCTGGGTCCGACACTGAATCCTCGGCGACCTCGACCTCGGGCAACCAGGCGCTCGGCCACCACGGCGGTGCGTCCGTCCCTCGCGCATTCGAATACTTTAAAGAGATCAAGGACGATGCGGATGATGCGTGGCGACAGCGCGAGCGGGAACGCCGGCGCAGTATGCAGAATGGCGCTCAAGCGCCTTCGGCCCGCCCCTTTTTGCCACCGATGACGCGGCAGTACTCTGGCCAAAGCCAGCATTCGCACCACAGTTTCTCGGGCGCGAGCTCCGATTCGCTCTCGAGCTTGTGGCAGCTCGACGAGGGCTTGATGCCTGTCACGCGGACGACGAGCGGTCAGGGCTTGCTGAGGGGCATGACGCCGCTGCAGCGAGTCGTGACAACGTCTGAAAAGCTGGCGATTGAGAAGGAGCAGAGGTTGAGACGGCCTTCGCTTGGTCCTGCTGTGCGCTCGCGCTCGTATGGTAACGGGTCGCTGCCTACGCTTGCAACCACACACGCATCGGCTACGACTATCCCGAGCCGGCCGCACCTAGCCAGGTCGGGCCTCTCGCAGACCTCGCTCGTCGCTTCGGAATCACCCGTCGAGCAAGGCCCGCTCAGCCACGCCGTCGCAGCGGACCTCCCACCCGAGTTTGGCTCTGCGCCCAATGCCACCCTCAACCTGTACCAATCCTACGCCAACGCGTTCCCATCGCGTAACCAGGAGAGCTCCAGCCTCTGCAAGCACGGCTTGGCGTTCCCAACGTACAGTATGGCCGACTCGCGTCCACCCGCCTCGCCTATCCGGCGTAACAGCGGTCTGAACAATGGCGGCGGTACGATCCGCGCCAAAGCCCGCACCTCGTCGCTGGCGACGTGGGACGCGTTCGGCCGAGAAGAAGTCGAGGCGGACAAGCGCAAGGTGTTGCGGCGGCACGAGACGTCTGCCGATATGGCGCACAGTGTCCCGGTTGGCTTCCACTCTGCGCTTGGGCACGACCCGGCCGCGGATGATTGGGCTACCGGCCCTGAGTCGGACAAGATGACGCCGACGCCGAGCTTGCGTATGGAGCAGGGCAAGTGGACGGTCGTGACTTCGCCACCGCTCGAGGACCGTCGCGCTCGGACCGGTCGGCGCCCTTCGCGCGGTAGCACCAGCAGTACGAGCGAGCGCGAGACGTCTGTCGGGCCCGTCAGTAACGCCGGCGGCCTGCTCATCCCCGTCCGCGCGCCCGTCCCGCGCTCGTACGGCGGTTCCTTTGAAGCCTCATCAACATCCACAAACGCCACGTCGCGCCCGTCGATCCGCACAGTCTCACACCAGCTGTCCCCACCCGTCATGTCGAGCCTACACATCTCGGGCGAGATCCCATCCCGGGCAGCGTCGGCCCCAAAGCCGTTCAACTGGGATGAACTCGAGCGCCGGGGAGGCAAGACGTACGCTCTGCCTACCGAGCTCATTGATCGTCACCGCGGCAAGCCGGCCGCGACGGCTGGTAACCACGGCGGGCGCCTGTTCTACTTTCAGTGATCCTGCAACCTCCACACTCTCGTCGGACCGATCCCAACCTCAATCGCATCACCCTCGCATCGCATAGCTTCCGGTTCCGTTGTATACTGCGTTTTAATGCGCCAAACAGAAGAGAGAATGAAAGACTAGCACAGATGCATCGTCTGCTCATGACCGTGTCGGTTGCCGCCGCCTAACCCCCCGCTCAACTTGAAGCATCATCACCATCACTAGACGTAGTTATCCTCTAGATCGCACCATGCCCGTCCTCAGGATCCCAGCTGGCCGCCTTGAGCGCCGCGACGCAGTGTCGCAATGGCTCGATGCCAACCCCGCAAAGGGAGAGCTCGTCGTGTCGTTTGACGAGGGCGATGATCTGCTCTGGCTACGTGCGTCCCCGTTGGTGCCGCCGCTTCAACATCACTGACAGAGCGATCACAGGCTGGAGAAGTCGTCCCGAAGGCACGCTCGTAGATGTGCATTGCTCGATTCAACGTGCGAGGATGGACGCTGAGACGTTTATAGGAATTCGTCCTGTTCGACGGTGAAGTCGCGTTCGAAAAGGTCGCCCAGGACCCTTCGGGCCGGACCCATGTTCTCAAGTTTTCATCCTCTGGCGACCGTCACTTTGTGCGCTGGCTTGAGTTTGGTTCGGTGGTTCGACTGACTGGATCGCAGTACTGGTTCCAAAACGCGTCGTCGGACGACGATGCTCGTTTCGTGACGGATCTGAACGAGCTGATCAAGGACTCTAGCTACGTGTGAGTTGGGTCAAGCAAGGATGCAGGATGCTGATGGTACACGCAGCATCGGCTCGGCACCCATCCCGGCCGCCTCGTCCTCGGCGCTCTCGACGCCGCAGATGCCCGGCGCGCCCCGTCCAGCACACGCAGTGCCCGTTCCGCTCGCTCCAGGTCGTTCATTCGGTAGCCTTCCCGACGTCGCACCTAGCCCCAGCCCTCTGGCGAACCGCGGGACCGCGCAGGCTGTAGGATCGACCCCTTTCTCGCAAGAGCAGGTCGCGGCGCTCGCGAGGATGCTTTCGAGCCGTGCAGGTCTGCCTGCTGTCGTTCGTGAGGGTCCGTCGATACGTATGAACCTGCGCTGGTGCTGATACGGATACGTTGACAGAAGCCCGCTTGACCGACGTCCTTGCGCCCTCGGCGATCCAGTCTCTCCTCGCATCAACCCCGAGCCTGCTCGCGTCGGTACCGGCACTGCTCCCGCCCGGGCTCAACCTACCTTCCGAACCGACAGCGTCCGACCTGATGCCCATCTTTGCCTCGCCGCAATTCCACGACGCCGTCGCGTCCCTCGACAGTGCCCTGCGTAACGGCGGCCTTCCGCCTTCGATGATGGCCGAACTGGGGCTGCCAGAGGGCGCCGGTACGGGCCTCACAGAGTTTCTCGACGCTTTGCGCGCGCTCGGACCCGAGGCGCAGGATGATCGGATGGATACAGACTAGCGGCGTGACATGACATGGCATTACGGACAGTGTACATACAGCGATGCTAAACGATGGCGGAAGGACAAAAACAATGCTAGGGTGTGGCGAGGCGTCGGCGTCTAAGGCTCATACGGCCAGCCAGAGACTTGGGACAGCCAGCGCGCCATGTTGACCTTTTTCTGCTCTGAAAACGTAATGAATGCGTGCTTGAGCATGTCGCGAGGGTACGGGCGTTCCGTCTTGGCTCGGATCAGGCTGCACGCGTCAGTGTACACTCGGTCCCGTCTGTGCCAAGCATACCATTTCGCCATGAAATCCTTAATGTTGTCTGTCCAGTTGACGGTCGAGTCGTCCATTTGCGGGATCGGGCTCTGGGTGATGCAGGTGATGGCTTCGATCGGGTTCCGGGGCGGCGGTTGGAACGGGTACTTGAGAAACGCAAACTCGTGCAGCGTGATCCCGAGCGACCAGACGTCGGACGTGATACTGTAGCCTTCGCCCATTGCGCGCTCGGGCTGAGTGGCGATTAGCAGAGGGCCGCAGGGCAACGAGGGACTAACGGCCATGTAGTATTGCGTGCCGGTAAACGTGCCGGCTAGGCTGTTGACTAGCTCGCCAGAGACGCCGAAATCGCACAGCTTGACGACGCCGAGGCGGGTCATGAGAATGTTGGACGGCTTGATGTCGCGGTGGACGACTTTCTTCTCGTGCATGTAGTCGAGCCCATGGAGGACCTGGGTGAGCGTTAGGTTTATTGACCGCTGGGCAAGCGACGCACCGCCGACGCAATCCTCCCAATCACATGCTCCGAGCTCCGCAGACCCTTGTCGATCATCTTTTGCATGAGCGACTCGAGGCTGCCGCCCTCGCAGTACTCCATGAGGATACAGATCTGCGTGTCATTGTCCGAGAGGAAGGAGCCAAAGTGGCGGACAATGTGAGGGGACGAGCACGAGTTGAGGTAGCGGAGCTCGCGGAGGATCTGGCGGTGTTCGAGTGGGTTGGCGGTACGTGCAATGACCTGGTAGTACGGGTAAGTCTGTGCTCGCAAGCGTGCCGGACCGACCTTTTTCGCCATGACGAGACCTCCCTTTTTGCTTCTGACCTTCATGACGGCGCCTCCCGAGCCCTCGCCGAGCCGTGCGAGTTCCTCGAGGTCGTCTGGCCCCAGACCGGCCGTGAGCAGTTCTGCATTCTGTGCGGCGACTTGACCGGCGTCATCGGGTGTGACTGGCGACGAGTCGACGGTCGAGGTCGATTGCGGCCCGGTCGCCATGTAGTGATCTGGCGTGCCGTCCGAGCTCTGGCGGACGAGTGAGCTCGCGCGGGACCGTGCGCCCAGTGGTCGATCCTCGTTGAGCGAGAGCGTCGAGAGGGCGATGGCGGCCTTGATGTCTTCAGTCATCGACTTTATCGTCCTCTGGCCCGACGAGTTTGTGCCGCCGCTGTAGCTCCCTCCGTAGCCGTAGCTTGACTCTTCGCCCGAGTAGGCCGGCCGGGCGAGCAGGGTCGAGTCGTTGCCATCGCCGGCGATGGGTGTACGGAGTGCGGAATGCTCAGGCCCAGCGTGCGAATCGTCTGCTCCGTCTTGGATTGGTGGACCGAGCGTCGGGATGGCCAGTGAGAGTGACGGGGTGGACGCACGGTGGGACGCTGCTGACGTGTGCAGTGAGAGCTTTGGCCTGCCAGGGGACGGGCTCGGTGCGAGCGGGACAGCCTCGGACGAGGACATTGAGAGCTTGAGAGCGGGACGGCAAGACGGCGGCGGGCTCGTTGAGGGTGAACGGATAGCAGGGAGACTGACGGGCGCCAGGTGCCAACCGGCCTCGTTGGCTTGATCGACGTTGGCGCCGGCTAGAGCGGAGGCTAGTGAGCGTTTGCGCACGTCGACGCTGGACCGACTCACGGACGTTGCCAAGCGGGATGCTCAGCTTCAAAGGCAGGGCAGACCGGGTGGGTAGCGGGCGTGCGCCGCCGGGACGTCGACCGTGCTGCTGAGGGGCCGCCATGGTGCGCGATCGGTCCTACGCAGGGTGGTAGAGGCCATGCAGACTGGGACAGGCGACGTGGGCGAGCGACCAGACGACGTGCGAGGTGAACAAGAAGAACGATGAGCGGTAGAGATGGAGCTTTGTGCGTTTGGTCCCGGACGCTTCTTGACATTGTCCGTCGTCTATCACCACGTAGAATGCTCTGCTGATCACTCTGGTTCATCTGCACACTGCTGCCAACCGTTATCGCCCACCGCAGCCTTCGACCGAGCGAGCATGGCGTGCTCTGGCCTCCCTACGCCTTCCCGTTCACCGATCCTTTCTCATCCTCTCACACGTTGTAAAGTCCGACCGTGCTGCCTCGCAACGCTCAGAACCACAACTAGCAGGGGGTCAGCTCGATCCGTTGTCATGCCCGTTTCGCAAGCAGCACGACCGCCGCCTTCGATTCGACCCGAGAACGGGCTATAACCCAGCCAGAACGCGGCGGGCGAGCCAGAGCGACAAGCAGGACCGGGAGCGGATGGATCGGACAAGAGAATGGCCTAGGACCCTCGGAGCGCACGATGCCGACTGTAGAGATTGCTCGACCCGCGAAAGACTCGCAGTGGGAACAGATTGCGCATGAAAAGCCTTACTATGCACCGCCTAGGTCTGCCGTCTCGAACCAGCACCACTACCTCAACCCGCGTCCGCCTCCGTCCCACGTCCATGCAAGTCAAGCGTCCTCGTCTACAATCACCCCGCTCACACCGATCAACCTGGCCCGAGTCCCGAAAGCGCAGCCATACAATGGCCACACACCCCGCAAGCATCCCAAATCAAACCTCAGCAGCCCAACGCACCCTCACCCCGGTTCAAGATCCTCAAAAGTCACTTCGGCCGCCGCCAGTAAAAAAGTACGCTCTTGCCCGCCATCAATCGTATCCGCCGCAGAGTCCCTCTCGCCCTCGTGCTCGGCCAGTCAGGCCGGCTTTCCGCGCGCTCAGCTCGACCCGGTGCCGCAGCGCAAGGCGTTGAATGAAGACTGGCAGCTCTGCGTAGACTGTCATCGGCATATCCCGATCCGACGCGGAGTGTACGCTCACGCCGGTTGGCGCCATCTGAGCTCGTGGGAGTGTAGCAAGGGCTTACGCTAGCTGAGCACTGAAAATGCACCTCTTGCCGAGTGACAGCACCGTCTGACTACGCGGACCTGACGCTGCCCTGTTTGGACCTGGGTTTCGCTCATCTCGCAAATAGCAACGCAAGCGAGCTTCCGGACTGACACGCAGTACGCGCACGTCGTTTGTCAGAACCCGGCCAGAGCCCAAGCCGGTCAGACACGATACAAAGTGACAAGTACCATTCGCGGCCGTGCACACGCTCGTGTACAATATTGTACTGAATGCTCGCTCGCAAAGTCAGTCACCGTACTCGAACCCGACGGGAGTAAAGTGGCGGTGGGTGGCGCGAGGCAGGTTTCGGAACCGTCGATCCCTGCTCGCCTGGCCCGCTTTACGCTGTTGGCGTCATGTCCCGTTGTGCGCCAACGTCGACGGGAGCGCTATTCCTAGCGCTGTCAGTATGTAAGTACAAGTACAAGTGCGATCCTGACGACTCGCACTTTCCACCCACGTTCGCTCCGACATGCTCATGTACTCGTCTCGTCTCGTCGTGGCTGTTACTCTTCTAGCTTCACCACTGGCCGTCAACGCCAGTCCTGTCGACTTGCGCGGAACAACGCTCGGTAACCAGCGCTATTTCGGTGCGAGCGGCTTCCCATGGCACTCTGGATCGACCCCAGGCTCGTTCTGCAGCAACACCAAGCCGTCCAACACCCAAGCCTGGGCAGACCTCGTGCGTGCACCCAAAGCAGACTACAGCCTGTCAAGCTGACGATAGCTCAGCCCAAGTGGGACGGTGGTGACGCTACCCACTGCACGACCGTGACTCGCTCTTGGTCCTGGCTCCGACTGAGCTGGCGTCCGTCCCCGAGCAGGCTCAAGATCTGTAACGGCGGCAATCGGGGCTCACTGCCTCAAGGATGTAAACCACCGCATCGGCATCGGAACGCCAACGCGACGTTGCAGCGCGATCCGCTATCGGACCCGGTCTGCGAGCTCACCGTGCGTAATCCTGTGACGCGACGACGAATAAGAGCTGACTACGCCCAGTATCAAGTCCAGTACCACGACTACAAGGTCGTAGCGCCCAACGGGCACTGGAAAGGGCACACGGTCGGTGCTGTCAGTCGTCCACCTCACCCGTACGCAGCCATCAGCTAACGCGATCAAGGCAACCCAAGACTCGTCCTACATGACCTACACCCTCGCCACCAACATCGACGACTGCCTGAAAGCGTGCGACCAGATTGAAGGTTGCGTCTTTGTCAACACGTATCTCGACACGAACGATAGGCGAGCCCAAGTGCCAAAGCACACGCCGGGAGTGTACACTTGCGCCATGTTCTCGCAGTGTGTCGGCACCGACAGGAACAATCACTATGCCGGACAGGGTACGTGCGCTTGACTGCGCAGAGGATGGATACGGCACTGATCGACGGATAGATGACTCGAACCAGATTTACCAGTCGAATGGGTACTGCAAGAGTGGCGCTTGCTCAGTTTAGGCTCGTATTTGCGCACCGTCTGTGCTTCTTTTGGGCTTCATGTTGTATATTCGTCTACCGAACAGCACTCTAGCTCATGCAATGCACGCAACGTTGTAGCTTCTACCACCCTGCCATCTGCGCGCACCTAGTCGAGCCCAGTCTCCAACGCGTCATCAGACCTCGTCGAGCTCATAGCACCGCTCGTCCCAGTCGCCGCCAGCAACAGCATACGCCTGACTCTCAACAAACGACTCGACGTCGCACAAGCCATGTTCTGCGAAGATCGACTGGTCGCACGCGAGGTGATCGACATGGTAGACTCGATCGCTGCCGCGCATCAGTCGCAAGCTCGTTGGAGGGTGAGCACGTACTTGATCACGATCCGGACGTAGTCGACTCGACCGTCGTCTTCACCCACAGCCGCACTCGAGTCGGGATCCGGCTCCCACCCTGCGAGATCACAGCTGACGCGCTCAAACGCGATCGTGGACCCGAACGGGATGATGGCAGCAAGCGGAAAGGTTCTTTTCTCGGGTAGCTCGGTCGTGGGCAGTGGACGGTGTTGCTGCAAGTGTGAGCCAGTGGACAGCTCTTGCTTGCTGCGCAGAACACACCTTGAGGACGCCCATCGCAGCCAAGATCTCAACCTGCTCGTTATCGTGCGAAAAGTCCTATGAATCAATCTCAGTACCTCCGGCATCTTATCGAGCAGCCCAGGATGGCTGCACTCTAGCTTGACATGGTCTGAAACGTATAAGGGTACTGACCACAAACACCCTCTGGCCGCCTTTTGGAAACGTTGCGTCGTCGGCATCGAGCGTCATGTTGACGTTTGGGGTCGGTGTCACGGCGGTATCTTGGAGCCGTGCGAGGAGCTCGGCAATGTATCCGACCTAGTGTGGAGATGAGATACCTTGGTTCTCGAAACGGACTGCACTCACACCCATGGACGGGCCATAGCGCTGCGAGCCTAGTCAGCTACGATGACCTCGCACCCAGACGATAGAACGCACGCTGCCCTCGCCGACCTGGTACCACCTCTCGGCTTCCCTAGCATACCCCTTGGCCTCCCACTCGTCCTGCTTGAAGACGCCACACCAGGCGCTCCAGCCCTTCCAAGCCGTTCCGCGGACTTGGGAATCGTAAGCGCAGAGCGCCATCAGTTCCAGGACGTCGTTGGCCGTGAGAGGCTCGACTGGGTGCAGTAGCGCGTTGAGGCGGTCTGCGGCGGGCTGGAGCAGAGGTACGAGTGCTGAGAGCTCGGTCGAGCCTGGTGAGGGGTCGCTGTGGTGCCGTTGGTCAGAGGGGCTCAGGAGGCCGCTGCGGACTGACGCTCGTTCAAACGCGGGACATGAGTGGACAGATAGAGTGTTGTTGGTAGACTGCGAGCGTCAGCGTAGTCGCAGCAGCAGCACAAGAGTTGGCGCCATCATCCGCACAGCATCCTCTGGGATCACCACATCGAGCCGGTAAGCTCCCTCGTCCCCCTCGCCGGTATACTTGTCCCCATTGAAGCCCTGTGCACAGATCACGTCAGCCTGCTGCTGGTCGACCCCGCAGCCGCCGCACGGGCCATCTGCAGGATTCGGCCGCAACACGCACCGCAAGCCAATGCCTAGCCGTCTCGACCACCCTGTCCCCACCCGACGAACGGACAAATAACCGATGGCCTGCTTCGTATAGTCTGCCATACGTCTTGCGAGCCCGCCGGCCGGCTTGATATCCCCTGTACAAGCCAGTTGTCAGCTTGGCTGCATGCTCAAGTCGTTGTTATGCACTGATATCGTCCCGGTGTTGTAAGCTGGTCAAACTTCCATCCTTGAAGCTCGTAGTCTGCTCTCGCGAGGAACGCGAGCTCTGGATGCCGCTTGGGCAGGGATCCTGATCTGTGCTTGAGCTTTGCGAGTGCCGCGAGGAGTGGTTTGGACGCCGAGGTGGTTGGGAACCGTGCGGCATGCCGTTGCAGCTGAGGTTGTCCGTTTGCAGTGCTCGGCCTACACGACGGGTAGACTGACCAGAGTGACCTGGCTGATCCCACATCCCCTCGGCAGCCCCCGCTGTCCTCCACCAGCCCCGACCGAGCGCCATGGTGCATACGCTCCAGCGTTCGCCCACCACACGGCATCCTTTGCCCCTATCCCGAGTCTGTCATCGCCCAGCATCTCGCACAGCGGACGGATATAGCACTGCCCATACGGCGAGACATCCCAGACGGCCAGAACGGACAGCAGGCACAGTGTACCGAGCAAGATGGCAGGCAGGACTTGGAAAGGAGGGGAACGGCGACGCCTCCTTGCATGCTGCGAGATGCTGCGTTCTCTGGCTGGCCGTGTGAGCAGCGGTGTGGTCGACGTTGGTCTCGGGGTCGCGGACATGGTGCCGCTGCTTCTCACGACTCTCAAGATGACCCAAGTGCATGCTGCCTATCGACATCTTTGCATCTCCCGTCTCTCGTTGGGGCTCCGATCTCGAGCTCAACGTGGCTGGGGACAGTGTCGCTGCTTGCTGCTGCCTGCAACACGCCCATCCTCGACCAACCATGACTGACTGACACTGACCGCCCGGTACGACGTCTGACTGACACCAGTTGACGAGTCCGGCCAATGTCTCTGCTCACGTTACGGGATCGACGGCCCGGTCTAATTCGGTCCTCTGACACTTCTGATCGGAGATTTCAGCCTTTGTACGCGTGCGCGTCGTCAGGGCAAGCCGACGCGGGACGTTGGTTTGGGCCAGTCGCCGGTGGAGAACCCTGGCTGGCTGGTGCTCATCGCCTTGACTGGCTCTGGCACTGACCGGCACACACCACCACACCAGGATGCAGCAGCGGAAGCCTAGCCGGCCAGCGTACGGGCACGAACGCAAGCCGTCGTTTGCGAGGCGGCTTATCCAAACCGTCTCGGCTTCCCCGCGACCATCAAGCCCCGTGAGCGACTATGGCGCAGAGTTGGGACCCAAGCCAGAGAAACCGCGGAGGGGCTCGGTCCAACTCAAGCTGTATGCTGAAGCGGCCGCCAACCGACGGTGGCTCGGCCTCACGGGCCGCGTCTGGCTCGCCCTCGTCGTGCTCGGCTTGTTCTGGCTATACGGGCAGAAAGGGCCTCGGCTGCCAATCAGCTCTAGCACCAGCAAGACACACCATCCTAAAGCAGTAGGGAATCTCAACGAAACACACCATTCGCCCTTTGCCTACCGCTCCCACGTCCGCGTTCCGCTTCCACCGCAGATCGCAGGTCACACGGCTCCTGAACACCCAGTCGCAAACGGCATCCTGCACGTCAACACCTCGCTGCCTGTGTCGGCTCATCCGATTTACCAGCTGATCCGAGATGCACGCGAACAGTGGGATGCCAAGGTGATGCGGCAGAGCACGACGTTGAAGCAAGCCGTGGAGGAATACCGGCGTCGATACGGGCAAGCACCACCCAAGGGGTTTGACAAGTGGTGGGCATATGTCGTGTAAGTGTTGCTCTTGCATGACGCTGCCGGCTGCGTTTCCGCCATGCCCAACTCTTGGGTACCGCCTCAACTGACATGTCACAGTCAAGAGCGCGTGCAGCTCCCAGACGAATACGACCAAATCACCGCCGACCTGCTCCCCTTCCGCGCCCTATCCCCAACAGACCTCGTGGCGCGCATCCGCAAGGCCTCTGCTCTGCCCGACACGTACACTCTCAAGGTCGTCCGGGGCTCTCTGCGCGCCATCACCCAATACGACGGCCAAGAGATCCCAGGCGCCGATGAGCGCTTGCAGGGGCAAGCGGATCTGATCCGGCCAATCGTGCAGTGGTTGGACGATATGGCTGTGGTGTATTCGGTCCATGATACCCCTCAGGGCGTTGTTGGCTGGGCTCACAGGCAGGAACTCGAGGACCACGTTGAAGACGGGGAATGTGAGTGGTGCCACGCTCGGGCTGGTCGATAGAGACAGCAGCTGATCGAGTACGCGAACACAGACATAGACAGTACCCAAGAAGTCGACACCTCGATCCGAGGCTGGCCAGCCGCATGCCCTCCCACGTCGCGCATGCGCAGAGCGCCGAGGCACCCATACGCTGGCACCAAACCGAAATCGTTCATCGCAAACCACTATGCGACAATGGACCTCTGTGCGCACCCCGACCTCGTCCAGATCCACGGCGTCACGAGTGGCCGAGTGCCGCAGGTGCAGGACCTCATGCCCGTCTTTGCGCTCAGTAAGACACGCTTACATTCGGACGTGTTGGGCGTCCCGGTCGAGCAGTGGACGGATCTGAGCGAGACGGGGAGGCTCGAGTGGGATGAAAAGGATCAGGACAAGTTACTCTGGGTGAGTGTCTACGCTGCCCTGGTCGATCTAGATTGACACGTACAGCGCGGCTCAAACACTGGAGCGTACTATTCCGCTTTCACCACCTGGCGCACTTCGCACCGCGCGCGCCTGGTTCGTCTGGCGGACGAGACAGAGGGGACCGCAAGTGTCCTCCCTCCACCTGATCGAGCCATCAAATCCAAGTCGTTGGACAGGGCTACCGAGGCAGTGCAGCGACAAGAGCTGAACGAGTGGGGTATGGACATTGGGTTTACCGGAGCTCCCTTGCGTGAGTTGTCGCCCTTGGACTGTCGTGTCGCGCGGTGATCGAGCTGTCGTCGCGTACCGTCTCAGTCTTAGATGCTACCGGTGCTGACGTGGACAGAATGCGATCAAGAAGATGGTACATGTAGCGAGATTGCCGAAGAATACTCGTTCCGCGAAGGCCAGACGCACGAAGATGCCCAGCGTTCTAAATACGTCTTTGACGTGTGAGTCCACCTGAACCGCACGGGCCCGGCTGACGGGTCGATAGCGACGGCAACGCCTGGAGTGCGCGCTTTACGCGCTTACTAACATCCGGCTCGCTCATCTTCAAATCGACCATCATGCGTACGCGCTCCTTCACAACCTTTTCAGCAAGCTGACCTCTCGCAGCCGAGTGGTGGACAGAACGCATCCAACCCTGGGTGCACTACATTCCCATCCAAATCGATTATTCCGACTTGTACGACGCCTTGACCTTCGTCAGTTTTACCCTCGCGTTTCTTCCGCACGGCGCTGACACGTCCAGTTCCGCGGTGATCTGGCCGGCCACACGGGCGAACAAGAGCTCGCGCGCGATATCGCCGAAGCAGGACAGGAATGGGCGTTGACGCACTGGCGTAAAGTTGACATGACGGCGTATGTCTTCAGGCTGTATCTCGAGTGGGCGCGCTTGGTCGCACCGAGGCGGGATAGCATGGATTTCGAGTATAGCGAAGAGATGGAGCGCCATCGCTGAGGGGGTCCGGTGGGTTTGGGGTGTATAATCTTGTCTTGCATGGCATATCTTATAGACCATCTCGGACGGGAGCTTTGCTGTTGGGGAGTTACAAGCATCTGGGTTTAAGGAGCACCGGGCGGCGCTACGATGCGGGGGCTGGTGCAGGGTACATGGCCCATTTAGACTACTCGACCGTTGTGCATGCTATGTCACACAAGAGCCCATCAGGCTTCATGCCAGATCATCATCGACGATGTCAACCCATCTCCGCCTCTGGTCGCGCACGACGCGTTTCAACAACGGAAGGCTTTGACACGCTCCCAAGCCTGTGTTGTGCGTATGAGCGTCAGATCTCATCTCAAAGCAGCTACAACACCAGCCGCGGACGCCGAGCGTCTTGAGCGACGGCAGCGTCGTATGCGCCGGTTTGAACAGGAACGAGACGGAGAGGAAGCAGAGGGTCGTGTATGAGAGATCGAGAAGCTGTGACGAGTGTCAGGAGATGGTCAAGAGGGAAATACGACTGACGGTGAGGACTTGGAGACGCTGCCCGAGGATCCGCCAGGATCGATCACCTAACGCGGGTGAATCGGTAAACGTGACGTCTGCTAGTGCGAGATGACGGAGGGTGAGCGGGAGAAGAGGGACGGTGGCGGAGAGGTCGAGTGTCGTGCATGAGAGGTTGAGGCTCGTGAGCGTCGTTGGTGAGAACAGCGTCGGTGGGGTTCTGGACGGGGAGAGGAGACGGTGCACGCCCAGAGATGAGGACAGGTCGAGTGTAGAGAAGAATGACGCTGCTTCACCGGCGTCGGATGCCTCCCAGTCATCGACTTGGCTGGTCACGGCGTCTTCGTCCGTGTCATGCCAATCGTCTGGAATAGCGGCACAGACGGCTCGGAGGGTCTCTGGCGTCCAACCTTGGTCCAGCTCGGCAGCGATCGCCATCAGGCGTTCCCGCATGGCAACGTCGAGCCACGCCACCGCATCTCGCATGCCACCATCGCCAGCTGCCCTGTCCTCCTCGTTCATCCATGCGAGCACGGTCCGAAGAGCATAGTCCACAAGGCTTGGCACTCCCAGTCCTGTGACAGGATGCCGAGGCGCCGTGTGCAAGACATGCGATACCCAGAGGCTGCGGATCTGGTAGACCTCTGCGGGCGAGCGGGGTTGCGCTGGAGTCGGTGTCGGACGACGAACAGGGTTCGACGCCGGCTTGCCGACTCGCCAGGATGGAGGCGGTGCAGGACCGGATACTCCTCTTGATGCTTCACGCTTGGCTTGTACTGAGAGCCGGACGAGCTCGGCCCTGTTGCAGGCGTCAGTCTTCCCGGAGCCATGTACAGACGCACACGCACGGATGGATGACTTGGTGGCCTAGCAGAGGATTCGTGCTCGTCAGACCTGTAGCTGCTGTCCAGCTTGGATCAGCCGTTGCACGAGTCCTTGCCGATGCAACGATCCTCGACCGCCCGTCAGTCCACAGAGCACCATCGCTTCCGCACCGACCGACCTGGATCGCGAGAGCAGATCGTTGACGGATCGAGTCGGCTTTACTGGCGTCTTGGCATCTCGTGCGCCTTGCCTGCCTGCTGCTACGAGGCTCTTGTATGTCGGGGCATGCTTTCTGCTGGTCGGCATGGAGCAACAGCAAGCAAAGACGCAAGGGAAACCGCATTGAACGCCTACACGTGAAGTGGACAACGCTCGCTCGGAGACTTGTACTTGTTACACTCGACTGACTCGCTGCGGTACATGCTGTTCGAGTGATCATTGCCGCCTGCTGCACACTGCCAAGTCCCGCAACGATCCACCAACATGGACGAAGAACGCCAATACTCGATGATCTACGGTATGCGATCGTCCTTGCCCGCTCTGGACAACCCCAGCTGACAGGACCCAGCTCAAGATGAGGCCGAAGACTTTATGAACAGGCTCGAGCACGGTCGGATCGGATCCCTCTCGCCGCCAGCTCAATCAAAGCAGTCGAAACCGACTTCGCGCCTGCTCGCAACTCGCAAGCGGATGAACTGGGAGCAGGCACTCGCAAACGAGCAGCAGCACGACGAGCTCAAGACGGATCACGATGTACCAGGAGCCAAGAAGCGAAAGGCCGACGCAGCGGTAGAGCCAGAGCTCACTGTCAAGCTCGAGCCGGGGCTCGAAGAGGACACGCAGGTGGGCGAACGGTGCATCATTTGCTTGATGACGCTGCGCGATCCTACAATCGTCGGACCATGCAAGCATTCTGGGTTCTGTGTCAGTCGCCGTGTCCTGGTTGGGTGTGGGTAGACTGACATGGCTGCCAGTTTGACTGCATAGGAATCTGGTCGAACCAGTCGCGGAAATGCCCGCTTTGCTCGACACCCATGGCGCCGTATCTGCTTCACGATTTGAATCACA
Source organism: Holtermannia corniformis (assembly GCA_001599935.1). Taxonomy (NCBI): domain Eukaryota; kingdom Fungi; phylum Basidiomycota; class Tremellomycetes; order Holtermanniales; genus Holtermannia; species Holtermannia corniformis. Next base: position 267,809 of record BCIJ01000005.1, on the reverse strand, counting down.
CTTCACCCACAAAGGTGAGCTACTATATCCTACAGAGCGACCACTGACGGGTCATAGTTCTACCTCCCACCTTTGCCGGAGCCCAGACTGCTGCCGTCCTCGACCGCGACCTCGTCCCGCGGCCCACAGACTCACGTCAGACCCCTCCGACCAGCCGATGATCAACGCCTCGCTAGCCGACAAGAAACGGCACGCGAACCCGAAGCAGACGACGAGCTCGCGATCCAGGTCAAGCGGCGTCAGGAGATCTATCAGTATGGACTGTATGCCAAGGTCCGTCTGCTGTCTAGGTGGCCTTGTGATCCCGCTCAACCTAGAGACAGCACATTGCCAGCAACCCAGTCACCAAGTTTCGACCGAGCCCGACACCGCGTCAATTTGCCGCTGACAACGACTTGGTCAAGGTTTGTCATCCCATCCAACTCGGGCACCACTGACGCACTGAAGCGGGCTACAATGTTCCTACGGCGAGAGCTCCGCGTTTGGAGTTTGGTAGATGTCGAGGTTGGTCTGTCCCTCGTCCTACTCACCTTCTGACACCACTCGACAGTTCCTCACCACGTATATCGTTTCCCTCCTCAAGACCGTCGACATCCGATCAGAACCCGCGATCCGGCTCCTCTCGGGTTTCCTCGACCGCCCCGACGCGAATGCAGATATCGTGAGGGGTGCGGAACACTTTGCGCACGAGCTGTATAGCTTTTTGCGTAGCCCGTGCAAGGACTTGGCAAGCTATGACGACATAACGCAGGTGAGTTTGCCGAGTTGCTGGTCTTCACAAGTTGACATGACGCTCAGTATGATTCAGTCGAGACGGTGCTGGCCGCTCGCAAGGCAAAGGAGAGGATCTCTGAACGCCCCGTATCCCCAACTCATGATCCACCGCGTGGACGCTCGCTATCCAGGTCTCTGTCTCGATCGCGCTCGCCCTACTCGTCGCAATCACGTTCATCTGCGCATTCGCGATCCCTCTCGCCACTACCGCCCCGTAAGCGGCTCGATCCGCGACGATGGGATCAGCGCGATAGCTGGGTTGATCCAGACTGGATCACCGAGATGGAAGAGCTCGGTCGACCACGCCGGCAGTCTCCACGACCGATGCGCGTTTGGGGCGATGGATTGGGAGTGGGCGAGGCCAGGTCCACCAATACTCGACGGTTGTCTGCATCGGCTGCACTGTCGAAACCCAAGGGCGCTGCGGCTGGAATCGAGCTACTCCCAGAGACTCCAGGGCAAGATGTCAAGGCGGGACCAAACTTGCTAGACCGCCTATCATCCGCACCGCACGAACCTGCTTCAACACCCAAAGTGCCCACGCTCTCTATCCGCGGTAAAGCTGCTGCGTCCCGGCAGAGTCTACTCGACAGACTGGACCAGGAGAAATCACTTGCGAACCCGATGTTGACGTTGAGCGTCAAGGGCGCAGACGTCGAACTGCAAGCCAAACTACGTGCAAAGCTGCAAGCGGCCAGACTGGAGGCTATCAAGTCTTCAGAGCCGGTGCAGACGGCTGATGCAAAGGCGCAGTCGCTGAGGGAGAAGTTATTGGCGAGGAAGCGGAGTATGACGGGTGAGCGGCCTGCTTGAGCAGTAACGTCGTGCATCACATGAAATTGCATGTAACAGCGAAAGTCTGTGCACAGAGATGCTGCTGTGACTGTGCATCACCGGTATCTTCTTACAGCGAGAGAGCAGCAAGACTAGACTGTATCAGTCTGGTAGACACCCTCAGAGGTCGGAAATCGACAGACGCCGCAATGTCGACCGAACACCTGATACCTCAAGTCGGCCAGGTGCTGCAAGCTCTGCTCGACGTCAACGATGAGAACCGCAAAGCGTGAGCGGAATCGGGCGCTCAACACGAGCCGTACTGATGCCGTTGTAGCGCAGAAGCACATTTGAACGGCTTGCTCTTGGCCGACGTATCCAACACTCTGCTGCTGTTGGCGCAGATTGGTGCCCTCGGCGTCGGAGGCTTCCAGACTGATGTGGGTTCAGGATCCGGGTCTATCACATTCCTGTACCGTCACTCATAGTCTGTAGGAGCGTATCCTAGCCCTCATCCTATTGCGCCGCCTGTCTTTCGCTCCTAATCCCGACTTGCACCTCAATGCCGCCGAACCGCACCCAACGGCTCCATTCGACCTTATGCCTGAAACGGTACGAACAAGGATCGAAGGGATCCTCTGCGCCGGTCTCAAGGATGAGCTAGACGTCAAGATCCGTAAAGGGTTGAGCACGGCCGTGTCGGGCTGGTTGGACGGAAGTGGGATCCGGCAGCGTCAGTCGGTCTGCGTCGCTGTCACGGCCATGTGTCTGATGAGGATTGTGCAGGACCATTTACCAGCCTGCCGGATGTCCTGTTCAATCTGACAAGCGCTCAACTCGCGTCGCATCGCCTCACGCCGTACCAGATCCTGTCCGACAAGCCAGCTCTACTGTTCGACTCGAACCCGACGCCCATTTCGTCAGAGCAGATGGCGCATATCCTCGTGCTCGGCTTGCAGGACCCAAGCTTGGAGATCAAGGTCGAGAGCATCAAGGCGGTGGCTGCGGTGCTGAACGAGGCCATGGTGGGTCGGGACCGGAAGCGCGTGGGACCGGGCTTGATTGGCGTGACTTTCGATGTGAGTGACTTGCTGAAGGCGAGTAAGCAGCTGACATGATATATGCTAGCTCATTCGCACCCTGCCAATCGAGTCGCTATCTATCGTTCTCGTGCCAGTCGTCGAGTTGTCAACAGATTACCCAGCCATTTTCGCATCGAACCTCTCGACCATCGTACCTTTTCTACTCAGCCTCGCATCTTTCACCTGTTCACCTGTCCCAGCGTATCTACGATCCGCGTCTCAACTGGGGCAATCACCACTGCCGGCCACTATGCCCGCGGAACAACAGGAGGAGATTGCAAACCCCGCGACCGAGCTCCTCCTCTGCTTGCTAGGACATGCGCAGACGGTCAAGGCTCTGGGCAAGGACCTCAATGGGGTCGTGGAAGAGCTGTTGAAAGCTTTGCTCGGTCGTATGGTCATTGGCCTGGGTGAGCCTGGAGAAGACATCGACAATTGGCTGCAGGAGGACGATGTACGCCGAGCCTCACCCTGCGACTCGCTGTGCTGACTGGACGGTCAACAGCTCGCGTCTGAAGACGACGATTACCCCGTGTTCCCCGAGGAGGCACTTGATAGACTCTCAGTGGCCGTAGGTGCGTCCCGACGCGCGCGATACCACGAGCTTTGCTGACGCTTCAGGCGGCGCTGCCCTTCTACCTGCGTTCTCTACGCTGCTGCGTCAACTGATTGCTGAATCGGACTGGCGATGTCGCTATACCGGTGTGATCAGCATTGCGTCCATTGGCAGTGGTTCGGCAGAGGTCAGTGACTCAGTGTTGACCCATGTGAATACTGACACTTGCATAGGCTTTGGAAACAAACCTAGGTGAACTCCTCGCGTGAGTGCACTCGGTTCCCCAGAACGATTGAATTAACGCTACGATCAGTGTGATCACTCCTGCTGTCGACGACACGAATGCGCGCGTTCGCTATGCTCTGTGTCAGAGCCTGGGCCAGCTTTGCGACGATTTCCAGGTAAGCAGACGAATGGCAGGCGTGTCTTGCCCGCTGACTGTATACAGGGTACTGTGCAGTCCCAACACGCCGAAGCCGTGCTGCCTCACCTCGCTACACTTCTTGGTGATCGCGAACCCAGGTGAGAGCTATCTTATCCGCCACCCATTTGCTCCTTCAGCCTAACTTGTGCAGAGTTCAAGCACATGCTGCGGCTGCCACGGTCAACTTCTGTCAAGGCGACCAACCCAGTACTTTAGATGCGTACATCGATGTCCTGGTGACGCGCACGTCCAATATGATCCGGTCATCAAAGCTGTATGCACAGGAACAAGCATTGAATACGCTAGGCAAGTGGTTCGCTACGTTGATGCACTGCTGGTTTTGACGCTTCTCAGCGTCCATTGCGACTGCCATCGAGGACAAGTTTGCGCCCTACTATCGCAAGTCTCAGACGAGCGCACGACCAAGCTGACGTCATGTGCAGGAGCAACGATGAACTTGATGTACGAGATTTTCAATGGCGCCAAGGCGCCCGAGCAACGACTGCTGGTAGGCAAGGCAATCGAGTGTGCGACATTGACAGGTCAGATCTACTTTCTTACCGTCCTCGAGCGCTTGCAACTGATGATAGGATCCAGCTCTATCGATCGGCAAGGACGTGCGTGATGTCAGGGGACACGCAGTCAGATCGCTCTGTTGACGCTTGCCGCAGACAGCCGGCACGGACGCTGTTCAGCTGGCCACCATTTTTGGTCGGATACAAGCCGAAGTCACCGAAACGGACGATCCGCGAGTATCCTATCTCCTCAACGGCAAGTGCCTGTGTGTTTGACAAGCCCGCAGCTCAACCAATCGCAGGATGGGCTGCGCTCTGCCAGACGTTGCAACGAGACTTTGCACCATTCCTGCCCACGGTGATCCCTCCACTGCTGGAAGCGGCATCCCACCGACCAGTCGTGACCGAGGTCGATGGTGAGGCGGTTCACGGACGCAGATCGACTATACTAATGATAAGCAGGCAATGAAGATGCTTACCCACAGGAAGACGGATGGTACAGGCTGGATCTTGGCGGCCGATCAGTCGCGATCAAGACTACGTTTATGGAGGAGAAGGAGCAAGCGTTTGCCCAGCTGACCGTATACGCGGACATCATGGAGGAAGTCTTCGAACCGTGGCTGTCGCGGTCAATGGAGCTTAGCCTGGAAGCGCTGGCGTTTCAGTTCTCCGACTCGGTGCGCGAGGTGCGTGTGTGGTTTCCCACTACAGAGTCGAAATTGACATATGCAGGCGGCTGCATAGTGGGTCCCAACATTTGCTGTTGGTTCTGGTGCTGAAATCCCCCAGCCTCGTCCCCAGCCTGCTGCAAGTCGGCAAGAAGGCACATACATGGCAGAGTAACCCGGAACCAATCACCGTCATCTTCAAAGAACTGCTCAAGGCGTTATCGAAAGAGGTAGACCCCTCGTTCACCGCGTTACTGTACGTATTAGAATAACCTTGATCTGCCTCGGCTGATCCTGATAGCTACAAATCCTTCAACGACTCGCTGCACGTCGCTGCTGGCCCCCTCCCGGAGCCTCTTCGTGCCAAGTTTGTCAGCGTCACGTCTGAGCACCTAGCCGATCTCGAATCGCGACGACAAGTCCGTATCCAAAACCAGGATGAACTCGACGAGTCGGACCGGGAGCTGCTCCAAGAAGAGCAGGAGTATGAGGACATGATGCTGGATGAGATGGGAAAGGCAGCGGATCGCGTCGGTGGCCTGGACAGCGCACTGCAGAGACTGGCGATGGTCAAGAGCATGACATGTTGAGTGGAGTATTCCACATGCGAGATAATGACATGATGAAAATGAGACTCGCATCGTTGGCTCGTACGTTTTTCTTCTCCCACTAGTACAACTACGACATGGTCAGGCCAGGAACTCAGTAGATTGCCGGCTTGGCATCTTGGTAAGCGCCTCCGTTCTTGACGATGCTGCCATTCGTCAGCATGGTACGATATCATTCACACCCATTGCAACCCACTCCCATGCTTCCAAAGGCCACTCGGTCGGTTCGCCAGAGTTGAGACGGTTGTAGACGTCCTTGAGCTCTTCTGGGAGTTCAAAAGAGTGGTGGTTGTTTTCGAGCCACACGCGGACCAGGTGGCGCTGGTTTGGCTCCGAGTCCTCTGACGACGTGCGAGCTGAAGAGGATCAGTGTCTCACTACCTGACGAGATCCCAGAACTCACCGTGGAAGACATTGAGATTGTTAAAGTACTCCAAGTCACCCTTCTGCAGATCAAGGTCAAGCGAGAATTTCTCGGCAGTGAAGTGGATGGCGTCAAGTGCCAAGTGCTTCTCCTGCGGCAGAGGCGCGACGTCGGCGTCAGCCTCGAAGAAGCCAAAGTAGGGTCGGCGAGAGTACGAGAACAACACGCGGCCGTTGGTGTGGAAGATGAGCGGTTTGCCTAGGTCCCCCATCAGCTCGGTTATGGTTTTCGCGCTCGCATACCTTCAGGGATGGCAGCGGGCTTCCAGTCATCTTTGGCGATTTCACGCAGGATATCGCGACGGGTATTGGCAAACTCGTTATACGTCTGCGCAACCGATGAGAGCTGCGAAAGACCGCCGGTTTCGGCGACGCCGAGGGTAATGAGACCGATAATGTTGGCGCTGCCATCGTTGTGAAACACCTGGTTGCCACTGGTCTGACCCTTCACGGCTGCGACCGTTGAGCTCAATGCGCAAGATTTAGGCGTTTACACGACTCACTGATGACAGGGCGGTTATCGGCGTCGAGGTTGGTGATGTCACTACCCGTCCGCATGAGCAACAGTCCTTGCGATCGATATACAAACTCACCGAAGATGCACAATGTTCTGCACGCCCTGCTGCTTGATCCGCCTGTCACCGATATAGCTCGAGATACCGGCAAAGATCGACAGTTGCTTCTCGCGGTCCCAGTCATCGACCGGAAGGCCACGAAGCACGCGCAAGCCCAGACCGAACTGGATCTCCTGCACGGCAGTCTCGAGTTCCTTGTAGAGGGCCGAATCGACTGGAACTGGGAACGTCTCGCGCGAGATGGCGTTCTTGGAGAGATTGAGCGAACGGAAGTGGGTGTAGGCGGCGTCGAGGTGGGCAATGTCATCACGCGTGAAGCGGTAAAGCCACTTTTCGGCTGATTGGGTGTCAGTACACTGGCACCGCGGCAGACCGGTCGTACTAACGCTGGTGGATCAGCACCTTGCCGTCCCAAAGGCTCGGTGAGACTGCTTGCTCGGGGAAGCCAGCGGGAAGGGGATCGTCCTTCGGATCGGGTTTGACGTAGGCTTTTTGGTTTGCGGTCCACCATTCGAGCGAGGGCTCGTAAGAGGTACCAAAGATCTTGGTCTGTATTCCGTGTCAGCTGACATATCGCATATGGACAGGGCAACAGCACCTTCTTCTCCTCTTCGGTGATCTTGGCTGGCCGAGGCTGACGCTTGATCTCGCCCGTCTCATTCGAGGTAGTCGAGACGCCAAGCGACTTGAGACCGTGGGTGAGTGCGGTAATGGGATTCTGGATGGCAGTCATTCTCCTCAGCGTCAGTGGATGTGTAGAAACTGCGGATGGACTGCACTAGTAGCGATGTACATGTACCACGCCGAGTCGGCCGAGCCAGGCTTGGTCAGCTGGCAGCGTGCTATGGCGACGATCGTCATTATCTCGGCCCGACGGGGATGCGCGGTAGGGCCGGAGCCACGACTGCAAAGCCTCGAGCGACAAGCATGCCATAAATCAAGTTGATGTCGCCACGACCTGATCGATGATGTGATTGCAGCGGTGGCATGGGTTAAGCAGCGCTGGAGCTCCATTTGCGGTGGGATAGGAGCTGACTTGACGCCCGACTAAAGTACTCTCGTGCAACTCGCCGCTTCTTGGGCTTTTGACGGTTCCATGTATGCCAATGTCAGAGTGATCACCTTGTCCGCCACTGTTCGGACCTCCACCGTACAGGCCAAGTCCGATGCTGTGCCACGTGGTTGCTGGTGCCTGGATCATGCCATTGCTCACCATTCCACCGTCGCCAAGCAACCTGCAGCATGCATTTGTCCTTGACGACGCTGGCCTGGCGTGCGCGACAGGGCAGCTATGAAAATTCCCAGCCGCAGTTATGCCCAATGTCGTTTGCGAGGCTATTCTCGGAAGCCAGGGATCGCGCTCAGAGGTTAAGGACCGCGCTAGAACGCCCAGGTCGAGCTTCTTACCAGGCGGTACCACTCGACCCCCAATCACCTTCACCTGACAGGATGTCAGCTCTCAAGCGATCAGACACAAAAGACAAAGCCGTTGTCCATGCAATCGCAGACAACGGCGAGCATATCCAGGTCACGAAACCGAGCAAACTCGGGTGGAAGACGTTCCTCTGGGACAGTCTCGACAAGACGCCCGAAGAGAAGAAATTTCTGGGCAAGCTCGACGCATGTCTGTTGACGTATGCTGCTTTGTCGTACTTTTCAAAATACTTGAGTCAGCAAAACTACACCAACGCCTATGTATCGGGCATGAAGGTTAGCACGCGCAAATGTGTGGCCCAACGGCGCTGACAAAGCACACAGGAGGAGCTCGGGTTCCAAGGCAACGAGTACAACTATGTCATCTCTGTCTGGACAGTTGGCTACGTTGTCGGTGCGTTCTGTATCACCGCATGTTCCGCAACTCACACTTTGAACAGGCCAGATCCCCAGTCAACTTATCCTCACCAAAGTCCGACCGAGCCTATGGCTTCCGGCATGTGAACTCATCTGGACCATTCTTACTTTTGCTAGTGCCGGCGTCAAGAACGTCAAGGCTTTCGTGAGTCGGACCCCAGTCCGAGGAGTGCGCTTCAACCTGACATTTGACAGTACGCTTTGCGCTTCTTTATCGGTCTCGCCGAATCAAGTCAGTTAACATCCTACCCTTCGGTGTAGGCTCACACCCGTACAGCGACCTATCCGGGCTTCCAATACGTCGTAGGTTCTTGGTATGGCAAGGACGAGCTTGCCAAGCGCTCGACATTGTGGCACACCATGTCGGCCATCGGTGGGTGGCTATTCTCCACTTCCAAGCCTATGCTAATCGTCAAACAGGTCCGATGTTCAGTGGTTTCCTTCAGGCGGCGGCGCACAAGGGTTTGAATGGCACCAACGGCTTGTCCGGCTGGCGGTGAGCAGCTACTCGCACGGTTAAATTGATATTGATGAACGTCCCAGATGGCTTTTCATTGTCGATGGGTACGTCCAGTGGCCACTTCACCTGCCATTGCAGCTGAGCATGATTCAGCGTCATCACTGGCCCCATTGCCATCCTCGGCTTCCTTATCATGCCCGACCTCCCGAGCAACACAAAGCCATCATGGATCTTCTCAGCTCAGGACATTGCACTCGGTCAAAAGCGCATGGAACTGATTGGCCGCAAGCCGCCAGGCAAGCTCAGTGCTCGGACGTTCTGGGAGACGCTCAAGAACAAGTACTTTTGGCTGTTGGTCCCCCTCTACATTGTGTTCAACAACAGTGGCAATGCCAGCCAGGCCTTTGTGAGTGATCAAATGGATTGACACGGACGAAGGCTGATTGCACTCACCACAGATCTTCTGGTTGAAGAACGCTGGCAAGCCCGGCACGATCGATCACAAATACACGGTGGAGCAGATCAACTTGTACCCTCTGGGTCAACAGGCGATCCAAGTTGTTTTCGTGAGTGCGCTCGCGGCTGTCGTATCGAGGCTGATGGCCCAGACCCTCATCTACGCGTTTTGGAGCGACGCTCTCCGCAAGCGCTGGCCGCCAATCGTCTTCGGCGGTGTACGTCTTCCTAGCAGCTGATACATCAAAGCTGACACCGGCTCAGACCGTCTCGTTCATCGTAGCGACCGTGCTCGCCGCTACCCCAGTCTGGACCAACATCCCTCGCCGATGGGCAATGTACTACCTATCCGCCGCATACGGCGGTATCAGTGGCCTCATCATGGGCTGGGCCTCGGAACTGCTCACCGACAGCAGCGAAGCGCGCGCCATCACAATCGGCTGCATGAACATGTGAGTTGAGCTTCTCAGATGCATCCAAGCCGTCCTTGCTGACGCCTCACAGGTTCGCCTACGTGTTCCAGGCATGGCTCCCTCTACTCATCGCTCCGCAAACGGAGCAGCCCCGGATCCTCAAGGGCAACATCACTACGGCCGTGTTTGGCGTGCTCATGGTTGTCTTTGCTCTCGCTACATACTATTTACAACGTCGGGATACCCGGCTCATGGTCGTATCGGGCGACTTTGAGTCGGAGACGGACGCGAGCTCGGACGCGGACACTGCCGACCGCATTAAAGAGGTTGCGTTTGTCAGCGACGAGCAGGCGGATCGTCAGAGGGAAGTCCGTGCGCTTTGAGTGTCCGGCTAGAGTATAGATGTACAAGTACCTTCAGGATATGGCGTGCTGCTCCACTGTGTCCGTATCAACATCGACGATGCGTTTCGACGGGAGGTAAGAGAGGCGCATCAATCTGCATGCTTGTCATGATGCCCTCTATCGTACAAAAGCGCATGGTCATGCGTATCCCGCGGTTCATGGTCATGCGAGTGTCCGTGCCCATGGTCGTGGGCGTGTCCGTGATCATGGCCGTGACTGTGCGCGTGATCATGATCACACTCTGCGTGATCCACCTCGTGCACCCCATCCCCTCGCTTGACCGACACACAGACTTCACCGCCACCGCCCGCCGGCTCATTCACGGCTCTCGAGACCTTTTTCCACGCAAGCCTCGTGACGTCCAGTACCGTCTGATCGTCGACGTCGTCGCGAACTCTTAGAACGAGCGTCACGACGAGCTGGGCCGCGCCAGCGGCTGGATCGAGGCTGAAGCCTGAAGCGGTCGGTGATGGAACGGGCGAGGCGCCGGTCACGAGCGAGGATCGGCGAGAATCGAGACCGGTCGTGGCGGCAGTCAGTGCACCTGACCCGGCGCCGACGCGCCAGCATCGTAGTCTGCCAATTGAGAGGACGCGCTCGTCGTCTTCAATTTGTCTGAGCGCTTTGCGCAATGCGCGCATTTGTGGCGACGATGCGCTAGGAGCCGTCTGCAGCAGCACATGCGCAAAGGCCATGGTAGGCGGGTGGGATAGCAGTAGGGTCGTGACGGCGAGTACGAGGGAAAGAGAGGCGTCAAATGTGCTCATGTGGGATCTGTGCGGCTGGGTTAGCCTCACTCGACACGATCTTGGAATGAACACACGGCGCAACGAGCAATCCGCCTAGGAGCATCCCGCCACTCAGCAGCGCGACGGCCAAGCTGAACGGGTTACCCAGGAATAACGCGATGCGATCCACAAAGCGCAAGCGGGTCTTTTCGCGCAGTGCGCCCGGTGTGCGCGCAAAGATGGAAGGGATGAGGATCGGGCCGACCGCTGGTAGAGATCAGTCTGTGCTCCATCCTACAGGCCAGAACATGCCATCGACTAGTTTGGCATGGTTGGCCATGAACACGCCCGAGAAGACTGCGGCGAGCATCGAGTATAGCAGCAGGGTGAGTGGATAGGCGACCCTACCAAAGATTAGCTCCTTTAGCAAGGCAATTGCGGCGTCAGGACTCACTCTTCGACGTCCTCGTCGTCATCATGTGAGGAGTGATGGTGCGCATGCGAGTGACCCTCGAGCAGAACATGTTCGATCGACTCTTTGGCAATGTAGACGGCTGCAAAGACGAGGAAGAGGCACTGGACAAAGTAGAGGAGCGTGTAGAGTCGTGGTGCACTGGGATGGTGTAAGCACGTTGTGAGCGTCAACGGGCGGGTGGGTTGGCCGAGTAGAGATGTTCGACTGATGCCAAGATGTAAGAGAGCGAGGCAGCACCCGGAATACTCAGCTAGAATGGCTGATTTCACCAAGTGTTGTCTCGCACTTCACAACCACCACAGCAGCCACTTGGGAGGGCCAGGCTGCGCATCGCCAAGAATTCGTCAAGACAACAAGCCAAACTCACCCATAGGGTTTCCTGACCGTACTCCAGCTCGTCTCCCTGCTGCCCCTCGCGGCGACGACCGCAACCGCAACTCCGAGCGCGTCAAACACGACGAGATACCCCATGCCCGCCACACTGACGCTTCCGCCCGCCTGGCCATCAACCCACAAGCTCGCACCGAGGAAGAATTCTGCGATTGCGAACCCGAGTTTGAGTTGGTCAGTCGGGGAGAAGCCTGCGAAACGCCCTCGGGAGCTATCGTATGGTGATGGCAGGAAGGTTGGGGATGACGAGAGCAGGGGCACGGGCACTGCCGGTGGGAGATCGGAGGATGTGGGCGAGGGTGAAAAGGGCGGCCAGGGGGTTGGAGAGGGCGGTCCGGGACCGGGGATGGCGAGAGACGGGTTGGTGGCCGTTGGATCGAGAAAGGAGAAGAAGTTGTGTGATAACGAGTGTTTGTGCTGGGTTGAGACTGGGATCAGTACAGGCAGGCGGCTGGGCGCAAGGACGTACGTGGTGGCCGCGCCTGCTTGGCTTTGCAGCTCCTGGCTGCTCGTCACCGGGCGGCACGAGCCCGCTCGGCGGCTTTTCACCAAACTTGAAACCGTTCATCCCACCTGCGCCGCCTGCTCCCCTTCGACCAGGCGGGACGGCGAGGGCAAGTTTCTCTCGACTGACTGGGATGTCGGCCACGGGCGCATCAACGACCTGGGACGGACCCGAGAGCGAGTCATTCGAGTTTTGACGACGTGGTTGACCGGGCCTCGGGAAGTAGAGTGAGAGGTTGCGTGCATGGATCCGACCGTTTGAAGTTGTATAATCTGGCGAGGGGGGAGGTCCGAGCTGAGGTGAGGCTCGTGGGCTCGATTGGAGTGAGCGGTGAAAGTCTGAGCGAGCGGGCGAGAGTGGGAGATCGCCCAAGCCTTCGAGCCTCTCCTCGTCCTCTTGAGCGTCTGGACGAGAGATGGTGGGACGGCGGAGCATGATGGGCGGGGGAGCCATGGTACCGTTGCTTGGCGTCGGCGTCCCATCCGACGGCGGGTACACGGCTGTCGAGGGCACACTTTGGATCGGAGACAAGAGTGAAAAGACGTCGGATGTGCCAGTGCCAGTGCTTGGGCTTGAAGCGAGACCGTCTCGACTCGGTCGTCTGTTGATGGGGGACGTGCGAGCCGACTCGGTCGAGGACGAGTGTGCGTGCCGCGAGCTGCCAGCCGAGGGAGGTGTCTGAGGGATCATGGTATCTGCGTGCTTGCTGTTGCTGTCCCGCCAGCGGGTCAAGAGGACCGGTCAGACTGCACAAGACATCCATCAGCATGGCTCGTTGATCGATTCTGCCGCTTGCCTCTGCTGATGCGATTGCTGCGTGTTTGGACGAGTTGGACTAGGAGAAGGCCATGGTGCGGCTGTGATGGTGCTTGGGAGCTGCTGGCGAGCGTGCTCTGCGCTGCTGGCGATGCGCTCGAGGACAGCAAGAAACTGGCCAAGAGGGCGTATCAATCGACCACCAACGTGCTCCATGCTCGAGGTTGCTCGTCCACCGCCGTCGTTGTCGCTGTACATGCTCTGGTTGACTGTGCTCATGAGATGCATCCCTCGCTGCCTGCACTCTGTCCATCGCCAAGAAGGATGGCAACAAGTGTCCGAGTGCCATGACGTGGCCGAGCTCCTTCAGTCCTCCTGCTGCCCTTGCACTCCTCCTGCCGTGGCCCTTGCTGTTGCTCTACCCACCACGGTCGATCCGATGAGCTTCAGACTGTCTCGCAAACCATCGACGGCGCCCAACACGCCCCCAACGCCGCTCTCACCGACGCACCCTCTCCAGCTCGAGCTCAACAGCCTGCGCGCCGCGCTCGCACACTACCAGGCCGCAGCTCACCAGGCGTCCATCCAGCTCCAGGGCAGAGTTCTCGAGCTCTCGCTCGCACACGATGCCCAGCGCCGATGGACAGACGAGAACGCGGCGTTGAAGCAAGAGCTCGAGGTCTTGCGGTCCGTCTGTGCCCATGTCGTCCCGCACCAGCTGATGGATCCTGCACAGCACCCACGAATCCCCGCCGGTGGATCCTCCGTCGACTCAGCTCGCAGAGCTCACACTCGCTCACCGCCGCTTGAGCTCAAAGCTCGACCTGACAGAGCACGCTCTCGAGAGCGCGACGCTGCAACTCGCCGATGCCAGAGCGGAAATCTTGAGGCTGCAGAAAGACAACGAGGCAGACCGTGCCGTCGTGCTGGATCTCAGGAGGATCGAAGAGGACAGAGAGGAGGAAGTCGAATGGGAGCGCAGGGAGAAGCGGAGAGCGCTCGAGGAGAAGCGGTTGTGGTCCGTGCAGTCTCGGTTCGTGGACCCACCGTAGCTGACACACCCAGCGACCTAGCCCTCGCACAGTATGCCGAGCTCGTCAAGAAACTCGACCCACAGGCCGAGACGCCCGTGCTGCCGACACCCCCAAGCAGCGCCACGACCTCGCCTCCTCTCACAACACCACAGCTCGCTCCCTCGAGCTCGGAGCCGCAAAACCCACTCGAAGCCGTCGCGTACCTCCTCGAGGGCCAACGAGGCGTCCAGCGCCTGTTCAAAGACTTTGGCTCGGCCGTCGCGTCCAAAGACGCAGAGATCCGCTCTTTGACCAGCCAGTTGGAGGACGCACGCACAGCGCTGCAGGATGAACAGGACATGCACGCGACTGAACGCCAACGACGGACCATGGCTGAACTCGAGCGTGACAAGTCGCGAAGAGACGACCTCTCGGCTGCAAAGGTCGTCGAACGCTACATGGCTTTCACGCAAAAGACGTCGCAGACGCTCCACGCGCACCTGGATGCCCTACGCACACGGTCATCCACAACGGCTGCGACTCTGAGGCAGCAGCTGCTCGCAACGAGCGACGCGGTCGAGGCTGTGCGCAAGCGCGAACAGAGGCTCCGAGACGCCGTCGAGCAGATGAGCGCCGATCTCGCCAGGGAGACGTTTGGTCGCCGGCGCGAGGTTGCCTTGCGTCTCAAATCGATCGCACAGGAAGAGCGTTGGCGCCGACGAGGCGAAGCCTGGCGCGACCGTGTGCGCAGAGCCCGGATCGGACCCGAAGCGGCCGTACTGGAAATCGACGTCGCAGAGCGCTTGCTCGATGAGGCTCTCCAAGTTTTGCCAGACGTCGATCAGCGCCTGGATGGACCCAGCGAGGGCTCCGACGGCGAGGATAGCCTTGCTAGGGTGCTACTGGCAGAAGACCTCGTGACCACTCTGGCGGCAGACTTGCAGCGCGAGACGGAGCGCCGGCTCGAGCTCGAGCACCAGCGCGTCGACTGGCTCGCTGGAGAGGCTGCATCGGGTCGACCAGCAGAAACCACAGAGGCTCTCAACGGGCACACGGTGTTTGATCTCGGCGAGGACGTTGACGCGGTCGAGCACGATACGATTCAACTGGACGACACCATCGAGCCGATCAAACCCGCCGAAGCGACACTGGCACCCGACACCACACCGATCCCCCTCATCTCCCCACCGTCCGATACACCGACGGCTCAAGCGCTCGAGACGTTACGCAGCCTGCTAGCACCCGTCCGTGAGCGTTATACCGCCTTTCAGCGCTCGTTGCACGACTGCGCCGAATCCCTCACGACGCTGCGCTCGACGCTACCGGTCCCACCGGAGCGCAAACACCCTGCTTTACTCTCACGCAAAGCGCCGCCCGCGCCAGTGCTCACAACGCTCCTAGACGGCATCCACGACGTGCTCGAAGACGCGCGCGTCGAAGTCGAGATCGCGATCGCAGACGACGAGCGCGTCATCGAGGGCTACGAGGCCATGTGGCGCGTCGGGACCGGGTTCTTTGACCAACAGGCAAAGCTCGCAGATGTTGAAACCTTTGTCGATGGCTCGGATGGCAAAGCGGCAAAGCTGCGCGAGCGCCTCGAGCGCAAAGTCGGCGATCTCCAACATGACTTGGTCGTCGTCAAGCGCGCGATTCATGAGCATCAGCACGAACCGAGCGAGGCTGTCATTGATGGTCTTGCTACGGCTTCCATCTGGGCTGGACTCGATCTCCGAACGGTACTCCCGCCAGCTCTTGAGCAGCCGTTGCCCTCGCCCAACGATGGCCGACCGTCAGCGTTCGGCAGCGGCAGTGGTTCCGGTCGAGCGCTCTTCTCCGGCCTTGGCCGATCCTTCTCGAGCGCGATCAACTCGGTCCCGGGGCGACGCAACGCGCCTGCGTCCCTCTCACGCAACTCTTCCTTTGCCTATAGTGCAGAACCCCTCTCACCTGCGCCGCCTCTATCGGCTTCCACAGACAACAGTAGGACCGAGGTATCCATAGACAGTGATGTAGAGTAGATGCATCTCGTTCACAGCGGTGTTCCATCCTCGTGCCGAGCGTGCACGAGGACGTCGCGGATCAGCTTGACATAGTCCCCATCGCCTTCTCCGGGCGCGAGCTGCTCTTCAACAGCTTTCTCCACTAGTAGCCAGTGCTCGTCGTCGTCGTGCTTGTCGAGCCACAGCAGGTACTCTTGCTCGGTCCACCCGTGTACCTCGTGCGGAAGCCGTAGAGGCGATTGCACTATGATGTGGTGCAACACTATCAATGGCGGCGAGTGGTCCGTTTCCACTGGGTTCACGAGCGATTTGACGTCAAGGAACAATAATTGTCTATCACGACTATAAGTATCACGCCACGCAAATGATGCAACACACCGGAACGCCCGCAACGCTAGATACTCCTCGCCGACCTTCTCGAGCCTGACTGCATTCTTGGCGCCCTGCACCGCGCCAGTCGTCAAAAAGGTGCCGAGCGCAAACTCGAGCTCGGTCATGTCGCTCGTGAGCTTGAGCTTGCCGCCTTCACTCAGCGGTCGAACGATAGACGCGTTGAGCAAAAAGGCGTGGATGACATGCCGTGAGAGCGCGAGCACCCACTCGCGGCCCATCTCGCCGAGCGAAAACCGGCCGAGCACCTCGAGTCGCACGTAGCTGAGTTTGTCGACGATTTCTTGGATGTAGGCGTTTCCTCCGCCAGTCATTGTCATTGGGTCCATCGCCTTGCTAAAGTCGACCCTGTGGATCCGGGCAAGCACAGTGGAGAACTCTCGACGGAGGGCGGTGTCGAGTGCTTCCGTCACACGGAGGAACGAGTTCTCGATCATCTACGTGGGTAAGCACTTTGCAGACTTGTCTCGAGCCAGGACGTACATCGATAGCCGGAAGGATGGTGTCAAACACCTTGCCCGCAAAGTCGTCACCGATGTTGTTCAGGTTCAGCCAGCAGTGATACAAGCAGCTCGTCAAACTGCCGTTGACCACCTGTGCCGGTGTCGCACTCGGTCCAACGAGTGATATCGATGTAAAGTCTCGCACAAACTGATTGGTTAGCCTCAGGTGGTTGAAACCAAGGAGACGGACCATGGCATCGATCCGGGTTACGAGACTCTCGACGACTCTGCTCGCGTTCCGTGCGACGCTTCGGACGAGCAGTGGGTCGAACCGAGCCGAGTCGAGCTCGTTGGTGACAGTGCGCGCAATGGCGACACCCTCAGCTGCGCCCGGCGGACTGCCTCGACCACTCTGGTATGACGCCAAGGCGTTCTGAACCGCCTCGTTCATCCGTGTCGTCGAGCGCGACAAGTACAGAGTCTCAAAGTTGGCCACAGAGCGAAGGACCAGCACCGTTTCGGGGCTACTTCGTCAGTATGGCGTGTGCGTACCGGGGCTAAACATACCTCTGGTGATCTCGGGTATAGACTGTATCAGTATGCACTGCAATCTTGCTAAAGAAGTCCTGGAAGAGTCTCAGCAGGCGGGGATAGCCTGAGCTGAGTGCTTGCTGTATCCATGGGGATGCTATACGAACTCAGTAAATTCGAGATCGTGGGTGAGACCTCACCTCGAGCGGCTTCTCTCGTCTGCTTCTCGAATGCTTTGGCGAGGTTGGTCCAGAAGAGAAAGCTGGGCTTCTCATCCAACACCTGATGACGCTGTCAGTAACAGCTCGGTAAGCACCATGAGGCGTACTTTCATCGCCTCATCGAGGAACTCTGCTTGTGTAGTCGGGTCTTTCTTCAGTCGTAAGACTTTTTCCAGCGTGTACACCTGCAGCAATCGTCAGCCACGACCCCGAACATTGGCGGAGACTCGCCTTGATGCAGCAATTCGCAATTTCCTCGATCAAGTACTCGAGCCTCGCCCAAAGGATCACTACCCATTGCGAGATGTTGGCATTCGTCGGCTCTGACACCTTGGTCCGCGATCGATACATGACCGATGCGGCCGTTGATGCGGCAGACGCCGAGTCTGAGCGGTGTCAGCAGCCGCTTCCGGTCAGCACTTTGCACACCTTTGCCTGCAACTTCGCGGCCGATAGCAGCCGAGTCGAGTGCTCGCTTGATGCGCTCGTCGACAGCTTCGTTGAGATCTGTGAGGAGACTCTCGACGAGCTGCGGGAGGAGACGGAGGTTGTATGCGGTTTGAAGGGACGTTGAGAGCAGTGGTTGGTTCTACAGATATCAGCCGAGCTCGCGAGCGACCGCGACTTTACGCACAAGCACTTGCAAGCCGTTGACGACCATGGCCTCCATTTCGTGTACAATCGTCTCACGCGCCTTGCGTACGAACGGCTCGTACGCAACGACAAAGTGGAGAGACTGCAAAGGCAATGGCGGTGTATCTTTGGATGATGCTGTCGGCTGCGCGAGGAGTTCGTCTACACTTGCTCAGTCGCGAACATGAGCGGTTTACCGAGTTCACCTAGTTCCGCGACAGACAGGGCTGCCTTTGCCATCTCCCTCTCACGATCCCCGTCACCCGTGACCTTTTCGCCCTGACCCTTCTCGACCTCCTTCATCTGTCCCTCGAGCCGCCGAGCCAATAGCACGAACCTGCTCGCTCGCCGCGCGAGATCACTCGCTTCACTGAGCAAAGACAGTCTCCGGACCAAGAGGGCGAGCTGCGAATGGGGAGTGTGGACTTTGGTGTGCAATCTGGAGATGGATGTTTGAAGGTCGGTCAATGACGCACGGACAAGAGAGAGGGAGGAAGAGAGGGAAGTGGATTGAGTGAGGTGGGCGAGTAGAAGAGGGTGGTTTTGCGTGATCTACAAAGTCGGCTCAGATCATCAACGGCAAATGATCATCGGTAGAGCTCACCTCTCGTCGTAGTTGGCGAGTAGCGTCCTCCTGTAGTATCCATGAGCTTGTCCGCAGCCGCGTACCGCACCAACATACAATTCCGTGGTTCAGCTGGGCCAAAGCAGCTCCAGTATCGCCCAACGTCTCTGACGCGCCGCCGTCCTGCTTCTCGAGACTCTTGACCGCATCGGGCTGATACGACTGGCCAGCTAGCGTAGCGTTCGCGTAATCGTGCACATTGAAGTTGTCTGACAGGAATGGCTTGTGATCTATGCACAGCTCAGCGTTGTCGCTCGTCAAGTTCAGTACCATACCTATGTAGCCATCTGACATCCCTCACCGACCGTCCCGGCGCACAGACTCGTCGTCTGACCGCCGAATGCCAACAAGGTACTTGTGATCCTGTTGCACGTATACTTTGACCAGTCTAGTACTGTGGGTGATCGTGTCTACGGGGTCCACACCCGATGCAAAGTCAAGAACACCTCGACACTGCGAATCGCGGTTTCACGTGGCCACCGTCTGTGCGCGCACTGACTCTTGATCGTGCTTGAAATTATGACTTTGTGCATGAATGTCACTCGGACTGCCAGCGGAATGACAAATCCGAATCTATACAGCCTGGGCAGTCGGTCCAAGTGCGTCCAGCGTTTGGGAAGGACTGTGCTTTGTCCAACCATTGCCAGTGACGGCGCCATCATTGTCAGACTTGACCGTCGTAAGCCGTGCTTGTTGCTCAATCATGTCCAAGAGAATAATGTCCATCTCAGTTCGGCCACTAGGAACCGTACCCGATGAATCAATCAAAGCGCAACGAGCAGTAAAGCTGGACGAGCGACAAACCAGACATGCTTCCTACGCGGACGCGAGATAGGCCAGTGTGTAACCAGAAAGGGGGTGGATAGGCTCTTCCGCGACGTGGTCATAGGCATGCCGGTTCAAGCCGCTTAAATTACATTGACACGTAGTCTAGTGTTTTACTGTACTCAGCCATGTACAAGCGTTCGCCTGCTATGATTGCATGATTTCAGCCGAGCTCTCAAGGTACAAACACATCCGGTTTCTGGATCGCCTGAGGTCCCGGAAGAGCACTGGGCGGCCACCGTGCATCGGGAACCCATGCGACACTGTACTCTGTGCAACCACTGCCGATGACTGCTTCCACGCCGGGCAGGACCACCTGGGCCTCTGCGTTGGGTGGAACGAGGACGTTGACGATTAGTTTGCCGTCCGAAATCGCCCAGTCAACGGCGAACCGGCCATAAGGCGAGTCAAAGGACGTCTGTGCCGACGTGATCGTACCACCCGGTTGCGGTCGCACAAGCGCCCTCTTCCACCCCGGTGTCAAGGCTGAAAGTCCTCCGACAGTCGAATGCAAGAAGGACGACACCGAGCCGAGGGCGTAGTGGTTGAACGAAGTCATCTGACCCGGGTTGATCGTACCGTCCGGCAACATGCTATCCCAGCGTTCCCACTGGTGATCGTTAGCAACAGCATAGCTACGACGATCGACCTACGATGGTCGTGGCACCCATGCCAATTGGATACAGCCAACTTGGGTTATCGCGTTCTTGCAGCATCCGGTACGCCAGGTGCAACAGTCCAACCTCGGCCAGCGTGTGCAGGATGATTGGTGTTCCAGCAAAGCCTGTCGAAATCTTGAATGCGTCCCAACGGATCAACCACTCGAGACGCTCGATCGCATGCGCCTTCTGCTTGTCGTCAAGCAGGTCGTACTTGAGCGCTAGCGCCAACGCCGTCTGCGTATCGCTCATGAGGCGGCCGTTGGGCGTCACGTACTCTTCTTGAAAGAGCTTGCGAAGCTTCTCATGGTCGGCCTCGTAGCGCTCCGCTTCGCTCTTTCGCCCGATCGTTCTGGCGATACGACCGACCAAGCCGGTCACATATACGAGGTAGGCATTGGCCGCGAGGTGCGTATCCGTTTGCCCGTGCGAGGGGAATTGTGGAGGCGCTCGCGGATCGAGCCAATCGCCATACTGTGCACACGCTTGGTCCCACAATCCGTTCTTGCCACGTACAACACCCTCGTCAAGCCACGAGACCATGCTCGCGAATTGCTTTTCGAGGATCGCCTGGTCTCCGAACGTGGTATACAGATCATTCGGAGTGATGGCGGTCACGTCACCCCAGAGCGCGAATGGTCTTGGCTTCGGGTGGCGCATCTTGACGTACGGGACAATCTCGGGCGGCACCCCTCCCCAATCCGCCTGCTCTACAGCAACGTCCTTCAACCAGCTCGAGAGGAAGGCCGAGGTGTCGAACAGGTAATTTGCCGTCGGCGCAAAGACTTGGATGTCGCCCGTCCAGCCCAGACGCTCATCGCGCTGCGGACAGTCGGTTGGGATCGAAATGAAGTTGCCGAGCTGCGACCAGACGGTATTCTCGTGGAGCTTGTTGAGCATCGAGTGCGAACATTGAAACGTGCCGGTCCGTCTCAAGTCGCTTGCAATCACGATCGCGGTCAAGTCGGACAAGGAGACTGTGTCCAGACCGCTGACCTCGGCGTATCTTGGGATAGTGAGCTTTCAGGCATGCCTGGGCAGCAATCAACGCACCTGAAGCCGTGGAACGTGAAGCGCGGCTGCCATCCTTTGGTCTTGCCACCCAAGATCAGGGAGTCCTGCGCCTTGGCCGTACGAAGCGGCCTGACGCCGAGTTCACCGTGTTCGAGCACCTCGGCGTGACGGAGCAACAATTCACCGCTGCCAGCTACATCGCGCTCGATGCGCAACCAGCCGACGAGATTCTGTCCAAAGTCCAGCACAGTCTTGCCGCTTGGAGTGGTGATGATCTCAATTGGTTTGATCTCTTGGATAGCCCGCACAGGTGGTGCGTCTGGCGAAACAAGCGTGGCCGTCGGGAACGGCAAGACCTCGACCTTGCCATCGGCTTGAGCGTCAGTCGACCAATGAGCATCATCAAGCCGGGTGTCGACCGTTTCGCCATCGTAAAACTCCGAGTTGAGTACTGGACCCTCGAGAATGTACTCCCAGTCGGCATCCGTGTTGACGGCGACAGTGCCGCCGACCTCGAGTTGGCCGAGAAAGCCGAGCCGATCGCCGTAAGTGTTACGGGCGCCGGGCCGGCCAAGTCGGGTCGCGTACCAGCCTTCTCCGACGTATGCACCGATGACATTCTTGCCTGGCACGAGCAGGTCTGTCACGTCGTATGTCTGATACTGCAGGTGGTGCTTGTACGACGTCCAGCCGGGTGCGAGGATGTGGTCGCCGACGCGTTTGCCGTTGATCTCGACCTCGTACACGCCGTGTGCCGTCGCGTAGAGCCGTGCGCGCTCGTTGCTCGTAACCTCGAATATCTTGCGAACGCGCCACGGCCGCTTGATATCGCCCTCGACGGGTGCTTGGCGCGGCGGGGAAATCATATGCGCTTGCCACAGACTGGGGTCGAGCAACGCGGCTTCGAGTGTGAGTGAAGCCCACGGCGTCCAATCTCCGGCCGCTCCTTGAGCTCGGACTTTGACGGGCACGATCTCTCGAGAGGTGAGAACCGAGGAGGGCCATGGGACAAGTAGGGATTGGCTCGAGGCCTCCACATATTTCTCAGTCTTGCCATCCCTCTCGATGACGAGCTCGTATCCCGTCTGAGTCCAGTCACGGACGTCGGTCTCTGCAAAGCGCCATGACAGACGTGGCTTTGTATGACCGATGGCAAACCCGCTTTCGTGGTGCTCGGCTTGTAGAGCTGCAATGGCGACCATCTTGGTTGCAGTTGTTGATTGCCGCACCTCACCAAACCTATCCCTTCGCTGGATTCGGACTATGGATATCTGGCCTCGGTGTAAAGACGGTGCAGGATGTACCGTGGGTCTGCAGCAATGGTGATGACGGGCCGTTGTGGGCTCTGCACATGCTGGCAGTTGACGCCCCACATGAGCGGCGTGGAGCCCACCAAGAGCCCACTTCGGGGCAACGCTCGAGTGCGCCCCGAAGAAGCTTATTGTGACTTAGCGGCTTGTACCTTACACATGGCTCTGCTCTTGTGCCGTTCTGATCGCTGCAGGTCACGGGGCCCTGCATGTGGGATTGTGGATACTCTGGACCCTATGGTCAGTTGAGCAGACTGGTCCCACTTGTCAGCAAGAACACGCTCCAGAAGCAGCCATCCCCGACGGCGCTTGACTGGACCGGAGATCGCCCTCGCGACGTTGTTGGACCGTGTCAGTCCGAAGGTCACGAGCAAGCTGTTGCTGTAATTGAAGAAATAGCGCAGCTGCAGATGCTGTTTTGGACCTCGAACGATCAATATGGCGGCACACGACACTGCACCGATCCAAAATCAACGTCTATCCTTTGAGGATATCCACGTAGATCTCAAGCGGGAGGAAGAATATCTGGAGAAGGCGCCTATCCCTGACGGTACTGGGCACGAGCAGCTGGTGCTCAAGTCAGACCTCGATGATCTTGGCCCGCTCAAGACCACCCTACGTTTTCCAAAGGTGCGTTGCGTTTGATTTAGTACTGGTGGTGTCTGACCTCTCAGGCCGTGCTCGTTTGCGTTCTGCTGAGTTTTGCCGCTGCCGCTGATGGGTACCAAGTGAGAGCTGCTAGTGACCGCATTAGACCTTCGCTGATTCGAGTTCCTTAGATCAAACTCAATGGTGCTGGCTTCAGCTTCTCGCGCGACCCGCAATGCTGATGATTGGCAGGCAACATCATCGCCAACGAGGGCTTCATTCGCCATGCTGGCTTTTTCAACCCTGCCAAGAACAAGTACACGCTGAATGCCAATTACACGGCGCTTTGGGGTGCGCTGCAATCGCTCGGCCAGCTTATTGGCATGTTGCTCCTCAACCCGGTGTCCGACCGCATCGGTCGCAAGTATACTCTTTACATTCTCTGGTTAATTCTGCTTTCGGTGAGTGGAATTTCGAGATGCAGCATGAACTCAACGGATTGCAGTCAATGCTTCTGGAATCGTTCTTCCGCGATTGGAAGGATTGGGCGGCGGCAAAGCTACTTGCCGGTGTCGGTGTTGGCGCGCTTCAATCGACATTGCCGATCTACATCACCGAGTGGTCGCCCGTCAATATCCGCGGTGCCATGACGCTCTCATACGGTATCTTGAACAACCTCGGTCAATTCATTGCCCCAGTCGTCCTTCTCATCTGCGAGAACAAGGACAGGTCCGACTACAAGACGCCCATTCTGACCCAATGGGCGTTCCTGGGCATCATGCTGCCCATCTTTCTGTGGCTACCCGAGACTCCGTGTGAGTGCGCACTTGGCCCCTGCAACGGTCGCTGACTCCGAAAGACTACTTTGCAGCGAAGGGTCAGCACGACAAGGGCATTGCGACCCTGCGCCGCGTTAACGGCAACGTACGCGGGTACAACGTCGAGGCCGAATACGCCGTCGTCCGCAACATCATTGAACAGGAGCAACGAAGACGCAAGGAGCTCGGGATCGACACGCAAGGCGTGCGCGAGATTCTCCGCAGCTATGCCGAGTGCCTCAAGGGCGTCAATCTCGTACGTCGGTGCTCTGGCGAGAGCACGGTCAAACTAATCCACTTGCAGCGAAGGACGTTCGCAGCGGCTCTGCCGGCTTGCACGCAGCAGCTGACCGGTTTGGCTTTCCTTGGCGTATACACTTCTCGTGGGTTCATCATGTTCGACAGCAAGATTGGCGCTGACCTGCTCTCCAGTCTTCTTCAAGCAGTCTGGCTTTGACGATGCTTTTGCGTTGACGGCCATCCTCAGTCCGTTTATTCCAAGCCGACTGCGCGTGCTGACCTTTCGCTCAGCTGCCATCAAGCTCGCCACCATCCTCATCCTCGTCGGCACGACCGATCGCTTCGGCCGGCGGAACATTGTCATCATCTTTGGTGTGCTCTGCACGCTCATGATGCTGCTCGTCGGCGTTCTTGGCCAGGTCGAGAAGACGACGGCGCTCAAGAATCTTCTCATCTTTGCTGCCGCCGTGTGGGCGTTTGCGAGTGCTGGGCGTCAGTATAGACAAATTCCCGCACGTTACAAGCTGATGCAGTTCGCAGTGGGTTCGCTCGGTTGGACATTCATTGGCGAAGTCTCGTCGCAAAAGTTGCGCGCAAGGACTGCTGGTCTCGCTGGCGGCCTTAGTGTCCTGTTCGGCTTGACCTTCAACACGTCGGTCCCGATCATGCTCGATGTCAACAAGGCCGATCTCGGTACGTTGCTGTCTCTGACGATACCCACCTGCGATTCGCTGACTGACTCGTGCAAGGCTACAATACGGCCTGGCTGTTCTTCGGGACAGGATTGATTGTCACGGCTCTGGCATTCTACTACGTGCCCGAGACGTCGCGGCGGAACCCGGCAGAGCTCGAAGAACTCTATCTCAAAGGCATTCCGGCGTGGCGTATGGGCAAGTACGTGACGGACGTGCAGACGGAACACAAGCACCAGCAGGAGCAGGCTGGACAGCGTGACGCTTGAGATTTCCAGCAGAATCAATAGGGGTTCAGGCTGGCCGAGGGATGTTGGCCGATAGTGGCAATGTGTATATGACGGGTTGTGATGCAAGTTGCCAACACTCTCAAGCAACAGACGTGTCGCACATCCGGATTGATGCTAGGATTGCCTCGATGCCGACAGCGATCGACTGCGTGCTTGACGATGTGGGGTGTCTAGTATTACATCACAGTGACATGTCTGCGAGCAAGTCCGCATTGTTCCCAACGCTTGGTCACAACCGGCTTGCGATCATATGCCTGAAGCACTTGCGCAGTCTACTTCATTTTGGTTTCGGTAAAGAGGACGTGCTTCTTGACTGCAAGCATGTCAGCGCAGTTGCTAACGAACGCCAGCCAGCAACGTACCGACAGGGTCGTACTTCATGAGCGCCAGCTTTTCTGCAACCCTTGGCCGCGAAGCAACGTAGAACTTGCCCGTCAGCGCCGTGGAAACGAGCTTGACGAGGATCCGCCTGGGAAAAGTCTCAGCACTGTGATAGCAGGTGTCATGCCGACCCACCTCGCCTTTGCCTTGGGCGCCATGACTGATGCTGGCCGTGACGAAGCTGATCATCATGCACCCATCGTGGGCCAGACAAACGCGATATTGCAATATTCACGTTTTATCCTATCCGCGGAAAAAGTACCAGCATGCCGTCGGCGCCGACCGATTTCCCGGAATCACGTGCTCGATCGGATCGGCCAAACATCGATAAACTCATCGCTGCTTGATCAGTCGGCTTCAGCGCTGCAGCATGGCACACTTGGGTCTACGAGGATGCAAGATCCTTGCCGCAATCACCCTAACAGCAGGGCTTGGGCGAGTCTTGTACGGACTCGAGAATGGCGCGCTTGGCGGCGTTATTTCCGGCAGGCCGGGCAAGTTTATCGAAGCCAACACTATCGTTGCATCGCTGACATGACCCAGTCCAGGCTCGATTCGACTTGTTGCAATGCAGGGCACTGTCACTGGCGTGTTCATGCTCGGGTTGGGCGCGCTGGCAGTGTGCTTGTATGGCGAGGTCCTCTCCAGACGCCACAACCTACTGTTCTTCACTATATTCATCTTGGCCGGTGGGGTAATCTAGGTTAGCAGCTTCGAGGTCGCCCAGCTTATCGTGGGCCGGATAGTCGCCGGTGTAGGCATGGGTGGGATCTCATCGACGTTGCCTATTTGGCAGAGGTGCGTGCTATTGTGGGATCTTGATTTTCAAGCTCACAAGTCTAGAGAAACCTCGCCAAGTCA
Source organism: Holtermannia corniformis (assembly GCA_001599935.1). Taxonomy (NCBI): domain Eukaryota; kingdom Fungi; phylum Basidiomycota; class Tremellomycetes; order Holtermanniales; genus Holtermannia; species Holtermannia corniformis. The sequence continues at coordinate 241,438 of BCIJ01000005.1, read as the reverse complement.
AGTCAGAGGCACGGTAGTCTGTGTCAGCTTGAGTTTCCTCATTGTGAGTTAAACTCCGGTAAAGTTGCGCGTGGCCTAACGAGACCGCGTTCAGGTAGGCCAGCTCATAGCGTATTGGTGCGACTATGGCGCAGCCAAATACGACGTGAGTCCGCAGCCCAAGACAGAGCGCGCACTGACACGTCGGAGACCGACTTCACCTGGCGCTTCCCGTTCAGTTTACAGATGATTGCGTCAATCTTTATGTGTAGTTGCGTTCTGCTCATGCCGGTACGCCCGCCCGCCCGACTCGACGTGCACAGCTGACTTATGCATGCAGGAGTCACCGCGATACCTCGTCGCACACGCCGATCCGGCCGGTGCTCTTGCCATCCTCTCGGCGCTTTCCGACCTCTCTCTCGAGCACCCCCAACTCGCAGTTCAGCTCGCCGAGATTGAGCACGCGATCGAGCTGGAGCTTAGCAGCGCCAGATCATGGCGCGATCTGTTCAGCCGGACTGCATATGGTAATGGGGGGAAGCCAAGGATGGCGACCGCCATCGTTGTGCAGGTTTGCCAGGCGTTCTCGGGGGGCACTGTGATCAGCTAGTGAGTCACATCAGCGCTCGTCTCGTGTAACAATCTGATGCATGACAGCTACGTGACGCCGATCTTTAAGCAAGCGCGCATACTGCAGCTAAAGCCATGGAGGTTGGGGCATGTTCGTACCATTCATCTACTTTTTCTGTCCAGAGGTGGGTCTGCCAATTCAGCTGGGGTCAAGCTGACCTCGTACAGACGGCTGGTATCCCACTTGAATCGATCGACCTGCTCTACTTGCCAGGTATGAATCCGATCAAAGAGTCTAAGCGATTGCGCAGGCAGTTGAAGGAGGATTCCGGCGACGGGCTTCAAATAGGTCTCGTGACGGGTTCAAAGGCAGAGGAAGTCGGTATAGATGAACAGCAGAGGCCCCCGAAATACAACGCAGCCGGGCAGCGTCAACTCCGCACCCGCGTTTCGCTAGGGACAGACGGCGCACCACGTGTTTGAATTCGGCACGCGCATTCCCGACGATCGGGAGTTGAGACGACGCAGTGCATCGGCAGACAAAAAGCAACGTTGGTACTTTTATACGCGCAAAACGGTTCATTAGCAGTCGCTATCGCCTATCACAGAATGGGCTTCACTATCAGCAATCCATTGCCCCTTCTCGCTTTTCATTTGCACATCCTCATTGGCTCGACCCTCGGTTTCACCCTGCTGCAATGGGCATCAGCGACCTTGTCACCCCGGTTGTTTCCCAATCATTTCGCCAACTTCACTAGCAGAACCAGGCGGGGCTGGGACTCGCACGTTGTCTGTACGTAGCGCGACAAACTTGCAAGCCAACAAACATCGGTGCTAACATACCGTAGCTATGGTCCATGCAATGATTGTAATTCCTCTAGCGCTGCATGCTCTTGGGTCCAAGATCCTTGCCATTGATCCAGTGTTTGGCTATGATCCGACGGTCGGCAACTTGTTGGCATTCACCTCAGGGTAAGTCGCTGCGCCGCTGAAATATTCAGAGCTGACATCAGTCTAGCTAGTGAGTGAAGCTTTATGATCGTGCCGCGCATGAATGATGAGGCCTCCCCAGCTTCCTATGGGACACGTTGGACAGTCTGATCAACTCGACCATCGGTTTCGTGATCCATGGTGAGTCTTATCTCGAAGCCGAGGGTCATGTTGACCAGAACCATCACAGGCGCCGCGTGCCTCGCCGTCTTTCTGTTCTCCTTCCGCCCGTTCATGGCAGGCTTTGGCTCGCCCTTCCTTCTGTGGGAGCTCTCGACCCCCTTTCTCAATATTCACTGGTTTATGGTACGCTCATGCACTCAGGCGTGCTGTGCTCACAGCCATGTGCAGGACAAACTTGGCTACTCCGACACCTATCCAACACTGCATTTGCTAAACGCACTGATGTTCATGCTTGTCTTTTTCCTCGGGCGAATCGTATACGGAGGCTATAATGTGAGTTGATCCCTGGCAGTACGAAGTAGTGATCTGCGCTGACGGATCGTCCAGACCATCGCCTTCTTCCAAGCAATGTGGGCTGAAGCTGATAATATTCCTTTATATCTGCAACGTCAGTCACGACTGTCGACCCCAGCTCCGGAAACTAACAAGCGCAGTCATCTATGGTCTGGGAAATCTGGCTCTCAATGGCTTGAACTGGTAGGTCGCATTTGCAGGTCTACCCTCGACCCTCACCTTACGCCTCACTTAGGTTGTGGTTCTCCAAGATGGTTCAGAAGATGCTCGCCCGCCTGTCTGGTCATGACCAAGGCGCAAGACCCACTGAGAAGACCGCCCTCGCCTCGTCACCGCGTGAAGAGTCTCCCACGCTCGCCCTCCCAGCCGATCCTCCTTCACCCGTCAGAGCAAAGATCGAGATTGACACCGAGCGCGACGACAAAGAGCTGTAATTCTAGCTAGACATATGCATATAGCTGTGTGTACATATGCTACAGGCGTGCGGGTGTATGCAGTAGTTGATTCAGCTGAACAGTTCTACAAGTTCTTCCATCTGCAACATCGGTTAGCGTACTCCGACCGCCATGAAACAACGCACCCTGCGCTCGAGAAGCTCTGATTTGGACATGCCCTTGAGCGTCAACTTGGCCAGGCTGTTCTTTTTCTTCTGCCGTTCTGACATCTTGACCTCGATCGAGTCGTTCATCATCAACTTGATAGCTTCAACCGGCCGGGTTTGACCCATACGGTGCTTTGTAGCGCGTCAGCGGGATGCTCGGCTTTGATGAATACCACTGACGATGCGATCGATGGCCTGTGCTTCGACGGATGGATTCCTGAGACCGGGTCAGCTTATGCGTTCCGCCGGCTTTATCACTGACCAGTAGGGCTCCATGATGAAACACCTCGACGCAGTAACGAGGTTGAGACCAACACCACCAGCTCGGATCGACACGAGGAGGACTTCGGTTGCCGGATCAGACTTGAGTGCCGCCATTGCCGCCGAGCGATCGTCACGACTCATCGTGCCATCAAGTCGAGCATACTTGATCTGACACTCGTCGAGCATATCGCCAATTCTGATGATGTTGTCAGCAGCAGCCCTGCTTGGATAAGCACACTCACCGATCCAGCATGGTCGTCCACTGTGAGCTACATCGCGTCAGCCGCGACCTGATCGTCAAATTGTGACGTACAACACGACCGTCTTGATTTCAATCGGCGAGCCATCGGGATTGACGTCTTCAGGCTGGAGCTGAGCCAATGCCGCGAGGTCATAGTTCTTCGAGTGCTTGTTCACTTTCGACGACGCCATGAGCTTCTCCAGGAGATATTGCATCTTTGTCGAGAGGCTCGGTTTCTCTCCTGGCGGCCTCTGGTATCGCTTGCGCGGAGCACGAGTTGGGGCGGCATCGGCCAAATCTTCAGACGCAGTCCCAGGGGGTGCGACCTCGAGCGTATCAAACTGCAAGCGCAGACCGCGTCCGCAAGCAGAGCACGGCCTTCCGACACCCTTGATGCTCTTGGGGTATGTCGGACAAACAGACTTCCTGAAGCAAGCCAAGCCTGTGCAGCGTCAGCCAACACGCTGAAATGCTACACACACGCACAGTACACATGCTGACAGGCCGTCAAGATTGGGTTTGACGTAGCCTTTTTGCCTCTCTTGCCTGGTTTCACATCCACATCCGGCTTGTCATCACCCTCCGGTTTGAGATCGTCATCCCCCAAAGTCAACGAGGGGAAACGGTCGGCCATTTCTTGATCACACTCTACGCAGCGCGCCGCGTCGGTATCCTTCAAGTACGCTATGATCGAAACCCCGCGAGCTTGGTTGAGGCCGTTCGCCTCAATCCCAGCCACGGCGACATCATAGTCCATGACCGTGCCGTCGTAGTCTTCCTCAACAGGCCCGCTCTTGATGAGGTCGACGTGATCGCAGATCTGGCGCAGACGCATTGCCTCTTGCAGAACTGTTGCATAGTTCTTGCCGAGCTGGTTTTGCTGCTTGAGCGCGTCGACCTTGGCGTTGACAGCCGTCTTGATCGAGTCATAGATCTCGCGTTCGTCATCTCGGAACGAGAGCCACTGCTGGTATTCTTTGCGTTCCGGCAACTCGAGGATCTTCTTTCCATCCTCGCCGTGCATGTCCTTTGTGCGACGCAAGGTACAGCTCCTCATGATGAGCTGCAAACGCGCGAGGCCGACCTGATGTCCAGACTTGCACAGCGAGAGGACGCGGTCGACAAAGACGTCTCGAATATCGAGTGGGGCGAGGCGAAGGAATTTGAACAGAGCCCAGACATCGTCGAGCTTGTTCTGGATCGGGGTACCAGTTAGAGCGATTCTCCGCTCTGCTTCGAGATAGCACACGGCTCGGGAAGCGACGGTCGAAGGTTCCTTGATGAAACTGCGAGGGTTAGCTTCGCAAGGAACTGCGGTTGTAGTCACTTACTGAGCTTCGTCGAGTACCACGCGGAACCACTCGAGAGATTGCAGCGGACTCGCTGCCTCGCATGCCATCTTCGGCCCAAGCTTTTCCTGCACCTTGCTGCGCCCCTTGCCTTTCGACGTTGCCTCTAGCGCAGCCGCTTCCAGCTCGATAGCTGTCCGCTCAACAGGGACCCCAGCTGCATCCACTTCCATGGTAGCCATGCCTTCGGTGCCCTCATCACCAGGCGTCGGCGTATCTTCCATATCAAGACTAGTCTTGGACAGCTTGCTGAATTCGGTGGCGAGGGTCGAAAAGGTCGTGATAACGACATCAAAGTCTGCAATGTAGCTCGGATCCGGCCGGCGACTGGAGCCATGGTAGATGTACACGCGCAAGATACCGTCTGTCAAAACATCCTTGTTGGGTTCTTTCTTCTTGCCCTCCCACGTAGCCGCCGGCTTCTTGGGTGGCGCAATGCCAGCAGCGCCTCCAATGACCTCGATTTGGCCGTTCCAATGATCCTTGATCTGATCTTCCCAGTTACTGACGGTCGACAGCGGGCACACAAGTAGCGTCGCGCGGGTACGCTGAGCGATACGAGATCGACGTGCGTAAGAGCTGCGTTGCTTTTCATCCTCGATCTCGCGCTTGCGCTTCTTGGCTTTCGACTTGGTGCCGCTTTCGGTGCCTTCGACTTCTGAATTCTCCGCCGTCACTGGCATGCCGTGCACCTTGCCGACAAAGTGCGCGACACTGAGACCGGCCTTTTCGTCACTGAGCGCTACGGTTTTGGGTGGCGCCGGGGGCAGTTCGATCGCGCCGTTGGCAAAGTCGCGCGCCGACTCGAGCGTGGAAGCAATGAGGGATACGATGGAAAGAGTTTTACCCAACCCCATCTATGGCATGTGAGCACCGAGCAAGCTGACAGCGTCAGACGACGTACATCATCGGCCAAGATGGCTCCACGACCTTCATCCGGCCTGCCCTCGTCCTTCTTCGCTTTGCGGCTCTCGCCGGTGATGCGATTCTTGTAGCCCGTAATCTTGCCCAGCTCGTCTTTGTGCGTCTCCCAAAGCGATCGACCTGTCCAGTCTTCCTTGGCTCGATCCCGCTTGCGATACTTGGGCACATTGCTTTCTCTTGGCTTCTCACGCTTGCCATCCTTGTCCACGACTTCGACTTCGTCGTCTTCCGCCAAGGCCTCTTCTCGCTCCAGTTTGGCAGCATGCGCAAGCTGGGCGCTCATAGCTGCTTCGATCGCAGCTGGCTCGTGTTCTTGCTCGCGCAGAAAGGTGAGAGCTTGCTTCTGGTGGGCGAACAGTTTGGTCTTGATATATGGTCCTGGTGCAGTCAGCCTCTGCGGACGCACTGATGTGAACGGGCTGCGGACTCACCAGGACTCGTCTCTGCCAGCTTCATGTCCTCTTTCAGACTCTTGAACACTTCGTCCACTTGCTCTCGTTGTACCTCGACTTGATTCGACTTTGTGATCCCAATAGCAGGACCCATGGGTCCCTGCCAGTATCCCGCGCCTGGACTCTGCCCAACCGAGTATGGCGGCACATAGTAATCCTTGTGTGCATTGTCGTACACGGCTTCGTTGTGCCGTGCTGGTTCATACGGCGGCAAGGGATCCTGCAGGTAGCAATGATGCGTAACGAGGTGATTGGCGATAAAGTTGATGTTGGACGGCAAGGTGAAAATGAGAACGCAGACAAACGCTTGGAATCGGTGCTGCGGCGTGTCAGCTGTGTTTGATTATTGCAACTGTACACACAGCATCCGGATGGATCTTTTGCACGTAGCCTTCGAGCCTGATCAGACCTCGTTGGAGGAGTGGGATGAAGACTCGCTGTGCCGCTTGGTCAAGCTCGCCGATGTACAGCGAAGAGCCGGCTACAGCCATCAGCGTGAACTGTGCGATCGCGTACGCTGCACTCACGCGATAAGACTTGGACCACATCTTGATCAGCCGAAGCAACCGGCTCGGTCTCTCGCAGTGGTGCACCCGCTGGACGGAGCTGCACGCCTGTCAGAGCTGTCTCGAGTCCTAGGCCGTAACACATACCTTGAGCCTGACCTTGAGCATCTCGGTCGCCATGTACGGTACTACCAACAAATTCTCGCGCGTATTGACCATGTCTTGACCGATGATCACGGCCGGAGAGGGGTAGATCATCGTAACCTTGGTATGTACCGAGCCGATACAAAGAGGCTTGCGGTCGATCACTCCTGGAGCTACGGAAGGTGGTGATGGAGGGGACGGCTGAGTTGTCAGATCGATGGCGTCGTGGGAAGCCGAGCCTGAGCCGTTGGCAGCGTAATTTGACGGTCCGGCGGGATAGCCAGATGGTGGCGGCAATGAAGGCTGACCAAACTGCGCCGCTGTACGGTGTCGTCCAGATGGAGAGCTGCCATTCGCATGACCGTGATGACTAGCATGGTGGTGATGGTGGTGGCGAGAGTTTGTGGATGCAATGTTGGCGGCAGTGATCTCAAACCCTTGGTCTTGGCCCGGCGCACGGACCCCGTCCGACAACTTTTGTCTCTTGCGATGAGTCTCGTGCGGTTGCCCTCCGCCATTGGTAGCGACTTGACCCGCAGCAAGCTGGTTCAAGTGCTCTGCTCGACCGCCGTCTTCGTCGGAATCGATTGTGAGATCTATTGAATCCTTTGCCGAGGCTGATCCTGGCGGTTCGCTGGGTCCATCCTGGGTACAAGTCAGCACTCTGGCCATCTGATCGAGCAATGCAGCGCCCAGTGCTCACCTGATGTTCTGCGCTCATGTTTGCTCCAGAGATGCGCTGGCTCGGCTTGCGAGACAGCTACAAGCCGCAGTCACTTGACGGTCTACCCGAGGCTTGTACGAGGAGCCAGGTGCGTTATCCCGGGTGTATGCTTTGATGCAAGCTGCCTACAATCCGCTGCAGTCGATGATCTCGCTGGAGCTCGTCTTGAATGACTTTGAGCACGCGGTCGATTGCTGACTAAGCACTTGGCCGCGCACAGACCTCGACGTCTTCCACTCTGCCTGCGCAGTCTTTCGAGGCAGTGCAAACTACGTGCACTCGGGAGCGTGCACAGCCTCAGATCAACTCTGCGGTCGAGACGTAGCACACGAGATTGAGATGGAGATTGGATTGAGATGAGCCGAACAGCAAACGCAGCCCATCAGGTGATCATCGCGCACTGCATCACCATAACCTCCACCACGATCGAGCACCTTTTGTGCCCTTGCCAGCGCCTGCAGGACCGGGATCATGCTGTGACTTGAGCTCAAGGCCATGCAGAAGCCTCTCGAGGTCGCGCCGCTGGTTTGTGCGTAGAATGTTGGACATGTTGTCGACGTTCCACCCGAGCTCCTCTTCGAGGCGCAAGACTTTGACAATCGGCCCCGGGTTCTCGTGTGGATGGGGTGGCAGCTCGGCAATCAGAGCGTGCGCCTCGCCTTGCAGAGCTTGTACGCGCGTCTGCCTCGTCTTGGCCTCATCCTGGACCGACTCGAGGGCAATCTCGACATTCGCTTCGAGCACCTGCGATCGTCAGTGAGCGTCTGTCGAGGACGAGATGGACTAGCCTTGAGATGCTCCACTTGCTGAGCGAGGAGACGCTCGCGTTTGCGCAAATCCCAAGCTACCTGGCACAGTGCAACGTCGATTGCCATGTGCTTGCTACGCTACGTCAATGCCTGACTTTAGCATGTCAGCGCGCGACTCACGGACTGTCCCTCGTCATCGAAGCATACGCCTCGCGGCCTGCCAGAGAGTGCCTACAGGCCGTCAGCTCGACCTTGTCACCCTCATGTCGACATACCGCCGAACCAAGTCAATCTCCTCCGCCACATCATGCCCGTGCCGAGTATGCACCACCCCGTTCCGCGGCTTACCAATCGTAAACTCGACGCCGTCCGCCGTCGCCTCGGCACCTTCGCTCGCGGTACGCTGCATGATCCGAGTGGCCGAGTTGGGCCAACGGGCCGACAAAGGCGTGCCAGACGATCCTCCTTCTTCGACCGGGGTGATCTGACGCTCGTAGACTCGAGATCCGCGTCTCGAACCGGCACCATTGGCAGCGAAAGACGTGACGTCGGAACCAGAGTAGGACAGCGTGGTGTTGATGGATGGACGATTGCTGCTCGAACGCGTACTGCGCGCAAGGAACCCGGGTGCTAGTTGACTTTCGTAGCTGCTGGCACCGGGTGGGGATGAGCCATCAAGCAGAGTGCGGGGTGCTTCGAAATCAAGAGTCTCGTCGATCTCTTCCACATCTCTGTCGAAAGTAAGCACCGAGTGAAACGGGACTGGCATACCCACGGTTCAATGACTGTCGGGATCGCCGTAGGTTTGCGACTTGGCAATCGCGGGTTGTTTGCCATACGTCCATGACCGATTGTGATCGGCGTGCCCGCATCCGAATCAGACGTATCACCGACCGTCCGGGATCGACTGCGCCCGGTTAGCCTTATCCGTTGGATGGCAAGCTTTGACTCGCAATGTACTCTGGAAAGCGAGGTGCGTCTTGCTCATCCTCGACCTGAGCGACTTGCTCCTTCCCTCCTCGGCCAGATCAGGACTGATCACGCCTCGATCCGCGAGTGAAGCCAATTCACGATCGCTAAAATCTCTGGATTCGCCGCGGCGCTTCCATGAATCACCTTTGCGACCCCGCCAGGCCGTGTCAAACGCTGCAGTGATGATGCTCCCGGACCAAAGCTGGTGTACGCGGCCGCCGCCAACGCTCTCCACGTCCCTGGTCTTGAGCTTGACCATTGTGCGCACATAGCTCTCAAGGTCTGACGTTGGCGTGTCGAAGAACGCGGTCGTAGAGCTATCGTTGCGATGGGCGTGTCCGTTGTCGACGTCGCTGTCGCCTGCAGAGTCGTATGTCTTGCGACGGTGCGGATCGCGGTAGCGGTAGCCACCGCCGTCTTCGCCACCCTGCTTGAGTGAGAGCGAGAGCGAGCTCGTGGCCTGCGCGACGGACGAGCGGAGCAGACCCATTGGGTTCTTGTATCGTTCCGGGTGGCGTAGCCGACCCTTTTCGTACGCCTTGTCGAGTCGCTCGACCAAGGATGCGGTGATAAACACAGAGTCAACTTGGTGGTGTTTCCCAGTTAGCTGTGATGCGTCAGTGGCAGCTCTCTCGTGTAAGATGGTGACCGACCTGCCAAGCGCGCCATGAGTCCTGAAATTGAGTCGGCTGCGAGAATGGGTCTTTGGTCACCTTTTCCGATACCCCGATCGCTGCGAGCTTGTAGCGAACCGTGGTCACACTACTAAGTAGTGCGGCGACCAGTGCGGGCGTGGCGATATCGTCTATGCGGCGTTCCTGCAGAACTCATCAGCAGGCTCCATTTGAGGCAATCCAGACAACCCACTGCACGAGCCCCATCCTCAGCTTCGGCATTCCAATACTCGACAGCCCACCGTTCGAATCCCCGGATCGCCGCATCGCACAGCAACCCATCCGGATCAAACCGTCTATCTTGCGCAAAGTAGCCGAACAGCGCCAACGCCGACTGGATCAGCTTGCCGAGTTCGACAACAGCGATAGGAAACGCATCCTGTACAGAATCGTGTGCGTGTTGAATGGGAGAGTTGTGCACCGATTGAGTATGCCGGTGGTTCGTTGGTGAAGTCGACGGCGACGTCGTGCGGGAGCCAGAGGCGAGAGGCTGGGGTGGTGCACTTTGGACGTAACAGATCTGGTACATGACGGAGAACTTGTCCCGAAACACGCCGCTGGGAGATGTCAAACGTTGATGAGACGCCCAGGTTTGCACATACCTGGGAGGATCCAAGCGTAGCTCGGCACGACCACTGCAGCCGAGACGACGCAAGTTGGTGTTGACGATGATACTGGGCATGGCCTGTCGGAGGTCTCCACTGGCAATGTGGAAGCTGCAAGGCAACTCAGCCTAGGTCGCTGAACAAGCATGAGCCACTCACGTCGTCAAGTTGAAGCTCGACAGGTTGGTGACCATGATCCAGCCATACTCTGTCTAGCCTCCTGTAAGCATCGGTCGGGTCGTACGCATACACGTACAATCTTGGGCTTTGCATGTCCAAACTCGGCCAACGTCTTGACGGCCTCGTCGATAGTCCTCTGAGCTTGTTCCTCGGTCTGCTCAGCCGAGGGAACTAGCCGCAGTGCTGAGACCTGTCAAGCTGTCAGTCGGTCTGTCTCCAGACGTTCTCAGTACCTACAGAGTCCTTCTTGACGCCGGTATAAGTCACCACAGTCTGCACGAGCTCTGTCCTCTGCATAAGCCTGGACACCGTCAGCTCTGCTAGACAGGCAGCCCTGGCACCGACCAGTCCTTGACGCCATGCAGAGCATAGCCCTCGAGCCTGACCTCTTCCAAGGATTCAAAGGTGCCCAGATCACGATACCAAGCGGCTTCGACTTCGGGCGTGAGCTTGACGACGGGCAGTAAGAGCCCCTGCTCTGTTGGACGATGGGTCCGCCGAGGTCGCACCTGGGGCGGCGACGGCGTCGGCGTCGGCGATGCATGCCGGCCGTCCAAGCCGTACGTGCTGCGTAGCGGGATGGACGAGATCCCGAACGACATTGACCGGGTCGTGGTCGTGCAGGATGAACAGTCGAGTGATCCGAGCTTCGGCGACGACGACCGTGCTGTGATCGACAACGACCACGGGTGAGCTCATCATGGTATGTTTAGATCGTGGTGCATGCAGGATCGCTAGCTACGTGCTGATCGACAATGGCAGCCTCCCAGAACACGAGCATCGGCTCGGCAAGCTGCTACGGGCACCAGTACCACTATCCCTACTCGATCGGCCCGGACATCGGAAGCTGCTTCGGCGACACCTGCACCGATCGACGATCCAGATGCAGATGCAGACTTCATGGCATTAACCCGACGCCAGCAGCGTGCGGTGGATCGAGCGTTCGAGCGAGGGTTGAGGCAGGCCGACCGGCGGAACGCTAGGAAGCGGCGAAAGGGCAATGACGGAGCGCCTGTCGTCTCTGATGTCGGAGCGGACCAGACGGCAGGGGCTGAGGGCAATTCCGTCGACGATGGAGCAGATGAAGCTGGAGGATTCATGGTGGATGACGGTGACGACGCGGGCGGGTTCCTTCCACCAAGCGACGACGAGGGCGGCGGCTTCTTGCCAGGAGACGATGAAGCAGCCGGGGGTTTCCTACCGGCCTCGCCTGTACAGACCGTTCCCGCGATCTCGGCTCTACCCGCGCGCAACACCCCCACCCCTCGGCCATCATCTACGATCCCCCTCTCCTCCATCCCAGCCCTGCTGACGGAACTCAACTTGCCATACGACGACGATGTGCTCGAAGTGTTTCGTAGCTCTGCGACCGGCTGGGGCGGCGATGACTCTGGACCTGCATCGTTGGCTAGCCTTGGCGTCGCCAAGAAGGACTTTCGAGCCGTCTGTGCGGCCCTCATGGATCCCGACGAGGATATCGTCATGTCCGATGGGATCGAGGACGACGACGGCGCAGACGACTATCACGAGACGGCGAGCGACGATTCGTCTCTGTCGTCTCTGGATGCCGCGTCAGACGACTCGTTCGCGGGGGATACGGCGGGTCAGAAGGGCAAAGCGAGGAACGGCAAGGCTCAAAAGAACCTCGAAGCTCAAATGGGCAGTGCGCCAAAGCTCACCGCAGAGCAAAAGGAGGGCGTCAGGCAGACGTGGGAGCTTGTGCTTGGGATCTCGAGTCAGCCAACCCGCGGCCCGCGCGCGATCGGAAAAGACGAGATCCGCAAGTGGGCCAAGGAGCTTGGTGAGGGCTATACCGAGCCAGAAGTGGGTCAACCATCGCGCCAGAATGGGGAGTTGTGCTGACACGGTGGCAGATTGCCGAGATGATCGAGCTGTTCTCGACCCAACCTGAGAAGCGCGCGCTTTCATACGACGATTTCAGCAACATCCTCGTTCGCGGCAAACTCGTCTAGGCGACTGTCACCAACCCATCCAACGACCGTGTAGCATAGCCTGTCGCCTCATGTACCGTTTCATATGATATTCCGATCCAGACGGTATTTTTGCGACGTCTGATCTCTGATCTTGCGGTATATCAACCCAAAACGACTGAGCCGACATCGCACGCAAGTGACGATGCAGTCTTGCGCAGATGATTGCGCGGGGCTGTGCGTAGCTGGCAGTAAACCTAGGTCGTCCCTAGCCCACTCACCACCTTGGGGTCCTCTGAAGAAGCAAGAGCAAGAAGGACAATGAGCGAGGGCCCCCGAGTTGAGGCGTTGGGCGGGACTGAAGTGTGCCAGGGTGGAGCTGTAACAGCTTCACCATCCTACGCCATTCCCCGCATAGACATTCTCGCAAGAGAATAGGGGAATGTATGGGACCCGGCGAGCTCAAACTCGATCAAGGGCTGTCCCTTTTTGCTATGCAGACCGAGATGGCACCAAGTACATGGTCGATCACGAGTGCGAGTGCCACCGGCTACTGATCTACCGGGGCAACCAATCACCGCCTCGACATCGCACACGCACATGACCGGTTCCAATACCCATACAGTCCACTTTACTAACATTCGCATTGGCATTGGGCACCATCGATCGCATCGAACGGTGCCATCCCCTCTTTACTAACTTGTAGACGACAGCGAATCAGTAATCCCAATCATGTCCAACCAGAAGACCATTGTCGTCGGTGGAGGGCTAGCAGGCCTGTCTGCCGCACACACCATCATCGAGCGCGGAGGCAACGTCTTGGTCCTTGACAAGAATTCATTCTTTGGCGGCAACTCGACAAAGGCGACGAGTGGCATCAATGGTGCCGGTACCCAGGTCTGTGCGCTCGCTGAATAGTGTGGCGGTTTGTTGACTGTCAACAGGCGCAAGCGGTCCGTCAATTGTACTGACTCTACTGACTGTACTGACGAGGGACCGGATAGGACCAAGGGATTCCTGACACTGCCGCCAAATTGTCAGTTGACCCCTTTGGCTCCCCTCAGACCCCACAGCTAACACGCGCAACCCAGCTTTGCCGACACGAAGAAGTCCGCCCGCGATCTAGCACGAGACGACCTGATCCGCGTCCTAACCGGTCGATCCGGCGACGCCGTCAACTGGCTCGTTGAAAAGTTCAACCTCGACCTCTCACAGGTCGCCCGTCTCGGCGGCCACTCTGAAAAGCGAACGCACCGTGGCGGCGCCCAGTTCCCGGGCATGACGATCACGTATGCGTTGATGGAGAGGCTGGAGGATCTCGCGAGCAGTCAGCCGGATCGTGTTAAGAGTGTGCCCTGCGGTCGTTGACGTGGAAACGGGCTGATGCAGGGTAGTCTTGAAGAAGGCCAAAGTGACCGAGTTGATCAAGGAGAATGAACAGGTGATTGGTGTCGAGTATGAGCATGGCGGCAAGCAGGTGAGTCTCTCGGTATTGTCCAGCGCCCTCCTCGCTGACGCTCTCAGTACAAGGAGCATGGCGCCGTCATCCTCGCGACTGGCGGCTACGCCGCCGACTTCACCAGCGACTCGTTGCTCAAGCAGCACCGACCAGAGTACTACGATCTCGTGCGTGCGGAATTGATCAACGCCGCCATCCATGACTGACAATCACAGCCGACAACCAACGGCTCGCACTGTACCGGCGATGGCCACAAGATGGCCATGCGTGCCGGATCAAAGGCGATCCACATGGACAAAGTCCAAGTCCACCCGGTCCGTCTGCTCGCTACCCTGTGACACGATACTCACACGCGCTAGACGGGTCTGGTCGACCCCAAGGACCCTGATGCCAAGGTTCGCCACTTTGCTAGGACGACTCGGGATCCGCTGACATCTGCCCAGGTCAAATTCCTCGCTGCCGAAGCACTCCGTGGCGTCGGTGGTCTCTTGCTCGACCGCGACGGTAATCGATTCGTCGATGAGCTCCAGCACCGAGACTACGTCACCGGCAAGATGTGGGAGAATGACAAGGTAGCATCCGCTCGGCGCTCACGATCAACCATTCCGCTGACGGACTGGCGCACAGTTCCCGATCCGCCTGGTTCTGAACGGTCAATCGTCAAAGGAGATCGAGTGGCACTGCAAGCACTATGTCGGTCGAGGTCTGATGAAGAAGCACCAGAGCGGCGAGGAGCTCGCCAAGGAGATGGGGATTGACCCCAAGGTGCTCAAGAAGACGTGTAGGTGTCTACACAGCTTGGCGTAGTGGACGCTGATAGGCGCAGTCGACGATCACAATGGGTATGCCAAGAATAAGGGCACGGATCCGTTTGGCAAAAAGGTGGGTTGACATGCTGCGAGGCCAGGCTGACGTGATGACAGTTTTTCTCTGGCGGCGACTTTAAGCTGGATGACATCTATCACTCTGCCGTCATGGTGCGCTCTGCAAGCTAGTGTTTGGGGACTTGGCTGACAGACGCGCCAGACGCCTGTCCTGCACTATGTGCGTGCCGCGTCGATGCGCTTGACGGCATACTCACCTCTCGCAGACCATGGGCGGCTTGGAGATTGGTCCCGACAGCACCGTCAAGAACATCGAGGGCGGCTCGATCCCAGGTCTGTTTGCCTGCGGTGAGCTAGCTGGCGGCGTGCACGGTGCCAACCGCCTCGGCGGCAGTTCACTCCTGTGAGTCTCTTGTCCAGCCTGCACGTCATGCTTAACGATAAACCGCAGGGGCTGCGTCGTGTTCGGCCGCGTCGCAGGCGACTCTGCGTCCGCATACACGCTCGCGCAGCTCTCGTCGCAGCGCGCAGCAGACCGTATCGGCGCAATCACAAACCACTTGCTCGAGACCAAAGTTAGGATCGACCCTAGCAGCAAGAACCTCAACCTCGAGTTCAGCTGGGCCGACGGTGGGCAGGCACAGTCGGTTTCGACCTCTGCGCCCACACCGGCCGAGAGCGCTCCAGCGCAAAAGGGCGATCGGACCGCCGCTCAGCTCGAAGCCGAACGGATCCCGGACACCAAGGAGAATGTCAAGAAGGGCGAGTACACGCTCGACGAGGTTGCAAAGCACAACAAGGAGGATGACTGCTGGGTCATTCTGGAGGATGATGTGCTTGACGTGACAAAGTGAGTGTAGATGCGGGCATGCGAGCGTCGCTGATGTGATTGATAGCTTCTTGCAAGACCACCGTGAGTCGCGCAGTGCGAATGTACCAGAGGCGATGACTGACTGTCTGTATAGCTGGCGGCGCCAAAGCTATTCTACTTGTGAGTGCTACAGGTACAAGTCGGGCTGCGCTGACAAGGACAGTACGCCGGCCGCGAAGCCACCGAAGAGTTTTTCCTCGTGCACGACGCTTCTGTCCTGAAGCGCTACGGCCCCGAACTCTGTGAGTTGCTCTGATTACATCCAAGCACGACCAGCGCTGACCCGCTTAGCCATCGGCAAAGTCAAAAAGTGACGACCCGGTCCGCTTTGTACGCCTCATGCCGTTCAACGACTTTTCCTTTGTATGTCTCTTTGTGCGCCGTCTTTCTTGTACAATGTCAAACTCTCATAAGTCATTACCTACTTGCCTAGTGCTTCTTCTCGATCCATGACGACTTTATCAAGCTTGATCAAGATCACGGTCCGGTGTGGGTGCGCATCCGTCGCGACCGTGTGCGCTGTGACGCGAGCAGGCTGCAGTACATGAGTGTGTGTGTTCGGCGCTTCTCTGGCACGGCGCACCATGTCGAGGCCGTCCAGTACGCCTTCGACGACACCCGCCGTGAAGGCCTCACAGCTCAGCTGACCCATATCTTTCGGAATGGAGATCTGCTGCGTCAAAGGCGGTTGGTTGAGCGTCAGCATGTCTACAACGTCGTCAGCTCCCCACGTCGAGCTGGATAGCACTGACACTCGTCTTCACCCTCGACACTGCGCTCGAGACCGTCTGCAGGCCGGCCAAAGAGGTATTTGTAGACTTGAGTGTGAATGAATTGAAGGATTGGGATCAGGCGGTGTTCTCGTTTGGGGTCCTGGGCGTGGGTGAGCCCGGGTCGCCATTCGTGCTGAGTGAACGTACTTTCAAGCTTGTAGTCTGCGCCGTCCGTAGCAGCAACAATGACAAGATCCGAATCCCAGCCTGGTGTCCCAACGTCGCCAATCTGCGCAATCAGCAACCAACCTACGCCCACACGGTACTGACCGCTTCTCGAGCTCGCTGACGCTATCGACCCGCGTCTGACTATAGCTCACGATCTCTGCAAAGAGGAACGCCCAGGCGGCCATCCCGACCTCTGCGCCTTTGGTTTTGTTGAGAGGGCGATCGACGAGGCTTTGGCTTTGGTTCGGGTGCTGGAGAGGGGACGGGATGGAGAGTGGGCGCGGCTGAGGTGGAAGCGAGAGGCGCGAAGAGGATGGCTGCGGCGTGTGCGAGGCGTACAGTGTTGATTGGGGGCGTGACATTGTACTAGATCCAGTGTGAGCTGGTTGAAGTGAGGTGTGAAGGATGGTGGTGGATGCAGCGGGTGATGCGACAGTGTCCGTGCTGAACCGGGTCAAGTGCTGTCGACTATACTATCACACTATGCCGCCTGTGCTTCCCTTTGATGGGCTGCCTGCGCCCTCTATACCTCTGCTCGAAGCATGGCTCGCCGAAGCAGGCGTGTCATACCACCCGGCCTTGTCCATCCACCGAATGTCAGACGGGTCAGGCTGGACCGTCTCGTCAAACGACCTGATCCATTCCCACAGCCAAAGTCTGTCCTCCTTCCCTTGCCTACGGAACTCAGCTGACAGACGGCCAGTACAGTCGCTTGCATCCCCAAGACGGCCATCCTCTCCATCCGCACATCAGCCCTAAGCACCATCCATGACCTCGCCGCTCTGTTCCCGGCCGAAACGACGCCCACAGTCTTCACGCTTGCTCTTGCTCTGCTGCATGAGTTTAGGCTGGGTCTAGAGTCTCGGTTCTATGGCTACTTGCAGAGCTTGCCGAGGAGTGCGGTCCCGCTGCCGTTCTTTTGGCATGTGGATGAGCTGGCATATGGTGTTGATGGAAAGATGGCTTTGCGATGGCTCGCTGGTACCGAGGCAGCGCGAGAGATGGGTCTCAAGGAGCGAACGGGCCAGGGTATGGTGCGTCATCAGGGCCCTACATAGCGTGGATTAACACTGCTCAGTCTGACATTTGTGCATTCTTCAACTCAAACGCCAGCCTGCTACCGTCCACATCCTTCTCCCCGTCCCCTCCCAGCCTCGCCAGCTATCTCTACTGCTACGCGCTCGCATCGTCCCGTGCATTCCAAACCGACATCTACCACCGCCCCGCCTTGCTCCCCCTCGCCGACCTCTTTAATCATTCCGCCAACCCACACATCCATCTCGAGACGGACGACTTTGTCTGTCCATCCTGCGGCACACTTGCCTTCTGCCCCACGCACGATGTCCAAAACCCTCCGAACCGCCTGACCCACCTCGGCACCGAGTGGATCCACGAGCTCGAACTCGCGCGAGATGACTGTGTGCTTGTGGCCGAGCGGGCGATTGAGCCAGGCGAGGTGCTGAACACGTATGGCGAGCTCGGGGTTGGCAAGTGTTTAGTCGAGTATGGGTTTGTCGAGGACGAGGTGGAATCGGGGGTGCGCTGGGAGTTGGAGGATGTGTGTGACATCTTGGCGGATGATCCGGAGGATCTGAACTGTCGATGGCTTGATTTCCGACTGGGAATACGGCAACCGAGCTATCTTGCCGACGGAGACGCCGACACGCTACTGTATAGCGCCATGGACGAGCGCGAGTACAGCTTGAGCGCTTCGGCTCAGCTTTCGAGATCGCTGCTGGCGCTGCGCTACCTTGCGATCACAGGTCGCGACGTGGCGCTTTTCGAGCAAAGCTGTGCACAGCTTGAAGTAGCGTGGGTCGCGTCCGAAACTGACGAAGAAGAGGCTGGCAAAGGCCCGAACGTCCCAATCGATACAGATGCGGCACCCTCCCAGAAGCTCTGCGAGGCAGTACTCGCCTTCTTGCGCGATAGCCTCGCCACTATACACGGATCCGACAAGGACATAGCCGAGCTCTTTGCACTCTACGATGTGCGTCGTGCGCGTCGCCCACTCGAACTCGCTGACTTGTGCTCAACAGGAGATCGAACCTGATCCCGGCCGCCGGCTCGAGACGCTCGGTATGACAGTCTGTATTGCCGAGAGGACGATCCTAGAGACGGCTGTAGAGAAATGGCAGGCTGTAAGAGCTGTGCTGGATCGCGCCGTTGACGGATGATGCATTGCTCGTCACTGGACTATGTAGCACTGCGCGAACGCGAGCTGAGCTGATGCTGCGACTCATGACCTGCCCATCCTTGTCAACCGTCCTCTGGGATCCGACGGTGCAGGATGACATGGCGCTCAGGGTTGTTGTCGATCTGCCGCTGCCGGGCGTCAGTGGCGAAACTGGCGAGCGCGCTGGCAGCTCGTGCAATCTTGACCAGACGGCTGCAGTGCTCCTGATGGCTTATCCTGCGATGTATATACATGTTGTGCACTCGATCTAGAGATTAGGGAAGCCTGTGGAGACGGTGACCAGCCTCTCGTGTGCGACCTCGTTTCGGTGGGCACCAGGTCCGGGGGTCGGCACGCATAGGTCACTCTGCATCCTCGTCAGACGTTGAAGAGGGCAGCTCAGCGGCCTCTGTAGAGCGCACTCGTTGCATTCAGATCAGTCCGCTGCAGCTCCGTATCCGCACCGGGACGAGGGATACACAACCAGAGAGGAGGCGACGCCGCACTGGGCGGAAACAAACAATCGCCCCGGCGGCCGTCATAGTTTTCAATCCTCGGCTCGACCAGCACCGCCGCCGCCGCGATTGTTCGGGACAGCGAGCAGCATTGGATCCGTCTTGTAGTCTACGACGACGACGGCATTGTGCCAATCGGCGGCGGAACGGGACTCGAGCGAAAGGAGGTTGATTGGCTCGGCCGTGCTTGGCGTCCAAAGGTTGTTGCCGCTCAACGACCGTCCTCGGCTTGCATAGGCAGCAGCAAGCACGGTTCAAACACGCTCGCATCGCACTCGGAATACGCAGAGATCAAAAGGGACCCTCGTTCTGTGCGACGTGGCCGGCTCAAGAACGGGATCGGCACCGCCTCCGTTGTGTCTGTGCACCTGTTGGTGACACACGGCACTTCTAGCTTCCCTGCCGCCCATCGCACACGACCCACCACCCACCCCTCGGATCGCACGAGCTTGTGTTATCTCTTGCGACTACACGTTTGTATCCCAACCGGCTGGCTGAGCTGCAACCAACAATGCTCTCATCACTGCCCGCGATCCCTTACGCACACGAACTCGACTACCACCAGCATCCGCTCACGCCCGCTCACTCGCACTCGGAACCCGAGCTAGAGGCTGACAGGGACAGCGCTAGTACCGAGAGTGGGGACCACTGGTGCGTCAGCGGCACCGGTTGCCGAGCGCGATGCTGATCACAATCCCTCTCCAGCCGGACACCAGAGTACTCGTACTCGGCTTTGCCGGCTCAGAGCACGTCGTATGCAATGTATGTTGAACGACAATCTCTCTGGCCGCAGCTGACAACCCCTAGGCAATCATGCTTGGCCCTCCAGCTGCCCGTGCCACCCCTCACCCCTCTTGCGACTCCGCCCTGCATGTCGACCCAGCCATCTCCTATGATGACCTCGTGCATCCACACGACCCCGAGCCGTAGCGGGAAATGCGTCTCCTTCTCGCCGAACCCACCTGCAGTCTTTGAAGCCCCGTCAAACGCCGAATACGACCGGACACCGCACGCCGTCGTCCCGCGCCTCACGTACCGCGATGTGCTCGAGATGCGCGAAGTGCTCCAAATGACCGTCGAGCTCGGCATCTTTGCCAAGCGTGATAGCCTGCGCTCGAGCGCTAGCGCAGACTCGTCGACCGTGCAAAGTCCGATTGACGGCGAACCGGGCCCATCCAGACTCCCGCTCAACAGCGGTCTGCCAACTGTACCAACTTCGAACGATCCACTAGGTGGCAACTTTCCGTTCCCTCGACCACCGCGATTGAGCGAGTTTCCAAACTCGACAAAGCTCGTGGCAGGTCTGAATGATATGCCGCTGTGCCCACCACAGCCAGAGAGCGGGATGGGCTTGACGGTCGTCAACCGGGGTGAGGGTCTCGACGGCGTCGCGAACCGCAAGCCACGCCAGCCGCGCGTCGTATCGCCTTCCGAGTCGCCAAAGCACGAGCAAGAAGAAGAGAGCGAGTTTGCCAAAGAGGTCCGGGAAGCAAGAGAACAGCTTGCCGAGCTCGAGGTCGCAAAGATGCGCGAGCGGGAGCGCGTCGATCTCGAGCGGGTAAAGGCTCGGCTCGGTGCGCCCAGCGTTGCCTCGCCGTCTTTTGTGACGTGCGGGATCCCCACTTCGATCGGGATGAGTAGCCGTACGGCGTCTGGCTCGTCATTGAATGCCGGTCCATCCAGTGCGAGCCCGAGCCGCAAGTCATCGAGCGAGGATCTGACCGGTTCACGGTCAGCCCTGTTCTTTGGCACTTCGTGGGCCGGCCCGCCCTCGCCCTCGCTCGACAACTCGCTTCGTCCACCGCCGTCACTTGCACCTCAAAAGCGTCACTTTTCACCGCCCATCTCACCTCGAGCTTCACTCGCCCTGCACAGCCCTCTACCAGAGCGCGAGCCCTCGCCACATCCGCGAGCGACCCGTACCTCCTTCTTCCCCACCACGTCCAACCCGCCCTCGCCTCGGCGAAGCACCTGTTCGTCCACATTGCCACCCACCTCACCCATCCTAGCCCCCTTTGCGCGCTCCACACCGCTCCAAGCCGTCCCGGAACGCAGAGGCGATCCCACACCGCCCAGTCCCATTCTTGCACCGTTCGCGCGCAGCGTCGCGCTCAAGTAACCTCCCGGCATCTTGCATCTCATCACCGCATATCATCTTGTTCTGCTGCATTGTAATTCATCCCCATCCATCCACGCTGCTCGGTTCGTGCGTTGTTAATGACCCTACCTGATTGTTGCATCTTGGGCGCTGCGCCTGCCAAGATGTCTGTACGTATCCTATGTGATCTCGTGCACTGCTACTTGGTGCGCAACAGCTAACCAGAGGGTGTGCGCGGCGTACTCCCCGTCCGCCGTCAGCCTTGAACTTCAGGGATACATGGGCTATACGAAACAGTATACGCTTTCCATCACACGTTCGTTGTCGCCCTTCGATGTGTTGTACGATAGAACTGCTTTGTCATACTGCTCACGAACGGTTCTGATCCTGTCGCCCAAGCGTGAGAACGCCCGAAAGGTATCATCGTCTAGTTCAGGACCATGCTCATCGGCATAATTGTTGAAATCGCTGACCGTATCGTTGAGTTCATCCGTTGCTTTGCAGTACCGCTCGTGCGCCTCTTCGACACTCGGCTGCGTCTGTGCGGCTTTTCGCTTGCTTTTAAGTGCAGCGCGGATAGCCGACTTGAGCCCATTCTTTGCAAACTCTAGAATGAGCGTACCCTCCAGCATCTCCTGATAGTAGTTCGTAAATACATCCTCTGTCATAGCCAGGATATGGCACGCGCTGCGTTGGTACAGGTCAATGGCGAGTAGGTCGAGATGAACTTCAGCCCTCGGAAGGGCGCAGCTTGCGAAGGCGTGTCCCGCGGCAAGTTGAAGGGAGTGGATCTGCGTCCAACCGTGAGCCCCCGCGTAAGTTGAGAATCATGTTCGTCGATTATGAAAGTGGGGCTAGTGCGCTTCGTGGTTGTCGGCTGTACACTCTGATCTGAATTCATGCGATCACGTCCACCACATACGTCACGCTCATAACGTTTGAGCTTGCCGACGAGTGGTTTACTCTCAGCCAGCTCCCCGCCCTGCACGCTCGGATCGCCCTTTGTGTCTTCTCCTTGTGAGCGAGCCGTAAGAGATCAGGAGCTTCGGAGTTTCTGCCGTGGGCATCCACATAGCGGTGACGTCGCAAACGTCCTCCTTTCAAGCGGCTTGTCACTCTCCCTTGACTGTGAACAGATACGACTCCGGCCGGTGACTCCGCACGGTATTAAACTTCAGGTGAAGCCCCATCGAGCCCACCTAACAATCTCGTACAACCAGGAGTATTTCCCAGATGTCCGCTCAGCCATCAATCGCAACGCTCCAGTCAGTTCTCTGTGACCTAGCTTCCTCCACACTAGCATTCAGCGAGGCCACAGAAAGCGCGCAGCGCCAGGGATTCACTTCGTGGGACGGTGTCATTGAAGCCAACGAGCGGTACATCGCTGCAGCGGAAGATTGGAACAAACAAGTTGACGCGCTTCACGCAGCGTACGGAGACGACGGGTCGCGCTTGGACGAAGCGGAGCGTGCGGCTTTCCGGTCCTCCAGTGAGCAAATGTCGACTGCACGACATTTGTACGATAGGAACTTCAAGGTCTGCAGTCAAGCACGAGCAGGAGCGCTAAGGAAGACTTCAGAACTGACTAACCTTGATTCATGATTATCGGTCGCCCAAGGTTCATTCCGTTTCTGCAGCAGCCCATATGTGATATGGATTTCCTATGCCTCTTGTCCGCCAAGTTCACCTCTATAAGTCGGCACGCGGCAGCAGCTTGATATGCCGCGTTCACTTGACCGCCTGCCGTGGGTCAATGGAAAGATTGCGACCCGCAGTTGGCTCGAGATGATGGATCCCTTTTGTCTGTCGGGGCTCGGCGTGGATTCGGCAGCAAGTTCGGGATACTATAAGATGCCATTCGTGCGCTGCATTGCTCTGTACACATCCCTCATGTCTTCGACTGCCATCGACTCGATTCTGAACAGCATGAAGCAGCCAACGCAGAATGTTGTGACTGCGTTGCGTGAGTGTGCTGACCTCACAGCCAACGGTCGTGATGCCAGCAAGGATGAGATCTCCACTGCCCAGAAGAAAGTCCTAGCTGCAACAGCCGTGCTTGATGCTGTCAAAAATCGTCACAGACAACAATGGGCTGCGCTTGAGGATGACGCGAGTGACGCACAGATGACCACTTTGGAATCCCTTCAAAACGAGCTGGCTACTGCGTTTAGGGAGCACGGGTTTGACCTGCCGACTATTGCTACTCAATAGGAGGTTAGTATATATCTCGTCGCCATGTGAATACATAGCCGAGGCTCATACACGTCATGTACTGTATGCCGGACCTCTTATCCCATGGGCGAAGTAGGATTCCCTGACCTATGCCACAGCATCATACCCTTGCTAGGCTCCTTTGTACGGCCGCGCTTGGTAACCGGCAGCTCCTTGGTCGCTTCCACCTGCAGCAGTATAAGTAGCAGGGTTGCTGCTGCTTTAGTCATCATTACGGCTGACCCGGATGAGCAATTTTCAGTCTGATCTGAAGCCGCTGGAGTACCTTGCGACAAAGCTGAGAACTCAAAGCAATGCCATCTTGCTGCTTCAAACCCGCGGCGGTGACGAAACGGAGATTGACAAGCTGATCGATGAGCTCAATAGCACGATCCGCGAATACAACACCGCTCGTGACGCGTTCGCATCTAGATGGCAGCTTCGGTGGAACGAAGTCACGGCCGCAGACGCAGCGGCGCTGTCTGCCATGGATGTCAAAGTCATTGATTCGACGACCACCTGTGACGCAGCGGAGGACGCCTGGTGGCTGTCATAACTCAGCGATGTATTCATCCAAATATTGGCTTCGTTTGAAGTATCCGCACGATATCGTGAACAGTGCGCTCGGTATACATGTATACACGGTGTATCACCGGTACATGCATCGCTGTGTATATGTATATGTAGATGCTGACTGATAGCGCAGATATGCATAGTCATGTCGAGTGGCGTGACGGCCAGCAGGAGCCTTTTGGATGCTACCTACCAGTATCCGAGAATCGAATCAATGGACTCTACGATCGTCCTTTGTCCACAACATATATATGGTTCTCGCGTTGCGTCAGCTTACCAAGGCCGGACAGACAAAGGCTCGTACTCCATTGTAGATCTTTGAGATGTCGCGCCACCGTGCAACTCCGTGCAGAGTTATTGTTGGCTGCTTGGATGGGTTAAATCAGTCGAGCTGGGGAGGAAAAGGGATGCATCACTATCCTACTGCACCGGCCGAGAAGAGGAGACAGCTAACCCCCCACGTCGCCTAGACTCCGCTCGACTCCCAACCCCCAGGGTTCAACAAAATCAACTACAGCAAGACTCATTGACTATGCGTTTTGGGCAAAAACGCAAGTTGCGTGTAAAGTGAGGGTAGCATGTACTTTTCACGTATGACGCGTCGAGCTTGTGCGGTGTAGTCCGCTTGATTTCCTCCAGTCTCTGCCAAACATAGGGAGGGATCTTCTTGTAGACCATCGTGGCTATGTATAGCTGCAAGAAAGACGCGATTGCATGCAGCCGTTGACGCGTTACAACTCAACGACCATGGTACGCTGCTTGAGTAGGTCTAAAGTACATGCTACCCTCACTTTACACGCAACTTGCGTTTTTGCCCAAAACGCATAGTCAATGAGTCTTGCTGTAAGCAGGAGCTACTCATGAGTATTTCTGCGTACAATTCAGCAAGCGACGCATTCGAAAGCCATTGGCAGGAACGACGTGACGAACTCAAGAACGAAGACCTGGCTTCTCTGCAGCGTACAAATAAAGTGATTAGCCGCGCCCAAGTAGCGTACGACGCGACTGAAGATGCCGGATTCTAAGGATCCTTACTGTTTGAAATTGTAACCTGCACGCACATGCAACTGGTTCATAAAACAGCTATCGTGCGAAGAGCAATCACCTTGGGAGCAATCTTAGTGTTCAAAGCGAGTTTTCAAGGACCTCTCGCTCCAATCCAGGTAGGGCGTGTGAGTCACGTCCGTACAATCTTGACCGGCAACCTGCAGTGAGGATGGGCGAACAAAAGAGAAGCAACGACTAGTGCAAAGGACCTCGAGGCTGGCTGTCTGTGTGTCGGCCGCACGGACAAAAGAAGCCAACCCGACAAGGCGACGACGTGGCGGCAAAGGGAGGGAGCCGCAGTGATCGCCGCTCAGAGTTGCGTGCCACGGCCGTGACTTGACGCCCAGCGGTCAAAGCATCAGGGGTGGGATGGTTTCGACTGTCAAGATTGGGTCGCACTAAGCCAGCGGCGCCCACCTTTACCATCGCAAAGGCTCGGCTTTGGGTCTTTTCGGTCGGACGGCAAGAACAGGGTTCAGACGGGACCGAACCAGGAGCCGGTGCGGGGCTGAGCTCAGCAAGTCCAACTTTGTCCCCATCTCGCATCGCGGGTGATGGCGCCCGCGAGCGCAGCGGGCGCGGCCTAAAGGGCGGCGAGTACTTTTGGGTGCTGTGCACCGTACTGGGATAGATCTGCTACTGTCCACTCTGGGCCGCGCCGAGCTTGCCTTGATCGCCGGCGGTCGACTGCATCGTGCCCGTCAGCTGCGGCCTGACTCTGGCAAACGACCTACACGGGGTGCTTGCTGCTTGAAAAGCCGTCGCCGCCATGGCGTTGCCGCGCTCGGTGTCAATCACGTAGGTCTGGTCTCGGTCGGCACAATAGGGGCTCACCGTAGGTCCCAGCGCGTTGTGCACCCCAATTTCCATTGTGCACATTCCACTCAACGACCTACACTTGCACTCGGAAACGCTATACCGAACGATCGATTTCGTGTCAGAGGGCTCGAGGGAGTTTTTCAACCTCACATCGAATGCTATCGAGGTGCGCATGGGTGGGCCGCATGGTCTTGTCCGCTGACGTGAAGTTAGGTTGCCATATTTGCCTCAACAGATTATATACAGCAAGAGTGGCAGACGAGCCTCGAGATCAATGCCGAATCACCTCGACCAGCCGATATCGGCAATATCCAGATTAGCGCGTCGACCTGGCGTGCGTTCCAGATCGAGTCGGATGACGAAGAGGATGAATATGGTGTCGGGGGTGCACGGTCCCCTCATTTGCGTCATGTGTCAACACCACTTGCAGAAGCTGGTATCAGCATCCTATATACCT
The DNA here is from genome assembly GCA_001599935.1 of Holtermannia corniformis. NCBI lineage: Eukaryota > Fungi > Basidiomycota > Tremellomycetes > Holtermanniales > Holtermannia > Holtermannia corniformis. The sequence goes on along the minus strand of BCIJ01000005.1, from coordinate 215,115 downwards.
CGAGTCATTTCACCGACTTTCTGTTCGTGAAGGAGGCCGACTTTGAGCAGGCTTTTGAGATCTTTGAGGAATCGGGCTGTAAGTCTGGTGTCCGGGTCGAGTCCGTACTCATGTGAGCTCAGGGCATGTGGACGATGCTGATCCCCCTTCCGAGTACTCATCGTCTCCGTCTGCATTCGTGTCGTCCCGCACGTATGGTCAAACGCCCCTTGCGACTCCTCTAGACTTTATCCCTCCAGCTCTCAAGTCTGCGCCACTGCCTGATCTCAGTTCGCCCACGGCATTCAGCAGCATCGGCAGGCGTCCTTCCGACCCACTCGAATACGCCAAGCCATCGACACCGACCAAGCGAGTCGAGATTCATCAAATCCCTCATTCACCCGACATCCCCCGATGCGAGCACTGCGGCAAGCCGGCGCATGCCTCGTCTGCGCAGACAGTCGTGCCCGAAATCACCGTCCTTCCGGAAGCACTGGCTTGCGTTGGGCTGAATCATGATTGCGAGGCGCGCTGGGCCGAGCGGGTGCGCAAATTCTTGGTGTATCCCGAGCGTGCACGCAGAGTCGGGAAAGGCAGCGACGGGTGCGAGAGTCCATTGAACGTCTCGCCCGTGCGATCGAGTGAAATCCCGGTGACAAGCAACCCAAGTCCAGGGTATGCAGCCAGCAACCCGTCGCGACCACGCCCGAGGTCCCTAGTCTTGACGCAGATCAAGAGTCGAGACGCAAGACCCTTGATTGCACGCTCGACGACGCCTAGCGCCAAGGGTCCACGACCCTTCATCTCGTACACTCGTACCCAGGACGGTACGAGCTTGACGACCGAGGTTGCGATCCTTCGCGGCTTGTTTCCGTCGCGGGCCGGCGAGCGCGAGGATATGCTGCAGAGCGGAGGCGAGCTGGATCTACTCGATGAGCCAGCAGAAGACAGTGACATCGAGGCCGAAGACGAGAGACCGCGGCGATCGGAGAGCGTTCCGCCCGAGGACCAGATCCGAGGCCGTTCCAAGACGCGCGCGAGGGCGGGGACTGAAAGCATCGCCGTGGGCTATCACGATTGTCCGATCCGAGAGATTCCCATCGAGTGGATCGGCAGCGGTGGCGGGATTGACCGGCGCAGGCGTAGTATGGGCGCCATCTCGTCGTACAGGACACGCATTGAGGAGCTCGAGTCGGCACGGGACGGCGCTGTGGTCGCCACCGGGACGCCCAAGGTGATGACTGGTGTCAAGAACTGCCTGCAGCTGGATCTGCGGGCTGTACCCGACTCTGCCAAGGACAGCACGGAAGCATACCATCTTGGTGAGGGTCTACTGGTCAGCTTGGGAGCAGGCATCTGACAGCCTGCAGATTCCTCTGGCCTCGTCATGCGCTTTTCCGAGCTCATGCACAGCGGTCAGATCCGGATGCTGTATGCGTCCACGTATCATACGGCCAACATCTTGGTCAGTAGCTCGGCGATCATGCATGTCAAGGACTGACGCGCCCACAGGTCGAGGCCCGCGACGTTCGACGAGCCAAGCGCCTGCTGGAGCGGCGCCGAGCCGCGTCGGCGACGAGAGAGCAACTGTAGCCCTAGTCTGTGTTTGTGTGTGGTTTGCCTGTTGACGTGCGGGCGTGTGATGAGTGGACGGTGATGACGAGCCTGTGTGTATGACCCTCAAAACTGTCTCTCGATGCGATGCGGCGATCTCTGCTCTGGTGCCACGCTGCGGACCCGTCGATCCTTTTGTCCGAAGCGCGGCGCGTGCTTACGGCATCCCCTCGGGTGGCCCCTCGACGCGACGCGCTTTGCAGCAACGACGCCCTGGCACTCGACCCTGCCTTGTTTTCATCAACAAGACCATTACTCATCACCAGCATCATCCCGCATCTTGAACATCGCTAGCGACATTTGCTTGCCTCTGCTCGCTGCCTGGCGCAGCCGGTACTAGGACACCCGTCAACGCGCACCCTTTGACCCCTCGTCTGCTAGTCTCCGACGCGCCCCTGGCGAGATGCAGCACGTCCCCTCGACGCCCATCGCTCGCCACCCTTTCGCATTTGCTCGCTCACAGACACCGCCGTCTGACGTTGATACCTCGCCTATTCCGATGAGTGCTCGGTGCTTTTGCGGAAGACAAATCGAGGGCGATGGCATCTACTGCAGTGTCTGTACGTGTCTTTCCGGACAGTTTTTGCGGAGAATACTGACGACCGTAGCCTGCGCTCGAAGTGATGCCTTTTCCTCACTGTGTTTCAAGGAGAGCGCGCCACACTCGCGCAACGCGTCGGCCTCTTCATCGCACCGGCCTCCCTCACCACCCAACTCTCACCACTCGTATGTTTCCTCGGTGTCGTCAACTTCGTATCGAGACAGCTCGGTCTCAGACTGTCCGTCCGACGGCGAGTCAGTCGCCGACTGGAACGCATCGCACTATCGTCGGCTGGCGCGGGAAGAGCTGCGGCGGGATGAGCGCCGGGCTGAGCGTAGACGAAGGCGCGCGGCGGCCACGAGCGGTGTGCCAGACTTGATCAGCTCTGGTCCCGGCTTGCACTCGCGCAACTCGAGTGTTGCCACCACGGCCTCGGTCATGACCATGAGTTCGCGCGCGCCGAGCTACATCTCGAGTGCCGGTGGTTCACTTAGCCGTAACGCCAGCACGGCGAGCAACGCCAAGCGCCTGGGGCCAAGCTTTGCAGGGTTCGAAGGCATTGTCGAAGACGACGATGAGCAAGAATGGCTCGAGGCAAACAGGCCGGCGCTCGTGTCGACGCGTAGGATTGAACCGAGGAAACGATCCAACAGCCGGAGCAAGCCCAAGATGCCCAAGCTCGACCCTGCAACCTTTGGCATGGGTAAAGACATGCGTGACGTGCTTGAAGATATCCTTCGCATGGAGCAGGGCTTTGTCGTCGAGGATGAGGAACCGGGAGAAGAGAGTGCGATGCCGTTTGTCAAGAGCTTTGCGGGCAAGACGCCGCGTACGCCGCCGGCCGTCGGCCCAAATGTTGCTGGGCTCAGGCAACGTCGGAACAGCGTGTTGGACCCGCCACCTGCGCCGTTGCGGGCCATGCATCGGTCGAACCGGTCTCAACCGCCCGAGCTTAGCTCGCCATCCTTCCCTCTCGCCAACGCGCCAGTGTTCGGTCATCAGACATCGCTGTCTGAATCGCACACGCAACTCTTGATGCTCTCGGCCTCGCCCAGCAACGAGCCCGCATCAGCTAGCAAACTGCCGCCGGCGTTTCGGCACAATCAAGCGTCGCCAGCTCGACGCTCAATCTCGTTCACACCGACCGCTGCGGGCCCAGCGTTTCTTGCTGCACACTACTATCAAAACGGGGCAAACCCATCGCCGACGCCTACGGTGACGCCTCCGAGGCGGATCCGGCGCCCGGCCAATCCTTCACCACCCTCGCCTACGCTGCATCATCCCTCTATGGGTCACTGGCGCTTTCCCGCATCTGCATCGACCTCAAGCTTCCCGGCGTCGGTGACAGAGCCTTCGTCGGCCATGGCGACGCCTACCCGGCGAGACTTGTCACCCACACCGACAAAGCCCGTCGCGAGACAGGAACCACTTGCTCACAGCAGCGGCCACACTCGGGCCCCAACAGCCCTACTGTGGCCTCCGCCGGATCTGCAACCCAGCTTGTTCCCGCAATCACCAGCCGGGGACACCCCCGATGCGCGTCGACCCCGCTCAGCGACCCTCGGCGCGCAAAGTCACCGGACACAACCACACACCGGCCACCGGCAAGGTTACAGTACCTCTGCGCTCTCTCCACCGAGGTCTGGGCTGCGTCTTGGCGTGCTCTGCGGTTCGGGCAACGGCGAGGAGATGGAAGTTGATGTCAGTATGGAGAGTGACGAGGATGAGGGCGATGGAGGCGGGCATGAGGGTGTTGGAAGGGCGATGAGTTACCTGCCTGTGTACATGGAGGACGGGGACGAGGGGTGGTAGAGGCGCTGCGGGGCGGCGCCACCCAAACAAACATCAACTGTGGATCACGGAGGGACAGCTTGCATCTTGGGATAGAGTCACGACTTGAACGTTGTCATGCATACTTGGTTGTACTCGTACAGTTGCAGACTGCCACATGCCTGCGCAATGCCGGCGGCCGCAGTACGCTTGGATCTTGTCCCAACCGCGACGCGTGTGTGCCAAGCGTGCCAAAGGACGCGACTGCTTTCACGACCCAAAGGGGCAATCCACGAGGCTGCCGGTGCGAGTGGCACCGGATTGACGGTGACTGGGGAGTTGAGAGCTTTCGATGGCTCTGTGTGCACTGGTAGCCTGCAACTGAGGATAACCTTGTGCATGACTGTCTTTGCCGCTATCAGCGATTCCAATTGTACTCCGCTGCCGCCAATGTTTCATCCACTGAAACGAGGGGTCCGAGCCGGGCCCTGAATTGATTTCTCGGTCAGTGGGGAGCGACGCGTCCCGGCTCGTTTGCCCGCCTGTTGCTCTTTCCTCTCACGCTTTCATTCCGCTCGTTCCGGTAACGCTCGACTCTCACTGACAGACGGTGTCCTGACAGGTGTGAGTGGGGCAGCGGGTCCCGAGAAGAACAAGCTGACGCGCGGACGCGCACAGACTCGACACGACAAAAGGAGGTCAGTGCGGCGCGAATCCCTTGGGCGGTGTCCGTGCTCACTTTGACTCGCTGCGTTTCCCTTTGGCCCCTGTGCGCACCGCACCTGCCCTTTTGTGCAATCTTGTCCTCTTGTGCCCGCGCACGCACCCAAAGCAGCAGACAGAGACGGTTCCTACACTCAACATCCACCCGCACGCCGCGCGCACACTAGACTGTCGACCAGTCTTCCCTGCCTGCACTTTGTCCCTCTCCGTCTCTAGCACTGGCCCACACTCTTTCAGACCGACAGACGTTCATTCTCACGACCTGTGAAACGACCCCCCTTCCCCACTCACCAGCACCGACGCCATGCTGTTCACTTTGCAAACCGCCCTCCCCGTGCTCTGCCTGCTCGGCACCGTTGCCGCTGCCGGAGCACCAACACCACACCGTATCGTCCGCCGGGACGACACTTATGACATTCAGACGGCCGATGCATCGGCTTCGGCGTCGGCGTCGGTCTCGGCTGATGCCGCTGCTGCCAGCGGGGCCGCTGAAGACTGCGAGGACGAGTACGAGTGGGTCTGGGAGGATGCCAACAACTCGACTGGTGCCGTCATCAACAACTCACTCATCACCAACGAGACATCCAGTGCGAGCGTGAGCGCCAGCATCACGGCATCCAGCACCGCCTCGGCAGGTCCTTCGGCATCGGCCGTTTCATCCGTCGACGGTGACGACGAAGACTGCGAGGAGGAAGAGGACGAGACCGAGACCGAGGACGACGAGGACTGTGAGGACGAGGATGACCCAACGGCCTCGGCTTCCGCTTCGGGCGCCGACTCGACCGCTTCGGCGACTTCCTCGGCTGCTGCTGCTTCGTCGTCTGCTGCTTCGCCTGGCGGCGGCAACGTGTTGATCGGCGTTGACGACTCGGACTCGTCTTCATCTGCTGCGGGCGCCACCACCACCGCTGCCCCTGAAGCTGCTGTGAGTTGACCACCATCCTTTGACCCCTTTGTCTGGCCTGTGCTGATGAATTGCACGTACAGGCCACCACCGTCGGCTCTGACGACAAGACGACCATCTACGCTACTGTCACCGTCACCGTTGGCGATGCTCAATGCACCCAAGACTCTGCCGGCACTGGCCTCGGCTCCGTCGCTTCGGCCACTTCGTCTTCGGCCGCTGCCGCTGCTACTTCGTCGGCTGCGGCTGGAACTGGCTCGTACTACGATGATGCCGACGACGCGGATGACGCGGACGATGCTGATGATGCCGATGACGAGGACCTCGTGCGTTTTGCATTTTAGCTGAACGAAAGGATCAGTTTGCTGACGCGACCATAGCCCTGGTGCGATGAGGTCGATGACGCCACGACGACCGTTACGACCCCTTCGTCGACGTCTTCCGCTTCTGTCCCGTCCGCTTCGTCTGTCGAGAGCGTTGACGACGATGACGAGGACTGCGAGGAGGAGGATGAGGAGACGGCTTCGGCCTCTGCCTCTGCCACCGTGACCGAGTCTGCTTCGGCCTCTGCCACCGAGTCTGTCTCTGCCTCGAGCGACGCGTCGGGTTCTGCCCCCGTCGTGACTGAGAGCGCCTCTGCTTCCGACTCGATCGCCAGCGACTCGGCTTCGGCTTCCGCCACCTCTTCCCTCGTCGCCGGCGGCGCGTTTGACAACGGCTCGATCTCGTCATCGACCGCTGCACCGACCGAGAGCGCTTCGAGCGCCGCCGCGTCCGAGTCTGCTTCGTCCGCTTCGCACTCTGGCAGCCGCGACCTGTTCAGCGCCGAGTCGTCTATCGAGGCCTCGGCATCCGCCACGACTTCTGACCTGCCCATCTTCACCGAGCCCGTCACCATCACCGCCGCCGACGCGACCGCTTCCGCTTCGGAATCTGCCGCCCCTCTGCGCCACAAGCGCCGCTCGAGGGTGTTTGGCTTCTAGACGCATTCCCATCACTCCCCACCATTCCACTGTATAGCATCATCCGGGCCGTGCCCGCGACACCCTCGCTTCCGAACGACTGTAATGACTGGCTCATGACCCCCGTGACGAGGCTGCATCGAATCTCTTTTCTTCTCTCATTGACTTTTTGACTCTTTCGCCCCGTGGTCTTCCTCTTTCTCATGAGTCTTCGGTCCCAGCGGGCGTGCTAGATGCATAGATCTCGCCAACGCAAAAGATGGATACATTGCAAAGACGTTAGGTACAATAACATGCGTGAAATGATCAGATGGTAGGCGCTGCGATTGGCACGGCGACGCCCGTCCCACTCTTGAGAGTCAGAAAGGCCTTTTCGCCTTGCTCCTCTACACCGGCTTGGGTGCCCTGTGAGACGGCCTGGCGTAACGTGGTAGGGAGATCATCTTTGATTGCGTTGGACAATGTCGACGTCGTGTTTGTGAGCAGAGAGCCGGAGGTAGAAGTGGTCGATTTCGCGAGGGACAGATGGTGCGAGAGGATCGATACGTCTATCTCGTCTCAATCATCGTACCCTGGACACAGCGGCGCACTCACCGCTCTCAGCAGCGCGCACAGCAATCTCAGCAGCGGCCGCGACTCTTAGACCGACCAGATCGGCTGCAGCCACGGCGGTGCGCGACGTCGATCCCAACGCCTCGGTCGAGATCAAGCATGCCTCTTCGCGGGCTGTTGCGAGCAGGGGACGGAGCGCCATGATAGTTTGGTGTTGTGCTGGTGTTGTGCTGAGAGATGGATGGAGCGGTCGGTGGCGAGAAATGACGCCGATGGTGCCGTAAGCGTCGATGATGCGCTTGGTGAAGCCTGCTGAGATGGCACCCACCAGTTTCAAGAGACGAGGTTAGAGAAACGTAGCCACATGCTCGTGTGAGAACGTTACCCACGGTGTCCGCTGCCCTGGGTAGGGAGCGGCTCGGTTCACTTAACCTTAAGGTCTGTACACAGGGACTCTACGTTCACAGTACTAGGAACAGAGGATAGATGGCGTACGTCAAACGAAGCACCTTGCGCAGTTTGATTGACTGGTGCACGCAATAGCTTGTCAAACATGCGGAATCGATTGCCTAGTATAGTAGCGCCTCACCGCTCCGCGCTGCATCCAAGCTGTCTGAGCTCCGTCCTGTTTTGCAAATCTCACAAGAGCCACATACAACATGCATTAGCCATCTCACCGCGCACTCGGCTTGGTACTCCGTCCGCTCGAGCTATCATACCACAGCTTCATTCTCCGGCCCGACTCCTGACCGACAGCAAACACTGCTCAAAGTCAGCGGTTCGGCGTGTCACCATGCATACGTGTAAACTCACACTCGCGTTCCTCTCCTTCCATCCCGTCCCGGAACCCTTCGCCGTTACCGTTGTCAGCATCCGAACCGCCGTTGACCGATGAGGATGACGCGTGATGAGCCGAAAGGTCTTGTAGTGAGGGCAGTCGATTTGTGAAAGCCTATGCCAGTGCCCTGTGTCAGTACGGAACGAAAGCTCGCGTCTTAGGGGCTACCTTCAGAAGTGTACCCAGCAGTTGCTCTTGAGGAGCATCATCGAGTCTGCGATACATTAGCACATCGGCCTGTGTACATTGCGGTGACGCACACGGCCGCTATGCGCCGACCCCATGCGTACCACCACCCATTTCCGCCCACGAGGTTTGACAGCTTGACGCTGGGAGCCGACGCGTTCAACGCAGAACGGACTCGGTTCGAGTATGCAGCAGGAAGTGGGAACGATGTGAATTCACTGTGGACGTTGCTTGATTAGCACAAAGTGCTCATAGACCAAGGGCGACAGGAACTCACTTCAAACTCAATGTCTGTGCGAGCCAGAATGGTAGTTCGACCTTGGCGTCCTGCTGGATCTGGTATTTCGTATGAGCATTCCCTACGACTGTAACGTTGACACGCTGCTCACATTCGGCTCGGAGCCGCCTTCGAGGTAACCGAGCCCTTCGACGTCGAGCAAGAATGTGCAGGTGAGTTTCTGCCCTTGATCAGCTTGAGTTTCATCGACATCGATAACCTGACATGGTTGTCTGCCAATATTGAAGACAGCGAGTAGTAATCCTCGTCCATCTTGATGAGCGACGCGGGTTGTACAGGACTGCAAGCTCAACTTGCTAAAGACGCGTCGTGGGAGCACATGAAGGTAGCTCAAAAGCCACGTGGCAGCAATGGTTAAACGCTGAAGCAACAGCATCCCAGAGCGACTTATGCTCTATCCGCTGCCTATACATAGCTGGCTGTGCGGTGCGTAATGAACATAAGGCCGTGAGGTGTATGTTGACGGTGTAAACAGGTCAATCGACAATCGTGCTCGTACGAATCCTGGCGGCTGTCACAGACATGCACCTCGACGACTTCGCCTGCGGGTCAAGTCAAAGCACAGCCGTTCATCTATTTCGACAGCCTGCCAACGACACCCATCACGACCCATATCACTCCGCATTCGTTGCTGCAGGCAGCTACACGCCTCGGTCCATTGCCGTCCTGCAGCAAGAGTTCGTAGACACTCATGGCCTTGCAGAGCTCATTCGAGCGGGGCCTGAACCATGGGCAGGCATCATCGCGACGAGCTCTCGTGCAGGCGAGGCGTGGTGTGAGGCTGTCCGTCAGCTGCAGCCTGATTCGTCGAGTGGGTGCCCCTGGAACCGAGATAACATCATTGCTGAGGCAAAGTCAAGCTCAGCACGACTGGTCGCAGCAGGCACTGTACACCCCGGGCATCTCTACCTCTGAGGCCTTTCAAGCGTCGGATATGTCAAAGCGCTACATCCCAACTCTGCATCCTGAGATCCGAGAACACCCACCGGGTTCGGCAGCTGCTCTCGCCGACTTTATCGTAGCCTCCACCCAACCGAATAATCGGTCTTTTCTCTTCCTTACGGGCGACAAGACATTGCCAGATCTCCCGCGACGACTACGCGGCTCCGGCAGAACGCTATTGGAGCGTGAAGTGTATCGCACTGTCGAGCGCCCAGAGTTACGGACCGACTTGAAGTCGGCGTTCAGAAAGCGCCCGACAGCTCGCGAGTGGCTGGTCTTCTTCTCTCCTTCATCGGCAAAACTGGTGCTCGGTCACCTAAACGATCAAAGAGTGGAACTTCCCGCAGCTTCTGGAAAGGGCCAAGAGGATACGGGCTATCGACTGGCGGCGATTGGCAAGACGTCGGCCACATTTCTCAAGGAGCAAGGTTTCATCGTTGGTGCCATTGCCGAGCATCCGACGCCGGCTGGTCTCGTGGCAGTAATTCAGCGAGCAGATGCAGATCCATGAGAATGCGTTACTCTGCAACTACAGCTCTTCAGAATCCGATCATCTGCAAGCCGACAGCTAAAGACATGACGATCCCAATGTCTAAAGCGATCATCTTCCAACGCTCCCCAAGCCATTGCCGGATCAAGTCCTATACGCGCGTCAGCAGGGCTGTTCGTGATTCGACAAAGTCATGTACCCTTGCTTCGTCTGGTCTTGCAGACCCCAGCGTTACGCCATGGAAGGCCTTCTGCATCAATGGCGTGGGCGGCTCTAGACTAGACGCATCTTCATCCTGGATGACGTCGACGTCGGAGCCTGACTCGGATACGATGTCGTCAGTCGACGCTACAAAGTCAACGATGCTGTCAGTGTCTTCGTTATCACTCGCGTCAAATCGAGGCGAAAGCGGCTCGACATCTGCGTATGTGACATTCGGGGTTTGAGGCGTCAATGGCGTGACTGGACTGCCAGGCCTCGAGGAAGTTTGGTCGTCGCGAGCCACCAGCGCTGCTTCCGTCTGTTGCGGGAGTGACGCTGGGAGCAGCGGCAACCCGGTCTCTGCGTCAAATGTGTCCTGTGCTGTCGCGGTTGTCCCAGCCTTGGACGCTTCTTGAATGTTGGTCTCCGAAGTGAGCGTGGTAGGCGCCGGCCAGTTTTGCGACGGGCGTCCCTAAAGACGTCAGACTCAAGGCGGGCTGCCTGACGCTGCTTACCAAGGCCTTTCTGAGGATTTCCTACAGGTGCTGTCAGTGATGCGGCGCGCTCTTTAGCTGAAGCCTCACCAAGCTGCCAGGCGGTTCCGCGACCGGCGAGACATCCGGCTCTGGCTTGTGATTAGTTGCGTCGGACTTGAGAATTCCACCACTAGGAGCTTGAGCATCGTGCTTGATTGGGGTGGGCTGCGAGATGACGACACTCATGATCTTCTCCTACAGTGTAATCAGCTCCCATCAACTTGCTTGTGCAGGCGACTCGCCGTGTTTGCCGCTTCATCGATGCGCACTCCCTTCCTTGGCCGCACCTCATCGAGGTTCGTGATCTGCAACTCTGGTGATATTGACGACGTCTCATCTTGCAGGTATGCCAGCTCGGAGTCTGTGCGCACATGTCCAGGCTTGTCCCTTCTTGGCCCCTCAGTCGCAGCTGCGGTTCTACTACTCGAGCGCGGGGGAGGCAGCTTGAGCGGCAGTGCGGCTTTGTTGGGCGCTCTTTGTGGAACAAGCACGACGACTTTACGTTCTCGTTCCTCGGACATCTTGTGCACTTCTACCGACGCTTTACGGGGAATAGCGTCAAAGACCTCTGCTAGAGGCTCTACGAGAGTCAAGATCTTGTCGAGCGCCAAATGAGCGTTGACGGCGAGGCGAAGCTCTTTAACGTAAAAGTACTGAGAGTATGAGTTCCAATTTCATGTCGGACAGGATCACATCATGGATGTGCTACGTACAGGGTGATGAAACGCTGGCGCGCGTCGAGGTTTATCGAGCAGTACCAGGATGGCGGCAGTGATCTCGCCATCTGCTGGCGTAATCGCCGACATGGCGACTTGTATGTGTATGAGCTGATTGAAGCCTATTTACTTGATGTACGACCTTGTAAACCCATCCTGCATACACAAAGAGCTCTATGCGATCTGTTTCGGGCGCACAAGGGAGGTCGCCTTTGCCCAAAGTGCCACACTGGGCGTGCGCCTACACGTGGGTCCCACTCACGTGTAGGCTCGCTGTGTCACGTGACCCCAGGATTTTGGCAGCTGAACGTCCTTGTTGGACTCTTGCCGTCCATTCAAAAGGGTTCAAGCGTGCCCACCATGGCCTCGTCGTCAGCAACCCCAGCGCCAACGCTCGGGACAAGTCTCGACAATGTACGCAGGCTCACAGATTCCAAGCTTGCGCATCAAGCCAAGCCCGCAAAACTCCTGGTCGCTATCGAGGAGACTCTTGCCGCTTCGCTTCCGTCCGCACCATACCCACCCACTGCCTACTTTGCGTCGCTCGTCTCTTGTCTCGCCAAAGCTTGCTCGGATGACATTGCTGAAGGCGAAGATGGTGAAGCGCCAATGGAGAGTGAGAACATGTCGGAAGGCGCCTTGGTCCCGGCGACGCTCTACTTGCTGTCCATTGTCGTCCCAGAAACGCCCCGTCAAGTGGTCCTATCCAAGATCGCTCCATTCCTCGAGGATCTCCTTTCGCTCTTCCCCAACGCCACGCCTCACCCTCCGGCCCTCCGCTCTTTAGTCACCATCGTCACCACCCTTCTGCTCATTTCACCAGGCTCGACTTTGTCTTCGCAGCCGCTGCTCAAGAAGGCATGGAACTACCTGTTGGAACTCAATCTCGACTCGCGTCCCAAAGTCCGACATTTGGCGCAGGAAGGTGTGCGTAAGGTGTTGACCACACCGATCCCGCCAAAGGTCACGCCTGGTTCCCACCCGTATCTGCCGCGCGCTCGAGAGTGGGCTATGGGCATCTTCAAGGAGGAGAGCAAGGGTACCAGCAGCAAGGCTCATGGCAAGAAAGTCAAATTTGCCGGCGGAGAGGAGACAGAAGGCAAGCGGGCCGTGTGGGTCGTACAAGGCCTGCGCGGCTGGGTGTCGGTCTGGGGCGATGAGGTGAGTCAAGTGCTGTTAGAAGTGACGTGGCTGACATTCTGCAGCAACTGGCCGAGCTCTGCCCATTGCTGCTGTCCCTTCCCCCACTTCCGTACCTCACTCCGCAAATCTACGCACTGCTGTCTCTTCTTCTGTCGCCACCGCCAACGGCCAGCTCGTCGACAGTGTCAACAGCACCGGCACATCTGTCGAATCTCACCACCATCATCGACTCCCTTCTTACCTCACCCCCACCCCCATCTCAGTCTGCCGATCAGGTCGAGTACACCTTGGCTCTTACGTCAGGGTTGATCAAGCTGGCTCGCCAAGACCCGCTTCAGACCAAGTCGTACCTCCTTCGTGCTTGGACCACCATCTGGACATCCATCCTGGTCCACCCGTCCGCCAAACCGGATGCGCAACGGACTGCTGCGCAGTCGCTCGGCCCGCAGGGTCTTTTGCGTTACTGTGTCTCTGACGAGATGGTACTGCAGGCTGTGCAGTACAAGCGCCAGGGATCGCTCGAGTCGGGCGCACGCAAAAAGCAAAAGACGCCATTCCTAGCTCGCATCATCGAGCAGCTGTCGGGCGCGCTGCAGTCGCACGCGCTGTTGTTGCCATACCTCTTGCCGATCCTCTCGGCGTTAATCTCACGATTGCGCCTTCGAACAACCATGTCGACCCCAGGAGAGATTGATGCCACGGGTACCGGCACAACTGCCGCCGAGGAACTGGTGCTGGATCTCGTCACGGACATTGGAGATTTGCGCCTGCAGCGCGGTTTCGAGGAGCAGGAGAAGGCTGATGCCGTTGTCGGCACAGCGATTGAAGTCATGGGCGTCGAAGCCGTGTTGAAGGTGCTGCCTCTCAACATTGAGCCCGACGCCAACGGTGTCACTCCGTTCCCTGGTCGGGCACACCTGTTGCCACTCATGCGCTCGCGAACGACCAACGATTCACTCGGGTTTTTCACGAGCTTCTTTGTGCCTTTGTCTGAGCGCTTGTTCGAGCGCAAGCTTGTGGCCGAGCAGGTCGAAAAGTCGGGCGAGGTCAAGGTCTGGGAAGTTGTCATTGGTCAGATCTGGGACTGCCTGCCTGGCTTCCTGGACCAGCCACGGGATTTGAAGGAGGTAGGTTATTGTACATGTATCTGAATGTACTGATCCCTACAGGCCTTTACTACGCCCTTCATCCGCATCCTCTCGCAACTGCTGTACTCGAACCCACTTCTACGCCCGTCGATCCTCCGTGCGCTCTCAGTGCTCGTGACGTCCACCAAAACGCTTTCGAGCTCATCTGCGCCGCCTGCCGATCTCCGTCAGAGCTTCGGTATCGACCAAGAGACGGGCAAGGAAAACACGACTTACCTCAAGACGCTCGCACCTGACATGCTCGCTGTACTGTTCAACGTGTTCAGCAGTGTCCCTCGTGAGCAACGCGGTATGGTCGGCGATGTCATTGGCCTGTGGCTGTCTGTCATGAGCGAGGCGGTGAGTACTCTCGCAGCTTCTGTACGCATGCTGATGAAGTACCCAGGATGTGACGGCTACCTACGCCCGCGTGACCGATCACCTCGGCAAGGCACTCACGAACCCAGTGCCAGCTGCGGCCGGCACGACCCCACTATCACACACCATGCTCGACCTGCTCATCATCCTCGTTCCCCATCTCCCCGCCGAGTCAGCACTCAAGCTGTTTGCGGCAACCCAGACATCGACCTTGCTCGAGCATCGTGACGCCACTGTCCAAAAGAAGAGCTACCGAGTTCTTGCGCGCCTGATTGACAGCGGCAAGGTCACGCCTGCGCTTCAAGGCCAGTCGGTCGACGACTTTGTCAAGCGGGTCGAGGATGTCGGACCGAATGTTGGGCCTGGTGCTCAACGCGTAAGTACACGAAAAGTTGTAGATTTGCGCTGACGATCACAGGACCGCATGCTGCTATTGACTTCGCTCATTCCGGCTTTGCCGCCAAGCCGACTTCATTTGGTGCCGGCACTGCTGTCAGAAGCTGTGCTCGGGACCAAGGAAGTCAACGAGAAGGCTCGTGATGCCGCTTTCAACTTGCTGGTCGTCATGGCGCAGAAGATGGCTCAAGGTGGTACCATTCAGCGAGGTTTAATTGAGGGCGATGATGAGGAGATGGAGGCGGAGAAGCCGGCGGATGGTGCGTAGTTTGTGCACGCGTTGATGTCTGCTGATGAGATGCAGCTGCGGCTTCCGTCGAGGAGTTCATTACGATGACGGCCGCTGGGTTAGCAGGCACTACTCCCCACATGATCAGCGCCAGCATCACGGCGCTTTCGCGCTTGCTGTTCGAGTTCAAGGGTGGGTTCTGAGCTTCCTGCGGTGCTCCTAGCTGATGACTTTAGACGACATCTCTGCCGGACTCATGAATGAGCTCTTGAGCACGATCGCCGTCTTTGTCGGATCCAAGAACCGCGAGATTGTCAAATCTGCGCTCGGGTTCGTCAAGGTTGCCGTCGTTGCGCTTCCCGCCGGCACCGTGTCACCGCATCTGCCAGTGCTCGTGCCCGCGCTGCTCGGATGGGTCCACGATCACAAGAACCACTTCAAATCGAAGACGGTCCACATCTTTGAGCGCATGATCCGCAAGTTTGGCTATGATGCTGTATACAAGCAAGGTGGCGAGGGCGGCCAGAAGAAGGTGCTCGAGAACATTCGTAAGCGCAAGGAGCGCGCCAGGAGGCGCAAGGACGCCAAGGGCGGAGATGAGGAGGACGATGGCATGGATGCGGTGCGTGTGGGTGCATGTGTTCAAAGCAAGTCGCTGACTCGTGAGCAGGAGTCCAAGCAGACGTCTGGAAATGCGTTCGAGGACGTGCTGTACAACTCTGACTCGGACATCGAGAGCGATGACGATGCCGCGGGCCCGTCGCGACCGACAAAGAACCTGTCGCGCAAGGAGAAGCGAGCTGCTGGCAATGCGGCGGCGGCATACATTCGAAACGAGGGCGATGAGCCAATGGACCTGCTCTCGCGCTCGATCGCAAGTGGTGTCACCAGTTAGTATACAACATCCTGCGCAGCTTTGGCTGACAACCTTGCTCAGAATCCGACCCCAACGCTGCATCACGCAAACGCAAGCCAGGGCAAGACGCCGCGCACTTCAAGACGGACAAAGAGGGGCGGCTGATCGTTCCCGCCGAGTCGTCCGACCGCGAGGACGGGGGCGCCGACGAGGGCGCAGCCAACCCTGAGGGCACCGCCTACCTGACTGGCATGACGTCGACCGACGGCATGACGCGCCTCCCGAACGGTGCGATCAAGTTTAACAAGAACACGAAGCGCGGGCGCGAGCTCGAAGCTGAGATGGAGGGTCTGGAAGTCGACGAGGATGACAGCAAGGGCAAGGGCAAGAAGCAGCGGCGCGAGGTTGCAAAGCTCGGGCAAGAGTTCAAGGCCAAGGTGGGTCCCGCTGTGCAGCGTCGACGAGCAGAGACTGACCTGTGCAGCGTGCCAAGGGTGATGTCAAAAAGGCCGGTGGGCCAGACCCCTTTTCGTACGTGCCGATTGGTCAAGCGGCGCGCAACGGCCGTCAAGGCGGCGGCAAGGTCAATCTCACGAACAAGAAGAAGGGTTCGCGCAAGTAGACGTGTATCGAGATGTAATCGTCATTGGCTTGGGTTGGTCTGTTGTGTCCAGGTCACGTCGGCCATGCGGTCCTGTGGCGGAATAAGGCACTCACCCAGCCAACTCGTTTCATTTCACGCTTCACTCGACTTTACAAATGAAACACCTTGGCGTTGAACCTGGCGCCGTCGTGCCTGTCGATCAGGTCAACTCGTCCCTCCTTTCCTGCAACGGCGACGTCGCCAGCGGTGTCTACGTGGATGATAAAGTCTCAATCCCTCTCACAGCCTCGAGTCCCTATCCCCCTCACAGTGTTGCTCCACCATGCAGCGCGTAGCGATTCCAATCCTCAACAAGACGTCTGTCCCTCTGATTGCACATGTGCACCCGGCCTCGGCAGCGTCCGGCACTCGTCCCCGCACCCTCCTCTTCCTGAACGGTATGATCGCACCGCAATCATCCTGGTTCCCTACCATCGACCTCGTGGCCGCACGCACCGGCGACTGTCAGATCGTAACGTACGATCGGTTCGGTCAGGGCGAGACTGTCGCTCGGGATCCGACGAGTGCCGAGAGCGAGTTTGGGAGTGATCTCGACGAGGTCGTGAGGGACCTCGAGGGGCTGATCGCAGGACTACTGCACGCCAAAGGCGATGCGGCCTCGGCCTCGGTATCGCCTGAACTGGTCCTAGTCGCCAATTCGATCGGGTGTGCGATTGCACGCCGGTACGCGGCCAAGCACCCGGGTCATGTCACGGGCCTCGTCCTACTGGATTCCATCCTCGCAAACTCGGACTTTGTCGACGACATCTACCCTGACCCCTCGTCTGTGTCCGAGAGCGACCGTCAAGGCGTGGTGAAAGCGCGCGACGTCAGCCGTCGCCTGTTCTCACCCGCAAACGCCAACGGTCAAGGGTTTGATCGCCGCAACATGGCCCGTCTACTACCGCACTCCGATTCCCCACCGCTTGCTGATCTCAAAGAGCTCCGGGTCATCGGTCACGACCCAGAGTACTTTGCGGTCGATTCAGAGCGCAAGCTTGGGGTCCCGGTGCAGACGACGAAACGCTATCTGCAGCCAGTGTGGGAGCGGTATAACGCCGGGTTGGCGCGGTTGAACGCTCGGAATGGAGGAGGCGTGAGGATCGCACAGGGCTGTGCGCATTTCATCCAGGTGGATGATCCGGCGTTTGTGGCGGGCCAGGTGGACGAGGTGTTGAGAGGCGTAGGGTGGTTGCCTGGTGCATGAGGTTGGGTGGATCGAGGTGACAGCGAGTTGCGTTGACATGTATGAGCTGGACACTAGCGATACCTTTGCCGAGTGATCACACTGAGCCAGCGCCGGCAAGCAACGACAATCTACACATGGGCTGCATTGAAGCGCAGCCGTGCATCGTATGTATCATTGCTTGGTGGACCGCTGTGCGTAACCATGTGTATGTGCGTAGCATCAAAGGCGAGGCCCTACGTCCAGTGCAAGAGAACAGCTTTGCAGCCGCGGACCCCGACGGGCAGTCTGATCCGCCGTGCCTTTAGCGTCCGACTGTCCACGTCTTATCGCCGGTCATTCACCCCTCGCTTGATCCCAGTCCAGGCTCGAGAGCTCCAGCGCTCCAGTTGGCCAGAACGCCCGTCGTCATGCGAGCGGCGTACGCGTACGCGAGGGGCGTTCGCGTTCGAGTGCTGCCCTGCCCCACGTTATCACATGGCCGTGGCCCGCTCTGGGGGCGATTGCCGCTTTTCAGGGTCCCACGGCCGACGTGTGCTTACCCGGTCGCAAGTTTTTACCCGCGGGGGGTTTAGCAGGTCACTGTGGCAGTCGGTGTGGCTGCACGCTGCATCTACCGTGATCGTATGCATGGGGTGCGCGCTGAGGCTGCTGCACTACTACAGTACTGGATCCGGCGTCTTGCCTGGGGCCGGATGGGGCTACGGGGATCGAGCAGGTGCAATCTCTGCAGTGGGGGTTGGTGGCTGCGATAACGCCGATAACGCCGAGTGCGGACCGCGCCGGCCTTTGCCCCGTTTCTTTCAGTTTAGGGGGCTCCCACAGCCAAACACAGTGCGCCAGCTCACTCGCACCATCCTCCATCGTCAACTCGGCATCGACGCACACCCAACACGTACACTGCACAGAGAGAGAGCACACTGCAGAGCGGATCGTACCCTTGGGAACAGTCTTGCACCCACAGCGATCCGAGGCAGATTGCGCAATCGTGAGTGAGCAACGTGTCTTATCCGTCACTCGCAACCAGCCATCGTCAGTTCGGTGCCGCAGGGAACGCCCAGTTGGAAGGAATCCTCTCAGGCAGACATGATACTGTTCTCTGTCCACTGCGCGATCGTCCCAACTGCGCTCGTAGAGATAACAACAAATCTGTCGGGTGGCGCCACCGCGCCGCTCTCAGGGTTCGATCCCAACCGGCCCTTCCCCGTCACGACCCAGTGCGCAGTGCCGAGGCGGTGAGGTGCACCGTCGCACCAGGCTATACACCTTTGTCGTCCTGCGCCAACCTTGGCACCGATGGGATGCGGGGCAGCGCGTCCGTCTCAAACCTTGTTCCATCTCTCCAGATTGCCCATCGTCTCTAGACTTCCCATCCGATCAGCGCTCACACACTACACCAGATGCCATCCCCACCACCCGCGACGCTCGCAGCGCCCGACCCGCCTAAACCCGCGCCAGCGGCGGACGCTCCCATCGTCTACCCGCACCCCGTTCCGGATCCTTTGACCGGACGGTTGGATCCTAATGACCCGGCCGTCAAGGCGTTGACGGAAGCTGCGCTCAACATGGACAAGAGCAAGATTCCGAGACCGTACAAGTGTCCGCTCTGTGATCGCGCGTTTTACCGGTTGGAACATCAGGTGGGTGCGCTGTGGCGGCGAGCTGTGAGGCGCAGCGCTATGGGACTAGACGGTATACGACCTAAACTAGGCCATCCTGAGCTGTCCCGTTTGAATCCTTCCCGCATTGACAAGCCTCGCTGACGTCGACAGACTCGCCATATCCGCACACACACGGGCGAAAAGCCACATGCGTGCACACACCCCGGCTGCGATAAACGATTCAGCCGATCCGACGAGTTGACGCGGCACGCTCGCATCCACCTGCCGCCCGCGTCGGAGAATGGAAACGGCAAGGGCAAGAACAAGACGCACGACGATGACGACGTGCGTTCTGCTAGCCCGCAGCCGCAGTAGGCAATGCTGACACCCCGCGCGCAGCACCACCATAGCCAACACCATGGCATGCACCTTGCGCCCTCGTACGGCATGGAGCAAGATTTTCTCGGTCGCCACCATGACAGCTATGGTCCCGGCCCAGGCGGCTACAACCTTGATCCCTCGCTTGGCGGGCCAAGCGGTGCCGGGATGAACGATATCACGGCCCTCGCGGCCGCCGCGTCTGATCAGCTGTACGAACTCGAGCGCCACGAAGCCTTTCGTCGCGCAGAGTACGAGCTCCGCCACCGACAGATTGCGAGCACGCGCTCAAAATCCAACGGCGGCTCGCCCGTTGGCACGCCGGGTGGGAACGCGTTCAACCCTCAGGCGGGAGGTCAGGGCGGCCCACCGTATGGGTTCAGTAACGAGCGCGAGAGGTGGGGGTCGCTCCCAAACACTTCGGTCACGGCCATGGGCAACTCGTATCCGCAGAGTGCGGGCTCGGGCGCCGGGAGCGGTCACTTTGTCTACCCGATCTCGGCGGGGCAGCCTGCCACTGCTAGTCATCCGGCTGTACCACCAGGGACGTTGGCCGATCCGACGTATCTCGTCCCACCGAGCTGCTGCCATGAAGACTGCCACAAGAGCTATCGCAAGCGACTCAAGGTGGCTCGGCAGACGCAGGCGTGTCCCAACTGCTTGACGCTCACGCATGGAGGTGGTCTCGTAGGCGGGCCTGGCGGCGGTGGACCCGGCGGACCCGGTGGCGGTGGTGGCGGAGGGGGTGGACCGGGTGGGAACGGCGGCGGCTCGGGCGGTGATAGTCACCGCTCAAGCAACTCGAACACGCCAAAGGATCGTTCCGCGCACAACTCGAACGAAGACCTGCATGGTCTCGGCCAGGGTCACTCGAACGGCAACGCCGGGTCGGGCGGGAACGCATACAACCTGCACAACCACCAGCAAAACCTGCATCATCAGCTCGTCCGGCTGCAGCAGCAGCACGCGGCTGGTCTCGGTCAAGCGGGCAACCACTTTGGTCGTGCGGCGCTTGCGGGTCTGTACGGTCACTCTGTGGGCCATGGTGGTCATGGGCCTTCTCACTCCTCCTCGGGCTTTGGGCAGAACCGACCAGCGCCATATCATCACCCTGCTGCGCACCAGATTCGGAGCGCAATGTCCATCCCACCCTCTGTCGATCACTCGCGCGCCGCGAGCCCCGCCTCGGACGATTCGTCAGACGACGAGTCGCACCCTTCGACCAAGAATTTCGAGTTTACGCCCGCGACGAGCCCCGTGCTGAGCTCGATGAAGAGTATGAGTCTCTTCCCGGGTCAGAATGGGCACCATGGTCATCACGCTCCCTATGGTCGTGCAGCGACCACGGCACCGACGTCGATTGCGACTTCGCCGATCCACTCGCGCAACGTCAGTCGCGCGAGTAGTCCCACGCACCACGATTTCGAAGGCGGTCATCACGCGAGCTCGGGCAAGCACGGTGCAACGTCGCATTCGGCCAGGGACGCAAAGCACCGCTCGCAGCCGTACCACACCAATCACCACCACCACTCGACCCCCAACTCGCCCCGACTCTCAGCCACAAAGTACACCAGTGGGCGCATGAGCCCGCCAAAGTCGACCGCGCAGGCCAACTCGAACACCAAGTCGGTCGAAGATATCCTCAACGCCTCGTTCAACCCGCCTCATTCCCAACGCACGCTCCCACCCCCAAACTCGTCGTATCCGCTCCAGTCTGCGCCTGGCTCGGCACACACTTCGCCAGCCGGTTCGCGCTCGACTTCACCTATCCTCGGCGCGCGTGCGGCGTCCACACCAAACATCCATCACCTCGCTCACTCTGTCCGCGCCGCGTTCGGCATGACGCCGATCCACAATGCGCGCTCCGAGTCGGGCTCAAGCACGCCAAACGTAACCGTCTCGCCGCCAAGCCAGCGCCGGGGACTGAACGAGTCGTTGCGTACCGTCAGCCCGCCGACAAAGCTCGCGCCACTCAGTGGGCGTTCAGACTCGTTCCCGCGCGCGAGCCTGCCCAGCTTTTCCAGAGGTAACAGCCCGGTGTACATGCACCACTCGCACGAGGCGAGCGCGATGGAGGTCGATGGCCAGGCGTGAGCGAGCGTGCTTGCAGTCTATAGATGTCTTGATTTTCGGTTTGTAAGCTGTGTAGCTCTGCATCGGGGTTGTGTCGGATATATATACACAGATGTGACGACCGGTTTGGCGTGTACAAGATTAACATCTACGATTGGTACTACAACGTGCTGGCAGGCAGGCAGATGGCGACTAGCAGTTGCCGAGCCGGAGCATGAGCAGGTTGCTGCTGTGGTAGCTGAGCGGTGTCAGTGCACGCCCCGGCACAATCTCATACCGACTTGAACTCTGCGATTGGTTTTAGTCAGGAGGCCAGGGTCGAAAGCGAGATCACGTACTGTTCTTGAGTCGCTCGACGCTCTCTGGATCATTGTGGATGCCGTCAAAGTGCGTCATGCCGAGCTGCAAAGCCACGAGTCAATCCCTCACAACTGCACTCGTGTGGCAAAGCGCAACACGACATACCAGCGCATCCGATTTGCGGTAGCCTTCCATCAAGCTGCGCTTCACGTCAGCTCGCACACGGCTTGGAGGTGAAAAGGGCCTACTCGAAGAAACCCATGCGACGCTTTTCAAAGCTGCCAATAATTGTCAGTTTGCACTTGTCCGCGCTTAGCACTTGATGCCGACTACTGCTGTTCCACTGTGGCGGTGTGAGTGATCGCGCTCATGCTACGTTGCAGACGTACTACTGTGAGACGAAGCATCGAGAGCACGGTCAGCGTGCTCGTCTGGCGCTCAGGGTACTTACATGCGCACTGCGCGCGGGTCTAGAAGTGTCAGCAGGTGAGAGAGGGAATGACGATAAACTTACGCATTTCTCCTAGCTCGTCGACCTATTACAGCGTCAGCGCTCGCACAGAGCCCTAGACCAACCAGCTCACATAAACTGTGCGGCGTGAGACCCTTTGGTCAGCCACCGTTCTGCGCGTATATCACAAGACTACAAACGCGGTCTGCGCACTTGTCAGGTTCGGTCTCGTTTACGGGGCTACACTCACGAGGCAAAGAAGTCGAATCTGTGCAGCGTGAGCTGTTTGTAGGTACGATAGCTAACCGACTTACATAGCAAACAGCACATCCTCGCTAACGTCGACCACGAGTCAGTCCAGCGGCGATATGAGAGACTCAAGCGCACCAAGTGATTCCCTGTGGTGGTATCAGCTCTGGTGATGTTGGCCGACGATGACTTACCATCCGATTCCGCACTCGCACGGACCAGCCTGTTTCGACGTGCCCCAAGTGCAACTCTTCGCAGATTGGCGATGTCGCTGGCTGGCCTCGCTCCTTGATCCCTGCAGGTAATCAACGCGCGAACCACGGGCAACACATCCGTGAACGTACATTCCTGTACTTTGGGTCAGCATGACACGACGACGATGACCAAACTGACCGTTTCCGTCTCTGATTACAGTGACTGCATTAGTGGTCACCACCGCTGTCAGTCAATCACTCGCCATCGTAGTCGACCTAAGTTCGACAATCAGCCAACCGACGAAATGCACTGATGCGAGAGCACTGACCCAAATCGCAGCGAACATGGGGTGCTCGACGCAGTTCCACGCCAGGTACTCTGACCTCTTATTAGCCTGACAACAGCGCACGTAAGCCGATACGCACTGTGGTACGGCCTGCTGTCCCATTGGCGCAATTGCAGCAGGGGGTGGATCTTTAGGGGTGTAGGGAGACTTGCCGCTTGGAGGTAGCTGAGGATCGGTCCGTAGCCTGGGCGTCTGGCACAGAGTGAGCTGTGCTGAATGATCGTCCTGCAAGGGACTTACGAAGGCTTGAAGGGCCCGATAGTGATCTGTTTCCAAGTCGTCAGCACGGCCAGGATGAGTGAGAAGGCAACTGACGCTGTGAGATCAACGGCAATCCCAGTGAATATTCAGCAGGAGTCACAGCGGTCATACAGCTCTACTCACGCTGCGGGAGTCAGTACATGATTCCTGCGCGCCAGGGTGACTGACCGGGATCACGGATCGCGCCCGTCGGTACCAGCGCCATGTTGCTGTCGTCTCTCTCTCTGTTCGTCTATGCGATGTATGTCTTGAACACTGCTACACACAAAGGGTAGTGGTAGTCAGGAGAGCAAGTGCTAGAAGGTTGTTGTCATCGAGTGGAAGCCACAACACTTTCGTAGATAGTTCATGAACCAACGGCCTCCTTTGGACGGGAAAGGGGTAACACACGGCCGCGTCGGGCAACAGGCCAATGGCGCCATGGCTATTGCGTGTGCAGGCGGCAGTGGATCTACAGAGTGCCCTGGCGTTGTCAGGACCGAGCTGTTCGGCGGAAGCGCAGCGGCAACAGGCGCCGATCCCTTTCGGCGAAGTCTAGCGCACGGACAATCACTCGGCCGATGTGATCACTGGCCATCACAAGCAGCAAGCGTCTTGTCCGAAGCTCGTTATCCGCACGTATGCATAGATGAGAGCGCCGTTCAGCTAGGCCTCGTTATCCGACAGATCCCAGTCTTTGGCATCTTCGACATCCGGAAGCGTGACAGGAAAAGTAGCTGAAGCTCGCGGCGTCGAAAGAGCAGAGGCAGGCGCGGGTTCGGGGAGCGCCGTCACAACCGACGCGACCGGTGACACGGTACGAGGCGTTGATGAACCTGATGCCCATGCCTTCTTGACAGTGGCGGTAGCTGGGTTGGGTGCTTTGAGATTTGTCAGTGCCGGTGACGACCTCGACGCGGATGATTGGCGGAGGTTTGCTAGACCGCCGAGCTGTGGCCGAGACGGTGTAGGCGGCGCTGCTTCAGACAAGAGCGGGTTGGGGATGCGGGTGTCAACGCGGCGACGGATCTGGACACTGCGACGCGGATCAGCAGACATCACAGAGGGTGAGATGCGACATACCTGCGCTGAGGCTCCTGATCCACCAACTCTCGGCCCAGACGGTACACATCCGCCATTGAAATTACGAATGTCCGCTTGGCAGGCGGCACTGAGCCTTGTCAGTCATCGTTTCTCATATGAATTGCGCAACTCACTGTGCGGCAAGACCATGACCTGACGCGAGCTTGTGAAAAAGTCCTTGAAAGTCTGTTCGACTGTCCTGACGAAAGCGTGATTCTGCGTGCAGAACGCCTTGAGGTCCAGAGCCCAGTCTTCGAGGTTTCGTTCGGCCGGCTTGATCCCCAGTGCGTCGGCAAGGCGGGCGTTGCGCTGGCGAAGCAGACACTCGTTGACGCACTTGAGCTGGACTTTTTCGCGTGAGACGGGGTTGGTGGCGGATGCGCCGCAGCCGCCGCGATTCTGGAGGTGACCGCAGGCGCAGGACTGTGTGACAACTAGTAGGTATCAGTCAGCTTCTTTTAATTCCAGAGGGTAGTACTGACTGGTCGAGCACGCATCGTTCTCGGGGCACCGAGCCGGCGCATGACAAATCGTCTGACAGGGGTGACCACTGCAGATACGCATATAAGCCAGCAGCTACAGTTTGTGCGATAAGACTGACCAGATCCGCTTCGGCTTGCGGCACACCTGTGTACACACGCCACACTCGCCTTTTGGATGACAGGACTTTTCACACGTATGGAAGCCGCAGCCGAGCAGACTGCGTCGGCAACGTTAGCGGCGACTCGAGTGTGGATCCAACCACTCACGTCCCGCAGATGGCACCGCAGGACACGCGTTCCTGCGAGCACCTGATGTTCTTGACCGCTGGATTCTTGCCACACGCACACTCGCGGTCGCGCAGGTACGGACAGGGAGGGCAATCTTGCGTTTCGTGGCATGTGTGCAGAGTCTTCGGATGGCCGCAGGCTGGCGGTGGACGGGCGCAGGGGTATGTGCAGTTGATTGCCGTACCGCTGGGTTCGTTAGCGGCCGGGTTACAGCATCACAAGAGGACACACCATGGCACGGGCGGGTAAACGACCGTGTGGCTGCAGTGGCAGATGAGCTGCAATGAGTCAGTAAAAGTCTGCTTGGTCGTGGAATAGACAAACCTCATCATACGACGCCTCGAGACAGCGACCACAGGCGCCCTTGTGATCCGGCTTTGGACAGGCATGCAAGCCACAGCTGAGCGGCTTGCCGCAAACGAGAGGGCACGCATGAAGCTGCAGATCCTCTTCGCCCGGCTGATCGAGCGGATCGTCCAGTAGCCGGCGCTTGCCTTTGAACTTTGCCTTGTACGACAACGGGCAACACTTGAAGCCCGGGATCAGCCAAGGCCCAGTTAAGAAGCGCAGCCAGACTCACCAGCCTGCCGCACTCGTGCCTTCCACAAGTCCTCAAAGCCTTGCAGACTCGTTCGCACGTAATCTCCTCGCCGTTTTCTTCACGTTCTCCGACCTCCTGGCACGGCAGCAGGACCGTTCCCTCACCGCAGCGACAGGGGCGGACGACTTGTTCCCCGCAAGGCGGACACGGGCCGTTATGGCATTTCTTGGGACACTGATGGCCGCACGGTCGGGACTTTGTACAGGGCAAACCACAGGTCGGGATCGGGTCGAGGCAGGATGTGCGCGGGGTTGAGGCGATGTCGGATAGAGCGCGGGAGCCACACGGGCAGTTGGTGATGACGGCGGGTGACGTTGGGCATATGAGAGGCTCGAGGGGATGATCGTGGCAGTTCTGACAATGTCAGCCTACTCTCGCCCAGTCTAGCAGACTCACCTCGGGGCAAGGGTGGATCCCACAATCATACTCGCGCGGACAGGGTTGACCGCATGCAAACCTGCCCGTCCACGCATCCTCTAGCTCGCCCGAGTGTTCCGACGGCTTGACGCAATCGCGCGCCTGCGCCTTGTTCCACCCGCAGCTCGTGTCCATGGCCTTGCTGCCGCAATAGCAGCGTACATGCTCGGTCTCATCACAGGGCGCACACGGGCCGTCATGGCAGTTTGCCTACAGGATTGTCAGCTCGACGCCACAGATATGCGTGAGGACGCACCAAGCATTGGTGCGCAGCCTTGCCGCAGCTCTTGACCTTGAGACAGGGCGAATCGCATGTTGGGATCGTGGCGTTTGTGGCGCGCGCAATCGCACACTTGACGGTCAGTGGTTTGTTATGGCTCGGGCACGGCACCACGAGCGGCGCTTGACAGGGCGGACACGGTCCCGGGTGGCATGACCTATCGCACATCAGCCCCACTGCACCTTGTCCTACCCGCAAGCCACTCACAGCGGGCAAGCATGGTAGCAATTCTGCCGCCTCCTCGTACAGCTCTGTCCACAGGAATGCGGCGTGACGAGTGAATTTGCCACATAGCGTGGGTTGGGAACACTGCCGCAAAAGCACTTGTAGCTCGTGACCTCGCCGGTGCGACGTTTCTGACAGCCTGGGCAGCGCCATTCGGGGACTTCACCCTCTTTCAACTCTTTCGCGGCTGCGTCTTTGAGGCTCCGCTGGGCCCAATCGGCGATGCAGGAAAAGTGGAACGGGGTGTAGCAGCTACCTTGGATCGGGGCGGATGGCGCTGGACGGGGGTCGAACGCGGGAGAATCCTTGTCGTATCGTGAAGCTGGGGCTAGAGTTGTGATGGGGGCTGGAAGGCAGGACCAGATCTGCTGATGCGGCATCAGGGACAGGAAGCACTGCAAGTGTCAGCTTTGCATGGCGTTTGTTTGTTCACGACGCACAATAGGACATTCGAGGAAAGGCTTGTTCGTGAGCCCGACGATTAGCCGGCTCGTCAGATCATCCGGCTTGACACCGGTCTCCCTGTCTGGTCTCGGCGCCCTGACCGCACGCTTGGTCTGCGGCTTCCTCCCCGGCTCCTGGGATGGGTTCGGCGGTGAACGCGGGACATCGGTCAGCTGAGAGTTCTTTGCAAACGCCGCACGACGCGATGTGCGCGCTGGTGGAGCTGGCTCATACTCTAAGCTTGCTGCGGGTAGGGGCAGGGAGACGGTTGTGGACGACGTTGGCTCAAAGACTGCAGCCGTGGGATTGAGCGCGTCGGTGGGAGGTTTGGATTTGCTGCCGTTTGGCCGTGGGTTGCTTCTGCGACCGTTGTTGGGCTTTGCCGAGGTTGAGGTTGATGCTTGCTCGGAGGTAGGTTCGGCAGTGGATACAGCGAGGTGGCCATCGGTCTGCGGCTTGCCTCGTCCACGACCGCCTCGGCCGGATCGTCCGCCGCGCACCGAGCCCACACGTTGCGCATTGGGGCTATTGCTGCTACCGGGCGCCTCTTCCTTCAGCGCTTCGTTGCCATTCGTTGGGCCGTTGCCATTCGTTAGGCCGTTTGCGTTCATAGAACCGTGCCCATTCGTATTGCGCTCGTTTCGCTGAGGCTGGCGTGGTCTCCCACCGCGCTGAGAACGCTCCGGCTGTTCATGTCCGTTCAGCTGCGTCTGCACCTGACTCGGTGTTGGCACCGACGGTCCCCCGTTCGGCTGACGCAAATGGGGTGGAATGTCGTTGGCTCTCTGATGCGAGCTTGCTGGCCGTCCGGGTGCGTTCCCACGACCTCTGCGACCGCCTGCCTGTCTGTTTCTCGAGTGCTGCTGCTGAGTCAGATAGGCGCCATCGCCGGGTTGAGGCGGTTTGCCACCCGGTAGCTCGGGTCGTGCAGGGAGCGATGCTGATGTCGATGCCGCCGCCGTCGACGATGCCATGTTGGATAGAACCGGAATCAACGTTATCAAAGAGCGCGAGTGCTGTAGATCGAGCTGGAAGGACGAGTCGAAGCGGTCGTCTCCTTTTTCCGATGGGCTTGATACTTCGGACGTCCGTGTTGCTGCGCTGCTGGTGCTCTATCCCGTTCGACTCGCAGTGGATCTAGACTGCTGATGTCCCAGTCTTGACGACTGCCGTGTCGCGAGTGCTCCCAGCTGCTCTCCCTCGCTTGGGATGATTTTTGTTCTCCCCCCAATCGCTGCAGCGTTACCGAGTTGAAGACGGCTCCGATCGCTGAACCAAGCTCGTGCATTACGTAATCTCGCGCGGCAGTGTAATAGCGCATACCCTTAAGCTCGGAGTGAGCAAGCGTTGGGCAGCACCAGCACCAGCACCACGGTCGATCAGACACGACGGCGCTTCTTCACCTCGACGGCAACGCGTTACAGCTCAGTCGCATATCAAGTTACGATCAGTACACGGCCAGCTGCAATCCGCATCAGCCACTTTACTCGCTAGACCACTCCAGCACGCACAATGGCCACACCAGGAGGAGGGGCGTACTCGTGCGTGATCCGGCGGTCTTGCCACACTGCGAGAGACTGACTAGACCTTGACTACTCTGTTGGACTCTACAGGTGAGGATGATGTGCTTGGACACGTAAAGGACGCGCTGACGCCATCCCGTTCCAGGTTCTCGCTCACGACCTTTAACCCGTCAGGCAAGCTCGTCCAGATTGAGCACGCGCTCGCGGCCGTCGCAGGCGGCACCACCAGTCTCGGTATCAAGGGTGCGTACTATCGATCTTTCACAACCCGATCTGTCATCTCTGCGCTCGCGCGGCACCAGTCTCCTCACCCTCCATCCGTATACGTCGCTAACACTCCGTTCAGCCACAAACGGCATCGTGCTCGCGACCGAGAAAAAGTCATCCTCGATCCTCGTCGACACGTCGTGCCTCGAAAAGGTCGCGCCCATCTGCCCCAACATTGGCTTTGTCTACAGCGGCATGGGCCCTGACTTTCGGGTGCTCGTCGCCAAGGCGCGCAAGATTGCACAAGCGTACTGGAAGGTGTACGGCGAGTACCCCCCGACAAAGGTCCTCGTGCAAGAGGTCGCGGGCGTGATGCAAAAGGCGACGCAGAGTGGGTGAGTCCTCGTGTGGGCGAGAGGTCGTGGAGTGCTTTGGGGTGTGGTGGTTTGCATTCGGACTTGGACTTTGAGTGCTTGGTGGTGTTGGAGTGCGCGACGGGGCTTAGACTGGATTCCCTGATGAGGCTGTCGCTGGAGTGGCTAGTCCGTGAACGTCGATCCCGGTCAGTTGACCGCCTGATCTGACCACGGTCGAGTCATTCGACAATCAGGTCCGTAGATATCCGAAAGCAGGATCACTGGGATGATCCAGTCTTCCCCTTTATGCGGTCTAGGCTTTGATACCGGTCCTTGGGGACGTTGCATCCTGGCCGAGCTTAGCTGTACGAAAACGCGAAGCCCGGCGGTCGCTGGACCACCGGGTCAGTGATGTGTACAGCGATCAAAGGCAGGACATTGCGCCGTACGCACCGCAGCGCAAGCACAGAGACATGCAGGTTGCAGCTGCGAGTTCCGCCGATAGGTCGTGCTTTGGGGTTCCGGTGCTTGCGAACGTGACCTGAACCTTCATGTCAAGATATGGAAGCCAAAGGTGCACACGAGACGTCAGGACACGCAACCGTCTCTGCATTGATCCGGGCATAACGTCAGCTGCTCGACCATGAATCTGTGCTTGCTCGTCCGCCAGCAACGTCGTTCGCCACCTCGAAGTCAGACACCAGTTTGTAATACCTCGGGGTTGTTGCATGACGTGCAGACGAAGAGATAGTTGCATCATCGGGTGGGGGCCTTTCTGGTCGCTGGTTTGTGTGATTTTGATCTGCGACGTGCGGATGAGCGGGATCTTGCACACGCTGTCGTGGCAGGCAATCAACTCTCCAGCTTGGATCCGATCTTTTGGCTTGAAGTCATTATGAAGCCTGTCGTAACTATTAGTAAAGCCATTCGAACTCGTTAACGGCTCGCACGGGATGTCAACGCCGCACTGCGGATGTCAGGGCGGCATCACTCTCGGTGCCAAGCAGCAGAGACTATTCTTTGTGCGTATCCGAGTCGTTTTGAGGGCGCATCCTCAGACCGAGCGCTGCAATCGGTTTGTGTCAAAGTCTTGTGGTAGGCTTCGAAATCTTGCAGCGCACCGCACACAACCGACCGGGAATATGGCTCCACGAGTGCAGCGTCGTCACCGATGGTCTCACAGGCTGTCTGCTTGTAAAGATATGTGAGGAGGACGCTGCATTGCAGCGCGTTACATTCGAACTTTGATGGCAGCGGTGCTTGATCGGCACTTGATCTGGATCGGTCGGAGCACCCATAGCAGAGTCGCTGTCGCCAGACCATTGCCGGCCTAAATCCCTACAGAGGAAGAATGGCGCCAAGGAGCCGTGACAACGGGGACTCTACCTCTGAAAGCCGTGTCAATTGGCTACTTCGGAGAACAATCTTTGATGTATGATCAAGGCCTGGTCGCGTCTGGCCGCGGAGTCGAGGCCTGCAGCTACCTGTGACTGTCGATGAAGCTCCGCCAATATTGCCGATTCAATGTCGCGCTAGATCGATCCTGTTCCTGCAACTGAGGTCTGCGTACCCTTCATGACGGCAAACATTCTCATGCATGTTGCGAGGGAAGGCTAGTTAGCAGCTCAAAAGTCAGGAAGCTCCGGGCTAAACATGACTCTGGTCTGTTGCGGTCTTCACGGACCTTGGCGTCCATGATGTCAGCACAATACTTGTGATGTTGACTGGCTGGCGACGTCGACGGCGAGTGCACACGAAAATGCAAAATCTGCATTTGAGAGCAATAAGAGTGCAACTGTGTGATACTGCGGTCGATCTAATAGCTGCTTCCCCTGCAGTGCACGGCGGTTCGCGCAGGCGTTGGCGCCAAAGGGTCGGCTTGCGCGTCGAGTCACAGTTGTCACGATTGTGCGATCTCATACCGCGGCTGGCCATCCTGGGACTGATCTCGACACACAATGCCTGAACCTATTGTGTGTGATGTTCACCCCGATGACTAACCAACCTTACAGTGGTGTCCGCCCATATGGCATCTCGATCCTCATCGCCGGCTGGGACGCCCACCGCGGTCAATCACTCTACCAGGTCGACCCGTCGGGCAGCTACTGGGCGTGGAAGGCAAGCGCGATCGGCAAGAACATGGTGAACGGCAAGACGTTTCTTGAGAAGCGGTGAGTCTCCATAGCCCATGTTGAGCGCACCGAGCGCTATGAGGTTGTTAAGGTCTCTCACTGACACCCTCAGGTACAACGACGACCTGTCGCTCGAGGACGCGATCCACACGGCGCTGTTGACGCTCAAGGAGGGCTTTGAGGGGCAGATGACCGAGCACACGATTGAGATTGGCGTCGTCACGGTGCCGACGGCCGAGCAGCTCGTCAAGAAGTCTGGCGAGCGGATCGCACCGACTTTCCGGAAGCTGAGCGAGGCCGAGGTCCGGGATTACCTCGCGCTGTAGATGATGATGAGATTCATGCTGCCACGTGTCGTTTGCTTGAGCTGAACGGCGTTGTTCGTGTCGACGACCATGGACTGTTCAACTCCGCCTGTCATCTCCAAGCCGACACTCGAGGCTGCTCGAGCTGCGGCTGCGGCGCCTCATGCGCGGATCAACCTGCAACGCATGGTGTTACGCCTCGAAGCTCGGTCGAGACCAGGTGATGATGACGGCGAAGACGAGCGGTGGGAGAAGTTGAGTCTGGACAAACTACGGTCGGAATGGCAGACGGTGCTGTATGCTACGGCACTGCATGATGCGTTGGAGAGCGAGGGGTGGGTGGAAACGACTGGAGCATGGCCAAGCTGACATACAGCGGTTCGTCGTCTTCGACTTTTGCGAGTGCTATACGACGGGATCTGGACTCCATGGAGCGGCGGTTCCGGCCACTGTGGGAGGCGCGTAATGTGGATCATGGCCTATTATGTACTGACCCACCCAGCGCAAGCAAGCCGAAGCTTTAGCTGCAGCGAACGCTAGTCTTCCTCGACCACCTCCCGTCCGCAACCTCTCCTCGCTCACCCTGCCTCCTCCCATGCCAACCCCTCAGGCATCCCTCTCGTCAACAGCAAACGAGCTGGACGAGCCGATCCTCACTGATCGGACGAGACGGTCACCCAGCCCTCTGGCCACTACCGGTGCATCCACAGAACCCAACTATGACGATGACAACTGGGGGTTCCGACAAGACCGGGATGCAAAATATGAGCTCTTGCCGCTCAAGACGCCGCGCGAGCAGCTGCTGGGCGGCTCGGGGGCTTACCCGCTTGGCGCTGGTGGTGCGGCGCAGCTGCACGACGAGCTGGGATCCGGCCTGGCAGATGTGGGTGATCGTCGACTTGGAGAAGACGCTGACGTGACAGATGTCCCAACGGCTCAAGCTGAACGCTCTGCACTTTGCAAACTCGCTCGAAGAGGAGAAGAAGATGCTCGAGGGCTCGGAAGGTCTGCTCGAGAGTAGGTTGTCTTGAAACGCTGCACACGCTGACTCGCTAGACAACCTGGCGCGCACACTCACGTCGAAAAAGACGCTCTCGACTGTTAGCAGCAAATCGCGCGGGACGACCTGTCTCGTCCTCGGAGCGTGCATCGTCGTCATCTTTGGCTGGTTCTGGACCTATCTTCTGATCCGTATGACGTGACATGCAATGCAGTATTATACAACTCGACTAAGCCCATCCCACCACCCACCACCAGTAGCCTGCAGACTCGTCCGTCCGCCCTTCGCCTTTGCGTCCTCGGACCTTGGCTTTGCCGCCTCGCACGCCGAGGCGCAGACCGCGCGACTTGCCGAGCCCACGGCCATGGCCGGGTGTGAATGCAGACTGTACGGGAAATGCCGCGTCGATAGACTCGAGCTCTGGGCCGAATGTTGGGCGTAGCGGTGAAAGCAGGTGCTGCTGGTCAGCCAGGTGTGAGCTACCGATCATACTCACCATTGTTCCGCCAATATCTCCCGGTTCGCCGCTTGGCGGTCGCAAGACCAGCTCGGCTACCTGACGCAACAGATCTGCGTGCGTAGTGTCGTAGACGCAGTCAGATGCGAGCACGAGATCGAACCCGCCTCTGAGTCGCGGATCTTCGGTGCCAGCCTCGACAAGAGCCGGGAACGTCGTCCAGTCGAGCGGCAACACGTCCAGACCGGACGAGGTGGCGCCGGGAAAGTTGAGCTCGACACACGTTTTGAGGTTTCCAAGGACCGATGGAAGAAAGTCGGTTGCGAGCACGGTGCCGTATTGCCCTTGAACGCCGTGGTGGTCGGCCACCTGGTCGAGCAGCTTGCGGCACAGGATTGACATGAGACCCGTGCCGGCACCAAGCTCGAGTATGCGCGGTCCATCGTCGAGCAGGCCACCGGCCTCGGTGCACAAGCCAAACTCGGCTGGCTCGAGTGCGACACGTCGACCCATGAGAATGGCGGAACCCCACGTCTGGACGCCGACACTGATGTGATCCATGACCGGCGCGTCGTGGATCAGCAAGGTCACTTGGTCGCCTGGGACGGATGTGATGCTCGATGCAAGCGGAAAGGTGAGATCGCGTGTGATGCTAGCTGGTTCTTAGGTGGATTAGCCGGTTCAATAGGTTCAAGCAACGCACCCGACGTGCCCGCCATCATGCCAAGTACGGCAGTAGCGGCATGCAGGACCTCTTCACGCCGCGCGCGCTCCGACGTTTGCTCCTCAAACACCCCCTCGTCCTCGTCACACTCCCCCCCGTCTTCACATTCCTCGAGCCAGCCCTCGCCACGCCTCACGACACCGTTGAGCCACTTTTCCGCCCAGTCGCGCTCAAAAGGGTCATCGTGGGCTTGCACCTTGGCGTCCTCGAGATCATCCTCATCCTCGGATGAATAGCCAGAGTCCTTGCCGTGCGGTCCCAGGCCGATTATAGGGGGTAGATAGAGCTTGCGCAGTGTTTCGATGGGTGGCAACAGGTCGCTTGGAACAAGGGGTACCAACGAGTGCTGCGACCGCGGCAAACGGGGAAGGAATATAGTGGGCAGTACTTCGGCCATGCTGTCTAGTGTCTATGTCGAGCCAAGCTATGCAGGCGATGCTACCGGTCCATGGTGGTTGTTGAGGTGATCGACCGTTCACAAACACTTTTAAACTGGGTCACGTGACTGTGGCATGCGCTTGTTGTCGTGGCACTCGACCGTGACAGCCTCTATCGGATCGCCGTTTGCGCCGCCCCTTTCACGATCACTCGACGCCAAGTGCAGCGGATAGTAGGATACGGTCTGTGGCTACCTCGTGGTGTCGAAAGACAAGTGAGAGACACGTTGGA
The DNA here is from genome assembly GCA_001599935.1 of Holtermannia corniformis. Taxonomy (NCBI): domain Eukaryota; kingdom Fungi; phylum Basidiomycota; class Tremellomycetes; order Holtermanniales; genus Holtermannia; species Holtermannia corniformis. The sequence continues at coordinate 180,879 of BCIJ01000005.1, read as the reverse complement.
AACGCCAGTGTGGCACCCAGCACCCCTCTGCTCCTCGAACGACTAAATGGTCGAAACAACCGTCCGAATGCAACGGCTACTCGATCCGAGTGCTTGGACGTGTAGTACGGGTAGTATTGAGCATACTGAGCGTGTTTCCACACATAAAACACACACTGGGACGTTCGGACCGTTGAAAAGGGCTCTGTACCCCTCTCGGTCATAGGAATGGACTGTGGAGGAGGAGAGCAAGCAAAAAACAGCTACAAAAAGAATTAACCCGACGCGGGGGTCGAACCCGCGACCTACAGATGTCACGTGATCTCGGGAATCACTAAGAGTCTGTCGCTCTACCGACTGAGCTAGCCAGGCTTTGATGTTAAGCACGGACGTTTAGTGAATATGTTCACTATAAATATATTTGTAGAACTTTTTCGACTACATTACAGCCTCAGGCGGCAGTACCTCTGCTCTAACATCTGCTCTCTAGCCATGATAACCCTGGTCAGGTTGAAAAGTCGCGTGTAAAACTTTTCACGGCCAACCCTCTTTCGCCGGAGTTCAGAGTGTATGTATCTCACTTCCCTGGTCATGTACCTGTTGCAGCTGCGGTTATGGGCGTATTATCCTCTGGCCCGGTGTTCTCACATATATTTACCCGACGATGAACTGCGGGTCTACAAACTGGCGCGCCACACTGACAGGCGTTGCCATTTGGCTTTGCAAGTCTGTATTGTGCCATCGGCGTCCGTGAGCTAGCCTTGCGCGATGATAGCGCATACCAAGCCGGCCACTACGCTCACCGACCGCCCCTTTTGTTCGCAAACTTAGCCTTGAACCCACTTGCGTCTGTGCCACTCCCTGAGATCGTCAGGTACGCGCCCGGCCTGACGTGCGAAGGGGGTGCTCGAACCGTGCGACAGTGTGTAGGCTTCGCGAGGGCCGTAGGGCCGCCGGTGACCGGGCATCGCATTCAGCCCTGCGGCGATTGGCAGACGTACGAAGCTCAGGCCGCATGTGGATCCGAGGTGATCCGCAGTGGCGCACAGGCTGGCACCGCTGGCATCTCACACACTAGCCTGCCTTAAATGCTTGGTTATGCGGCTGGCACCCTGCTCTTTCCTGTCGTGCGACTTCCATCATGCTCGACCGTGATCAGTTTCGGGCATATGTGGACAAGGTGCAACGTGGTGAAGTCGACATCAAAAGCATTGCCGTGCAGATTGGAGGCATCGTGCTTGCAACGGTCGTGCTGACTTGGATCTGGAACTATGCGTCGTTGCTGCGGGTGGGTCACCATCTCCATGACAAGAGGAGCTGACATGATCAGCGCACACGCAAAGTGCCCGGGTGGAACTCGGTCTTCTCGATGCCTATGAACCCGCTTCGCGACTCGGGCCTGAACGTCCCGATTATTTTTCCGGCCAAGAAGATGACCCTGCACCGTCCTTGGGAGAGTGAGTCGCATGGATTTCGCCGACTCGACTAATTCTCGCAGAATTCGAAAAGGCACACTCTGACCTGATTGCTACGACTTCGTTGACAGATTCGCACCCGGTCTACGTATCTGCCGGGCCAATCACTGCAAAGGCCGTGATCGACCGCCCAAACGAGGCACCCAAGCCGACCTGGTTGTGGCTCTTCCAAGCTGTCGCAATCTACGGTGACAACCTAGTCACCGTCAACTTCAACCCATGGAAACGTCACCGCGGGGTCGTCAGTGCTTGCTTTTCCGAGCAGATGAACGAGGCGGTCTGGGACTGCATGGCCAATGCGTTCGAGACGATGCTCGACAAGACTGGCGTTAGCGAGCAAGGTGGCGTTATTGACCGCGTGCGTCATGCGATGACCAGGGTGAGCAAGATCCTTGCCTTTAGAGTTGGCTCACGTCGTGTAGATGACTTTGGTTGTATTCGGTGAGTTGCTGAGCTAACTCGGTTATACTACGCTGACTGCCTGTAGCTGACAAAGGGTGAGCAACTCTTGCGTGACTCAAGTACTCACTGCATAGTTTCGGAATCGACATGCCGTGGGAATACCCCGCAGCTGCCAGCGCCGACAGTAAGTCATCACTTCGCATCAGGCAAAGGTGAGCTCACATGCTCTAGTTCCGTTCGCCGAAGCTCTCGACGTCGTCCTACACAACTTGATGGCGGTAGCTCTAATGCCCGAGGTGAGGGTCACTGCGTGATCGCAGCAAGGTCTGACACTCGTAGACTGTGCTTCGCTTTGCACCATCTGCTGGGTGAGTTCATTCAGTCAGAAAACTCACTTACACCGTAGTCTCCGCCGTGCGTACACTGCCAAAAAGGCTTTGGGCAAGCACCTCCACCGCCTTGCCGGCGAGAAGCGCGCGGCGACTCTTCAAGCCAAGGCTCTCGGCCAGGAACCCGCCAAGTCGGATCAAATCTTCCAAGCACTTATCAACGCCCAACTCAAGGCCGAGGCTGCTGCGGGTATCAACGAGAAGAAGACGCGGATTGGGCTGAGCGAGGTTGATGTTGTCGGCAACATGTGTAAGTCGTACCCGCTTTGTGCGCTTGGCTGATCCTACAACTAGTCATCTTGATCTTGTGTGTCAGAAAGAGGCTGACAGAGCGCTGCTAACGCTCCCAGGGCCGGTCACGAGACCACCTCGCACGCATTGACGTTCTGCTTGGCGTACCTCTGCTTGAACCCTGATGTGCAGGAGAAGCTTGCGAAGAGCATCGAAGAGGTCTGGCCTGAAGGTCACACTCCCGTGAGTATATGATTTGCTGTAGCGCGTACTTACGACGCAGTCGTACCGCGACTTCCCTGCACTCAACTACGCCCGCGCCACGATCCGGGAAAGCTTGCGCATGCGGGACAGTGTGCTATACGCACCCAAGGCTGCTGTTGAGGACATCTACGTCCCGTACACGACTTGGGATGACAAGGGCAATGTCACAAAGCACGAGACGCGCATTGAAAAGGGTAGCATGATATTGTTTGATCAGCGTGCGATGCGTAAGTCGATCATGGTTGTTTGTTGACTTGCTGACGACCGTGTAGACCGTAACCGTGAGTTGGCATAGAGGCCTACCGCCGTGACTGATCTTGCTAGCGCACTATTGGCCCGAGCCCGACAAGTTCCGCCCGGAACGTTTCATGGACCTCGACTGGGAGAAGGAGGGCTTCTTTGCCTTTTCGGCTGGCCAACGCGGCTGCATTGGCAAGCGATTCGCCGAAGGTCGGTGACTGGTTCGTTAGCAAACGCACCCTAACGGCACCGCAGTCGAGATGGTGTGCTTCCTTGTGCACCTGATCCACAGGTACCGCATCTCGGCGATCCCGGCCTTTGAGGGCGAGGACATTGTCCAGATGGAGAAACGTCTGATCAGCGCTGTCGAAGGCGTCACCATCCTCCCGGATGAGTGGAAGATGAAGCTCGAAAAGCGCTACTAAGCCGTAGACGGCGTTCGAACGACAAGTGTCACAATTCTTTGACGATTGACGAGGCTATGATGAGAGATGTCGGGTGACGAGTAGGTAGATAGGCTGCGATGCAACGACGTAATGTCAACGTCTGATCGACTGCTCGAACGTCGAGCTTGGGATATGATACATTCAGGCTGCCGCGACCAGCGCGGCGACTTTGGCATCGAACCCAGAGGCGTTGATGGGCATTTCGAGAGTGTAAAACGGGTTCTTCATGACGGCGTCGGCATCTATGAAAGCGATCAGTGAGCGTGGTCGATCCTGAGCGAATCATCACGCACAAGCTTCGTATATTCTTTGCAGCAGGCCGTCGGGGTTCGGGTGGGGTATTGTATGCAGCAGCACAAACTTGGTGCCTGTGGACTATCAGTTCAGGCGGTCTTTACAGCTTGCCGGGCACACTACGTACCGGTCTGCGTCAGCTTGATGGTCATCTTGAACGTCTCGGCTTCAATCTGGTTCACGCCCGAGCTACCGAGCACGGGCGATATCCGCGAGGTGATGGCATGAATACCGTGCAGTGTCCCGGCTAGGACGAGTGCTTCGTTGGCGGTTGACGCAGCGAGACCCTCTGTGCCGAGTGTCAACCCTGTATCGCGGCCTCACCATGCGAAGAGACACACCCGCATAGGACCTTTGGAAGACGAGACCGCCGGCTTTGTTGATGACCCACACGGAGAAGATGGCCATAGCGTTGGGCCTTGTCCTTCTGAACAAACTAGTTTGCCTCGCGTTTGCACTCGACGCTGACTGCGTAGTGATCACTCTGCAAAGGGTCCGTGCTCTCTTTCACGTGCATCTAGAAACGCGCGCCTGCACCCTCGCCTATGTCGTGGCCAGGCACTTAATAACGCCCTCAAATTTCTGAAGACTCACGTCCAGGCGGCAAGAGTTCTGCTGGTTGAGCGTTGACAACTCTCCAACTTCAATATGGTCTCATTTCAGTAAGTATACTCTGCAACAACCTTCATGCACGGGCTGAGGAACATCAGGTGCGATGGCTGTGCGGATACTGTGAAGAAGCCGGCGCTGGACAAGCACCGGAATCGATGCTGGGCGCCTTTCACCTGCCTGGGTGAGCACGGCTCGAGCCATAACGATTGACACTGACTGGGCTCAGACTGCTCGACAACGTTCCACGGACAAGACTACAAGTCGCATACGTCGTGCGTGTCCGAAGCCGAAAAGTACCAGGGAGCGCTGTACAAGGGCCCCAAGAAGGTGGGTGCAACCTGAACCATGGAGAGCTTTGCTAAGTACCAAGCAGGGTCAGAACCAAGGACAGAAGCCCCAAGCACCACCACAGGCTCAACCGACGGCGGCCATCATCACTCCTTCCGATTCTCCCACTACCACGGCCGCCGCATCAGGTGCTGCAATCCACCCCTCTCGCGCGCATCTCGCATCGACCCCGGCGCCCGCGCAAAACTCATACCAGCAACGGCGAGGGAACGCGTTCCCATCTCTGCACGGAAATGGCCGCTTTGGTCAACAACCGCGCGAGGCTCGGCCACCCAAATACTCGGCGACAGGAGCAAATGGTGCTGGTGGTGCCGCGGCCCCCATGAGAACATGGGGATCGGCGGCGGCGTCACCAGCGCCCGAGGCGGAGGCACAAGCATCAAATGGCAACGTTGCCGTCGACGCGCCAGCACCTGCGCCCGCGTTCGAGAGCAAAGCGAGCAAGAACAAGAAGAAGAAGGATAAGAAAGGGACCGGTGCGCGAGCAAACACTCGGAACCCGCCAGGCGGTTCGGCCGTGCCCGAGACTGCGCCAGCACCGGTACCAGTCGCAGCGGAGAACCCGTCAAAGAAGCGCAAGGCCGAGGCATCTCCCGAGCCTGCCGCCTCGGCGCCTGCCGAGGTCACCGACGATCTACGAAAACGGTTACGGAAGAACGTCGCCAAGCTCGACTCTACTGCGGGACTCGAGTTCAGCCTCGAGGACTGGGTGGAGAAGGTCAAGGGGAAAAAGGACAAGGTCGGCGGCAAGGACGGCGTCCTCAAGGGCGTCAAGGTCGTGTGGAAGGGCGAGGGCTGGGCTCTGAGCGTGTAGATGGGTTTACCCTGCATTGTTGGCGTATCATGTATTGGATCTTGCATTTCACCCGCTGTCGCTCCCGCCACTCGTTCTTCTCCGGCCCATATCCCGCAGTTCGACCGTCTCGGCACGATCACGTCGCTGGACGCTCGTCGTCTCGCCACGAGCTCGTCGCCGACCGCCGTTCTTGCCTATCCGTCGCCATCGTCGGACTTCACGCCAGACTAGTGCCCAGGCGCCGACCCATGCACCCAAGGGTGGGATGAACCAACATGCCCGCCACCACCACCCACTGGCCCCGCCTTGCGACTTGCGCCACTTGGCGACGAGTTGGTCCACTTGCTGTGAGAGATCTTGCGGTGAACCCGAATTGTCCAGCACATGGTCTGCGTAGGGAAGCTTGGCCGATAGGGAGAGTTGAGATGCGATGCGTGATTGGGCTGCTGCTTTGGACAAGGGCTGTTGCCCAGGAAGGGGCGGCCTCGAAAGTAATCGCGCGAGTTGGAGTGTCTCATTGCTGTTCGAGGTCAGCAGCGAGTCTAATCTGCGCCCGCAAACCTACACATAAACAACGGCGATCGCTCCAACCCACTTGTACAGGCCAGCCTCAACCAACAGTGGCACGTCCAATATCACACACCACTCCCCGCCCAGCCAGCACTGAACCACGCGCTTGACAATTGCCTTGCGTACACGCGGATGCGTCGCATTGTTTAGCCACCGCCGCTCATCGTGGTCGTTGAAGATGATCTCGCCCAACGCCGCGCGGTTGAGAGGCCGTGTGCCATCAGCTTGTGCTGGCAAGAGGATACGGTCGGGACCAAAGTGGTCGACGATGGCTTTGTAGCCTGATGTCCCGGGTTCAACGACTTGGCGTGCAATCAGGTCGGCGTCGATGATGGGTAGCTGATGGCGATTGGACAGCAGCGAGGACACGGTTGACTTGCCTGAGGTGACGTGAGTCTTCACGAGTCTGTGCGGTAGGCAACGTACCAGACGCAATGCCGCCAGTCAGACCGACAACTGTATATATCAGACACATCTGCAAAGATTCACCCTTGCTCACCAAGCATGACAGCCAAGTTGAGTGAACTGCGTGTAACACATCGATCAAGACGACACCATCGGTATCGGAGCCCCGGTACAGGCTGTCGGAGCTCCGGGCAGCTGAAACGCGCAAACGGCGGATTGAGATGGGGATGGGCTCGGCAAGCCTCCCTGACCGGGCCTTTGAACAATCACTACTGATCACAGGGCAGATCTCCTTTGTGCAGACTAATCTACCAGTGACAAACTCAGGGTGCACACAGTTGACGAGGGGTCGATGTCGCAAAGGCGGCTTGGCTAACCTGAGATTGACCCGCGCCAGCTGCTTATATACCACTGATCCCTGACTCTTCTACTACCACATCCCTCTTCCGCTTACCTCACCTTGAACTTGATCCTATGCTGTCCCTAGCAGCATTGACTGCAGCTCTCACTCTGCTGAGCGTAGCCTCTGCTCTTCCTCGTCACCACTCGCACGACGACTGGGATTCTGAGCCCGCCGTCAACAGCACCGTGGCGTCTACGCGCCAAGCAAGCACCCGAGTCTCTGCGTCCTCGACACGCTCTGCAGCGACCACCACGGCAACCACCACCACCGGCGGCGGTAATTCGACTATCACCTCCCCAACCGGTGACTGCTCCTGCGGATACGTCGTCTCAGCCTACGACGACGCCTACTTTCCCTCTCGGTTCTTCACCGATTTCAGCGCCGCTGCAGACGTTACCGTCAGCGGTACTAGTAGTCTTTCCGCGTACCGCCTCGAAGTCTCGGAAGAGGGCCAAGGGATCGGGTCAGAAGGACCGAATGGCGAGCGCGCCGTCTCATCATATGACAGCGTTCGGATCGTCGATGGCGTTTTGGAGCTCATCGTCCCTGGTGGACAGACGGGCAGCCAGATCAAGAGCGCCGAAGTGACGTTTGACGAGCTCGTGACAGGCGGCGTCTTCACAATGGATGCAAAAATCGGAGACGTCGTTGGGACGTGCCAGTCGATCGCGAGTGCCGCTCTATACACTACTAGTACCGTCGCTGACCCTTCTTCAGTTTACTTACCACCAGTGGAATGGCGACGGCAACGATGAACAAGACATTGAGCTGCTGGCGCACTCGTTGCTCGAAGAAGCGTCTGCCGTGTCAGGTGGCTCAGGTGTGCCTGCAGGTATCCAGCTTACGAACCACAATGTCAGTCTCTCTGCTTTGATCAAATGCAGGACTGATGACCGCCACAGCCCGCTAGCGAGGGCTCGGATGATTTCGAGATCGTGCCGTATCCGTCTGGCACTGACCCGACAAACGACTGGCACAAGTATACGTCAGTTGTGGGAATTCAACCCGATCCATGTGCTGACATTGAGACAGCATCGCCTGGGTTCCGGGTGGGACGAAATATGCGTTTGACGGGGGCATCATGTCAGGGCCCACCAAGTACTGTACGTGTGCTACCGTGCTGCTTTGGCTGAAAAAACTGACATGACTGCAGCATCGGTGAACCCATCCAACATCATCCTTAATCACTGGTCTTCGGCGGATCCTGGCTTCACCCGTGGTCCACCTCAGGCCGACGCAGTCATGCAGGGTAAGCTCTCACTTTGTTGAGCCGGTCACATCTGACGCGTCGCAGTCAAGTCGCTCGAGTTTTACTATACGACGGCTGGGAACGATGGCTTGCCGTCCGGTTGCAGCCTTGAGCAGGCATGTCGGGTGTGAGCCTCGAGACCTTACAAACTTGAGAATAATACAAACCGGCGCAACATTGTTCATATTTCTGGAGAAAGCCGTGTAGGTAGAACCCTGATGCACGCTGGTTCCAGCATGCTCGATGCATTTGCCAACGCGTTTGCCACCGCATCCGACGATCCACGCGGCGATCTACGTAAACGGCAAGTTCCGCTTGGCGGGCGCATCCCGAGCACAGAAAGCCGGTCCATCCAGTTCAGACAACGTACCGAGAAACCAGCAATGTCTGCTGCAACTGTCGACCCGGCTCTCGTAGCTCAACTGCGCGCCCTGGGGATCAGCGAGAATACGGCGAAATACGCGTTGGCGGTGCGTGCGAGATTGACGTCGCTGGAGGCAGCATGATCAAAGCTGAGCTTGCTGCTGTCAGAAATGCAAGAATGATGTACAGAGAGCGGCTGATTTCGGTGAGTGGTGCAGTGCCGCTTCGAGTGTGGTATGTGGGAGAGATAGCGATCGTGTGATCGGCCGGGCGGTGAGGGGTGCCGAGGGTGCCTTTGGCTGTGCAGTGTCCCTCCTTTGTCCGGCCTCAGCACCGCAAACGGGTCACGTTCGTCCGCGAAGGTGCTGGCAACGTTCCGTGTACTATCACCGAGAGTAGCTGCGACTCGGCCTCGTACAGCCCTAGGATCGTGGGTCAAGCTGCACACAGATTCGCTCCGTCTGCGATAAGCTTTGCGGCAAGCTCCGTCCGCACAAACGTGAACAGGTTCTCGCGCTCGACTTTCCAGCGACTCTTACTCGCACGGGCCTGTTCATAACCCACCTGGCCAACATTGGCTTGGCAGTTTTCGATCAAAGTCCAACGCTGACTGTCGTTTCTTTCCTCTTCCTCGCCACCCATGGCTCCTCTCAACCGCTCCCTCTCGCTACCCGTCTCTGTACCCGATCGTCTTTTCCGCATCAAAGCATTTTCGGGAGCTGCGGATAAAGACGAGGTGAGCATTCCGTAGGTTGTCGCAGAACGATGCTGACGAGACTGCAGGTGAGCAGGACAAAGAACAAAAAGGCGAATCAGTCTCCGTCGCCACTGCATGCTGTCCCAGAGGGCGTGGTAGTCCCAACTACGGATACGGCGGCCGCACCCAAGCAAGTGCCAGTTGATGTAGAGCAAGCCAGCCGGGCCAGAGGTGGAAGCATCGATTCCCCGTCAAGCTCGGGCAAAAGCGTAACAATTGCTCTTCCGGAGCTCAATGAGCCAGGGTTCGAGGTGATCACTTTACCAAGGCCAGATGGATCAACAGTTCCATCACCGACCAAGCAGTCGTCCAGCTTACCGAGCAGCTCATCAAGGCGCTGGTCTGCTGCGCTGCTTGGTAAGCTTGGGCGGAAGCGAGGGTCAGGCTCGGGATCCAGCCTTGGTTTGGGCTTGGCGACGGATGACAGTGACGCCTCCGTCACGCCGAGGGCCAGTACCGACTGTGTCGATTCCCCTCGGGTCATCACACCCTCGTCTGCTTCCGTCACCAGCGCTGGGGCAAGTGACGCTGGGGATGAGGCAGAGGACCGAGGTCGAACCCGCTCCCGAGATAGTGAAAAGTCAAAGAACCCCATCCGCAGGCTGACGCTAACCCGTACCGATTCCTCTTCTTCTACAACGACCATCACTACCCTTGCCAATGATTCCACCTCTCGCGCCGCAACCGCCAACTCTTCTGCCGACGATCTCTCTCGACAGGCATCCCAACTGATCCTTCAAGCTTTCGACCGCGGTGGTGGAACGCCGAACGCATCAACGACGTCCTTGAATGCTCCACCACCGTCCACGTCGCCAACCAGCAACAAGAGAAGCTCAACATCAAATGCACTGGCAGCTCTTGGTCTTCGTGCCGCATCCGTCAGCGTCGGTTCAATCAACACAAGTACGAATGCGGGCGCAGGCTCCAACCCACCCTCGCCTACACGTGATGCTCCAGCTCCGGGCGCTTCCAAATCGACCTTCCTCCAAAAGTCCAAGCCCGTCGGCTCGTCCAAGTCAAAGACGAAGCGAGATGATGACGCATCGAGTGACCGACCTGGACGGGCCCCATCTCCATTCTTTCGTGCTCGTCGCTCCAGGTCAAAGCAGCGCGCTAGGGAGCGATCGCCCGAAGTCGGTGCGCTCGAAAAAGACCGCGACACTGGCGCCGAGTCAGAGGGCGAGTCTGTCGTTGCCTCGCGTCCCGGTAGCAAGTTCAGGCCGCAGGCGTCAGCTTACGAGACGGATGCGACGGAGGACGAGGCTGTGTCGGACGAGTCTGCCGACGAATCAGAGGAAGACGACGATGATGGGTTAGACGAGGACGGTCTGGAGATTTTTGACGACGAGACGGAAGCCAACACTGTGGCCAACGCGGTCTTCTTCGAGGGCGATGCAGGCGGTCTCGGCGGCAAGGCGCCTGGCGATGATTACGACGAAAATGACGAAAAGTCAAACACGGTTACACTCAACGACGAAACCCGTGGTGACATCAACGAGGAGATCGAGGTCGACCCACTCGGCGAGGGGCCAAACGTCATCGTGCCGCCGGAACCGCTGTTCGCAACGGCCACACATCGTGGCCAGGCCAAGCGCAAGACCACAAAGTCGGGTCTCGAGCTCGTCACCTCGCGTCCTGCCTTTGCTCGGGACAGATGCACGATCACGTTGACCCATGGCGAGCCGGACGACGCGCTTGAAGAGAGCGGCAAGCGTCTCAAGCGATACGTCGTGCTCAGTGATCTCAGTGAGGAAAGCACGTATGCCGTCGAATGGGCAATCGGCACTGTTGCGCGCGACGGCGACGAGGTGTTTTTGATCAGCGTCAAGGAAGACGAGAGCAAGGGTGCGTGATGAGTCTTAGGTCTACTTTGGAGCTAACAGTTGTAGTTGACCCGAAGAATCCTGGAGATCAAGACCGTCCCACCAAGCTCAGGGTGCAGAAGGAGGTTTGTCCGTCTCCCGCATGCGACCCTTCTAACACGAGCAGCGACAAACGCAAGCTCTTCTGCTCACTCGTCAAGTCACTGGATTGCTGCAACGGACCAGACTGAACATCACCGTGACGTGCCAAGCGCTGCACGCCAAGAACGCGCGCTACATGCTGCTAGGTGAGCCAAGCATACGCTCGCACCGCATCTCACTGATCGCTGGACAGATCTGATCGACTTTCTCGAGCCAACCATGGTGATCGTCGGCTCTCGCGGTCTCGGCAAGCTCAAAGGGTATGTCGGATCGGATCGGCACTAGAACACACCTAACCTGGCCTACGTAGCATTCTTCTCGGTTCGACCTCGCACTACCTCGTGCAAAAGTCTTCAGTTCCCGTGATGGTGCGTCTGCATGCCTGATCCGGCCACCCCGAACGCAGCTGACATCCTTTCTCGGACCAGGTCGCCCGGCGCCGCCTCCAAAGGCCTCTGCGCAAGACCAACCCGGCCAACCTGCGCCACTCGCCGCGCGTCAGCCTCGCGAGCGCCAGTATCGAAAAGACGGCATCGAGCAAGCAGGAGGACGATGTGATGGACATAGCAGTCACCGAGGAATCGGAGAAAGAGGCAAAGGCATGAGAGGTGGCGATGTCCAACGTTGTATTTGTACTCCGCGATGTGAAATAGGCAATCTCACTCTTCTCTGTGTGGCCCGTTGCAGATGCGAGCGCGGGTTCTACGCGACTGGTCTGGCGTGCTGATCGTCGAGAGTTGCGGTGGCGGGCCGCCAGCGCGGGTCCTTTCTCCAGCGGGATCCCCTCGGGCTCGCCGCGCGTTGTGGAGTCTCGGTGATACAGGGTCTCTCGCGCCCTGTCATCAAAATGGCTCAGGTACTGCTGCTTTTCTGGCCCAGGATCATTAGATATACTAGCACGCAAGTAGCGCGAACATGCAATCATGCGAAGGACCCACGCCGGCATGCCAATTGAGGTACTGCCTTGGGCTAACGGGATCCTTTGTAGCTCTCAGCGGGCGACGCCGCGAGGCGGCGCAAGCTTCACACTGAAGGACGGCGAGGATTGCCGGTATCATCGCTGCGTATAAGCCCAGGCGCTGCCTCATCCACTCTTCACCTCTCCATCTGCAGGATCCACAAAGCGCAGGTATGGCGACCAACAATGCAACGAGCGAATGCATGTCCGCCATCCTGGCAGCCACGGTGGGTGGTACGATATCGAGGCCCGAGTCATACTGAACTCAGCAGGCAGTCGTATACACCGTTCACCACGCGTGGAAGTTTGACCGCTTCAAATGCCTGACTCCGAGCAGGAAGGACTGGTTCCGAGTGATGATGACAGTCAGTGGAGAAGGGTCACGATCACCGCCCAGGCAATCACTGATGCCGCTCCCAGTGGATGCTTTTGCTGTCCATGATCTTCTTCTTCATCTACGCAGTCGGCTGGGCCTGTAAGTGGTCTAAACCTGATGGTCGGTGTTGCTGACGACACAGGGGTCAAATATTCCCTCGGCTTTATGTATATACCGGATTATGGGTACTTGCCAGTACCAACTGAGCTCTGGGAGCAAAAGTATCTCGACATGGTCAGCCCGCTGACGGGGGCGTTTGCCAGTACGTGTCATCTGCGTCAGACTGTAGCACCAGGCTCAATGCACCACAGCGGCGTACTGCCTTGTGGTCTCGCTTTCTTGCGAAGAGACACTGTACTGGTTCCACCTGATGGGTGCCGTGCGCTCTCCGGGTTCCTCGAGGTCATGGCTTCGCTCCTGGCATTTTTACGCTTGGATCGTCTGCTCGCTGTGCTCGGTATTGATCATCTTCTGCACTGGGTGGATTGGCAAACCTTCGCCTTCGGAGATGGAAGCGCGCTCCATGACTAGTGGCGCGATTCTCGAATTGGGGTCGGTGCATGCAGGCGCCTGATTTGCACAGCTGACGCTTATACAGAATCACGGCCGTGTCTTGTGTCTTGCTGTGGAAGTTTCCACAATTCCTGAAGGATGTAGTGAGTGCTGCATCGATGTGTAGTTGGCAACACTCACCCTTTGCAGCACTCGACCGGTGCTTCACCGGCGGTACGCAGCCGACTGCACTTCTTCCACGGTGAGTAGCATTCACGGCATCGAGACTGGTCTTACTGTCCCAAGAGGCCAATAAAGTCCGAACGTTCTTCCGCGTCATCTTCTCTACGACGCTGTTGACGCTCGGCATCGATGGTTTGACGAAGGAGGCAAGAGTAAACAGCAACCAGTGAGTGGCTGTATCTGTTATCGATTATTACTGACAGATTGTCAGCATGGCGACCAGTAAGTCGCATCATCCAATGCACAGAGTAGGCTGAGACTCGGTAGACATCCTGTATCAGCTTGCGGTGTTTGCCCTCTTCTTCAGTACCGTCATCTCCATCATGGTCAGTCTACGCACCCGCGCTCATACTGTCAGCTCATCAAATCTACAGCTCTACCTCCCGCGATCATGGGGCAACGACACATCGCCCAAAGCTGGTCAGGTATTCGTGCGCAACGCATCACACCGCTCCTTCCGCGACCAGCAACAGGGTTACAACCCGCCTACGCAGAATCAGATCACGTCGCAGCGCGCACTGATGTCGCTTCTGCGCGAAGGTGGTCAGTGGGATGACGTGGATGAAGAGGAGGCGCGTGTCAGCCACCGGATGAGCGACCTCGAGAAGGGCTTTGAAAGCACTTTGGGAGGCGGCAACCGAAAGAGCGATAACCTGAACAAGCTCGGTGCGATCGGCGAGAACGAAGCGGTAGATGGCGGTGAGAGGAATCGGAAGCCCGTGCCATCGATGGTGAGTACCTGTTGTGATGTGACAGCGCGCGCTTACTGGTTCTCAGCTCGAGAACTTTACCACACCGTTTTGTGAGTGCCATAAGGGAGCGATAGTACGTAGCTGACGATGCGTAGCGGTCCAACCCCGCGTACCCGACGTTCCGGCGCAGATCCGAATCCAGATCGAGCAAGAAGTCCACCAGACGTCAGACGAGGTCGAGGTTGCGCCCGAGCGACACGTCAAGCCGGCAAACTATCGTCCCGACTTTGTCTGAGCTGGTAGGTTATTGGTCAGACTGAGGGATTGTGTCGGTCAGAGACTATCAGTCAGAGTGTAGAATTATCGATTGCGCCATGTTACACTTTCATACAATGCTATGCTCATGCCAACCCGAAGAATGATTTCGTCAGGCCAAAGGTCCGATACCGCGCGTATGCTGCCAGGTCAGCCGCTGGCTCTATACAGACAAGAGACGCACCCCAATAGCTCCACCTTCGACCCATCCACTTGCCAAAGAATGGCAGCAGCACTATGCTCACGAGCACCTCGAGTTGCCGCACCGACTCATCCCACTCGGCCTGAATTGCGGCGGCTTCGGCCTCCGAGTCAAAGGATGTCGACGAACACGACGAGGCTGACGAGGACACGGACGAGACGGAAGGGAGGGAGGGGTAGTCGATAGGCATGATGAGCTGAACGCCCTTGTGTGCGATGTGACCTGGCGTGCGATGGGCGATCGGTGCGCGGCGCCAAGGTCCATGCCGCACGGACGATTACGTAATCACGCGATAGCCTGGTCGGCTGCTCTCCTGTTCACCCTCTGCCGCCTTTGAGCTGGCAACGACCCCGCACGGGCACAGAGATCACTGCAACTCGACGACAGGCTGATTGCTGTGCATGCCAGCTACCTAGAATGCCGCTTGCGCGCTATCAGCCCGGCTCGCTGCCGGCTCCAGCAGGCGCTAGCACCTCACGGAGCGTCCCGGCGAGGTCATCGAGCGGCAAGCGCCGGAACAGCTCCCAGCTCGATGGCGATGGAGCGCCAGTCAAGGATAGACCTCCTATCGAGGTCGAAGAGTTTGGACCGCCGGAGTGGCGCCCCATCCTGTCTGCCAAAGCGGATCTCGGTGAGTTACAATGTGCTGGAAGCAGTCTGTAGATCAGCCCAGAAAGCTTTCTACTGCTGTCTCTCCCTCTCTCTCGTGTGATAGGCTCCGATTGGGCTGACAGCGCAAAATCATAGGCTATCCCGACTTCTACCCCTCTCGACCTGGCTTCAATCAGCTCGAAGACGTCTTGACCGAAGAGAATGTCAAAACGGGCTTTCAACCCAAGGCGTCCATCGCAGTCAGCGTACGTATCACTACACTACCTGCATGCACTGACAAGCTCCACCCCAGTCGGAAGGCTTCTCGATGCACGGCATGATCCACGGTCAGCTGATGGCGGACGCTCTGGGAAAGCTGAGCGCTCTCGGTCAAGAGGTCATTGCCAAGCGAGACGAGTCCATGCCTGTACTAGGGTGAGTACAGTTATCTTGGGACTTGCGTGCTGATCGTCCCAGACCACGCACATACCGCTTGCCGCCGCGCGTAACGTACAACGACATCAAGCGCTTGGCATTCATTGCCGACCTTGCGAATCCAGACGTACCGCTGTACAAGCTCGCTCGGCAATCTGTCCCACACGGATACAAGGGGGTCGACTTGCTCGAGACAATGTGGTCTCCCACTCCGCCCAACATAGCGAACAGTTCAGTTTCGACGTCCACGTCCACCGCGCCTCCTGCCGGTCCGGTTCAGGCAGAGCGCGCAGCGTGGTTCATTCGCGTTCTGGGTGCCAACGAGGTTGTGGCGCTGCGAAATCGTCCTACCAGTGCAGCCACTGCCAACGCGCTTGGTCAGAGCTGGACCGGTAAACCCCTGACACCAAGCCAGCAGTACACCAACGAGTTCACCGGGATCCTTACCACCTTTCTGCGCAAGCAATTGATGGACCTCGTCCTCCCGCCGCCACATGCAACAAAGGTTGGAAACTCGCTCAACGGCGTTGTCCCCAGTAGTGGCAAGCCCGCACTTGGCGCAACACCCAAGAACATGGGCGTCCTCGGTGACCCCGCCGCGCGAGCCCGGTGGGTCTCAAAGTGGGAATACAGCCTGTCTCTTGTTCGCATCCTGCACGCGCGCTATCTCGTCTCCTCTCGCGTTCTTGCCACCTGGTTAGTGGACTTTGCCGCAACGTGTAACCTGGCGCAGCTCGGGTTTGTCGCCCAACTCATGGCCGAGTTTCAAGGAGACGTGATCAAGCATGCCATGCTTGCAAGGCACGGTGTCAGAGCATTGCTTGACAAACTTGCCGAAGTGGGTCGCAGTCCGCTGTCAAGTATTGTTGCTGACGCGTGCAGATTCGAGAATGTCCAGCTCCCGAGGCATTGACAAAAGTCACTGCTTTATGCAAACAACTCATCAAGGTGGGTGCCTTCGCCGATCTGTACACCTGGCTAATCGATTCAGTCCTTTTTCCTCGCCAACCCCGACATCATGCTCAGCCCCTCTACTTGGTCTCGCCATGCTACAGCGTTGCAAGAAATCATACTCGTATCCACAACATCACCATCGCTTACTAGCAACATTCTCACCAGAACCAACATCGAGCAAGAGTCACCGGCATCCTCCTCCACGGTCGCCGCGTCGACTGTCTTGCAAGACAAGGCGGCGTCCAGTGCGCTTCAGCACGAGCGTCGCATCGCGCGTCAATTCGAACATATCAGGCTGCGTAACGAGCGCTTGCTGTCTTCGTCTACAACTGCCTTGTCTTCGTCGTTGAGTCCGCGTCGTCAAGCCATGGCGGACATACAAAAGCTCGACTCGTTTGCAGCCACCACAGACATCGATGAGTTTGTCCGACAGTACTTTGACGGCGCAGCATCCCCGACCCACAGCTCGATCGACCTTGCCAAGCTGGAGGAGAAGATCTACGTCCTGCTTCTGTGGTCTCTCAGCCTCTTCACGCTGGGTGATCACCGGCCGTACGCAGTGTGTACATTACTCAAGAAGTGGCAAGACGCCTACGTATCGCACCGGCCGCCTGATCGGTCAGACAACATCGACCTGTTTCACTTCTTGTTCAGCTGGCTTGACTCGTCCGAGGCGGCGCGCCAAGCAGACAGTCTACCTGCCATCGCCTTCACCTTTGGCGAGCTCACGCGCGAGGCGGTGTTTTCCTACGGCCGTTACTTGCAATTGTTGATCGCCAAAGGCTACACGGCCCGAGCTGCGACTCGGTCGCACCACCTCGACCTCCTCGAGGCACTGCCCTTTTTCGTACAAGACAAAGGCATGGCAATGCAGCGCCGCGTCGTCCTGTACGGTCTTGGCTCGCCCTTGGACAAAGTCAAGCAGGAAGCTGATGCTGAAACGCAACGACGGGTGCGGGACGAGCTCGTTCGTTACTTGCCGGAGCTATTCGGCGAACCACCAGGAACCATGGCAGAGACCGATTGGAATGCCCTCGCAGTCACAAGGAGCTCGTCCCGGTACAATATGGTCCATGCCCGCTTCTGGATCACCCCGCTAGCCGTGGCTTCCATACATACGTGAGTCGCGTCTTGATTTCAACGCTTGCTGATACGTCCAGTCAAACACCCTCAACCTACACCCGCGTCGTCAGCTTTCTCGAGATTAGCCGAGGGTATGCGACCATCGCTGACGTACGTCGAGCTTTCGTACCTTGTTGCTGTTAACGCACCTCAGTTCCTCCTACGCTCGCTCAAAACCCCCGTATCGGATGCCATCTTGACTATCATTCTCGAGACTTTCCAGCGAAACGCCGAAGTCTGGACGGCCATGGACAGGCAACTGTTACTTGCCAAGGCCCTTTTTGACAAGTTTCAGCAGCTCCAAGCGCAGGGGCGCTACCATTATGGCCTTTGGAGGCAGCTCAAGATTTTCAGCCAACGTGGCTTACTGCCTCCGACTCTCGTACCCGGTCGACGGATGTCGCTGCACTACGCAGCTGAGAACGTGCGTAAAGGGAATCACGCGCTGATGCTCACAACCTTGCAGGCTATCACGAGAATGCCGACCGGACCAATTCTACCCATGGCTACAATTGCGCAGCTGTCGTCCCCGAACGAGGCTGTAGCTGCCGCCGAGGCCTTGCAGCAGGCGAATAATGCTGTCATCTTCGACATCGACCAGTGGACCGAGATTCTACAAGTGCATACGCCTAAAGCACCTGTGAATAGCCGCGTCATTTGCAGCTTTCTGTCGCGTCTTCAGATCAACTCTGCTATCGACATCGGAGCAGTCGTCGAGCAGTGGCTTGACAAGCAGTCTTCATCAGCTCGTCGCCAGCTGTTTGCGCATCAGACACTGCACCCCTGGCTGCAGCTACTGTTGCACTTGGTTGCCTTTGGCTGTCTGCAGACCAGTGTAATGCTCAACTCGCTGCTATATCCACTATGGACAAGCATTGTGGAGCCGCTGGCGGAGTCGGACACGTCAGTTCCAGTTGACTTGGACCGAGTTATCGCGTCGACTGTCGGTGTAGCGTCAAGACTACTGCTTGTACGTCGTGGGGACGTCGGCGAAGCAGCGGCCCGCGATATCCTCGAGGTCAAGACGCTTGAAACAAGTCGGGCCGATGCCTTTCGCGATCCCGAAGCTGTTCGGCTTGTGAAGCATCTACCACTCTTGGTTGTCTTGGAGAACGAAAGCCTGTTATCTGAAGACACCCGTGCCGATATCACATCTTTACGGAGTGGTTTGGCTTCGCTGCCGAGCTTGAAGATTGCTGCTTTTCGCCATCTCGATCTCCTCAAGGACGTCTTTCTCTCGGCTGTCTGGGCACGACATCGCATCGCCGGTCTTGACGCCCGAATGATCGATGGACTCAAAGCGATCATGACTGATGGAGGGCCTTGTGAGTCCAAGCTCTGTCGTTGACGAGCGCTGACATCTTCAGCCAAACCCCGTAGTGATCAGACGTTGCCACCATGGTCACGGAACACGGCACGCTACAGCGCGTGGCGATGGACGCGGACGGTACTTGAGCTTCGCCTCTCCTTCAAGCAATTGGCGCTGCGCATCGCACAGGGCGAGGAAGTCGATGCGTCTCGCAAAGCCTTGCGCGAGCTCGCGCAGTCCATGTTCAACGACGATGTCAGTGCCGACGAGACAGATCTCATTTGCGAGGCTTTTCGCGGCGTGGAGGCGATTGCAGTCGAGCAGGTACGTTTGATCTTAGAGAATGGTGCTGACGAGATTAGGTCAATACTGCGGGTATAGATCATTTGCGATCGCTCTTGGATCTGATAGCCACCTGCGAGCCGTTCGGCAACCAGTCGATACAGTTGCGCTCGGTGGACAATGTCGTGCGAATGCTGCGGAGCATCACCGAAGCGCAACTTGCAACCAGCTCGCTGGTTGACACACAAGCGGCCGCTGCTCGTGGACAGCTCACGCTGAGCATCGCTGCTGTCTTAGACAGGTTGCGGAAAGGTCTGCTATCAGACGACGACAGCGCTGTGGATGTCAAGGCCGTCAAGCCGCTGCGCCCGCTCATGGCGCACTTGCGCACGGTCGTGACTGTGCTGAAATTTTTCCTTGCGTTGCCGACCATGTCTGGTGGGGCCTTGACACCCAAAGTCAAGCAAGCAACCGGGCAGACGGCTGCCTGCTTGCTTGATATCATCTGGGTGAGTGAATCGGTGTGATGCTTGTTTTTTTGCTGAGTCCCGCAGCACCTACCGCCGTACGGACCGGAGACAATGGAAATGGCACAACTGCTCGGCGACACATACTGGTATTTTGTTCACGGTAAGTTCTCGCGGTAATCAATGTGCCTCAAGACGCACTCTGACAAATACAGAGCTACCCAAGGAAAGTCGCCCAGCTTTACAAGCGGCCTTGAGCAAGTTACAGGCTACCAACGGCAATCTGCCATTGACGCCATTTCGCGATTGTCTGTCGAATCTCTTGCCGTATTCGACACCTCCACGCAAGGCGATGACGCTCAACGACCCGGCTGTGAGCGAAGCCACATTCCTTCTCGATGACCGTCCATGGGAAATTGCAGAGCATCTCGAGCCGACAGAGGGCAGTTTCGACCACAGCAACTCCTTCCTGCAGTCAGCTCCGCTCAAGAATAACTCCGTGATACCGCTCTCAGCCTTTGACGCCAAGCTCACCCGCGACAAGGTACCGAGGTCCGGGATCGAAGCACCCCCATGGACGGCGTACGCTTCCGAGCGCAACCTGGGCAATGGTCTTGCCGGCGAGCCTAGTGACAGTCTCATGAGAGCCAGCACGCTTTTCAATGGTGACTACCAGCAGCTCGCACCTGTTCAGCTGGACCACGATCTTGCGGCAACTAGTCCATCGGTGGCGTCTACATTTGCGCGAGAAGGTAGCGATCGGCCGCAAACACGCTCGAACGGACATGTCAAGACCTCGGGTCAAGGTTCGACCACGGATCCGATCGAGATAGACGACGATGATGACGAGGTTGTACCGCCTCCCGCCAAGCGACCTCGCACGTCGATCTCAAAGTCCTCGACAGCGTCAAAGACGGTCGGACGAAAGACAGCATCGAAATCGGCCAAGGCGCCGGTGGTCAGAGGCAAGGGACGGCGCAAGTCGCAAATGGACTAGTTGTACTTGATGCCAGTTGTATAGTCACGCTTTTGCATTCCATCCCATACTTGACAAGTCGTTTCAAACGCGATCAGCACGCTCGCCACGGTCTGAGCGCTCCTCGCGCGCAGGTGCCGCCCTAGTATCGGCTGCGATTGTCAGTCGAATCCGTCAACGTTCCTGCAGAAAGGATTCCGACCAACCTACCACCTCGACGATCGTCGTATCGGTCGTCACGATCACGCCTCGGGCTGCGGTCACGGTCACGCCTGTCGTAGCGTTCACGGTCGTCGTGACGGTCACGACGGGGCGAGCGGTCGCGGTAGTCGTCGCGACGCCTGGGGGGTGGCGAGCGGTCACGGCCATAACGGTCGTCGCGCCCATACCTGTCATCGCGACCGTAGTCGCGAGGAGGCGAGCGGCGGCGGTCATCGCGATTGCCACCACGGTTCTATCCAGTGTTGGCGGTATCCTCTGTGAGATCTGCAAACTTACGTCGTCGAGTTCGAGCCTAACGCGCTGCTGGTGAATGTCGACACCTTCGAGACGCCTGATGGCCTCCTCGGCGTCGGGCACCGAAGGGTACTCGAGGATACTGAGCGCATCAGCCGCGACGCGTTGACGATAGATGTACGCACCCAATCGTGCGGTCGCGTGGGTCGAGATCGGCAAAACTGATGCCAGCGCCGCCGAGCCTGCCAAAGTCCTTGAGGTCCTACAATTGGCATCCGCAAGTCAACAGTCGTCCTTGAATCGCCAACAACGCCGCCACGGATGGAGTCGCCCAATAGTCCCCGGAGTGGTCCACGACCATACGCCATGCGGGCCAAGGTATCCAGAATGGAACATATTGCCAGGCGGCCTTGCCAAATGTAAACAGCATCCCACGACGCGGGATCATCGAAGCGCCAACCGCCAAAGGTGGACCGGGGCCAAAACCAGGACAGAAGAAGCGATTCGCACCTGCCAGCTGGTACCAGAAGGAACGCCTAGGACGTTGATGCGTGCGCCGCGGCGAGGGGGCGGGCCGCGCATGGGAGGGCCACGCCTGCGATGATGAGCACAATTTAGGCTTATGAGCGTCCACGCACGGGTCGAACTCGCGGCGACGGGCCTCCTTGGCGGGCTCCACAATGAGCCTGACGCGTCAGCTATGATTGCGGCGATCTTGGCCACATACATGTCGCCAAGGAATTCTTTGCCGTTGAAGTCGCGAACGGCGCCCTCGGCGTCCTGCAGGAATCAGCAGTGTCCTACGCCATCTCGAGGACGCACCTCGGCATTCTCAAACTCGACGAAGCCATAGCCGTTCATGATGCGGACATCGGTGAGGCTACCGCGGCCATCGAAGAGCTGGGATAATCAACAAAGATCCTTTAGTCTCGCGGAATGTGTCACCTTTTCAATATCGCCGCGTTGGGCCTCTGCGCTGCGTCAGCACTTGTCTAGCGCTCTTGTCGTCACACGTACGAGGGTTGAGCTTGCCAAGGTAGATCCTGCGGCTCATGGTGGATGGATGAAGTGCAGACTAGCAGCCGGCAGAGCAAAGGTAATGAATCGGTGAGCGGGAGCAAATCGAACTCGCGTACGGTGGACGGATAGTGCCAGGTCGAGTTTTCATTTTGATTCCGCAAATCGCAACCGCCAGTCGTGAACCTGGCAACTACCACTTGCCATTTTGCAGACTGAATTCTGATATGATCAATCATGCTCATGTCAAGCATATGAGGGAACTTGATTGATATGTCTTTGAATGTAAAGATGATGGCCGAAGCTATGCCCTTGTGCAATCCTCGCATCTCAAGCCGCTTCGGCCACTTACTGTGACGGCATGGGTGTCCAGTCCCTACCGCTGACACAAGGGGGTTGTCGGCCGGTTCAGCTGCACACTCATCACCTTGTTGCCCATCTTGCACGGATCAAGCTAGTGACAAGCCTGCGAGTGCTCATTCGAGCGAACAAAGAGAGGCGTGCGATGCGCCGCATGGTCGGCTGACACAAGCTGGCATCGCGGTGCGGCAAGACAGCACCTTTCACCATCTCAGTCCGACTCGTCCAGCAATCAACGTCTCGACCGTCTGTTGCGACGCCGAGTCAACGTTCGATACTAAGCAGAGGGTGCAAGCTGGCAAGAATAGCATACAGGTCAGTCAGGTTTAACGCCTGCAAGCACCGAGATGCAAGGCTGACGAAGCCGCTCGACCAGGACTATGCCGCCGTGGACGCAGGAAGAAGCCAACTGGCTATACCACATTGTTGGCACAGCCGGCCGCTGGTATCTGGATCTCCTGTACCAGCTGAGGCCAGAAGAAAACGCATCGGCATTCGACTATGTGCAGAAGTGGCTCTGGACGCCTGCATCGTGGAACACCAACGCGCAGTCTCGTTTGACAAGTGTGTATACCACACGGTCGTCCACTGCGCTTGATGTGGCCGTGTACCAGCTCCACGGATGTGTCATATCCCTCGACCTGGACTGGATCACGACAGACGTTGACATGGCTTCCCAGTGGTTTCGGGGGCGTCCATGCTCGTACGGCCTCAAGGTCATGTACCAAACGCACACCTCGGCTCCGACCCTACGCCAGCGTTGGTCAAAAGTCTTCCACGACGAGCCTCAAACGCTTACGCCCTACCTCATCGACCAAATGTCGATGATCATCGACGACGCCCCCAGCATCGTCCTATCGGATACGGTCTTTCGAGTCACCACGCATCGCAATTCAACAGACCGATACGGCCAAATGATGCCCGATATTTCCATCATTGCAGGACCCAGCGAGTACGCGCTCAACCGTCTGCTCCTCACAGCCGAAGTCAAACGCGAGCGCGTCGCAGACCTCGAGGTCCTGCGGTGGATCGTGTGGTGGGCGCGGCAGGGTTACAGAATCGATCTTCTCGACAACGCACCAGGACTACTGCCACCCAATGATCCACGCCGTGCCAAGCAGCTCCGCGCCTTGTGCATTCTTCGTCAGGTAAGTGCTTCGCGTGCTTCGCGTGCTTCGCGTGGTCCCGTGCTGTCGTTGACAGTCCAGTTCTGGGGCCAGCAGGTCAATGCTCCCGTCTCCCGATCCTTCGTCACCAACGGCACCCACTTCATTTTCACGCGCGCTGGGCAAGAATTCGGCTACATGGAGGTCTCCCGTGTGTACTATCCCAACGGCGAGCCCGATTTGTACGAAGGCTACGACTATCCGGGACCCGACCCTGCTTCTGCTCAGGCTCAAGCGGTCCGACCACCGCTTGCACTTGTTGCCATGACTCTGTGTGCTGCGGCAGCACAGGCTGTCGAGCTCAACGAGCAAGAGGACAACGGCTCCGGCGTGTATCATGCCGTCGACGACGAAGCGGACGAGGGAGAAGACGACGTCGCAGAGCCGGCGCGGCAGCCTTTCGGCTTGGACTTTGCCGTGCGACCAGACCCCGGGCAGTACGGCGGCTGGTCCCACTACGGCCCAGCTTACCAGGCAGTCAGCGACAACGCGCTGACTCACATTGCCAAGGTCAGTGGCTCTCTTGCTGTCGCCCTCCCTACTCACCGGTCTGCAGATATGCACGATCGACATGGAGCCCAAGCTGGCACGCCGTGGCTTGCACCACATCGTTCCGCGCATCTTTATCGAGCTCCCAGAAGCCGAACGGAGAGCCATGCCGCCAAAGACTGCCCTCACAAGGGTTGCGACCGCACTGAAGCAGCTCGGCGTCGTCGAAGAGAACGCGCAAGAGCCAGCCCAGCTGCGGTTCGACTCTCGCCTGGGGACTGGTAGCTTTGCTGATGTCTATGCTGGCAAGCTCGTCGCCCGAGGACGAACCCTAGCGTGCGCGTTCAAGTTTGTGCGAGCTACGACGTTTGCGCCCGAGAATCGTCCGATCAGCATGGACGACCTGTACGGCCCGCCGTGTGAACCCGACCAAGTCCTGCCGCGTCTTGCCACGGAAGCGGCGTTGATCTCGACTCTGGGACGCCAAGGTCTGGCACCATACATGCTCGGCTTCTGGGCTGGGCTCGACGCGCTCAACCACCCGATCGCCGTGCTCGCGATGGAGCGCGTGGGTGATGCGGCGAGGGCCAACGAGTCTCTGGAGGACAAGTAGGTCGATACCTTGATCTGCCTGGCCTGCACTGACCGCACCGATCAGACTTGAAATCATGGCCACGCTAGATCGACTGCACAAGGCGGGCTGGTTGCATGGTGACTTGGACCTCCGCCATGTTCGCCGGCGCCGCAAGCCTCCCGGCTGGGTCTTCATCGACTTCGAGAAGGCCGAGGCAACGACCGACGCCATGGCCGAGTACGAGCGAGGCATCCTCAAGGGTCTACTGAACTTGTAAATGATGGTGACGACGACGATATGAATTGTGCATACGAGCAAGCAGCAGCCTCTCGCCCTGTTCAGACTTGCAGCTTGGCCGATGCCGCACTGCCCAAGACGCTGTAGACTCGGTGATACGCTACACTGCTGCGCTGCGACATCCTACGCTCGCTCGCGAGACAACGCGCCGAGTTGCAGGATCCAACAACCACCACGCCAGATCCCATTCGACCGTCCTCTATGGCATTCACGCTCTCCGAGCTACCTCAGGGTCTGCTTACCGTATAGCACAGTGTGGTCAACAGAGGGAATGCTGACATCAAGCAGGCCTGACCCGCCATCGCACGCATCACCTCCATCCTTCCACACCTTTGCCCTCTCGCACAACACGGCGGCCCATGTCGACACGGACCACGAAGGAGAGATGAGAGTGGAGAACCTGGCGTGGCCAATTCTTTCCAGATTGTCCGACATGATGCATTTCGTGTATTGACAGACAACTGGGTCGATGCAGATGCGAAGGATGCAAAGATGCGTGTATGCGTGGCAAACAGCTGGACCTGGATCGTGAATGGCAGGACCGAGCGAAATCAAAAGAGAAGGAGGGAACAAGAACCCTGAAGCCCAAGATGCGGTCATGATTGAGACTGTTCGGCGAGCGAGGCCAGATTGGGTGCGAATGCAGTTTTGGGAGAGAGAGCGAGGACACTGTCCCACTCGGCGAGCAGCTGGGCG
Organism: Holtermannia corniformis; assembly: GCA_001599935.1. Classification (NCBI taxonomy): domain Eukaryota; kingdom Fungi; phylum Basidiomycota; class Tremellomycetes; order Holtermanniales; genus Holtermannia; species Holtermannia corniformis. Next base: position 155,223 of record BCIJ01000005.1, on the reverse strand, counting down.
CCGATGGCTGCGGGGTCAGCCGATTAAGCGCGTTGGCAGTGTACGTACTGGGCTCGACTTCGGTACCATCGCGTGAGACTTTGACCTCCTTGTCACCGTTCCATGGGTTGCGAATGTGCCGAAGGCGGTTGAATGGCAAGCTACCAACACGAACCCACTGGATCTTGAAGGGAGCGCCCCAGCTGTCTTGCGCGTCCGGTTGAGGTTGCGCGGCGTTGGCTGCGTCTCGGACCGCCTTGAGCTCGTCGGGCGACAGCATCGTGTCCTTGCGGAGAACGCCGTCCTCTTCGACTTGCTTGCGACCCGACGAGCCCTGAGCGCGTTGATCGACCAAAGCCTGCAACGGAGTTGCATCGTCGCTCCGGTCAGGCAGGTGCGGATCCGCGTTATCCTTGCCGAGGTCAATCTTGGACATGGACGGAAAGTACGACTGAGGCTTTGGTCGCAGCGCATTGGGGTCGAGTGTAGCCGCACGAGAGCCAAGGTCTTCAACGAGGGACGGGCTCATCGCCCACTGGTGCGGATCCGTCTTGCGCTCGCCAGGTGCATGCAGATAGCCTAACATGGGTTCGGCGCCTTCGGCTGGCGTGATCTCTGACGGTGATGAGCTCGCCACGTGAATGTTCGAAGGCGAGAAGAGGTAGTTGGGATCGGTCGGGCTCTCGCCCTCCTCGTTGATCTTGGCCGGGCGCGTCTCCGAGCGCGAGGACCACGAGGCGGTGCGGCGTTCGCCTTGCGGGCGTTTGTGTATCGCCTCGGCCATCTTGGCGTACCCAAAGAACTCGCCCGAGCGGTTCGCACTAAAGATGAGATAGACCTCTTGCGAGTTGCGGAACGCTTGATCTGCGAGGGTCAGCCGAGGTTTCGAAGTCAGTGAGCAACCTACCCAAGATCGGCTCGTTGTGCTTTTGCGTGGACCATGTTCCGTTTTGCACGCTGGCCTCGAGGTCGGTCTACAAAGTCAGCCAAGTGTCACTTCCGATGACCACTTACAATCGTCAGCGACTTGAGGATAAAGTATCGCTTGGGGAAATGGCGGAAGAGGAAGCTAGAGTTGGTGCTAGCCGTGCTGCCCGAGCTATGGTGCTTGAGCACGACTGGCTTGCCGTCTCCCTCCTGTGAGAGCAGGCTTTCCCGACGACGTCCCTCGCCATCTGGGGGATGCTCCATGATTGCAGGCGAGGGTGGGACCGAACCTGGCGTCTTGACCGAGGCCGAGTCTTTCGACGGCAGTCCCACCTCGATATCTGCGCCCTGAGCCTTGATCCATGTGCGGTGCATGCCCATCCCGCGCTGACCGCCGACGCCAGCCTTGAGATCATCATCCTTTTTCCGGATGCGGCAGACCAGCCGTGGACAGCGCGCATCCCATGGTCGCAGGGAACGCCCATTGAAGAACCCAACGGCGCGATCGAGATCATCAGCAGATGACAGGTTGACGAATGCACATGATGAGCGTGAGATGAGGAAGATGGACGAAGGTCCAAGCCACGGCTGGCTACCCGACGCGGGCAAAGCTGGAGGCACATTGGTGGTGAAGAACCGCCAGAGTTCCTCGTGCGAGACGTTGCTCGGCCTGGAATGTCAGCGAGGTACGACCGCGAACGGCGACTTACACGTTACCGACCCACATGACCCACTCGCTGCGCTTGGCTGGCGGCTGCGGATGGTACGCCTTGCGCTCGCGCTCCTTTTCTGGTTCGCCCGAGACGGAAGCAGGACGTGGCGGCGGCTGCGCTTGCTCGCTGCTGGGACCTTGCTGGAAGCTCCCATACGGTCGCGTGTTTGGAGGCGGACGAGGAACAAAGTGCCGGCCCTGGGGGTACTGGCCCCAGCTAGGCTGCGGTGGCATTTGCCAGTTGAACCCTGGCGCTTGCCCGATAGCGGGAGACACGGTTGCCGATGCCCAGCCTTCAGATGACGACGAGAATGTCGACGGCGCGTTCTCGTACCCGGTAGAAGGGTTGGACGGCACGCGATAGTAGACAAACTGCGGCTGAGACCACGCCGAAGGGGGTGGCCGTGATGGAGGATAAGGATGCGGCGGCACAAAGTCATCGTTGCCAAACGAGCCATTGCGAGAATGCCGTCCTCGGCCTCGGTTGGGTGGCCCTCCCCGTGTCGGTCCCAGAACGGGACTCATGGGCGGACTCGTCCACTCGCCAGACGGATAGCTCGCCTGAGTCTGTGCCGTGCCCGGTCGCGAGTAGAAGGGCGGTGAAGGGTTTTGTCGTTGCGGCGAGGATGCGACACCGTTGGGCGGCGCATAGAACGGGATCGGCGGGCGATACATTGGCTGCGGGGGAAAAGGCGGGTAGCCAGACGGATAGTAGGCTTGCCCGTCAGGTCCAACCTGATAGCCTGGCCACTCCGGCCGGTCGTACGGCGAGACGGGAGTCGGGTTCTCTGGCCACGCGCTGGCATACGGGTGGGGCGGCAAGATGTAAGACGGTTCGGGCTCGCTTGCCAGATGGAGCCGATCAAACTGCGTCACGTCGATATCGAGCGATCCCCGCGGGCTTTGCTCGCTCGGTGACACGGTCACTGTACCGTCAGCGCGCACCATCACGCACGAGACGGAAGCTCACTATCAACCAGACCGTCGGGATGGAGTCCTACCACGTTACCTGTCGACGCCCGCCGTTCGGGCTCTGGCTCGCCCTCGACGGGCTTTGGGCGGACGGGATGGGACATGTCGACGCTCGGCAGAGGGCGCAAAGTGAGCGTTTGATGATTGGCAAAAAACCTGGCCAGGGGTCAAAGGACGACGATCGCTGGTACGGCGCCGTCTGTGCGTCGAGCTAGCCTCGGGTTTGTCCCGTTTCAAAATGATTCCTGCAACCCGGTAGCCCAACAATCCCTCGAGCCGTGTTCCGAGCTGGATGAGGGAACGGCCCATGGCGAGGACAGAGCACACCGAGAGACAGGCGTAGGCAAAGGAGGGACATGGCGACCACAACGCACAGATCCGATGGTCAGCTGCAAGCCAGTGATCGAGAGGCATGAAACGCCAAGGGATAGATTGTGAGACTGACCGCTGAAGCGCGAGCCGGCCGTTGCTGTCGAGGCAGAACCGTTTGCCAATATCTTTGCTTTGGCCGTCGCCAGTGTGGCCTCAATGTGTAGAGCACCAGCAACCCAGTGTTGTCATTCACAGCACACATGATGCATCCCAGGTCCGCGCAAATCTCTCGCACCCTGGATCCGACCGTTTTGTACGTCATGTACCTCTTGCCCTAGACGACCGCATAATCTGCAAACCCACCGAGCCCGCCCGCGCGCCCGAGCCGGACCCAGCCGACATTGCCAGAATCGGCAACGGCGACGACGAGCGTGCGGTCGCCTTGTTTGAGGTGCATGTCGATCGAGCGCGGGTGAGGGCCAGGACTCGGGCTTGGCACCAACGAGCGCAGCGTGTCCTTGACTCTGTCTACCAGGGGCAACGCTGGCGGTGCCACAAAATGGGATCTCACCACCGTCGGCACGGCTCGGGCCCGTGGTGTCCACACGGGCGGCGGCTCGTGTGGCAAAACGGAAAACACATCCGACACTTGCTGGAGCGACGGCATCGCCGTGGTGCGCGCGCTTCGGGTCAGCTGGGTTCTTGCAGCGGTTGCGACCTACTTGACAACTGCAACCCAAAAGTTTGGAGGCAGCTTCTCCAGACCAGCAGCTGATCCGGCTTGCCAATCTTTACGCGACCAATTGACCGAAGGTTGCCACACGTGGAAAAACGGTAGGTACGGGTTGGCGTCCAGCGCGGCGTAGGCGTCGCCGGAGTAGGTTTCGGTGGCAGCAATGGCAGTTGACGGTCGCGAGACTGGTGGGTTGTCGATCGGATGCGAGTGTCCCGCCGGGATCAAACGCAGGTGGGAGAACAGCTCTTGATACGAGCCGCCATGCCACGGCGCGAGTAATGTCCCGCGTGGGCCAAGCCCTCGTCGTGTAAGCGAAGCAAGCTGGCTCACGCCGCGAGTGATCCGTCGCCACAAGCGCAAGAAGAATTGAGAGATGGAAAAGCGCGAGACTGTACGATTTGACGGTGTTGGTGCGTCGTCACGGAACCGTGGCGGAAGAAAAGTCCGTGTCCGGTGGACCGTGTACCCCAAGCGCTTGAGATAGGCATACGACTGCAGATGTCAACACGACGTTTAGGTTGCGCGCGATGACTCACCTGATACCGCTCCAGCGTCAACCCCTCGGTGCCAATGAACGTCGCGTACCCCTGCATGACGCTCATCTCGGTCGCGCCAACAACCCCATACACGTCGTCGGACCACTGGCCACTCCCTTGGCCGTCCTCGTCAGGACCATACCACAGCTGTAATGACCCTCGCTCGAGCAGATACAATGCCTCCTCCGGCAACAGCTCTGTCCGCGCAACCGCCTTTTCCGCCACACGCGAGCGCACTGTATGGCCCATGCTCGCTTGCACGTTGCCGCGCGAGACGATAATGTGTGGAAACGGATGCGAGGGTGTCAACAGGGCATGCGACATGTTGGTACTGCGATTGTCAGTATGTTCATGCACAATACAGCAGACCCACCTCGAACCGCCTCGAACGCCTGTTAGCGCTTCGAACAACGCCTCGCGCGACTGCCGCAGCATCATCTCTTGCAGGTTCACAGTCTCATTCAGCGGTTCAAAGTCCTTTTCCCCGCGTTTGGGAATTACAATCTTCTGAGGGGCCGGTGGATTGAATGGGTTGGACGGATCAGAGTACGAGGTCGAGGCAACCGGGAACCGTTGAATCTTCCTAAGTGGTGTCAATCTCACAAAGGCCAACTCGTCTCATTACCCACTCGCTGAAAGCACGAATCGTGCTAATGTCTGGTGCATCTCCGCCATCCTCATCTTCAGACCCATCGTCCTCGGCAACATTGTCAGGGTTGACGACTGGTTTCTGAGCCGCTGAAGACGCTGAAATCTTGCCAGTTCTAGCCTGCAGCTTTGATGGCGAGCTGGACGACGCGAGCGGAGCTTGCGGCATGGCGGCAAGGCAGTCTCGACTGACAAGTACAGCAAGGAAGATGTGCAAGTCAACTTGGAGATGAGCGGCAACTTGTATCGCACCGCGGATCGAGCGCCACGTGGCATGTACGTGCTCCTGTGTATCTCAAAGCCTGTTCGACTCTTCGAGCTCTGACTCCGCAGTTCCGTTTTACGATGGTATTCAGGCGCACACCTCGCCCGGTCGTGCGCGAAACCTAGCCGTTTAGTTCGTCGCGGCTCCGAGAAGTTGGCGAGATGTCCTTGCTGTGCAATTTGTCTCCAACGATAGCAGCAGTAACATCTCGTTCTCTATGTCTTGTCGCCTTACCGTCAGGCGACTGATACCGCCTCGGCGTGCTCGACTCGTTCCCCATCAGACACCTCGCTGTCCACTTCCAGCTCGCCGTTGCTCGAGCCACTGCTCGAGTGCACACTCTTGACTTCGACCGTGACCTCGGGCACCTTCCACTCGCGCTTGCGCATGGCACCAGCCATCGGGAGCTGCGTGTTGCCCGTGAGGTAAGCGTCGACTTCGCGAGCGCAGTCGTTCCCCTCCCGAATACCCCAGACGATCAGACTCTGACCACGTCTGCAATCTCCGGCAGCGAAAACGCCGGGCTCAGATGTCGCGAAACCCTGCGAAAGTCAACGACCATCGAGAGCGCAGTCGACGTCGATACTCACGTTGTGGGGCGTTTGAATGTTTGATCGAGCGTCAGACTTGACGCCAAACTTTTCCAGCAACTCTTTTTGTGGACCCAAAAAGCCGAGTGCCAAGAAGCACCTGAAACGCTATGAGCACTGACGCCGCGGCGACCGATTGAAACTCACAGATCGGCCGGGTAGAATTTCTCGCTCCCGGGCACCTCCTCCATCGACCAGCGGCCTGCTTTCAGAGTCCACTCGACCTTGACAGTGTCGAGACCTTTCAAGTTGTTGTTCTCGTCCTTTACGAAGCGCTTGGTCGAGATCTCGTAGATTCGCGGGTCGTTGCCATACATGACCTGCACCTCGGTGTGGCCATAGTCTTGGCGGAACACACGTGCGAATTGCGGCCATGGGTTTGAAGGGGCACGGGACGGAGGTGGCGGAGGCAGCAGTTCAAAGTTGGTGATCGACTTGGCGGACATTCTGACGGATGTGCCGAGACAATCATTACCTAGAAACATCATCAGCAGAGTGGCACGAGAAAGGCAAAGTCTGATTGCACATACCAGTGTCACCGCCGCCAATGACGCTGCAACAAGTCAGTACTCTGTCGGGCCAGCCAAAAGGTACTTACATCACGTCCCGCCCTTTGGCGTCGGTGTAGTTGCCATTGGCAAAGTCCGAGTCGAGCAGAGATTGAGTGGTTCTGAGTATCGCGATCAGATGACGCGAACGAGAGCAATCGGGCTGATCACTCACTTGGTCAAGAAATCACCAGCAAACATGATGCCGTTGGCATCGCGACCATCGATTCTTAGGTCTCTTGGCGAGGTAGCGCCCACTGCGACCACCACAGCATCGAATTGAGCCTTGAGGTCCTCTGGCTGTACATTGACGCCAACCTCCGTGTTGGTCACAAAAGTGATACCCTCGGCCTTGAACAAGTCGATGCGGCGGGCAAGGACTTCCTTCGAGAGCTTCATGTTGGGGATACCGGCGTACATCAGACCGCCGACACGGTCTGCTCGCTCGTAGACGGTGACCAGGTGGCCCGCACGGTTGAGTGCCACGGCTGCCGAGATACCGGCGGGACCGGAACCGATGATCGCTACCTTCTTGCCCGTCCTGTGAGTCGGAATCATGGGAACGACCCAACCCATTTCCCAAGCACGGTCAATGATAGCCCGCTCGATACTCTTGATGCCAACTGAAAAGCACCGTGTCAGTGGATCTGTCACATAGCCAATTCGGTTTCGACGGACCTGGGTTTTCGTTGATTCCCAGGACGCACGCCGACTCGCAGGGAGCAGGGCAAACACGGCCAGTGACCTCTGCAAGACTGTCAGCAGCGCCGCAAACCCGAAAGCAGTCCGTACCAGGGAGGGGGTTGGTCGATGCGAGCTTGTAGTACGCCTCTTTGTAATCCTCGTCGTGGACCAGCTGGTTCCAAACAGGAATGAGATTGCCGATTGGACAGCCTGTATTGGAAACGCAGAACGGAACACCGCAGTTCATGCAACGGGCCGTTTGAACTTGAAGATCCTGATCCGGAAGACGGGAGGATAGTTCTTTGAAGTCCTTGACCCTCTTTCGCGCCGGGCGGTACGACTCGTTGATGCGCTTGTACTTCATGAATCCGCGCACCTTGTCGGTCTTCTGTGGTCGCGGTTTAGGCTCATCAGCCATGGCCGCATCCTCGAGATCGACAACATGCGGCTCATGCGGCTTGGGCGAGGGCGGGGCTGAAACAAATTGCGAAGTCGAGATACTGAGCAAGTTTGTATCCACCGGAAGTGTTGGATCATAGCCAGTGGCGATGAGGTCGACCTGGCTGGCGGTTTGAGAGGGGATGAGGTCAATGACACTTTGGCGCTTTGCCTCTTCCGCCGCTCGGGCGGCATCTGCCTCGAGCACGCGCTTGTAGTCGAGGGGCATGACGCGGACAAACATGGGCAGCATCCGGCGGAAGTCGCGCAAGACGCGGTCGGCAATCTCTGACCCGGTGAAGTGTCGATGGTCTTCAATCATGCTGCGCAACTCGGCGATTTCCTTGGGGTCGGTAACCTTTCCGAGCTCGATGCCCTGTCCGTTGACCTTGTGGGCGAAGCTGTGTGCTGTGTCCAAGACGTATGCGATACCGCCGCTCATACCAGCTGCAAAGTTGCGGCCGGTGAGGCCAAGTACGACGACGCGGCCACCAGTCATGTACTGCAGTCGTCAGCCCTACCAAGCTGTACTGGTGAAACACACCTCGCAACCATGATCGCCGGTTCCTTCCACAACGGCGTTGACACCCGAGTTGCGCACGCAGAAGCGTTCGGCCGCAATGCCACGGATGAAAGCCTGACCCGAGATAGCGCCGTAGAAGCAACCATTGCCGACGATGATGTTCTCCTCGGCCTTGAACTGCGAGACCTTTGGTGGGAAGATCACCAAACGTCCTCCGCTACATCCCTTGCCGACGTAGTCGTTGGCTGAGGCTGTTAGCCGCCGTGTAACGCGTGTGATCGCACTTACCATCGCCTTCGAGCTCAATGGTGATACCGGGAGCTAGGAACGCGCCAAGTGACTGCCCAGCTGAACCCTTCATATTGATGTGAATGGTGTCGCGAGGAAGACCAGCCTCGCCGTACTTTTTCGACACCCGGTACGACAGAGTCGTGCCGAGCGAGCGGTCCGTGTTGACGACTTCACAATCAATCTCCACAGGCAAGCCACGCTCGATCGCTGGCTCCGCTTCGTCGATGAACTTGTTGTCGAGACGGATGTACAACTTGTGGTCTTGTTGGCGAACGCGGTGAGTCGCTGCGCCGGGCCGCATCTTGAAGGCAGGCTTGAGGATGGGCGACAGATCCAAATGGGCCGTCTTGGGCGTGCGCAGGGTCTCGTCGACTTTGAGCACGTCGGAACGACCGACCATCTCGTTGATGGTGCGGAAACCAAGCTTGGCCATGATCTGGCGGAGTTCCTCGATGACATAGTAGAAAAAGTTGATGACTTGTTCGGGCTGGCCGGCAAACTTGGCGCGTAAGGCGGGGTCCTGGGTAGCGATACCGACTGGGCAAGTGTTGAGGTGACTGAAAGCAAGTGAGTGCCCCGAGGTTGAATGATACCTCATTGGACTTACCACTTGCGCATCATGATACAGCCAAGCGCGATGAGCGGGGTGGTTGCAAAACCCCACTCCTCGGCACCGAGCAAGCAGGCAATAGCGACATCACGCCCGGTCCTAATCTGACCATCCGTCTGAACGGTGACACGACCACGCAGGTTGTTGAGGACCAGGGTCTGGTGAGCTTCGGCAAGACCAAGCTCCCACGGAAGACCTGCATACTTGATCGATGTCCAACGAGCAGCACCAGTACCACCGTCATGGCCCGAAATGAGAATATGGTCGGCTTTGGCCTTTGCCACGCCCGATGCCACGATGCCGACACCGACCTCGGAGACGAGCTTGACCGACACTCGAGCGCGCGGGTTGGCGCACTTGAGATCGTAGATGAGCTGCTTCAAATCCTCGATCGAGTAGATATCATGGTGAGGCGGAGGGCTGATGAGCATAACCCCGGCGGTCGAGTGCCGAGTGCGTGCGATGGATGCCGAGACCTTGTGGCCGGGCAGTTCACCGCCCTCACCTGGCTTGGCACCTTGAGCCATTTTGATCTGCAGCTCGTCTGCATCGGCGAGATAGTTCGAGGTCACGCCAAATCGACCACTGGCAATCTGCTTGATAGCCGAGCGCCGTGAGTCCTGGGCTGGACGCAGGTTCATCGAGTGGGTGAAGGGAGTGTCCTTTGAGTCGGCGCCCGGGCCTGGGATAGGGATGGACCGCTCGGCGTCCTCACCACCCTCACCAGTATTGCTCTTGCCACCCAGTCTGTTCATGGCCACGGCAAGTGTGGTGTGCGACTCCATCGAGATGGAGCCGTACGACATGGCGCCAGTGCAGCAACGGCGGACAATCTCATTCCAAGGCTCGACCTGGTCGATAGGGATCGGTTGACGGCCTTCAAAGTCGAACTCGAGCATGCCGCGCAACGTAACGTGCTTGATTGCGTCACGCTGGTTCTTCGAGTATGCCTCGTATGCACCCTGGTTGCGCTCGCGGACGGCGTCTTGGAGGTTGCTAATGGCCTCTGGCGTGTTGATGTGCGCCTCACCGTTGGTACGCCAGTGGATCTCACCGGCCTCTGGCATACCTGGGATGCGTACGATCTCACGCGAAGGCCATGCACGCTCGTGGAATTCGAAAGCGTCCATGGCGAGGATCTCAAACGTAGCGCCCTCGACTCGCGAGGCCGTGCCCACGAAAGCCTCGGCGACAACCTCGTGGTGAAGACCGAGGATCTCGAAGATCTGCGCGCCCTTGTAGGACTGCAGAGTAGAGATACCCATCTTTGAGAGGATCTTGAGGATGCCATTGTCTGTTGCGTGGCGGTAGTTTTCAATCAAGGCATCGGCTGTTTCGCCGTGCATTGACAATCCCTCGCGAGCAATCTTGTGGATGACCTCGAGCATGAGCCAAGGGCAGACTGCGTCGGCACCGTAGCCGACCAGTACACAGACGTGGTGGACTTCTCGAGCCTCGCCAGTCTCAATCATGAGCGCCACGGCAGACCGCTTTTTCTGCTGAACCAAGTGGTGATGGACGCCACCACAGGCTAGCGCGGCGCTCAAAGCTACGCGCTTGGGACTAACCGCACGGTCCGATAGGACGATGACCTTGAACCCGGCGTCGACGGCGTTGAATGCCTCAGCGCGCACACGGTCCAAGGCATTACGGTAGCCCGGCAAGCCCTCGCTCTTGTTAAAGGTGATGTCGATTGTGATTGCCGGCCAGTCCTTTTGCGCGAGTTTGATGTGCTTGATCGCGTTCATCTCCTCCAGTGTGAGGACAGGCGACGGCAGCTCAAGCCTGTGAGCCTGTGAAGCGTTCATCTCGAGCATGTTGCCGATTGGGCCGACCATGGTCGATAGCGACATGACGAGCTCCTCGCGGATCGGGTCGATGGGCGGGTTGGTGACCTGTGCGAATAGCTGGCGGAAGTAGTCGTAGATGATGCGCGGGGAGGTCGAGACGGCAGCCAGAGCGGCATCGTTACCCATCGAGCCGAGCGCCTCCTTGCCATCGCGAACCATGGGCAGCATGAGCATGCTGAGCTGCTCAATGTTGAGACCGAATGCGAGAAGCGCGGGATCGGTGCTGAGCGGGACGTCGTTGATCTCTGGCGCGATTGCTTGGGTACGTTTGACACGGCGCATAATGTCGGGCAGACTGAGCAGCTGCGACTCGAGCCAGGAAGCAAACGGCTGCTTGCGGGCCGTGGTCAACTTGAGCTCCTTGTCATCGACGATCCGGCCCTCTTTCGTGTCGACGAGAAGCATGCGTCCAGGCTTGAGACGGCCCTTGAGGACAATGGTCGCGGGGTCGAGCGCAATGGTACCAACTTCAGAAGCGCACACCATGATGTCGTCCGAGGTGACGACGTAGCGGCACGGGCGCAGACCGTTGCGGTCTAGGTTGGCGCCACAGTAGCGTCCATCCGAGAACGTGAACAAGGCTGGCCCATCCCAGGGTTCCTGGAGACACGAGGCCCACTTGTAAAAGGCCTTCTTCTCTGGCTCCATCAGTTCGTGCGACTGCCAAGCTTCAGGCACAAGCATCATCATCGCCTCGGGAAGAGTCAAAACGCCATTGACAACGAGCAGTTCGAGTACGTTGTCGAACGCAGCCGAGTCGGACCCGCCGTTCTCGACGATGGGGTAGAGCATCTCGAGTTCGTCCTTGAAGTGCTCTGATTTGAGTGCGCCTTCGCGGGCTCGCATCCAGTTCTTGTTGCCGCGAACAGTGTTGATTTCACCGTTGTGCGCCGCCCAGCGCAGCGGCTGTGCGCGATCCCATGAAGGAAATGTGTTGGTACTGTGGCATAAGCTTTCTTTTCGACAAGGGCGGGGATCCTCACCTGAACCGCGAGTGTACCAAAGCAAAGTGACTGGCGTACAGCGCGTGGTTCAAGTCGTGGTAGTAGTTGTAGACCTGCACGGGCGCAAGCTGGCCCTTGTACACAATGTTGGATGGCGTCAGGGAGCAAATGTAGAATCCCTTGGCAAGTGTGATTTGGTGTCCGGCGTGCTTGCGCAAGACGTAGAGCTGCCTGAGGAAGAATCGCTCTTCGAACGTGCCCTCTTGACTCTCGTCCCCGGGACCATAGTGCTTTGCCAGCACCACGAACGGCTGCATGATCCTTGGCTCCTTGCTCTTCGAGGCCGGCCCGAGGATCGAGTTGTCCGTCGGGACAAGGCGCCAGCCGAGTACTCTCAACTCGAGTTTCTCTGCAATCTCCTCAAAGCGAGCTTGCTGAGACTCGTACTCTGTCTGAGAGAGGAACACATTGCCGACGGCATAGTGGCCGAGGCCGGGAATCTTGGCATTGAAGCAGTGAATCGACTCGCGGACAAAGAACTCGTGCGGAATGCCCGTCATGACTCCCGCACCGTCGCCGTCACGAGCATCGGCGCCAGCTGATCAGGTCAGTACTCTTCCGATCGATGGTTGGATACGCACTGGCGCCGCGATGGGTCATGTTGCAGAGAATGTTACGGGCATCGCTCACAATCTTGTGGTTGCCCTTGCCCTTGATGTGAGCGATGAAGCCGACACCACCTAGTTGTTCAGTACAAACTCATTCATGCCGGATCGTCTCACAGGCATCACGCTCTTCATCCGGGTTCTAACATCCGGTCAGCCCCATCGCACCCACGTTTGCACCCACATAAAGCCCCTGCTTGGCCGGGAGGCCGTATTCGTTGCGCTCGACCTGATCGAATCCTACCACGCTGTCTTGGGGTTGAGGGAATGGCAACTCGTTTGCCTGCATGGTAGTTGACAGGGCGCCAAGTGCGGGCGGCGAGCTCGAGATAAGGGCTTTACGATCGATTCCGTCCGCGTGTTCTGGGTCGTGTGCCGGCGGAGTGAGCAAGCGTAATCGACCGTGAGCGTCTGACTGGAGTCTACCGTGCGCCTGCAAAGTTTTACCAGGGTTAGCGTTGGATACCAAAGGGAGGCCAGGCCAGTGCCAATACCGCGGTCGTACTCCGGTCAGTGCGGCGTGGATCCCCCGCAGGGTCCCAAACTCAATCTCGGCCCTGTGATTGGTTCGCGTCGGCACACTCAGGGTCCAACTCTGCACGGGCGCGTCGGCGAGACACGGCAACCAATCCGACGCAAGCCGTTGCTCAGTTGCGAACGTCGGAACGAGATGGGGGTCACGCCGGGCGTCTAGAGATCAGCGCAAGTCACTGTGCTGCTTGCTTCGGCTTGACGCGCGTGAGCCGACCGTTATCGCGGCTGATACGGCGCGCGACGCCGGGGATTGCACATGTGCATGGCACTGCATCGGCATGGCTTGTATACACAGACGTTGTCGTCACCTCGTTCACAAATATACACAGCCAGAGCTGGCCTTTACTTTCTCGCTCGACGCTTCTTTACTGGCGCCGCCTGGGCATGTCAGCCTAACTCATTGGACCCGCGCCGTACTGACCGTAATCTCCTCGGAACCCGACTCGTCACTGACCTCGGCCTTGCTCTTCTTGGCTTTGCTCGCCTTCGCTGGTGCCTTCTACGCGGCAGTCAGCGAATTCGCGATGCGCAGGGTGTTTACAAACCTTGCGCTTCTTGTCCACAACCTCTTCCTCGGTCAGCTCCTCGTCCGGGTCGGGCTTGGCCGCCTTCTGCGCGAGCATTCAGCCAACGGATCGCAGCTCACATGTGGCGTACTTTGGCCTTGGACGCAGGCTTGGCTTTGGCCGGAGCCTTCTTGACGGGCTCGGGTTCAGAGTCGGTCAAGCTCTCTTGTTCCTCGTCCGAAGCGGGCTTCTTGACCTTCTTTTTTGCCGGAGCCTGCGACGTTGTCAGCCAGGCTGACGCAAAGTATAGCGTACTGTAACGGACCTTGGCCTTTGGCTTGGCTTTGCCCTTTTTAGGCTTCTCTTCCTCTTCCGCGCCCGATCCAGCCTCTTCCTTGACCAACTCCTCCTTCATCAGCGTAGCCTTGGATTTAGCCGCCTGAGCACATCAGCAGTGCAAATCATCCGGGATCATTGCGCCCATACTGACAGTCTTCTTGGCGGGCTGCAGCTCCGCATCAGCATCATTCGGACCTAATCGAGCAAGCGGGCACTCACCGCCTTCTTCTTCGGCTTCTCTGGGCTCTTGCTCCCATTTCCCTCGACTGCCTCCTCGGCACCCGAACCGTCTTCGGGCGTCGGCTGCTTTTTCGCAGACTCGGGGATATCCTCTTGCTCGACTACGCACGCCGCATTAGCCTTTGCAGGGTACAGCTACAGCGCCAACCCACCTTCACCCTTTTCAAACGCAACTGCGACTTTTGCCTGAAATTCCTCGTTCAACTCCTCAACTGCCACATCAGCCGTGCTCAGTCAGCCCGACCGACCCACGCACATCCATCAATCTCCGTCGCGTCGTCAAAGCTATCCGCCAAGTTCTTGAGCACCGCCTTGGTCACTGTCCTACGCGTCAGCCCATGTCAATGTGGCCAAAGGACCGCACCGCAACCCCAGTGCCGCCACTTCCAAGATCCATTCTCGTTGAACGTGACCCAGGTCCCGCACCTCAACTCGCCCTTGCCAATCTTGGTGCCCTTGCAGGGTTTGGGTCCTGTGCGTTGACGGCCGTCAGCTGGTGGCGTGGCCTAAGGAGGGTTGGTGCACGGACCGTTACAGCCTGCACGGCCGTTTGGGGACTCTTCGAGGCGGTATACGGCCACCATTGCGTAGATGGGCGCGCGCTTTGTAGTCTTGCTATGGGTCTGCTGATGCCAAGGATAGCAGGCTTGTCGGGTGGATGTAACAGAGCTCGACAATCGATTGATGAGATGGAGAGAGCTCAGCGAGCCACCCACCGACTGCACGTGACGTCAGACGGGTGCAAGATCCAGTGTGGCACTGGCGAGACGATGCATTGCGAGATGAGGGCGGAACGATGCAGTCTATAGTCTAGTTACGGAGTAGAGTGAGCGCTGTGACAAGCAGCGCACCGCCTACAGCCCCAGCGGCGCCAACGAGAGCCATATCCCGTTCGGGTGAGGGAGTGATTAGGGTATCGAGGTGGGTGCGGACAGAATGGAGCGTGGAATGGGTGTATGCTTTGATGCTTGCTTGAGCTTTTGCAGTCGGGCGTGTGCGGGGTTGCATCTCGGCCGGCGGTGTTGATGAGTCGATGAGGGTTGGCGTCGCTTCGACGAGCGTTGGCGGAAGCACGTCTGGCGTTTGCGGGCTCGGCAGTTTGGCCACTGCCTGAACCCCACCTTTCGTCTCGAGTGCCGCTCCAAGCACGCCAATCTTGACCTCTACGCGCTCAATCTCCTCTCCAATCACCTTTTCCATCCTCCCCATCATGCCCTCGACCCTCTCTTCCAAGCCCTCGACCAACCGCCTGCGCTTCCACGGCTCGACCACCACGATCGCCCCGAGGAACACGACGAGGTTGACGACGAGGGCAGCAAGGCCAGCATACGTGCTCACGCTGCGGATCTTGTCACTCCACACCTGTTCCTCGTGGTAGCGCGTCAAGATGGCCTTCATCAGTTCTGAGAACGCAGCGTCGACCGCGCGCTCGGCCTCTTCGAGTTCGGACGAGGTCGTGTGGACGAGCGCGTTGGAGGTGTGGTCTGAGCGCACGAGCGAGGTAAAGCGCGAGACGTCGGCGTCGGACCAGGTGTGTTTGCGCTCCAGTAGGGACGTGACGTCGCGCTGCGATGTGGAGCGCGCTTGGACGGCAGATTCATAGGCGAGCTTGGCGGCGCGTGCAGCTGTGCGCAGGCTGGTGATCTCCTCCTCTGATTTCTGTCAGCGCGATACCTCATATGTACCTCCAGCACTGACCTCGCCTAACGACCTCGTCCTTCAGCCTCTCGACCTCGTCGTAGCCGGTGACGTGGTTGATCCGCCCTCCAAGCAAAGCAAACTCGGTTTTCGCCCGTGAGCCCAATACCTGGCCTCGTTCCGAGAGATGACCGCGGATGTCGGCAAGCTGAAGTTGGAGTTTGTGGGCGTACGCTTGCGCCTGGAGCGATGCCTGGGTTTGGAGTGCGGCGAGAGACTGAGGTTTGCCATTCGTACCCCGCGGTTGCGACGTTTCGCCTGTAGTAGTGCTTGACGAAGAGGATGAAGCAGATGCTGTGTTGACTGCCGCACGAGTGACGCTGCCAGATTGCGATGCCGAGGCCGTCGTGGCACTCGCCGTCGACGCGACCTCAACGGACGGTGCCGAGCTGGACTCCTTTGCTGACACCACCTCAGGCTTCGCTCGTGACTTGACAGCCTCCTCGGCCTCCTTCTCAAGCTGTCTCTCCAGCTCAAGGTCCTTGGCCCTATCAGCCTCGCGTGCCGCCTGGACATCCTTCAATCGCCTTTCGATATCCCGCTCGACCTCTGCAGGCGTCTTGGGAGCAAACTGAGTCGATTGACAGCGCCGTCGTGGAGGCGCTGCCCACTTGGCATGGCTCCTTGGTACCGCCGCTACCCTCAGGAGGGCCCGGGGTGCTTGCATCTGCTCTGTTGCCTAGCCAAGACTGTCCCCAAGCTCGAGACGACGGCCGAAGCGACAATAGCGCTTGCCGAAACGTGAACCACGTCACATGAAACTGCCCCGCCATCAGTCTTTTGTTTATCTTTTGTCGATTACCTGCATTTCCTCCATGGCCGTGTCGAGGTGGCTATGGTGACTGTCAAGCTGTCCTGCTCGTGCATCACCATCAATCAACCTGTGATCATCTTCTTGAGAGTCGGCGAGAACTAGCCAAACATGTCGACCGCGTGGCCACCGGAACTCAAGTATGTGCTTGCACACGCTCAGCAGTCTGCTGATGTCTCGCAGAGCATGGGTCAGTAAATGCCTCGCATCAGCCACACCGAGCAACAAGGTCAAAGTGAACGATGAGCTGCGAAAAGTGGGTCCCTTTGCGTCAGCGTCGAGTGAGCTGACACCGGCGGCACAGGTCTTGTTCCAGGCCCACCAGCAGGGCACCATGCTGACGACCGACTGGTCCAAAATCGAGCTCGAGTCGTAAGTCACCGAGTATGTGTCTTGTGTGCTGGGTTGATGATCGTCAGGTTGAAGCAGCAAAAAGCCCGAGCGGCCGTGACAGCACCAGTCCCAACCGCGTCAACCTCGGCCTTGCCTACAGCCTTTGGCAAAGCTATCGCCAGTACCGCCACGAATACATCGTCCACGACAATTCCGGCCAAGGCCAAGCGGAAAAAGTGAACACCCGACTCCACCGTGCATCACAGAGCTAACACCCAAGCGCAGGAACAATGCGGCTGCCGCGTTCCCGTCGGCATACACCTTTGCCTCGACCGACGAGGACGACATGCGCGCCAAGCGTGCAAAGCGGTTCGATCGCGAGATGCAAGCTGACAAGGAAAAGGCTGGAGCTGGTCCCGTTTACGTCCCGATGGCCGAGGCCGGTTCGGGCATGGTGACGGGTTTGGCGAAGAAGAAGTGGTCGAAGATGGGTGGAGCGGGCTTGGGCTATGCCGCTGGTGGCATCGAAGAGGTCGATCCGGTATGTTTGGTACTCGTCAGCGTGCACTTGCTCATTCGTCAACAGAATGTCATAGACTGGGACAAGCACACGATCCGGGGCACAAACCAGAAACTCGAGAAAAAGTACCTTCGGTTGACATCTGTACGGGTTGACTTTACCACCTATCGCTGTGCTCATGCACCCTGCAGGAGCCTTCGCCAGCAGACATCCGGCCGCTTGCAGTACTGCGGCAAACACTGACCATGCTCAAGGACAAGTGGCGACAAAAGGCACGGTCAGGCCAAGAGTGCTCGTATTCGTACATTTGCGATCAGCTCAAGAGCGTCCGTCAAGACCTTACCGTAAGTGAAGCGCGCTCTATCTCGTGGAAACTGACCCGGACCCAGGTTCAACGGATCAAGAATGACTTTACGGTGTCGGTGTATGAGATGCACGCTCGGATCGCGCTTGAATGCGTAAGTGGTTGATTGTCATGACCGAGTCGCAAGCGGCTGATGTTTCGCAGAAAGACCTCGGCGAGTACAATCAGTGCCAATCCATGCTTCGACAACTGTATGAGCACGGCTTGGCCGGCCACCCAGAAGAATTCCTAGCCTATCGGATCCTCTACCTTCTCCACACTCGGAACCGCAGTGGTCCGTCCCGCGTCCACCGACCATCGCCCATCACTGACCTCTCCCAGATCTAACCCTTCTCCTCGCGCAGCTCTCGGATCGAGAAAAGGCCGCGGCCGAAGTCCACCACGCTCTCCAAGTCCAAGCAGCGCTCGCGACCTCAAACTACTACAAGTTCTTCAAGTTGTTCCTCGATACCCCCAACATGGGCGCTTACCTTATAGACCACTTTGTCGAGCGCGAGCGCATCGCCGCACTCGTGACCATGTCCAAAGCGTGAGTCGCGCAGCTGACCGGACTGGCGAGGCTGAAAGGACCTTAGGTATATGACGTTACCCCTTACTTTCATCGTCTCGACCCTAGCGTTTGGTTCGCTCGAGCACGCGGATGAGTTCTTGGGCGATCACAAGGCGGCGATCTACGTTGCGGGCACGGTGGCTCCGCCACAACAAGTCGGTCCATGGCGCACAATCGTCAGACCACCGGTGATTCCACTGGAAAACCGCGTCTGGGACTGCAGGAAAGCGCACGCGGCGTGCTCGGAAGGACTGGATCGCTATCGCAAGGTAGATATCAAAGGTCAGGTGCTGTAGCAGGTAAGCGGCCACGTTTCGTCTTGTCTGTATCGGCCTGGATTGTACCAGTATGGGACTGTCATTGTATGCACCGCATCGCATCGCATCAGTTACAACCTGGATCTATTGGCATTTGGCGCTTGCTACGCGGCCGTGCCCGTCCGCCAATCGTGCAGCAGCGAGCGTAGCTCGTCCGAGACGTCTGGACCTATCTTGGCTGGCGGTTCAGCGTTCTTGCGCTGTCGAAGCTCGCTCCCTTCGGGGTGCGCCGAAACCGCTTGCTTGTCGAGATTCTCGACGAGGTCACGGAACGAGAGGAAGAGCACCTCGGCTTGAGCAAGCGTCGAGTCGAGGTCAATCTACACCATATCAGCGCTTACGCAGTGCTACACAGCACGCACCGTGCCAGTCAAGTCGTTGGCATACTTTAGCACCTCGTCAAACTCGACAAGGTAGCGCATCAGCACGTCACGGTGCGAATGGAGCACGGCGAGGGCAATAAACACTACAAAGTTGTTGGAATAGTAGCGCGTATACAGCGCCTGCTCGGCGTCAGCACCATGCGCCAGCCATGTCAGAGACGCACATCCCAGAGCCGGATCACTTGGACAAACGAAAACTCGCGCTTGAACGCGATCAAGATCCAGCGAAAGCAGAAGAAGAGGTTGAGCGAGTCGGTCTTTTCTGCGCAGTGTCAGCACTTGATGTATTTGGAGGTTGGTCGACTGGCCGAGGTGAGCGTATAACGCTGGGTCCATGACGCGGATCAATTGCTGCAGCGTGCTCAATTGGCGCTTCATCCCGCTCTGATCGCGCAGAAAGTTGGTTTCCTGCCTCGGCATCAGCGGCAATCCCGCGTCGGAGAACACTCAACGCACCATCATCTTCATCATACCAACCAGGGCCCAGAACGCGTCCGCCTCGTGCGCTTCAAACACGACGTAAAGCGGACTCAACAAGTCAGACATGCCCTGCACATAGCCTAGTGCAGGCGAGTACGTGTGATAAGTCATGAGGATGACGCGGAGGGCAGCAATGTGAGCTGAGGCAGGTCAGCAATGTACGGCCACGCGCATGACTCGACGTACGGTTCAGGCCGGCCTGACCTCCCTCTTCCTCCTTTTCGCCTGCGTAGCCATACCCGTAATCACCTCCCGCGCCTCCCGCCTCCTTCTCCTCCTCACCGGCCGCCACAGACTCCTCGGGCACGGCGTACATTGGCTGATTCCGATCAGTCCGCCGGCAATCAACCTGTATATCAAACAATGGCACAGGTCGAGGTAAACGGGTATAACGGTCAAGTGGAGTGTCAAAGAGCGGCTAGACCTGGTCAGCGAGCTCCACGACGGATGCAAGTCCCGTCACGCACGTCTATGCGGTGCCATTCCTCTCTTCGCGCTTCGTCCCCTTCCTCTGCGCGCCAGGCATCACGGAGGACGGCGTACTCTGCGCGCTTTTGCTCGCGCAACTCTTGGCGCTTGCTGTCTCTGTCTGCAGAGAAGCCGCCAACGGACCACGGGACGACGCCGAACAAGACTTCCCAGCCTTCACGCCGGGCACGGCCATCTTCCAGTCCACGTCGAAAGATCTCGCGACGGACCCAGTGCTCATCTTTGCCATCCTCGCCGAATCCTTCCCATTCTTCAAAGGAGATGGGATTCTCGGGCGTCCGTGTCGGTTTGGGGATCGTACGTGAGCCCGGGGCAGTGATGACGTCGAACACGCCGAGGGAGGATGATAGGTCGGGATCCGATGGGTCACCCTGCTGGTCGGCTATCGACGCTTGGGCTGCCAGCTCGCCACGTCGCGCTCGTTCCCCTTCTTCCGCTACGACGCGCGCCCAGCGCGCCAAGTAGACTCTGGCAGCCTCAAACTCGGTGGCAACTTGACGACCACCGCGCGAGTCTGGACGTGGAGGGGTCCGGCCTGAGCGTTCCCATTCGCCGGGCACGGTCACGAGGCTACGGACTGCCGGGGGCAGATGCGGCACGACGGGCTGTGCAAGCGGATGCGACAAGATTTGCTGTGCCGTCCGTCGTGAGAGTGTCGTCAAATTCGACAACGAGGTCAAGATTGCGTCGCGCGGATTCGACGTTCGATGCCCCATCAAGCTCGGCAGTGACGGAAACTGCGTTTGCGGCGCCGGCGGGTATGGCGTCGTTGATGGCAGAGTCTGATGCAGCAGGCTCGAGTTGGCACTCGAGTCACCGATGGTGCTTTCTGCTGTGACGGTCTCGGCTGGCCGATCGCGGACGGCACGCGGGACGGTTTCGGCATTGTCGTCCCACTCTTTCTCGTGCACTTCACGATCGACGCGCGAAGGGTTGACGAGCCATAGCTCGCCGCGTTCAATCAGGCGGGAGCGAATGAGGGTCGCGTGCTTGGACAGAGTGGCCAGTAGCGGCTGGCAACCCCATTGGGCCTTTGAGGAACTGCGACGAGCGGTGGGTGAGTCGCGTTGCTCGTCGTCGTGGAAGAAGAGCGAAGGTAGAGATACGCCACCCATGAGACTGTGGTATCAGCTATCTTGTGCAGAAATCAAACGTCGAACATACTTGACGGCGGCACTGCCATGCCAATGCGTGAGGCTCGGCTGGCGGGTTAGGACGTCCCGTCGCGAAAGAGTCGACTCACTGGGTACACCAAGATACTGTAGACGCCAGACAGGGGCACCGAAAACGCATAGCCTTCCCCTTTCGGTGGCGGCGGGGTGACGAAGACGAAACCTGGCAAGTCAAACCTGGTACATATATAGCCATCACAAGCAGTGCACGCACCATCCTCGTCTTCGAGATCAGAGGGTTCCGCCGAGCCCGCTCGAGCTTCGACACGCTCGTACGCCTCCTTTTCGTGCAGCTTGAGCAAGAGCTCGTCTGGAAGCCAGAACAGCAATGGCTTGCCCCTCGGCTGTGAGCAGCCCGATATCAGCTTCCGCCACTTGTGCCGCCACTGCCAGCACTCACGCCCTCGACCAAGCCGAGAAAGCCTCGCACGTTGTCTCTTGCGAACGGCGAAGGGTGGAGATAGACGTGTGATTTGGAGAACAAGAGCTTTGCTTTCGTACCCGCGGGTGCTGCACTAGTTCCCTGACGGTATTCTGCAAACACTGGATTGGGGTCGAGTGAACGACTGCTGCCTGACGACGCGACGATGCGAGAGGTTGACTCTGGTGAGAGCGACATGTCGTCTACGAGGTCGACGAGTTCGCCGTCGGAGCTTGAGAGAGACTGGTGGAGTGAGCGGGTGGCGAATGCGGTGAAAGGGTGAGGGACGGACCTGCCTGGCTCGCGGCTTGTTGCCCTGCTTGATGCCATGGTCTACCATGCTCTGTCGCTGCTCTCTGCCGTGCTGAGAGCGAGATGGCGAGAGGGTACGGTCGAGTCGAGGTGCAGACTGCTGCGTAGGAGATGACGGTGAAAAGCCCCCGTTGGACCAGCGAAACAGAACAACCGCAGCAGTATCTCTTGATCGATTGTCCATCATCCACAGCATAGACATCAGCAGCAATGGACTCGGCAGACCGCAAGCGCAAGTGGGACGAACCAGCAGGAGACGCGAGCAGGGACCCGGCGTCGGCCGCGGCACAAGCAGGTCCGTCCAAATCTGCCATCGCAACGGTACACTTTGCTGACAGTCCTCTCAGCCGCCATTGCCGCCAAGATTGCTCTCTCGCTTCAACCTTCAGGCGGCGCACTCGTCAAGCGGGACCTGCACGATGGAGAGTTTACCCAGGATATCGAGATCAACGACTTGCGGAATCGGTACATGCTCACAAAGGGGTCGACCCAGCAGCAAGTGCGTGGCTCGGTGTGCGCTCGTGCGTGCAGGCTGACACTTGTACAGATCGCGGCCGAGACGGGCTGCTCCATCGTCACAAAGGGCATCTGGGTGCCCGACAAGTCCAAGTCGGGCGGTGAACCGCCGCTGTACCTGCACATTTCCGCACCGTCCAAATCAGTACTCGATGCGGCCATTGCCAAAGTCAACGAGCTCATCGACCAAGAACTCGGTCCGCTCGTCGAAGACCGCTCACAGTGGGCCCGGAACCGCGTCGGTGGTCCGCCCCAACGCCAAAAGTGGCCCGAAGCAAAGTTGCCCATTGGTCTCGAGTCGTTGCGAAACTTCAACATCCGCGCAAAGACGGTCGGTCCGGGTGTGAGTGCTTTGTGTTGATCATGTGTGATTGAGGCTGATGATGCGCAGGGCATGTTTGTCAAGTTTATCCAGGCCGAGACGGGCGCCCGTGTGCAGATCAAAGGCCTTGGCTCGGGTTTTCTTGAAACCGAGACGGGCAGGGAATCGGACGAACCGATGCACATCAACATTGCGTGAGTGCTGCGCCCTCCGTGTCCTTATGAGAGCTCACACACCCAGTGGGCCCGACGAGGGCATGATTGACCGTGCAAAGGTCCTGGCCGAGGACCTGTTGACCGTGGTCCGCCAAGAGTGGGAAAAGGCTCGGTCGGCGAGCGTGGCCCACTTCAACGGCGGAGGCTACCAGCAGCAACAGTACCAGCAGCAAGCGGGCGCTGCGGACCCTTATGCTGCCTACTACGCTGTACGTCTCTCGCCTGCCCATCGGTATCCTATTGACGCTGCTGTAGCAATACGCCCAACAAGCTGCCGGCGCAACATCGACAGGCGCTGCTGCCGCAGGTGCCGCGACCCCAGCCACAGCCGCTGGCGCCGGGACGCCCGGATCCGCCGCGGCGCCCGCCGCCGGCGGTGACGCGTACGCACAATATGCCGCCTACTGGTACGTATCCTTGTTCTCTCTCCCCACTGACTGTCCCCTCACCCCGGCGAGGAATATACCCCTCTGACGCGCTTTTCTACAGGGCTGGTCTCGGTTACGACGTCAGCGACCCCCAGTGTTTGTCTTGTCCCCGCTCCATGTGCTGCTAGGTACTGACGCGACAACAGTCCAGGCATGGCAGGCGAGCCAGTACCAACAGGCTGGCGCAGGTGCGACAGGCGCAGCCGGTTCGACCGAACAGCCCGCCGCGCCCGCCGCATCGTCGTAGGTCGTCACTCGTCTCCCACTCTCCGGTTTCCAAGGGCTTTGTCATGCAGCTGATCGATGGCATGCATTAAAATGGGACGATACAAATCTAGGCCGAGAGTCTACAAGATCTATACCATGCAATGCGGTCTGCGAACCCCTCACTCTGCGCGATGCGGTACATCGTCCTCTTCTTCCTCGCGCACCATCTCCAGTTCGTCTTCTTGCTCGGAGCTGACCTCGCGCTCTCGCTCTCGCTCTCGTCGACTACTGAGCATAGGCGGTGGGCTCATCAGTCCCGAACTCGGACTCGGACTCGCCGGCATCTTCTCCGTATCCGGCGACCCAAGTTCAGACAACTGTCCAAGCATCCCACGAGCGAGCGTCGCCATCTGATCAACGGTACTGTCGGCCCCGAGCGTCGGCATGCCGAAATCGCTAAAGTCAAAGTTTTCAATGTTGGGCGTGGGCGGCGCTTCAGCTCGCCGGCGCGGAGTCTTGTGCGAGCGCGGGGTACCCTGTTTGAGCAGCTTGTCGTGGAGCAGGTCCATGACGCCTAAAGCGCCATCGTCGGACGCGCCGGTGACTTGTGGCGTGAGCCGTGCACGCATCCGTTGGTCGTTCTGTACAAGTCAGCGTGTGCACGACCTCATGATCGAGATTCTCACTTGAAGGCGCTTCTCCCGGGCCTCTTCCATCTCCTGCCGCTTCAAGTTGTCCGCACGACAGATCTGCAATCGTCAGTTTGCGAAACGCAATCTTGAACATACCTTCCACGACGTGAGGAACGTTTTGAAGATGGCAAAGAACGCGCTCGTCTTGCTCTGCGCCGGTGTACTGAGCTCGGGCTCGCCGTAGAACGTGGCCACGTCCTTGAACGCCGCATCCGCTTGGATGACCTTGTCCTTGAGCGCACTGAGCCGCTCGATAGCGTCACCGATGAACGACTCCATGATTCGAGTGTAGCCGTCGTGCTCGTCTAGACTGCGGCGCTCGAGCATTGTCTCGATCGACTTGGCCTCGGTCCGCTGCATTGCCAGTGCCGACTGCACATCACTAAACTCGACTGTCGCAAGTGTCAGTCGCCCCGACCACAGTGAATACACTCACCTCGGTAAGCGCTCGCAGGGACTGCCAGTTCTTCTGTAAAGCCGTCCAGTTGCGGGAAATGCTGTCGCACGGTCCGCTCCAAAAAGTGAAGCAAGTTGAGGCCTTGCGTCGACTTGGTGTCCACGAGCTAGCAAGCATCAGTCGACGCTTTGTTGTTCATGTACGGAGCATACCTTGTTGATACTGGAGATCTTGAAGCCGTATGCGCCGCCCGCAAAGTTGGTGCCGTTGAGATAGTTGCCCATCGTTAAAATAACCTGCGCTGTCAGCATACGATCAGAGCGTCGGCCAAGACTCACGCCCAGCAGACCCTGGAAAGACTTTGCCTCGCGCAGGTCGTGGCAGGCTTGGGCGAGGGTGTTGGTGCTCTGTCGCTAATCAGCTACTGCACGTTTAGTCATCATCAACGCACCGTCTCCAGTAGCGACACGGCCGCATCGAAGCGGACATTGTACAGCATGGCCGAGATCCTGTCCTTGAGGTTTGCAATCTTGATCAGCTGGATCAGCAGGCGATCCGCTCGGTGCAGCCGCTCTAGCTCGTCCATGGTCGCGTCTTTAAACTTGGCCAGTCGTGCAATC
Organism: Holtermannia corniformis; assembly: GCA_001599935.1. Classification (NCBI taxonomy): domain Eukaryota; kingdom Fungi; phylum Basidiomycota; class Tremellomycetes; order Holtermanniales; genus Holtermannia; species Holtermannia corniformis. Next base: position 130,127 of record BCIJ01000005.1, on the reverse strand, counting down.
TAGACAGGTGAGCCACGCAGGTCGCGTCCAACTGGGAGACTCACAGTGTCCGGCTGTGGCAGGATACCCAGCAGACTCGACAAGAATGCTTCATGACAGACGTGGCGATTGAAATTGCGAATGGCGTCTGCAAAGTTTTCAGGTGACGTTGGAGCGTGCGGGTCATCGCGCTTGTGCTTCATCAGGATTTCTGCGGATCGTCAGTCACAAATTCGTGTGGGATACCCGTGACGCTTACCGTATTTCTGACGCAAATCAGGAGCCAGCACACTATCCAACTGCGCATCGAGCTTTCGGCGGTTATCTAAAGCCATCAGCAAGAACGACACTGTCTGGCCAGTGACCCACTCAAGGCCGTGATGACCGTCTCCTTTGCCGTAAACGCATCGTCGATCTCGGCCCAAACGTCGACCTTGCGCATCTTTTCCACCAGCTCATCCTCTGGCAGGAGCTGCGTGCCCCAGACGGTCTTTTCAAGCTGCTGTCGGCTGACCTTGTCCCACTGCAGCTGCTTCATGCGCTTGTTGGCGATCAACGCGACGTCTTTGCGTGAGTCGGACGGCTTGAAGATGGCACCGCCAGGAGGTGGCGCAGGCGGCGGGAAGCCAAACATGGCTGATGGGGTGTTCTCGCTCGCAGAGCTGTTGCCAGACTCGCCGCCGTTGGCGCCGGAAGCTTTGCGCTGTAGTTGCTTGTTTTGCAACTGGGCCATGAGACCCATGGGCATACCTGAACGACCGGCAGGCGCGCTCGTGGATGCACCGGGCGTGCCGGGCATCGGGGGCGGAGGGGGAGGAGGTGGGGGAGAACCAAGAAACCCCGGAGGAGGGGGAGGTGGTGGCGGAGGTGGCGGAGGCGGAGGCGGAGGAGCAGCCGCCACATCTGTTGCAGCTGCAAGTGCTGTCGTGCTGCCAGAACGGGACGTCCCCTTGTGACCGGTACGGACGGGAGTCGGCGTGTCCCCATTCTGACTCTGATCCCCGCTGGTGCTTCGCTCCTCTTCCAGCGTAGACAAGGTCGGCGATGCCGGCTCGGACTCGTCACCGTCGTCGTCGCCGCGCCTGTTTCGCGTCTTGCTGATCAGCTCGGCGTTGAGACCTGAGCGCGAGCGCGTCATCTGACTCTTGGTCAGACTCGCCCTGTAATCGCCAGACGCGACCGATGTGGCCGCAGTGTCGTCCGTGAGGTGCGTGAAGCCGCTCTCGCGACTCGTGCCAACGCTATCGGCGTCACGTTCCATCTCCGAGATGACAGGAGCCGATGAGCTGCGCTGGATTGCGCGGTAGCGGATCTCTTCGAGGAAGCGCGGTGCCAATGCCGGTCCCTTGCGACCGTACGTGAGCCGGTTTACAGATTTTGCACCCACAGGGGGAGGGTCGGGCGAGAAGAGCGCATGTCGGGGGCTGTTGCTGCTCTCTGTGACATCACGCGTTCGGGCGCTGCGTACCGTAGGCGAAGCCATTTGGAGGGGCGTCTGGCAGCGTCAGCCTTGATCTTTTGCTTGAACCCAAGCACTCACCAGCTCTGCGCCGGTTGCCAGCCGATCTTCAATGTGCATCCGGACCTTTTCATCGTCGGCGTCCTGGAACTGCGAGCCCGAAAGAGCTTTGAGTGCGCGCGACTTGGCCTTTTGACTGCGAGTGCGGACGACGCGCCGCTGGCCGACAGCTTCACCGCCAAAGGCGATCTTGTCAGCCGTCAAGACCTCGGCATCGTCCTCGTCCTCATCCGAAGCGTCCGAATCGTCTTCCACAGCCGCCACGGCCTCGGCTTTCTCCGGGGCGCCCGCCTCGCCCAGCACAGTCTTGCGCTTGCCTCGATGCTTGCCTTCCAGTTTGCGAATCGTCTTTTTTCGCTCCCACTGCAAGCGCAGATCATGTATCAGACGCTTACGATCGATCGGGCCATCCGTCATCTCCTGCACCGATTCCAGCTCCTTGCTCTCACGAAGCATGTTGAACAGTTCCTGGATATACAGCTCGAGCTCTGCGATCTTTTTCTCATAGTCTTCGCGCATCGCCTCCATGCGCTCCGTAATGGAATCCGTCGCCGCGCGAGAGCTGCGCAGTTTCTCCTCGAGCTGGGCGACCTGGGATTTGAGTTTGCCAACGAGACCGTCGTCGACTTGATCGAGCTCGGCTTTGAGCGCAGCCTTTTCGCGACGGAGCGTGTTGATGTCGGTGCGCGCGTGGCTGAGATCCCGGATCGCTTCCTGGAACCGGTCCTGCTCAGTGAACCGTCCGAGGACTTTGGCGACCGAGATGCCCGTCAAAGCGGAAAAGTCGCCCGACTTTGTGCCCGTGTGATCGAGGACGATGCCCGAGATGAGCTGATCGACGAGCTGGTAGTAGCGCGTACGGTGTTCGGCCTCGCCACGGATCAGCAACAGGTGCTGCATTGCCGACAAAAAGAACGCTTGGCCGGGCGTGCCTGCAAGACTTTGGATGATACCGTTGTAGACGTCGGCCGGGTCCGAGACGTCGCGCAAGACGGCTTGATCGTAGTCGCGCAGTAGCTCGTCTTGGTCTTCCTTGGCCGACAGCCTGTACTTTGCAATCTCGCCATCGATAAAGTCGTTGTGCAGTCCGCCGAGCTTTTCGAGCACGCGGAGCAGATTGGCACTTTCGAGCTGATAGCGCAGATGGCATCGGACCTCGTGCTGTTCTGCGTGGCGTAGCAGCTCGTTGATGAAGATGATGTTTGCAATCTGGCCCTCAGCACTGCTCTGAATGCCACATCCGCACAACTCACCGCGTACTCTTGCAGTGAACTATCGCTCACGTGGCCACCGATGCGCTTGAGCTCATCACTCGCGCCCACCATGCTCCCCATTCGTCCACGGCCGTCCAGCGTCGCTTCGAAAATGGCAATGTACGCATCAAACTTGCCGCGACCGTTGTTGCCCGCCTGCGCTTGCACCTGATCCAGCGCGTGCATGACGGCGTCGAACCCGTCAGGGTAACTCCAGTGACAGAAGAAGACGAGGATATCGGCTGCAAGCTTGCGGTTCATAAGGATCGTCGAGGTCAGGCATTGCGCGACAATGTAGACAATGTTTGGTTGCGCCAGGGCCGCGTTGGCGCCGAGCTGTCTGGGTGAGCTCAATCTCGCGATCTAGACAAAAACGGACCTTGAAGTTGAGTAGTTGCCGCAAACACTTCATCAACTCTGCTTCAAGCTCGAGATCCGCCGGGCTCCTATGTGAGATTAGTTCCCCGTTCCAACCAAGCGCGCACACGCACTTGTTGGTACGCCTGTGAAAGTTGTGCAGACTGTTGGCCAGCACGGTATGCCCCTGCAGATCCACAAACGTCCTGAGCCACGCGACCTCGAGCGTGCGCATGCTGACGGCGATGCTGCGCAGGTTCTGCACCGTGAGCGTGTTATCCATAAAGCGCTTGAGGAACCACTCTGGCGTGCCCTTTTCCGACAGGCCGTGGGTGCCGTTGCGCGTCGCTGGGTCTTCCAGGCGCCGGCGCTGCTCTTGCCATTGGATCCGTGCGTCGTTGTACACTAGCGTCCACTTGAGCTCCATCGGCAGGTTGCGTAGATCTTGGCTCGTTTTCGGGCCGACCCCCGAGACGGATGCTTGGAGTGCTGTGGTCGAGGACGAGGTCGAGGCCCGCGACGACACGGATTGCGGCACGCTGAAAGCCGACTTGGAAGGTGAAGTGCCGCTCGAATCGATATTGCGTGTTCGCAAGATCTGCTCGAGCATGGCATCGACCTGTGACGGCGACTTTGGGCGCGTAAAGTTGAAGTCTTCGTTTGGGTTCGGGTAGAAGGATGGGTAGGATCCCGCCGAGCCGGCAAAGTTGACAGAGTAGGATGAGCCAGAGTAAGCGCCATTGTACGTGTTGTGGGTCGTGGCCGAGTGGCGAGACATGGAGGTTGTGGGCCGTTGGACGTGGTAGGGAGCGAAATCGGCTTGAGTGGTGTTTGGTCGAACCGACGACGTTGTGGTCGAGATGGAGCGGAGGGATCCCGTGTCGGACCCGCGGCGGTGATGTGAATACGTCGAGGCCGAGGTTGGTAATGGAACCTGTTCAGGTAGAGGTTCCCCGTTGAGACCCATGGTGACGGATGGTGGTTGATAGCGCAGATTGGTCGATGCCGATTGGAGAGACGACGCATTCGACGTGATCCTGTCCCTTTGCGGCTCCCCACCTGGGTCGGTCGACGACGACTGGCGAGCATAGTGTTCCCTCGATGACCTTGCGTCTCGATTCGCCTCCTTTCGCCTGCCGTACGCATGGTAGTTGATATCCTGGCCATCGTCCGTCAACGTCGGGTTGGTGTTTGGGGGCGAGATGAGCCTGGCGGCCGCTGTAGCCGACAATGCGTTTGCCGATGGCCTGCTGGGTCCAGCGACTGGAGTGCGCGTCGACGGCGCCAAGCGGTCATACGGGACCGAAGTGCTCACGAGGTCTACCGGGGACGTGTTGGACTGCGAGGACGTGCGTGTGCGGCTCGAGGTCGACTGGGTTGACCGCTTCTTGCCAAAGATTGAGCTCATCGCGATGCAGAGCGCGGTCGATGATGTAGAGGGTCTTGCGGCCTGCGCTACCTCGGAGCCGTGAGTCTAGTACAGCATAGGTCGTTTCGAGCAGTATGGAAGCAGGCTGCGCAGGATGGTAGGACGAGGACGGCGAGTTGAGCTGGATCGATGAGCTCTGACCGTGCGTGAACCGTGTTTGGCTCAGCCGTGGGTGGTGATAGACCGTTGCGACTGTTGGCTCGGGTTACTTTTTCGATCCCAACACTCTGTCGTACCCTCTGAGCTGTCCTGCTGTGCGTATAGGCTTGGTATCGTGCGTCCGAGGTGACGGTGAGCGCAGCATACCAACCCACAGGGGTTGAATCCAGCACACGACGAGCGGACCGTGAGAAACACGACAACGCGCAGTGCTATCGACTATGGACTGGTGCTCGAGCTCGGTAGCAGCAACCAAGCACTCATGGCACCCAGCTACGCACTCGAGGATCAGGCGTCGTCAGCGTGGGGGAACGCTGTCGAAGTCCCCGCAGAAGTGACGGTCAAAGAGGCTCTGGACAAGGACAAGATCATAAAGTGCGATCGCGTAGACTCGAGCGTAGGCTCATGCTGAAGTAATCGATTAGGGACATTGCGGGACTCAAGGGCGGTCTGCGAGGCGAGCACTCGGCTGGGATAGTCGTCGTGTCGTACTGATGTACTCGATATCAGGCCTGATGGACCGCATCAAGCAAGTCGAGGCCGAGACGGACAAGCTGTCAAAGGACAATCAGATGCTCCAAGTGTACATTGACAATCTGTGCGCCGTCGATCTAGAGTAACTTGCGCTCGGACTGACACTTTGCGTAGGACCCGCAACTCGGTAGTGGCCGCTGGCAAGCGATGACCGCTCGCAGCGCTATTGTATGATCTCACGACATGCCACGAATACTATGCTCCTAATCTGCGGCTCAGGGATCAACAGCAGCTGGATCCGTGTCCTCCAGCACGGCGCAAGGACAGCTTGACATGTCAGACTCGTAATGTTCCCAATCCCAACACCCCGTTGCACACTTTCCAGCCGGTCCATAGCCAGCGCCAGGCTCAGTACCCGCCAGGGCGGCTTCCAGCATACCAGCTCCGGTGCTGTCCGACAATCATCGGGTTCCCCATCGAATCGACCGGCTGGTTCCCGTACGCTACGCCGTGTTGCGCTCCAAGACTGTACGGGTGCATCCCCTGCGGGCATCAGCGGGTGACAAGGTCGAGAAAGTGGAAAGAGACTGACCGGCATCGCTTGCGCTTCACCCATGGTCATGCCGCCAGGGTGCATCATGCCCGGCTGCATGCCCATGCCCATGCCACCCATCATCCCAGGCTGCATACCCATCATCCCAGGCTGCATGCCTCCCATCATGCCGGGCTGCATGCCTCCCATCATCCCAGGCTGCATGCCCTGCATCATCCCGGGCTGCATCATCCCAGGTTGCATGCCCATGCCCATTTGGCCAGGCATCATACCCATCTGGCCCTGCATCATACCCATCTGGTTCTGCGGATAGCCCATCCCCATGCCAGGCTGCATCGTCGGCGGCATGGCCTGTTCGCCTCCTGCGGCCAGATCGGCTGCGCTTGGACGCATCGCTAGACACGATCAGCATCGACCCAACACTGACACGACTCACGCCTCCCATAGTCCATACTCCTGCGCCCGCGCCGACGCCGCTCATACTCGTCGTCAGAGTCATCGCCGTCGTACCCTCTGCCCGAGTAGCGGTCCCGACCGGCCGCGAGGTCATAGTGGCGATCAAACAGGTGTTTGGCCGTCGCGGCCGCGTACTCGGCTGCTTCCTCTTGGCGGGACCGGCTGTCGCGCCGTGGCTCAACGCGGTCGAACAGGCTGAACACTGCGGGGGCGATCAGCGTCATGATCTGCGAGGTCAAGCGTAGACTGACATTCCGCCACGGCGAGGCCAACGAGGCGCTCGCGGTTCTCGCTCGTCGGATACGAGTGATACGCAGAGTGGTGGTCACGGTCCCAAATCCTGCTCCATCTCAGCGTGTTGCCGGTTTTCAAATCCTCCGACGCACAGGTACGCCTGGTACGCGGCCGCGCCTCCGAGCGTCTTGGTGCCCGCATCGGCCCCCTCGCCGAGGTAGTAGACCCGACGGTGAGCTTCATGCGCGGCCGATTCAGACAAGTGCCGTGCGCCAAAGAAGCTTGACAAGCCCGAGATCTAGTGTCGGATCGCGTCAGTGAGATCCGATAGGGGTCGAGGGCACCGCACGGACAATGTTGTCAAAGAAGCCACGCTCAAGCCTGCTGCCGCCGTATTGTGCGTTTGCCTGCCGTGATAAGGTAGATCAGCATACTGATGCGAGAGTCAGGGGCGGTGGCGACAGACCAAGTCCCAAGCACCCCAACTTGGCTGTGCGGAATACTGCTGAGATGGAAGCTGGTACTCGTACCCCTATCGTGCGACGGTCAACCGTCGTGCTGTATCGACCGTAGTCACGCACCAGCGTCTGCGGCTGATACGCCTGGCCGCGCCCCTGCGGATAGCCATAGCCCTGGCCGCCGGCCATCATGGCCTGCTGCGGTCCCATCATCCCAGCGTACGGGCCTGCGCCATAGTACGACTGCATGTCTTGCTGGCGTCCGAGGTGCATACAGTGGTGGTCGCTGTGGAAGTCGCTGATGGCGCGGTGCGGGCGGTGGATGACGCGCCGGTGACAGCAAAGGAAGGGGTTGGCGAACAACAAGCTGTACACGGATCAGCGCGCGGATAGGGGCAAGCTGACAGTTCAGGGCCGAGCAACGTTGGCCGCGTTCAACCAACGCGCTGAGACGATCGTGTAATAAACACCTTGCATCACGTCTAGACCAGACCTCGATCATTCATAGACCAGCCTGGCTTCCATCGACTGCCGGTGCGCGTTGTGTTTGACCTCGACGCGGATCCCGTCCGTTTCTTCATGATGCGTCAGCTTGGCCGTGCCGGGATGACGAGCCGTGCCGGGATGAGGAATGTTCGAGCCAGAGTAGTCGTGGCGATTGCCAAGAACCGGGTGGGACTGGCCACCCTTGGTCTTTCGCCTGAAGCAGCCTCGCCCGCAGGTACAGCAGCACCCGCGCTTGCGCCAGTAGAACAAATAACCCAGCATCAAGCCGATGCCAACGATCACGATAGCTCCTAGCACTGCGATCGCCGCTACCGGCAACGTCAGCGCCGAGTGTGCTCGCATAACGCAAGCGCACCAGTGTTCTCGCTCGTCCAAAAGTTTTCCGTCTCGATCGTAAAGTTGCCCTCGTTGTCCGCCATGGTGGGGATGGAAAGAGCGACAGGGCGGTACAGTACGAAGCGGCTGGTTGACAGTTGGGACAGTGGCGGACAAGCCACCTTGCAGTCTCAAACACTGCGCTGGCTGGCACCCTACAGCATCCTTTGTGCGCTTCAGGTCCCTTTGTGAGGTTGGTGATCGTATCACCAAGGGTCAGATTGGGATCTTATCGCCCAGACGTTAGCGTGGCGCTGTGAGGCGCAAGGTGGAGCTGCACGGCGCTTCTACACTACCCTGCGTGTCGCGCTGCAGCCCGTACATCGCCATCAAACTGTTCGTACACACCAAAGCTAGCGCTGCGCGCCCGACTGCCGCTTGTGCACCCTGCACCACCGACCGATCCCACAGTTGGCCTGTTTCCGAAAGTACAGAAACCACGCGGCGGCCAGCAGCACGACCAGGATTGAGAACACCAGAACCACTGGTCACATCAGCTCGGCCATCGCGCATCAGTACCGACGCACAGATCTGCCAGCCGTCCCAGTCGACCCAGGTCAGCTCAAAGTCGTCGTCATCGTCTGTGGCGGTCTCGTCTTTGCGAACGAGGGAGCGTGCTGTGACCGTGTTGACGAGGCTTCTTGGCACGTACATGCTAGGCTGCGAAAGTCAATGCGAGTTTCAGTCGTTGATACGTCAGAGCGCTTGTTCGGTCAAAGCGTGAGACCGAGTCGCTCCCTTTCATGCACCGGAACACGATCAGTAAAGGATGTCTGGGTCTATCAGCTACGATCGCTCTTGTGGACGTGCCGGTCGTAGGGGGTTGCACCACCAAACGCCGAAACGCCGACGCGCCAAACCCCCTCGCCGCCAGCCGACTGCATACCACCTCGACCGACTGTATCCTCACCGTGAACAACCTCGGCAATGTCCCAAGCTCACCGACCGACATGGCGACCCGCAATGGGTCGCGAGACCAAAGTAGGCAGTCGCGTTGTCGGCAAGCTCGATCTGCCAAGCTACACCAAGCTGAAATTCCGGTCCGTGTTGCTCTCCCGTCGGCCCGTAAGCTGATCCAGCGTAGCCAACCGGGTCAAACGACATCGGGTGATATTCAGAAACGTGATCTGAAAGCCGAGTTGGCAGAGGCCGAGCGGAAAGCGACGGACAAGAAGCGCAAGGCGGCTGGGTTGCCGCCGTTGCCGCCGCCGCAGACGAATGATGACGTGTTGAGGATCGCAGCGGCTGAACGGGTCGAGAGGGAGGAGAACGAGGCCAAGAGGCGGAGAGTGGAGGATCTCGATCGGGATGATGATGATGAGGACGACGAGAAGGAGGCGGACGGCCAGGCGGAAAAGGGTAAAGCCAAGGCGACGGGTGGGAATGACGACGATGACGAGGACGAGAGTGAAGAGGAAGACAGTGATGATGAGGAGGACGAGACGGCGGCTTTGATGGCGGAACTGGCAAAGATCAAGCAGGAGCGTGCAGAGGAAAAGGCCCGTTTGGTATGTCGACTAATGTCCACCCCCGCGCACAACTATTGATCTACGGCACAGGACGCCGAGACCAACGCCGCGGCAGCAATCGATCGCGAACACGAGATCGCGACCGGAAACCCGCTGATCAACCTCCAAGCCGCGCTCGGTCAGACGCCCGGCACACCGGCTTCCAGCACCGGCACCGGCAGCTTTGCAGTCAAGCGCCGATGGGACGACGACTTGGTGTTCCGGAACCAAGCTGCAAACGTGAATGACAAGCCGAGCAAAGAGTTTGTGAATGACTTGCTGAGGAGCGAGTTTCACCGCAAGTTTATGCTTAGGTCCGTTTGGCTGCGCTGTGGTGGTCGCTGATCGTTGCAGGTTTATCAAGTAGTGTGCGCGCTGGCATTGGCAGTAGCAGAGATGGGTTGACATTATGCATGCACGATTGTACCATCACTGCGAGCCTCTGAACCATTTGCCCATAAAGCCCGAGCTCGAGCTCGGCTCGCTCGCTGGGGTCTCGGCTCGCTCCTCGCGCGCTACTGGCGTTGTCTCCGACGCGTCTGGTTCCACCGCCGCACTGGCATCCTCGGCTTCAGGCTGAGCAGAGCGCAGAGCCTCTGCACGCGCAGCTTGCCGCGCTTGGCGCAGGATCCGCTCGCGCTTTGATTCCTTTGGTGCGGCGGGTACAGGCGCAGCGTCTGCCTGCGATCCCGGTACCGATGCTGTATCATCCAGTGGAGCGGTTGCACGAACGACCTGTTCAGCTGTTCCAACGGCTGATTTGACAACCTGGGCGACGGCCTCCAAGGGTCGTGGCAGCTCGGGATCTGTACTCGTCTTGGCGTCTGTAGGTGCCAGTGCGATCCCAGAGCCAGACCCAGACCCAGCCGAGGCCGGCTTGGCCTTTGGTACCGTAAACGGTTCAAAAGCGCTGCCCAACCCCCTCAACCGACCCTTGAGGCCTTCGAAACGCTTCAGGACATGGACCAGGTCCCTATCGACTGCGTCATCGCGCTTGATCTCGTCTGCTCTCCGATGCGTCCTGAGGACCGATGTTCGGATCGCGGCTGTGCGCGCTTCGATCCTGTATTGCAGTGGTTTCGCTTTGGATGGTGTTTTGGGCGGGTGTGAGGATAGGACCGCGCCTAGGTCTGCGAACGAAGGACCGCCGGGGTACGCTAGGGAATGGGATAACGAGGGCTGTGGGATCTCGTGGAGGGACGATGAAGGGGTTGGAATCGGGTACAGTAGCGTCAGGTGCATAACAGACGTTGGGAGGTAGTTTGCAGAATCCTAGTTCAAGGCGTCAGCTCTACGGTGTATGCAGAGTCGACAACTAACTTTAGGGACCTCGACCCCGATCACGGTACCGCATTTCGCTTCTACGGCTTTCAGGATGGCGAGGGCGTGAGCCGTACTAGGGATCCGGTCGAATGCGCGGATCGTCAACCGGCTCGTCTCGCCGGCGTTTGCGAGCGCTGGGTGCGGGAACGGCAGGGGTTCGAGAGTTGAAGCCGAGGATGAAGCATAGCGGATGGACTGTGCGGCTCGTACTCTCCTTGGGATGGCGGCCATGATATACTACGGTGCTGGAGAGGACAGACAGTACAGGAGGATAGTGAGTTCGAAATCTCGCACTTTACGTAATCCACCTGCTTCACCACCACCATGACCTTGCCGACCTGCTATGCTTCTCAGCATCGACTCCAGAGCAGCACACGCAGCGTATCCAGCGAGACAATACGCTACAGAGCAGGCCGCGAGCATGCCAGATCAGGCCATGGCCACCCTGCCTCCGAAAGAACCAACAAAGGCCGACGCTCCCCCTCCGTGAGTCGCGAGATCCTTTGGCACAGCTCGGCATAGCTGACCGTTGCGCGCACTGACAGCCATGCCAACTTGCAGGTGAGTCGTGTTGCCGGTCCTGCCGTGGCGACCAGTCGTGGCGTGCTGACCAACCGCTTTCGCCACCGTTTAGACGACATGGGCTTTCCTCGAGCAGGGTGTGGACCACATCATGACCAGGTCAGTCGGCAACGTGGATCTGATCGTGGTCGATCAGTGTGCGAGCTGCACCGCCTGCAGCCGTCGCTTCTCAACCGAGATCACACCCAGAGCTGACCCGTCCGCACAGACTGCATACAGGGATGAGCTACACCTACTACATCCTGCTCTACTCGACCACGTACAACTACTGCACCTCGGTCCCGAAACCGGCTACAACTCTTGGGCTCGCCAACCAACGAAGTACGGACCGTGGCAGCCTGAGCGATTTAGCCCGCGCTGACGCATCACCCGCTCAGATGGCGCAAACCTGCTTGGCTCGGATCTGTACAAGAGCCTGACAATCTACTTTCTCCGGCACCTGCGCAAGCTGAAAGCCGTCGGTACCCTGCACACGTCGTGGTCTACACTGACAGCTCGCAGCACTCGGACGACCTCTCGGATCTGCCGCTGCTGCAATACTATGCGCGCGAATGGGACCGCTACACGACGGGCGCAAACTATGTCAACAGGCTGTTCACCTACCTGAACCGGCACTGGGTCCGCCGCGAAAAGGACGAAGGCCGCAAGGGCATCTACGTCGTCTACACGCTCGCGCTCGTCCAGTGGAAAGCAGAGTTCTTCAAACAGCTCAACGACGGCGGCGCCAACCGGCTCACGAGTGCCATCTTGAAGCAAATTGAGCAGCAGAGGAACGGCGATACGGTCGACACGACCTTGTTGAAGAGTGTGGTCGGCAGCTATGGTCCGTCGTCTGCCGTCGTCACTTGCTGACGTTGCCCAGTCCTGCTCGGTCTCGACGAAGCCGATGTACAGCGCCAGAACCTCGAAGTGTACAAGGACAGCTTTCAGGCGCCGTTCATCACCTCGACGTGCGCTTACTACAAGGCGGAGAGCGATGCGTTTGTCGCGGCAAACTCGGTGTCCGACTACTTGAAAAAGGCAGAGGAGCGCTTGCAAGAAGAGGAGGACCGCGTGCAGCTCTACCTGCACAACAGTACACGCAAGGAGGTGTGTCCATGTCCCGACGAGCCAAAGCTGATCCGCGACAGCTCAAGGAAAAGTGCGAGCATGTCCTGATCCGCGCGCACGAGGAGATCATGTGGGAAGAGTTCCAGGTCTTGCTCGACGCCGACCGGGGAGACGGTTCGGGCCATGGCACTCTGGGGCGGATCACTGACGGTCGACAGACCTCGCGCGCATGTACCAGCTTCTCGCGCGCATCCCCGAAGGTCTCGAGCCGCTTCGCAAGAAATTCGAAGAACACGTCAAGAAATCGGGCTTGGCCGCTATCGAGCGCATCACACCGGCTGTTGGCGCCGTCACGGAGACGGGCAAAGCTGAGATCCTCGTGCGTTTGGCAGGCAAACAAACGCTTCATACTGATGGCGCGCAGGACCCCAAGGCGTTCATCGAGGCCGTCTTGTCAGTGTACAGAAAGTACGAGGCCGTCGTCGCGAAATCGTTCCGTGGCGAGGCCGGCTTTGTCGCCAGCCTTGACAAGGTCTGCGCTTGAGCATATCCTGCTCAATGACCTGCTGACGCGGTGCAGGCGTGCAACGAGTACTGTAACCAGAACGCGGCGTGTAACGGCTCGGCCAAGTGCCCCGAGCTGCTCGCGAGTTACGTCGACTCGCTGCTCAAGAAGAACCAAAAGGATCTCGATCCCGAGGCTCTCGAGGCCGCTTTAGCAGAGAGCGTGAGCTTGCCCCGTGTTCCCTGTATAGCGCTGATACCCAGCAGATGGTCGTGTTCAAGTACATCAACGATAAGGACGTCTACCAGAAATTCTACCAAAAGAACCTCGCCAGGCGCCTCGTCAACTTGCAATCCGCGTCCGAGGATTCAGAAGCGAGCATGATCTCAAAGCTCAAGGAGTCGTGCGGGTACGACTATACTGCAAAGCTGTCGCGCATGTTTACGGGTCGGTGGCGCTTGCCGATGCCGCAGTCACAGGCTGATCGAGAGCAGATGTCGGGCTGAGCCGGGATCTGACAGACAACTTCAAGGAGCGCTTGCGGCAGAATGGCGAGGCGCTCGATGGTGAGACTTGACATGTGGTCGAGTGAGGATCCTAACGATTACGGGCAGTTGACCTGAGCGTCATGGTGCTTGGGACCAATGTCTGGCCGCTGCACCCGCCCGCGACCGACTACTCTGTCCCGCGCGAGATCCTTCCTGCCTACGAGCGCTTCTTGAAGTTTTACAATACTGCACACACGTACGTCTCCCGACTTGCAGCACCGTGACTGACGACGCACCAGCGGGCGCAAGCTCCAGTGGCTCTGGCACGTGTGCAAAAACGAGCTGCGGACAACGTACCTGTCGCAGAAATACATTTTCATGACGAGCGCCTACCAGATGGCCATCCTCGTCCAGTACAATGACAATGACAGCTTGTCGTTTGCCGACCTCGCGACGGCGACGAAACTGGCAGACATCGTGCTCAAGCCACAGCTCGGGTTGTTGGTCAAGGCCAAGGTGCTGCTGCAGGAGGAGGATATGTATGATCTCAACATGAGTGAGTTGGGCGTGTGTTTTGTGGGCCGGGCTGACGCGCGATAGACTTCAAGTCGAAGAAAGTTGGTTGCGAGCTCCGAACTCGCAGGCAGAGTTGACAGTGCCAGATCCGCGTCAACTTGAACCAAGCTGTCAAGTCGGAGCAAAAGGCTGAAGCGACAGAGGTCTTGCAGGCGGTCGATGAGGACCGCAAGTTTGTGTACCAGGCGACGATCGTTCGGTACGTGGTGGCCTGTCGGCGCGTAGACGACGATACTGACGACGCTCGTGGCAGATTGATGAAAGCTCGAAAGGTGCGCTTGCGGGCGGGGGCGCGGCTGACACTGGACGCAGACGATGAAGCACCAGGCCTTGATTCAAGAAGTCACGGCTATCATCTCGACAAAGTTCACGCCAAAGGTCTCGGACATGAAGAAGGTGGGTACCGAGCTGCGGGCGTCGGCAGCACTGACGACCACAGGCCATCGACCACTTGCTGGACAAGGAATACCTGGAGCGCGTCGAAGGCTCCAAAGACTCCTAGTGAGCCGGATGCGAATCCGGCGTGCGCGACTGACACGCCGTAGCAACTACCTGGCCTAGTCCCGTCCTCTCCTTCCCTGCATTTGTCCATGGCATCCTTCGTCCACTCTGTCCATTGTAGCCATCGTAAAGCGTGCACCATGAATGATGCGATTCCGTCCATGCCGCGACTGTACAGTACAATGGGATCAATACCCCCCGCGCTGGCCATACAGCCGCCAGGTGCGAACGCCAACTGCCGCCACGCCAAGACTGATCCCTACGACTCCTCCCCAGCCGAGCCCCGCCACGACTTGTTTCTGGCTACGTTCTTTGCGCAGCGCTTCGGCGTAGCCGACATCCGGTCGGAACGTGACCATTGAGTAGAGGCTCGTCCAGCCCGATACCCTCGGTGTCGGGAATGGGTTAGTCAACGAAACGGGCCGGTACGGTGTAGGTCGCCAAAGGAACGTCAGGACCGAATCGATGTGACGGCGCAAGTGATGAAGTGGCGTCAGAACGTGTGAGCGCATCTCGGTGCTACGCGTGTCAATGCAAGCCAGCGATGGGAGCGGCGGTACGCACTAGTTTTCAAGTGCGAGCGAACAGATTGCTTCCAGGTCGGCTTTGCGGGTGACGCTGTATTCGTCGAGTGCGGCTTTGAGGCCGGCGTCGTCGTCGTCGTCGGTCGTCGTGGATGAGACGTGGTGCTTTTCTAGACATGCGTTGAGGACCCGGACGTCTTCGAGGCCGCAGTTTAGGCCTTGCCCGTAGAACCTGGAGGATGGTGAATCATTGTGTGTGTGATGATGAGAGCTCGGAACGCACGGTACCATGCTGTGGCTGGCATCACCCAGTACAATGCCCGTACCGCCGTGATTCGCGGGAGACGCCTAGAGATTGTTACTCAGTGGTGAATGGCTGGAAGCGGAATGTCAAACTGACGTTGATCGTGACCAGACTGCCTCTTGGGTTCTTCTCGAAATCTTCAAGAATCAACTGCTCCCCGACGAGCTCGAGGGCACTCGGGAAATGTTCCTTGAAGAACGCGAGTGCATTTGTGCGATCTTGGAGTGCTTCGAGTTCTTTAAACGGCGCAAAGAGCGTCAGAGTGAAGGAGCCGCCCTGCGACTGTTAGAGTGAAATAGACGAGACATGGGATCCCCACAGCATTGGGCAGACCGATGAGCATGAACGAATGCCGCGGCCAGATGTGAAGGTGGTTCTTGTCGATCCGGTACGGGTGGGATGGATCGTCTGAAGCTGGCATGTGGAGCTCGATGTATGCGTGCGGGATGAACGATTGCTTAAAGTCGACCCTGCTTGACGATAAGTCGGCTCACTGCTGAGCGATCTGCGACCAACCTCTGCACCCGCATGAGCTCTGTTCGGACCTTGGACCAGCTTCCATCACACCCGACCACCAGGTCAAACTGGGTGTATTGCTCCTTATCCCCCAACTCGCCCTTGACCGGCTTGTCACCGGCCTCTTCTCCAGGCTTGGTCCGATCCGAGGCCGTGACACTATACGCTCGTCGCGTCTTGAAGTCGATCTTGGTCAGCTTGCGATTGAAGCGCAGGGTGATGGACGGTGGCAACGCCAGGAGAAGGCGCTGGTTCAGGAGTGGGCGCGAGATCGAGTTGATGCACTGATCACAGTCAGCAACCCCGGCTGCAAGCTCGAGCTGATAGTCACCTGGCCGTCCTTGGGGTCATAGAGCTGTGACTCTTGCCTGAGTGTGTTGGCTCAAGAACTTGTGGGCGGCCCTGCAACTCACTTGCCATCGACATGATGGATCATGCGGCCTTTCATTGGGATCGCCTGCTCCAAAAAGTCTTCCGCTGGTCGCCTTGCTCAGTGTGCGATCCGCTGCAGGTTGATCAACCCACCCAAGCTGGGATCGACGCTGCGGAGGGCTTCGAGCCCTCGAGCCGAGATGGCGAGGTTGATGGACCGCAGTGTAAACGGCGAGACGTCTTGCTGTCTGGGATCTAGGTAGCGTCAAGCTGAGCACATCGGAGACCATCAACGGTGCGCACCATCGCGGCCTTCCCAGAGCTCGACGTCCCACCCTCGTTTGTGCAAGCTGAGCGCGGTGAGAGCGCCGACGGGTCCACCGCCGACGACCAGGACCTTCTTGGGTCTTGCTGCTACCATGTCCTGCTCTGCGTATGCAGTACGAGTCTGTGGATGATCAAGATGACAGTGATGACCATCGGACAGACGTCGGCCATCACCGGCGCCGACGCCGACGCCGACAGCCCAGAGCGACCACCGTCTCGGCGACGACATCGAGAGCATCCCACTCAGCGTCCAGGACGAGCGGTACACGACTGGCCTGAGCTTGAGCAGCTCACAGATCAGCAACCATGGTCGCCCACCCTCGCCGCATCTCCTACGTCCTCCCGGCTCCATCGTCCCCTCCACCCCTGCTGTCGCTACCGCCTCTGGCTTACCCCAGAGATGGCCATCCAGGACCCCTGCTGTTTCCCAAGCCAAAAGATCCATCAAGACCAGCGTCCCCCGTCGTCCCGTACCAAACATTCGGCTCTCAGAACCCATTTTTGCCTTCAGCATCGATCCCCCATTCACTCAACGACCCGCATGCCGGCCATGAAGAAGAGGCGGCGCATCCACAGCACTGCCTCAGCGTCGCCAGTCTGGCCGTGGACACGTCGACGCAGCTACAAGGCCATGCTGGTCCTCAGGGGATCCTATACACCGGCGGAAGGGACGGTCTTGTCGCAGGCTGGGAACTCGGTATCAAGCAGGCGAAGCGGCGCTATCCACGCTATCACCCAGTAACACGCTCGTTCTCTGGCTCGGGCAACAGTGGTCGAGTCAACTGGGAGCGGATGACAGGTCAAGACGATGACGACTTTTCAGACGAAGAAGACGGCCCAGATGGCTCGGGCGGCTATGACGGAGCAGACCGCCGGGTCGAGATCCCATACGAAGAGCAGTGGGAGGTAGACCGCGAAGAGTACAGTCTGGGTCACAAGGTAAATTGATGGCATGCCGCGAATGATGAGCGCTGATCTGTTGTAGCCTCCACCGACCCAGTTCCGACAGTCGGTCCAGACTCACACAGACTGGGTCAATGCTCTGCTGCTCTGCAACCTCAACCAGACCGGTGCGTTAGGTCGTTTCCTCGGAATAATCATGACCCCGCACAGTGGTCACTGCATCTTCGGATCGTACTATCCGGGCCTGGAACCCTCATTCTCCGACAGAGTCTGCAAGTCCAAGTCTGATCGGCCAGCACATGGACTACATCAAGGTTCTTGCTCTTGCGTGAGTTCTGTTCCATCACTATACCGAGTCTAAACCATATAGTCGCCAATCACAATACCTATTCTCCGGCGGATTGGACCGCCAGATCCTCGTCTGGGACGTCCAGCAAGCTCGACCCGATGCGCCCGTCATGACTCTACAGTTCCCCACAGCAGAAGGCCCCAACGGCTCGAATGGCCGCGGCAGTGTGTACGCACTGGGGTCGAATCCGGAAGGCACAGTCGTCGTTGCTGGCAGTCCAGAGCGCGTCGTGAGAGTCTGGGATCCGCGCGCGGGTGGCAAGGGTACTTGCAAGCTCGTTGGGCATACCGACAACGTGCGGAGCGTGGTCGTCAGCGAGGATGGGCGCTACGTACGTCCTAACACACGCAGTGACATGCACTGACCAAGCCCAGTTGTTGACAGGAAGTTCAGACACGACTATCAAGTGCGTTAACCAAACTCAGCTTGAACCCTGCTGATATTTAGGCTGTGGTCTCTGGGCGAACAGCGGTGTCTGCACACCTTTACCCATCACACCTCTTCCGTCTGGGCACTCGCTTCCTCCCACCCTAATCTGGAGCGCTTCCACTCTGGCTCGCGTGACGGTCTACTGTGCGCTGTCGACCTCGAGTCATGCGGCGATATCTCAGACGGCGAGTGTGTCGTGCTGGCACGCGAGGGTGGCTCTCTGAACAGCGCCAACTCGCGCACAGGCGCCGAAGGGATCCGTAACATTGTCGCGATGGACGATGAGTTTGTCTGGACGGCGACGGGCAGCGCGGAAGTCAAGCGTTGGCGAGATGTCGGTCGTCGTGTGCGTCGGCTGGACCAAGACAAGGAGGCAGAAGAGGATGCCGGGGCTTCGGCTGGTCACAGTGGTCTGGGGATGCCTTTCACGCCCACGGACGCACCGCCGCGCAACAAACGACTCTCAATCGAGGCTCCAACAGCAGACCAGTCGCAGTCGTTGCTACGGACAGACTCGCGCGAGTCACGGACCGTGGCGTTTGCTCCAGCGCCATCTGCTGCGTCAAGAGAAGCATCCAAGCTGCAAGAAGTCCAGAACAGCTCTGCCAACGGATCGCCGACGTCACCGCTCGCACCTAATCTCAGGGATCGCTTGGTCGCGCCTGAGCGTCGGCGCTCGATCATTTCGGGTTCGTCCATTGCCGGCTCAGTCATGTCCGACTCATCCGCAAACGTCGATGAACCAAGCCGCGGCAGCGCCGAGCTACTCAATGGTATCCCTTACGAAAGTCTGGTATGCCTCGGTCATCCAGACACGCCGTACGGGTTCGACTATGCCCGACCGGCCAACGGACACGATGGCGACGTTCATACCCTCTACTCTGCCGCATCGGCCCTGTCGTTCCCGCATGCGTACGGTAAAGGCGTGGGTCGCGGACCTGCGCCAAACGTCAACGGCCGGAAACCAGCAGACTCTCCAGAAGTCACAGTCACCCCGGCAGAGGGGCATCACCGCACCATCAGTATATCACACTCTGTCGCCGATCGCGAGATCACTCCGCGCCAAGCGGCACGCTACGAGTTTGAAGACCGCGAGATTGCGGTTGATGCCGTCCCATTGCGCTCTGGGCCCGACCAAGTCATCGCAGGACGCAAGGGACTGATCCGGTCGACCGTTCTCAATGATCGTCAGCACGTTTTGACAATCGACACGGCAGGTCAGATTGCCGTGTGGCACATTATCCGAGGTGTCTGCGTTGGCCGCTTTAGTCCTGCTGATGTCGCGGCGGCTATCGATCTTGAAAAGGCAGGCAAAGACCAGCCGGTGGAGAATGCGGAAGAACAAGCAATCTCTCATAGCAAGGAAGCGTTGGAGCTTGTCAGAGAGCGCATCGAGGGTGACGCACTCGTCGTCACGTGGTGTCAGGTAGACACCAAGATTGGCAGCCTGACCGTCCACCTGGAGGAGGCGCGGGTATTTGATGCAGAGGTGTATGCGGACGAAGTCGGCATGGAGGGGCTGGAAGGCATCAAAGAGGATACTCGAAGTGAGTTGATGACGTTGCGAGTGAACCAAGCTAAGCGGTTACTCACAGTCAATCTGGGCAAATGGACGTTGGCAAACCTGTTCAGAGGCAAGTCTTCCTGTACTCGTGTGGTATAGCCCTGACATGCTCAGGTCTGATCAAGGCCGAGCAAGCCGAGGTACTCAAGCACGCGCCTCCAGATGTGGTCTCGCCCACTTTGACCGACTCGACTCTTCCTGCTGGCCTTCGCAGTCCCGGTCCTGGGCATATTGCTATTGATCGTACGGCACCGTCACCAGCTCACCGTACACGGTCCAACACCGCCCAGTCACATCAAGGCGGTATCACTATCCCTTCAACGCCTGGCAGCCACAAGGTTGGGCTGGCTACACCCGCCACTGTTCCGGCAATCCTCCCAGACATCAGTCACTTGTCATCCAGTGCACCTGCCTCTAGTGGTGGCTTCTTGAATGCTCCTTCAGGTCTGCGCATCGCAGGGTTGTCGGCTATTCCCCAATCTCCCACTAGTGCACAACTGCTAGCCTCGCCGTCGGCGTCTGAGAGTGCGCAGGGGACTCGCGACTACTTTTCGCTGCAGGGTAGACGCAACGGTGATCCATCGCCGACCCGCAAGTCTAACGATGGAGATCAGCCTGCAGTCACGCCCGCACCCCCGCAGACACCAGGAGGCGGACTGAAGAACAAGTTCAAGGCGTTTGGTCGTAAAAAGTCGACAGCGCCGGAGACAATGGCACCCGTCCAGGAAGCTCGGAAAGAGCCCGCAGCCGAAAAGCAGCCATCTGTATGTATGACGGCTGGTGTATCGCACTCGCTGACACGGACAGGGCCCAAAGCTGTCTGAAGAAGATGCGCACCAAATGCGAGTATTGGACCACGTTCGGTCGCAAGCGTTCTACCCGCCGCCGCCGTGGGAGGCGCCACCACTGCCGTTCCCGCCGGGTACCGCACTACTCATCTCGGAAGAGAGCAAGGATGCGGGTGCTTGGGCCGTGACGTACCGCAGCTTGGTGTCCTCGACAGAAACCGACATGGAGCCCTTGGAGATGGCATCACCATTGTGGATGCTGGAATATCTCTTCACCACTCGCATTCGTCAAAAGGAGCCCGTCAAGCTCTTCTTTCAACTGGAGCCGGCGCCGGGCAGCGGTCTCAAGCCCATGCCAGAAAAGTCAGTTTCAAGGGAGAACGTGTCGGTAGCTCGCTGACGCGCTCGTCAGCTCTACTCGCCTGTCTGCCGCTCGCATCCTGCGCATTCGCAAGGTCATCGGTTTCGTGTATGATAAGCTCGAGCTCGGGCATGCGAGAGCACGCTCTGGTTCGGTTGCCTCCATCAAGTCGACAGGTCGGCGGGGATCGGCTGTGCCTGCCACACCGTCGTCACCCCCTGCAGCGAGGCCAATGTCCATTGGTGGCAACAGCTTCGACGACGAAGGCGATCATGAGCGTCCAGAGGACGTTCTCGAGCTTGTCTGTAGCGACGTTGCGCTCCCACCGCTAATGACGCTGGCACAAATGAGGCAAAACGTGTGGCAAGGTATGGGTGATGTTGTGCTGCATTACCGCTACAAGCAGCCCGAGGGTCAATAGTAGAGGTTGTACACGTTGTATGCAGGAATGCCATTCATCGTCCATTGATACAACCATTGATATATGCGCGTGCTCGTCAGGTTGACCTGAGCCTTTTGAACTCCCGAGTCTCCACGTCCGAGGTAGGGAGCTGCACCTGGGAGGCGTCAACGCCGAATGGCCCTTATCGCGTGTACACACCTCTGCTTCGTCCCCCTGTCGCTTGCCTAAAGTTTTCTCGGGCCGAGCACAGAATAGGAGCAAGCCCAATGCCCCTCCAGCGCCAGGCAGGTCGTTCAAGTCGGTCCGCGGCTTGTCAACGTCAGCTTTGGGATCGCAGCGCGTTCCTTGCTCACAGTGATTCGCCGCGGTACAAGAGTATGATGGACGGTAGGTTGAGGGGTTGGCAGACGCCATTGATTAATGCAGTCGGGTTCCGTGAAAGCCGTGCGGCCGCTGGAGCATTCAACGAGGGGCGGCGTTGCGGGAGGCAGCTGAATCGGGCGGCGTCGAGGGAGGGCAGGCGGCTCGCTGTGCATAGTCGGACGTGGAGATACGACGGTCATGACTGCGTGCGGTATATAAGGCCTTATGAGTCGTGGATTCCGTCTCGGACAGAGGACCCGCCTGTGGTTGGCATCAAAATGTTGCATGAGCTATTGAAACGCGGCGTAATCCATGTTCCAGGCGGGTGGAGCGTCTGCGCGGAAAGGGGKGGGCTCGTAGAAGAATTGGGCACGCTCCCACCACACCTCGGCGGGCATAGACTGGAAGACGGACGCCGGTTGGTCCGTGTACGCGGGTAATTCGAAAAGGGCAGGTGGAGCTTGAGCGAACTGAGGATACTGGTTGAAAGCGGATCCGGTCGGATTGGAATACTGAGGGGCAGTCTCCGAGTCGGGAGTTGAGTGGCTCGCGCCAGGGGGAGCCACGGCCCCGCCGAGCATGGCAAACAGCATATCCTCGCCTGCAACGCATGGTCAGAGCGTGGCCTGCTGACTGTGGCTTGCGTACCTTCGAGATCTGGATACCCCGGAATGCCAACGAGCAATTCTCGGTTCGAGGCCACGGTCGTAGGCCTCCGCCGCGCGAGGATTACGCGCATGTGCTGGACCAGTGGCTAAACTCTGTTAGGAACCGCTGCGGCTCGGAAGCAGATGCTTACAAGAAGCTCGGCAGCACGCGACTTGGGGCCGGCTGCAGAAAAGTATCCGACGAGTCGCGTCAACTCGTAGTGCGCGGCGGGGCACGAGCCTCTGTGGAGTCGTCAGCGTTGCCAATCCTTGCCGGCACGACGCACGGAATGAACACTGCCATGGCCGTAATGGTGACGAGTGCACTGAACGCTTGAACCCAGATGAACCAAAGGCGTTGACAGAGCTTTGGGTGAGTTCGGTACATGTACGATGAAGTGACGGTGATGGCCTGCGCTGCTTCGTATGAACCCTTGATGACGTGTTGCTCGTAGTCGGATAGCTCGTAGCCGCCGTCCATCATGGGACGGACACGTTCGATGATCCGGCGGAGCATCGGTTTGTGCAAGAACCCAAGCGCCTTGTAGTGGCCTGCAGAGGTGAGTCAGCGTTCTGGTCACGAGGCCAAGACTCACAGATCGTGTTCTGGCAAAGATTCAGGTCGTGCACGTCGAAGCGCGCCTCGTCAATGCCGACAGCCTGGTCTGGGATTATACCAGTGACCCAACCGACGCAGTGCAGCTGAACAGCGTCAGTACGCGAGGCGGAATCGCGCGCAGCAACGCACCCCTGGACAAGCTTTCTTGTCATACTTGTCCGATCAGCTACTGCCCAGCAAGCTCGAGACGACCTACCTGCATGATGAGGTTCTCCACTTGATTCAGCAAGTCCTGAGGCGCCGGATCGGTCTCGGGACGAAGCGACTGCTTTCGTCAGTCTGATCAAGTGGTGGTGATACCGACGCACCAGCTGCATGACCTGGCTCTGGCCGTCAAGCATGTACGCATACTTCATATGCTGCTCGGGTCCCGCGTCGGTCGGATACATTGCGTCAATCTCGTCAGGGCTGATGGCGACTCGATTGCCGGCCGTCAAGCTGAGGATGCAGTCGAGCATGAAAGCTTCGTGGAAGACGCGTCGGCGGAGATTGAGCTCACGCAACGTATGATGGTTTGTCCGCAGCTCGCGGTGCAGTCCAAGCTACGTGGGTCAGCCGGGCCTAGAACGCATCAATGCACCCACTTGTTGCACCGCCGCTGTCATCTGGCGCAAAAGTGTCCACGTCGCGCCTCCCGTCCACCCGAATTGTACAAACAGCGCCATGAGACCCAGAGCTTGAATGCCCGCAAGACTGGCTCCAAAGCCAAAGAAGCGCGTCTCGAAGCACGCCTGGGCGTTTTCAAAGAACTCGCCGATGACGGGATCGTCGGCTGCATGGTTGTCGAGGTCGAGGTAGGCTGAGAACGCGAGCGTAATGTACACGCAAGCCAGTTTGTGCGGGGACACGGGGTTCTCTGGCGTTGGGGCTGGGCAAGTCAGGGCGCGTCGTGGGTGCGTGTCAGCGTACCGTAAGCGGCCGGTTCGTACAGCGCGTCGAATTCTTCTCGGCGCAGAATGTTTGGGCTGAGCACATTAGCGCGCTTCGCAGTCTCCCTGCGACACGGACAACCACCCCGACCGCTGCGTTGGGTCAGTATCGCTCAAGCCTTGTCACTGGAACGACTCACACTCCAAAACAGGTTTGCCCGGCGCTGCGTCTCTTCCCTCGGTGGCAACGCTCGCATCAGCTCCTGCAGTCGCCGCAGTGCACGCTTGCGGTCTTCGGCTGTTTGAGCCTTCATCCGCTCGGCCATTCGGTCGTCCTGCGCCTGCGAGGTGTCAGTATTGCGCTGGCGTCGAGACATTTATAGCGAAAGCACGTCGCAGTCGCGTCAAGGCAACCCGGAGCACCAGCCATTGCTGAGCCCTGCAGCAACTGGCGCGAATCACGGGGACTCTGCCTGAACATTACGAAGGGCGGTCAACCGTCGCGATTCGCGCCGACGCACAGAGATCGCTTAGCACAGCCAGAGCCAACCAATCCTTCACCAGTGTCGCAACACCCTCGCCTACCCTAACCCAGCCCGAAAAGCAACTCACCGTCCGCCTCAACGCCGGCGTCGCGTTCTCACTAGCCCAATTGCGCCCCGAAAGTTCCACGACCTCATCTTCGACCGCGAGCGCGCCCAGGCCCGCGATCACGGGTTTCGTGTCTTGAGTCGGCGGGACGACCGTGTTGCCGATATCGAGGAATTCGGCCGAGAGGAGGGAATGGGGCGTTTGGGAGACTTGGGAGTGGGCTTGGAAGAGGGCTGATTCGAGTTGGGCGATCTGGGTGGCGTTAGCTCTGGCAGGGCGCATTGGTTGTAGAGTTGAGGTATGTGATGACGCGGGCGAGTGAACCGGTTCTTGAAGCGATGCAATACCGCGAGCAACCCAATGTGCACTAACGGCTGCCGCTTGATCATAAGAGCCTCCTCACTGTACGTCTGGTGTGGACAGCAGGGCCGTGCCCAACGCACAGCTAAAGCTGACCACATCCACCGCGGACGAGTCAAAGTGCACTTTGCACGAGTTGCGAGTTTCACGGCGTGCGGGCGCTATGAGGAAGGCGGTCGTACAGCAGCCGCCTTGAAGCGACTACCGAGACGAGGATGCAGCGTTGAACACGACGGAGCACGAGGCGTGTCAGATCGACAGCGCAATCCGCCGGTCATCGTCTCGAGCTCCGCCGATTGCGGTAACGGGGAGACCAAGGATCCATGCCAGACTCTGCGGTGGTACGGTGCAAGCGAGCGCGATCAAGTCGATCGCACCGCCACCGATGCGACCTTGCCAGACCATGAAACCGATCAAGAGCCACCACCCGACTCACGCGTTCATGCAGCTGTTCGGTCGAGGCGAGGACCAATCGTTTACCGACCATGCAGCTCAAATCGCCATCGGGGCAGACGACGGCGCATCCCCGCTTGCGGCCTGTCGTTGGGTTGTGGATCAGCCTGATGTGACACGATGGGTGGCAAACGGCCCACGTACAATTCGAACACGGGAACACTGGCGGTGGACGTGGTCAGTAACTGGGTCGAGCGAGGGAGCAACATACCCCTATCGCATTTCGCCTGGGCGTCTTAGCTCTGCCCTAGATGGACGGGTCGAAACTCACTTTGGTCCTTCGACACTCTTTACAGTTCCTTGGGCCCTTTTCCTTTTTGCCCTGTGCTTGTGCCTGTGGTTGTGGTTGTGGTTGTGCTGGCGTTGGCGCGTGTGCAGACTGGGTGCGCGCACGTTCAACTTCGTTACTGAGTGATCTGGCTTTTTTCCCTCCGGCTGGTCCTGGCTGGCCAACGCCCAACGCATCCACTGCGGGCCGCTTGCGCGAAGGCAGGTAGTCGAACGCTGACGACGTCGATGCCTGTGATTGATCGCTGAGTGATCTAGCGAGTGCGTGACCGCCTCCAAACGGCAGTCCGAGGTGCGAGGACGATCCTGAACTAGGAGTGAACGGCTCGGTCGGGTAGTGTGCCGGTGCGGGTGCCGGGTCGTGGTAGTAGTTTATACTGGGAGGGATCGAGGGTGGGTACGATCCCGAGCCTTGTGGGGGCCAGCTGTGGTGAGGGTACATGTTTGCGTGGTGAGGATATGGTTGTTGATCCGGGTGCTGGTGGTGGCGATCGTAGGGTGTCGCCGCCAGTGTCACGAGCGATTGCCCGGGCGGTCGACGCGGTGAGCCTGGGCCTGGCCTGGGCTGGCGGTGCTGTTGCTGGTGCTGGTGCTGAGGATACGGATGGTCTGCCCAGTCTGTCATGCTGCCCGGTGACCAGTGCTGGAATCCGACGCCAAGGTGTCTGATCGACGTGCCGTTCGTTTTGCCGTCACTCTGGCTTTTCATCGACACGCTCACTAAGCGTTTCTCACACCGTTTGCTATCACTCGGGAATACTACAAAGCTCGGATCAATCCCCCGAGCGCTCATGACCATCCACCCAATCAGCTCGTTGGCCCCGAGCGCGCCCCCAGATCCCAGATCCGATCGGATCGTCTAAACGCCGCTGGCAGCCTGGTGGGCCTCGCAGCAGTCCCAGAGCTCCTTCAAGAGCGCGCCACAGCGCGACCCGACCACGTCGTCGGCCGCTGTGGCGTGCGCGTCCAAGCACGCACTGTACCGCTCGATCGGTAATCGACACGCCCGCTTGAGCGCGGCTAGGTGCGGGATCCTGCGGCGCGGGGCGGTGAGCGCGGCCCGCAGCGACAGCCTTGGACGCACGACGTGTCTGCACAGACGGTCAATGCGCGGCCTTGAGCGGCACACTGCGTCGCCCAATCGCCATTCACGTTCTGCTGGACGCACTGGGCCGTGTCCGGTCAGCGAGCGGGATCACGCGCTAGACGGCAAACCTTTTGATAGGCCGCGAGCTGGGCCGTACACTCTGCCAACGGCCGAGTTAGCATCCGAGACATGGACAGTGGCACGCCACGATCGACAGTCACGCACTCGAAGCGACGAGATCGAACGAGAGATCCATGGCTACGATGGACCGGTCGCTTCCAGACCAGTCCAAGGTTTCGATCGGGCGCAGAGGCAAGAGCAAACGGAGCGGTCACGTGATCACGGGTTCAGTTTCCCACGCTCACCACCAAAACGTTGACGAGATGTCGCAGCAAAAGTTGGTCAACCCACACGGCTACAGCGCACACCATGGCAGAGAGCACACAGGATCAAGCGGTACACGCACCTGAACCATCACAGCCAGTGAAACGTACTGCCATCCGCTCGCCATCGCCGGTCATGGCCAAACGACAGCATCTCGAGCCGGTCGCTTCATCTTCGGCTGCGCTTGCGCCTGGTAGCGGAGACGTTGCTATCAAGGACGGAGAGAGTACAGGCAGCGCTTCAGTCACACAAGGCGGCTCAACCGACACCGGCCACGTCGCTTCCGTCACCAATACCACAGCCGAGCCCTCGACTTCAACAGCCGAAGAGCCAAAGAAGAAGAAAGAGCGCTACCAGATCCCGTACAAATCCCTGCCTAAATCCGAAAAGCGCAAAGAGTGGAACAAGGAGCCTCCTCGAGCGCCTCGCGCGCTAGCCGAGGGCGAGGAGAAAAAGGTCAGGTTACCAAAGAAGAAAACTGCCGTCTTGATCGGGTGCGTCTGCGTCTGCGTCTGCCGGGCGCAGGGCTTGAGCTGATGAGACGATCGGTAGCTATTGCGGGACGGGCTATTCAGGGATGCAGATGTATGTATTGGCTGCGATGCGATGACCAAGCCGGGCTGATCCGGACCAAGCCAACTTCACGCCCAGACGATCGAGGGCGAATTCTTCAAGGCGCTCGTCAAAGCCGGCGCTATCTCGGCCGATAACGCAGACGATTCGAAAAAGGTTAGTCTATCCGCTTGGCTTGAGCTCGTATGCTAGCCACGTCGACCAGCGCAAGCTCTATACACACGACCGTATCGGCGCTAACACTGATCTCCAGGTCGACTTGCAGCGCGCAGCGCGGACGGATGCAGGCGTACACGCCGCGGGGAATTGGTGAATCTTGATCCGTCCAGCTCGCGAACCGATTCCGCCGCTACGCTAACGCACGCTCACCAGCATCTCGCTCAAAATGATCTCGACCCAACCGATCCCAGAACAGTTTGCATCGCTCGCTGCATACGTTAATAGTTTTCTGCCGCCCACGATCCGTATGTGGGGGTCTGTCAGGACCACGGCGGGGTTTCAGGCGAGGCAGTGAGTTGTTTGTGTTTTCTTGTGGTTCTCCTTTGGCCTCGGCACTGGGTGGCCACGGTTTATGACTGCTCTCGGTGCCTCTGCATGGTTTGGGCTGCACATGGCCAGGTCACCACCTTACATCGCGCGCACGCTGACACTCACACAGAGGGTGCGACTCGCGAGTGTACGAATACCTGCTGCCCTCGTATACTCTGCTACCACCGCGGCCCGGTACCCCACTCGCCCTCAAGCTCGATAGCTCCAGTCCAGGCTGGCGGACCGCTCTCGGTACGGCCGACGAGTTTTGGACTCGAGAAGGCGCTGCCGCCGAGGTGGACAAGGAGGCAGAGAGCGACGAGGCGCGGAAGCGTGCTACAGCGGAACGGTGGCGAGGCTGGAGGGTCGATGAGGCGTCATTGGCCAGGTTCAGAGCTGTGATCGATGGATACAAGGGCACGCAGTGAGTTGCTATCGATGACGTTTGGTCTGCGGACTGAGGCATCGCAGCAACTTTCACAACTACACGGTCGCAAAGCCTTATAACGACAAGACGGTCAAGCGCTACATGCTCTCGCTCGAGGTTAGTCTCTGCCGTCTTGGCGCGCCGCTGACTTGGCCAGGTCCGCGACCCACAAGTCTACGGCGAGATCGAGTGGATCTCGGTCCGGATCCACGGCCAGAGCTTTATGCTGCATCAGATTGTGTGTCATGGTTCGAGATCGATGGCGAGACGGAACTGACGAGTTGATCACGTAGCGCAAGATGATCTCCATGGCCGTGTTGATGACGCGCACCAACACGCCGACGTCTCTTCTCGAGCCCTCGTTTGGTCCGTCACGGATCGCTGCGGGGATCAAGACTGATCGGACCTAGGTCCGAAGAACATTGTGATCCCTAAAGCGCCCCCACTGGGTCTGTTGCTCGAGCAGCCCCAGTTTGCAGTGTATAACAGCAAGATCAAGCACGACCCTGGCGGGGCCAATATCGAGCGCGACGAGGTCGGTTGAACGCGCTGTTTGGAATGAGCGCTCATGGCCGTGTAGATCGACTATGAGCTGTACAGAGACGAGATTGACGCGTTCAAGGTCAAGCACATCTACGAGCGGCTGCGAGAAGAGGAGCTGGCGACGCTGTGGTGAGTGGATGGCAACGGCACGGGAGAGCTGACGGAGCTAGCTACTTTGACTGGACGAGGCAGATGGATGCTTCGAGCGGGCCTGAACTCGACTATCTCAAGTACGTTGCGGCTGCTCTTGTCCCCGTGCCGCGCGCCGCAACTGACATTGCCAGTTCCAAGGGTGACATCCCCGACTCGACTCAGGTCGCACGTCCGAAGCGGGATCGCGCCGGTGGCAAACCCAGCGCCAACAGCGATTCCAAGACGGAGGCTGATGCGCTCGAGAGCGAAGATGACGAGATTGACAAGGCAGCGCTGAAGCGGGGTGAGCTCGAGGGTTGATCTCAAGATGGCTGCTTGACCCCATGCATACGGTATCGCCGAAACGCCGATGATGGGCCGTAACCCCCTCTCCAGTTGAGCTTGCGCGTTGCTGTATGACCTCACGACGGACGATTCGATAGACAAGACGAGCAAGGCTGCAACGAGATAGGCAATCATAGACTGCACTATTGGATCCAGAACAACAGCAAGCATGTCGGTCGCGACGCAGACTCAGCCATCGACCGTCACGCCCGCTCAAGGGGGTGCGATCAGGGTCAGTCCGAGCTCGGCGATCGCTGTTGCTGACTGGCTTCGCAGAACTACTATCAGAACAAGATCGAGGCCGCTGAGCAGTCCGTCGTGTGATCCCTGCTTGGAACTCCAAGCTGACGATCATCCAGGCTGATTACGCGCAAGAGCCAGAACCTGCGACGACTGGAAGCGCAGCGGAATGCGCTGAACGCGCGCGTGAGGCTACTGCGCGAGGAGCTGCAGCTGCTGCAGGAGCCCGGGAGCTATGTCGGCGAGGTCGTAAAGGTCATGGGCAAGAAGAAGGTGTTGGTCAAGGTTCAGCCAGAGGGCAAATACAGTGCGTTGCCCGATACGGTACCCGAGGTCTCGAGCTCATCCTCTGTACGCAGTCGTCGACTTTTCACCCGATATCCCACTCGCCTCGTTGACGCCGAATCTGCGTGTGGCCCTCAAATCCGACTCGTATCTGCTCCACTCGATCCTGCCTAACAAGATCGACCCGCTCGTATCGCTCATGATGGTTGAAAAGGTGCCAGACAGCACGTACGAAATGGTCGGCGGTCTCGACAAGCAGATCAAAGAGGTCAAAGAGGTCATCGAGCTGCCGATCAAGCACCCTGAACTGTTCGAGGCCCTCGGGATCGCTCAACCCAAAGGCGTGTTGCTCTACGGCCCACCGGGAACGGGCAAGACGCTGCTCGCGCGTGCGGTCGCGCACCACACCGACTGTCGGTTCATCCGCGTCAGTGGGTCCGAGCTCGTGCAAAAGTATATCGGCGAGGGCAGTCGCATGGTCCGAGAGCTCTTCGTCATGGCCAGAGAGCACGCGCCGTCGATCATCTTTATGGATGAGATTGACTCGATCGGGAGCTCGCGCGGTGACGGCGGTGGGGATTCAGAGGTCCAGAGGACAATGCTCGAGCTCTTGAACCAGCTCGACGGCTTTGAGCCCACAAAGAACATCAAGGTGGGTTGCGTTCTAGCACTGAACATGAATTGACATTGATAGGTCATCATGGCCACCAACCGTATCGGTGTGTTTCGCTCGAGCCGGACAGAGAGATCTAGCTGACCGAAGCAGACATTCTCGACTCGGCCCTCCTCCGTCCAGGCCGGATCGATCGCAAAATTGAATTCCCACCACCCAACCCCGAAGCGCGCGTCACGATCCTCAAGATCCATAGCCGCAAGGTGGGTGCGCTGGTGCTGCTACTCGTGCCGCGTGCGCACATTGGCCGTGTCATATCTGTTTCGCGGTTTGGGTTCGCTCTGGGAGCGAATCCGGTGTGGAGTCGGTATGACGCTAGCTCGCTCGATCTCGGCAGTGCTGGTGATGGGCGGCGAGCGTGCTTCGTGGACGTTCATTACTCCAGATCTTTGCGAGCGATCCTTGAGCGGCGTTAACCGATGCAGCATCAGCTGTCACCTCGCCGCTTAGTCACTCGTGAGCTCACACAGCACAGATGTCTCTGCAACGCGGGATCGACTTTGCCGCGCTGGCCGACAAGATGGGCCACTGCTCTGGGGCCGAGGTGCGCGGGATCTGCACCGAGGCCGGTGAGTGCTGCTGCAATTTGCCACCTGCGCAGTCGTTGACGTGTCTCAGGCATGTACGCGTTGCGTGAGCGCCGGCAGTACGTCGGCCAAGAGGACTTTGAGATGGCCGTTGCAAAGGTGCTCAAGAAGAACGCCGAGGCCGGCAACACGAGCGTCAACAAGCTGTTTAGCTAGAGTCGGATGCAGCGAGTCGTGGCCGTTTGAGCTTTGCACGCGACGGGGCTGGTCCGTGGCAACTCGAGCCGCTTGCGTCCTTTTCGTCTGTATGCTCTCTCGCCGTGGCTGCGCGGCCGTGGTCTGCGCGAGACAGTCGAGCATGTACAGATGCGTACTCGTCCACCTGACCAACTCTAAGCACTCGCCGGTCGTCGACGTGGAGACTGAGACGCGCCTCGCCAAGGGCCAGAGTCTGCACGCCGTCACCGTTCCTCGCTCGCCTGTGCGTCCATCTGCGCACCGCAGTCGCCGCACCGCCAGCGTCTTGTACTCACTGCCCAGGCGCCAAGACGACCCTCGTTCCTCTCCTCCTTTCATCAGCCGTGTCGATCGCGGCTTCATTCCCACTGCCGACTTGGACACTGGTGCTGGCTCACCCAAAGGACAAGGATCGCACAGACGCTACTATACACATCGGACTGTTTGTACCCTTAATCGCTCGTCTGACTCTTGGGCGCTACGGCTTTAGCGTAGGTAGTCTTTGGCTCTCCACATCGGCCCAGCACCGTCAATAATCACCATCGAACCGTAATACTCGCAGCCAGTCATTCCTTTGCGTCGAGAACATGCTCTACCCTACCCTCCTCTTCACCCTCGCTCTACCGCTCCTGGCAGATGCACAGGGGTACAAGCTCGCCCTGTCGCACAACCCCAAACACCAGGCGGCGAGGCGGAACCGCGATCCATCCTGGTTGCTGGCCGAGGCGAACAAGTTGGACAACAAGTACGGAGTGCCGCTCGAGCGGAGACGCAGCTTGAAAGAGCATCGGAGGCGGCGGCGGCAGAATGGCAATGTTCAGTGAGTTGGATGTGCGGCAGTGATCCGCCCCGAGCTGACCTATGACAGATTAGCGTACGCGGTCGAATGGTTTCCACTTGACCCACTAATATATCTTAGCGATCACGACCTCGACGCGTCCTACTCTGCCTCGGTCTCGTTCGGGTCAGTCGCCGGTTTCGGTCGACTCTGCAGATTGCTGAGCCTCGCAGTACCCCAGCTCAGACGTTCAATGTTGTCCTCGATACCGGCTCATCCGATCTCTGGGTCGCCGGCGAGTCGTGTACCGACACTTCTGGGTGCGACGGCCGTACAATGTTTGACCCAACGGCATCGAGCAGTTACTCTACGTGTGTAAGGTGGCGAGGCAAAGACAGTACTGACGCTCTCAGTACCAACGAGTCGTTCTCAATCTCGTACGGGGTGCGTAGGCATAGGGAGAATCGTGGACACGACTGACAGTGCACCAGTCGGGCCAAGCGTCAGGCATCATTTCGAAAGACACCGTCACCATGGGCGGGTACACTGTCGCAGCGCAGACTTTTGGTCCGCACGCCACCATGTCGCTTACTGTACTCACGCAACACAGCCGTCGTCGATACCGTCACGCAGTCCCTCATCTCGACCCCCGTCTCTGGCCTCATGGGGCTCTCTTGGGCATCCCTGTCGTCCCTTGGCGCAACCCCTTGGTGGGTCACGCTGGCCTCGGCCTCGTCGTCGCCATGGAGCTCGCCGCTGTTTGCGTTTCACTTGGCGCGCTACCGCGATGTGACGACGGCGACGAGCAACGAGCAGGACGGCGGTGTCGCCACGTTTGGTTACCTAGGCGAGTCCTTGACACTCTACCAAGCAGCAAGCTGACCATACAGACTCATCGCTGTATTCCGGTGACGTGACATATGTGTCCGTGTCGAGCGACCCGCGGTACTGGCAGATCCCAATCGCATGTACGTTGCCCACAAAGCCGCTTGCGCCGCCTAACCCAGCCCAGCAATGTCAATCCAAGGCACGTCCATCTCTCTCGGGTCCTCAACCTACGCCGCTATCGACACGGGCACGACCCTGATCGGTGGCCCGTCGGACATTGTCGCCGCCTTTTACGCCGCCATCCCGTCGTCACGCAAGATGACGGGCTCGTACGCAAACTACTACGAGTACCCGTGCGGGACGAGCGTGACGATGAAGCTCAAGTTTGGCTCGTACGAGATCGACATTACCGACCAGGACTTTAACCTCGGCCGGTTCGGAAGCGATAGCAATTATTGCACGGGCGGGGTCTATGTCCAGGCAATGCCGGATGGCGCGCCGGTGCAGTGGAGTGAGTGAAGTTTGGGCTGTGTGGACCGTAGGCTGACGTGCTGCAGTTGTTGGCGCTACGTGCGTGGGATTGACGTCGGGTTGACTGTTACTGATCGACTGTAGTGCACTGAAGAACACGTATACAGTCTTCCGCTACTCGCCCGCGGCCGTCGGGTTTGCCGAGCTAGCAGGCGCCGTCACCTCATCCGCTGCGACGCTCAGCACTGGCATTCCGTCCGCTACGGCTCTTGGGCCCGATGCGTCGACGGGCTCTGTTTCTGCGTCGACGACGTCGGGCAGCAGTTCCTCGAGCTCGCGTGCCGCCTCGTCATCCAGCACCGCGCGGTCGTCTACAAGCGAGCAACAGCCCTTCGTGACCGTCACTGTCGACGCATCAGCGTCCGACTCGAGCGTGACCAACGCCGCAGCTGCATCCAGCAGTGCCAGCCCGACGTCGGGTGCTTTGACCTCGACCTCGCCTATCGGCTTGGTCGCCCTCGTCGCAGCCGGCCTCGTAGCATTCGCATTCTCCTAGACGGCATCAGGACATTGACCTACGTCTTACAACCCAAACACTTTACGATCACCCTAGTCATCCCACGGACCCTCTCGCCGGCCGAGCTGGGATCCGAACCCCGGCTGGGCCGACTATAGCATAGACTACACGCTTTGATGTATACTTTGACGCTGCGTGGGGCCCGTGCGCACGGCCGGACCTGAAAGTGGCGATCACCCGTCGTACGTGTTGCGCCAACATCTAGCGGAGTATCCTGCCTTTGCGCCATCCGCATTCGTGTTCGGCGGCGTCGTCGGCGGCCCCTATATCGCTACCTTTGGCGCTTGGGCGAGAACAAATCCGATCCAACGTCGCTAGTGACCAGGTGAAACGCGAGCTCGGACCTCGCAACCGGGTCCGGTCAGTGCGCTAGCTGCACGACCCAGAGTTAGGTCTGGACGCCAGCTGATGGTACGACCCGAGCTCACCGGCGTGAAAAGACGGCGTTGTAACGGTGCAAGCTCTCATGACCTGCGCGCCGACCCGCCTTTGATCGCCGGGCGTGAGAGTGGATGAGCTTGGCTGGATTCCCAACGGGGCAGTGATTACTTCTCGCACCTGGGCAAAGAACAACAACCGTACCCACGTTCCTTGGCGGATTGGAGAGACGGTGCGACGGATGGAGAGAGGCAAGTAGTGGTCTTGGTTACAGTATAATGTCGAGTGAGTTTGGGTCCTTGAGGACGGTACTGAACTGTCGATAGCTGCCATGGAGGGTGCAGTGGCAATGCCCGTGCCGACAGCAGTCTCGAAGAAATCATCTATATTATCTCGTATCTCGCGCTCGGTCGGCTCAGCGCCCGAGCCTGGCAGTAGCCTCAGGCAGCACAAACCCACACGAACGGCACCACCGCCCCCACCTTTACCATCTTTAGTGCACGGACTGCCGCATCCAGGCGGGATGTGGGATCATCCTCTGCCAGGGCGGGCAAAGAGCTGTCCGCCGGCGAGCTCGATCCAGGCGGCAGAATGGGACCATGTCCGCGGGGACCATCGGACGCCTTTGCCAATGGTCTGCTTGTTCCCTCCAGAGAGTGAGTTGGGTCTGTGCTGTATAGCTCAGTACTGACACTCGCGACAGGTGAAGGGCCTCCAGTTACTCTGTATCCTCCGCCGCCGCCGCCTCCGCCG
Organism: Holtermannia corniformis; assembly: GCA_001599935.1. NCBI lineage: Eukaryota > Fungi > Basidiomycota > Tremellomycetes > Holtermanniales > Holtermannia > Holtermannia corniformis. The sequence goes on along the minus strand of BCIJ01000005.1, from coordinate 95,045 downwards.
CCCCCTCGTGCCCCGCTCATTCAACTGCCACCCGTGCCAAACGCATCAGGGTACACAGATGACAGTGGCGAAGGACCAGCGCAACGACCACAGCAACGCGGGTCCTGGGCCCCAATCAGTCCTCAATTCGAGATGCCGACCCCCGTGTTCAGTCGCACCAAGCAGGGCTCGAGCGGTCCTCGGGGCGTGATCATGCCACTTCGCAGAGACGCTGTTGCCGCTCGACGGACAAGTCAGCATTCCGAGCACCCACAGAGGCCAGATGCCGAGCGCGCCGCTACGGAGCCGATCGTGCGGTATGCAGCTAGCCAAACACCGGCCCCAGTCACTGTACCGGCCGTACCAGTGCAACCACCCGCCAAAGTTGACGCAAGTGATACCTCGTCCATCAAGCAACGACCACTGCGCAAGCAAATGTCGGTTAAACGCTTCTTTTTTGCTTCGGCCTCGCCCCCTGAGCCGCCTTTGCCCCTGGCTCGTCGCTCACTCGATGAGCCATGTGAACATGAGCCAATGTCGCCTCCTGCATCCCGCAAATCGCTCAGCTTCCTCTCGCGTCCAAAGTCAAAACCATCCCTTAGGATCGAGGTACACCCGCCATCACCCCGCAGCCCAGGCGAGGGACCGCAATCGCCTTCAGCGTCGACACCAGCTCTGACATCGGCATCGTCTGCTGCCTCGAGTCGATTCCCGGAATCGCCAGAGTCGGTGCTGTCTCGCCCAGCGCGGTCGCTGTCTAAACGGTTCTCGCTGTCAAACATGCAGAATGCTTTCAAGCGCCGTTCGGCCTCGTTACCGACGCCTGAACAGGTAGCTGCGCAGACGCACTTTGTGACAGACGAGCCGGTACCACAGCTCCCAGCTGCGTATCGTCTCGAGAAAGCGCGCGCAAAGGCCAAGGCGGGGGCTGTACCCGACTTTGATCAGCCTGCTGTCGTACCCGTTACACTCGGGCCTGTCGATCTGACCGAAAGCCCGACAAGCCTACCCGAGAGTTTGCCACCTGAAATTCCAGCCGAACTCGACAATGCACCGACGCCGGCCGTCACGGCGACAGTCCAGCACCTGGACGACGCCGAGTCGGAATCAGAAGCTGGTTCTCTCCACTCGAGTCTCAGCGACGAATCCGACGTCTCGGCAGAGGTCTTTGAGATTGCCGCCGAGCGCCGCCACCGTACAATGTCATTACATGACTTTCTCGCGTCCGCACCTGGCTCGGAAACGACGCCTGGCCCTGGCCAAGCGCAGCACGTCACGGTGCAAGCTCAACGAGCGACGTTTCACATCCGAAGGAGCCCACCTCTACCAGCCGGAGAATCTCAGCGCTCCTTTTCGAGCGAAAGCGACGAGAGCGATACGCAGCCAGTGTCGCCGTCGGTGCGCAACTCGTCCACACTCGACGGCTTGGCACTGCCTGTACCCACGGCAGCGGCAAAGACACAATGGTCAAGCTTGCAACAGGCGATCCAGCTACGGAGTCTACACTTTGACAGTCTCGGCCTCAACTTTGATGACGACTGGCAGGAGGCGCACCCGTTGCCTATCTGTAAGTGCGCTGGCACACGACATCAGCTGACACGCTCAGCATGATCCTGTACCTCTCTGCTGTAGCCCTCTTTCTGTACCACCACGATCCCTTTCGTTCGCACCGCCGAGTTATGATTCCCGTCTCTTTATATTCCTAGTTGGCTGGTGTAATGGACACTTGTGACGCACGATCTGATGGTGGCTGTAGACATGACGCTGGCGAGGATCTGACCGCACAGCTTTGCATCAAAGCTCAACGGTATATGCACGATGCAGTGCTGTCGCTAGAGTCCGTCGGCAGTTACTGCCTGCCTCGCTGGCTGGGTACCAAATGACACCGCGTTCGAACGACTCTGCAAACGTCGCGCGTACGATAGCTGTAACAGCGCCATCACTTTACTATACGCCAGTCGTATCGCACTCGTCAGACACCACGGCACTCTCCAGGACAGACTTGACTGATTGAGAAAAAGGACAGGGTCTCCCGCCGCCACGCTGCAAGCCAAGACCGAGCGCGTCGTGTGCAGAGTGTACATGTGCGCCTACGCTAGACAGCTACGCAGTGGCCCTCTGTTCGCCCTCGTGCAGTGAGCAAGTCTATGCCCAGGTCGCCTGTGTGTGTCAGTGGGATTCATGGGTCGATGTAGGTGATTGAAGAGTGGATAAAGAGGACGGGCCGGAGACAACAGAGCCATCACTCACCGGGCGCGATGCGGCGAACCAAGCCTTGCTCTTGGTCCTGCGGTGCGGGAGCGGGAACTTGAGTCCCGGCTCGAGCAGCTGGCGGAGATAAGGCCTCCTAACGTCTTCCTTCTTTTCAATCTCTGCGACGCGGAGAATCTGAACGCTCCTGAAGCGAGCGCGGTGGCGAGCGGCCATGTCCTGGTACAAGGCTTCGACGGCGGCCGTGCGCGAGAGCGTGCGGAACTCCTTGTACATGTTGTGCGTGCCAGAGCGGGAATCGTAGCGGAGCCAGATGCCAAAGTTCTTGACCTTGAGAGGCTTCTTTTCGTGGATCTGCAAAGCGAGCGTTAGCGAGCGGGAGAGGGGTAGAGGGTGCAACGACTGACGACGTGGAGGGCGACAATCTCACCGCTGGCCTTTTTGACCTTTTTGAGCTGGCGCAGGTAGTACCAGAAGCGCGACTTTGCGACGACGTCGTTGGGCGCAAAGATGCGCATGCGGCTAGGCGGGTCAGCACTGGTGTCTGGGTGCTGAACGCAGCGGAGCGACTGACTAGAGCTTGGGGACGGGCTCGGCCTCGGTTGGGAGCTTGCGCCCCACGACGGAGTACTCGGTGAAACGGGCCATCTGCAAAGGGTGGTTAGCTCGTGTAAGAGGATTCGGTCGAGTGCAGGTGCAAAGGTGGCAGGAGGGGACGGAACGTCATGTCACGGAGTAGACGTGGCGAGGGCTTGGCAGTTGGGCGAGTGTTGTGACCTTGACGTTGGCGGTGTAGCCAGCAGTGTATAGGAGATGTTGCACGACAATCGCCAACGGTAGATGACTGCTGTCTCTGACACGCCTCATCACCTACTGCTCCGCGCTGAGCACACGGCCGTTTGATTTGAACCGTTCCCACGGCGACACCTCGTCTGGTCTAGTCTTTCGAGCCGTGTCGAGTAGTCGTGATCCTCGCCGTCACCGATGCCGTGCCGCCGCCGCCATCCGTCTACCCATCCCATCCCATCCGTCCATCCGTCCGCTTGCACACATCTCTTGTGCACCTGCAGCGTGCCCGACACTCACCTTGACGGGGTTGATGAACGAGCTCTCGACTCTGGTGCTCTTGCTGGCGTCTAGCGGGGCGGGGCGGACCAGCGACAGTGGGAAACCGCGGATCACCCAGTTTTCAGTGGGAACCGCAGCGATTTGATCCCGTCGAGCGTGGCGGATCAAAGTGGCGCGCGCTCTTAGCACCGACAATCTGCCACGCGGGTGCCACCGGCGTTGTTTGGCTCAGAACCCACGTGGCCGACAGCACGGGTGGCGACGCGTCGACACTGGTGCGCGTCGACAAACCGATGCAGCCCTAGGGTAGAGCGTTCTGGCGCGCTCGAGCAAGCTAGGTGCATGTATCCGGTTGCTGCCTATCGATGTGACTGCGACAATGTAGCATTGGATGATCAGGATGATGAACGACTGGGCAGACCTCTAGCTGGTCTACCCGAGCTCACTGCCGACCCGAGCCATGGCACGAGATACCACTACTGCACAGCTCGAGTCCATGTCGAGCAGCCGTCTACATGCCACCCGTTGCTGTACTATCCACCGATCGTCGCCGTCGCGGTGCACGGGTTCGAGCTGAAACGCGTGTGCCACGGCCGAGATGGGCGCCCCTATGTTTGTGCACCATCAACAACGGCAACGACCCATCCACTCGACCGTCCCATCCTCAGCGAGCGAGCTACACAGAGCGATCGATCGCAACGGATAAACAGCTGCACACGGCCGCGAGAGCAGCTCACGGCACAATGGTACACGAATCATTCCCATCCATCACCAAGCTGACACGCCGTAGCCAGCGCCAGCGCCAGCGCCAGTGCCAATCCAGGTCCAAGCCAGCCCCGAACGCCGCTCCGCAGCCGACCTGCTCCAGCTCCTCGACGGTCTGATCCCACACGATGGCATGATCCTCTCAAAGGACCTCCCGCGCGGTCCGTCCCACCTCGCCGTCCGTGCGGTGCTGACCCAAGTGATCAGTGATCGATGCGTTCGAGGCCAGGCGCGAGATCCAGCTGCTGCTACAGCCGGAACGGGATGAGCTCGACCGGTTCTGTGAGACGAATGGCGATCTCGAGGTGACGCAGGATATGCTGTTTGGCTTCCTAAGGTCCGTCTGGCGGACCAAGCTATGGCGTACGACCGACGAGCTCGAAAGAGCTCATCGTTCTTCACGAGCTGATAGCTAGACTGATCATCACCCAGTACAATCACCAAAGCGGCCTCTCCTGAACCCGTTTCCCCAACCCGCACCCCGCAACGGTCTCACCGCCGTCGCTCTGACCGGATCCGCTCCCCCTCGTCCGGCTCCGGATCAAGCTCGTCGTCCGAAGACGATCCTCACAACCCAACGCAGACCATCACTATGCCCGCGTCCTCCTCGTATTCCCACCCGGCAACACTGACATCCCCGCCCGTCGTGTTCCCGCGCAGCATGACGTCTTCCGATATCAATGCGTTCTCAACCCCGCCACCGCAGAAGCGCTCCAAGACGCTATCGGATCCAGCGAGGTTTGCAACCGATAGCCCGTTGGCGAGTCGACAGCGCAGTGGGGCAGGCGCCGTCGGACCGCCTAGTAGTTTCTCGCGACCGCCGTTGAAGAGTCGAAGAGGTCGACGAGGGAGCGAGACGATCAGTCTGCAAGATGACGATGTGAGTCTGCCTGCAACGTCATGAGACTGACGCGTGCGCAGACATCGTATCAGCAAGACCCGACACCGCCACCCGCCCGCCGCCCAATCAGTCGTCTATCCAGTCGACTGTCGTCTCCGATCGGAGACTACGACTACGACCACGACCCGACATCCCCGCCGCACACGGCCGGGATCGACGATCGCTCGTTCCACGCCGCCGCGTTCGACCTCGACCTCGATCAGAGCCAGAGGGATCCATGGGGTCGTACAGGGTCAGAATACGAATACGAGTCGGAGCGCGAGCGCGAAGGCGAACGAGAGCGATTGGGTAAACTCGCGGTCCGTGACGACCCGGGGTAGGATTCCGCACAGGCTGATCCAGCCCATAGACGGAATCATCCAGTTCGCTCGCGACATCGCATGATCAGCTGTGGGCACTGCAGAAACAGAATGCGGATCTCGCCAGGCGATTGCGCGAGGCAGAGCAGAAACTGTTGGATCTCGGGTTCGTCCCTTTTGCGCTTTGAGCTAGACTGATGTGCCAGCGCGGAGAACGAGAACCTGATTGGCGATCTGCAAGATCGGCTCGAGGAAGCGAGGGCAGAGGTTGTCACTAGACGAAAGGAGGATAAGGAGATGAAGGGCAAGGAACGGGCCCAGTTGATCCAGATTGCGAATGTGAGTGGGCGGTGGTTGTGCAGCTGTCAAGAATCAATGACCGGCGCCGTCATGCGGTGGACACTTTAGTCGGTTGATCGATTGAATAAGCGACGGTGGCCGAGTCGATGTTTGATAACTTCTTAACTCCACACTGGGTTGGGCTAGATGCTGACCCTCTCAGTTCGAATCCGACATCACGACGCTGCAGCGCACTCTCGAAAACTCGAAAACGAGCTATGCCAACATGCAGCGCTTGTACAATGATCAGTGCGGTGCGTCGAGTCTGCTGTCAGATGGACGTGGCGACTGACGCACTCTCAGCCGAGACGCAGCGCATGCGCGATGTCCTGCGCGGCCGCGACACTGAACTCGCCGAGATCGAACAGGCCACGCACGCGCACGAAGCCGATCACGCTAAATGGGACAGTGAGCGCGAAGCGCTTGAAGCCGCCATCCGCCGCCTCGAATCCGACCTGGCCATCGCTCGCCGTGCAGAGTCCGCTCTCGAGACGCAAAAGCAGCAAAACCTCGAACTGAAAGAGACGATTGATCGCTTGAAGTTTGATCTGGATGACGCGAGGGCCATGGTGGCCGGCCATCAGCGCGGGGCTGGGTCTGGATCCGCGAGTGGTTCCGTGCCCGGGACGATGACGCGTAACCTGGGTGATGAGATTGCGAGGCAGATGGAGGCCGTGCATGAGGATGAGGACGAGGCGGAAGACGTGACGATTGTGACGACGCATCGGCGCAGGGTCAGTCTAGACTGAATCGTGAGGGCGGCGCTGATCCGGTCGCATAGAAAATCGCCTCTCGCGACAAGAGTCCGTCGGGTGGATCAGCTACCGTACCGACCGTGGTACGAGAGGAGACGTATCTCGAATACGTCGATGCCGGCGTCTCGACCGATCCCTCGCCTCGCCTCATCTCGACTGAATCTCAGACGGATCAATCGATGGCGCCGCTGCCACCCTACAGCGCCGAACCCGAGCCTCACGAGCACGACGCCAAAGTGCTCGCCCGAGCCCACCCAGAGATCGTCTCGGTCTTGAGCGACGATGAGGATGCAGAAGAGCAGTATGAGGCAATCACGACGGCGTTGGGTGTGAAATGTACCGTTCTAGAGCGCAAGCTGGAGCTCACGCGTGGGGAGAGGCTCAAGCGGGCAGAGGGTGAGTCTGTTCGACAGTGGTGTTGCAAGGCTGACCTATACAGCATCGGGTCGTTCGGTCGCTTCATCACGCTCGAGACGGTCAAGCCACTCGCATCCGCATTCCGACAAGAGCGATGCCTCGCGCCGCGCAAAGATTATAAACTACATCTTCCTCAGTACCGAACCCGGTTCGCTCTCTGCCAACATTGGTCCTATCGCCGCATGGTCTCTTGCAATGCTCGCGCGTATGTCCTCTGCTCATTGCTATTGCTATGACAACTGACGCCCGCAGTCGGCATGTATCTCTCCCCCGCGTTCCCAGCCGCATTCTACGGCATGAACGCGCGCGACTACGAACTCTTCCTGCGGATGAACAACCTCGCGCTCTCGACCGGTGCAGGCGAGGGCTTTTCACCCGCTCGCGGCGTGTTGAATCTCGTTGGCGACACGGCGAGGATGGTTGCGGGCAGGGTGCCTATCTGAACTGTGGATGATGGGGGGAGAGGGACACACCACTCTGCGAAGCATCGCGCGGGCCGATCGATGTAGACGCTCTTTATGGCTCGTCTGGGTTTCGGTCGAGGGCCTTGGATGATAATGACATGATGAATCTGTATGGTGGCGTGCTGTGTATTCCATGTTGATTCGATGCTATCCGACAGTCCAACGTCATGTACGCGCGCTTTGTCGGTTGGCGGATCTTGCAGCCGTCGCACAGCGTCGATTGATACAAGCCATGTCGCAGATACAAACCGTCGTCGCATGCATGGTACAGTCGAATCCAGCGCTACCGCTTTGCACTCCCTCCGAACCCTTCAAAGCCCATCAAGCCCGCCATCTGCTCGCGTTCCCTCTCCAACCTCTGAATCTCCTTCTGGTCCCCAAACGCGCCCTTGACACCCTCGACCGTACCGCTCTTGAACCCCTCGATGGCCGCTCGGCGTTCCTCGCGCTTGCGCCTTTTTTCCTCTTTGCGCTCTGCCCGTACCTTTGCCTCTGCTTCGCGCACGGTCGCGAGCCGAGCGTTGAAGTCGAACGTTTTCGCTGTCACTTGGTTGGCGGTTTCCAGACGGAGTTGACGGATCCGGTCTCGGACTTGGGAAAGGGTCGATCGGCCGACTTGGGTTGTTTGGCCTAGCCTGCGGAGATCTGCAATGCGGTCAGTATGCGTCCGTTTGGAATGGGACGGGCTCGACTGACGCGTTCGACTGTTGACGTGGTCGAGGTATCCAACACTATCCTTCAACGTCTTGTTACACAGCTCGCACTGATCGCTCGTGAGCCCAAGCCAATCATGCGCCGTCAATGTCAATCCTCACGTAAAACCCTGGACCTTTAGGTCCCCTCGCACCGGTCGAAGACGTCACAAGGATCGTCTTGTTCAGATTCTTATCAATCCCCAAATCGCCCTCGCGCGCTTGCAGCTCTTTGGTCGGCTTTGGGAGTTCAGGCCCTCGGTTGGTAAACTTTGGCTTCTTGCCTGCGTGAAATTGTTGATCAGCCGAGTGAAGAACGGTGAGCGCGGAGAGGACTGACCCTTTGCGATGGCTGACTCTGCCTGCTTTGCGTGCTCGGCCGACTCTGCATCTTTGGCTTTGGCTTTGGCCGTCCATTCGTCCTTGTCCCATGTTTTGCGCGCGGTTGATGACTCCTGCGGGTTACGGTTAGCGATGCTGCCTACGAGAGGGTGGAGCAGTGGTACTGACTGCTTTTGGCATGGCGAGTGCTTGCTGCGTCGACGGATAGACAGCTGGCGCTACAAGTCGCCATGCCATGCGTCTAATAGGCGTGCGGCAAAGCACATGAATCTGGATGATAAGCTAATAGGCGCGCGCTGCCACGTGGATGTTTCAGGATGTTCACTGGCATCAACAAGCTCTCTCTTGCCCGTTTCTCCTCGCAATGGCAGCGCCCGTGAGCGCAGCAACGCTCGAGACATACGAACACTTTCTCTCACTCCTCCAACCAGCGACCTCGAGCCGGTACAGATCCGCAGGCGAGATCAACGATGGCCACAAACGCATACGACGTCTGATCCTGACCGAGGGGATCCCCGAGGTCGTGCGTTTCCGTGGGATGGTAGTCAACGCATGCCGAGTTGACACCCTACAGGATGGGAGAGAACCGCTGCGGCCGCGAATCTGGAAACTGATGCTCAAAGTCGAGTCGCTGCATGCGGACGAGTATCTGCGCTATGTCGCAATGGGGCCCTCGAGTGTCAGCTCGAAGAGTGGGTTGTCGCGCGCGAGGTTCCGTGCGGGTGGTTGACAGCTATGACAGTCAAGAATGACACGTTCCGCACGTTAGCGACCGATACGCAGTTTAAAGGCCGCGTCCAAGAAGACATGCTGATCCGTCTACTGGAGGCTTTCGTCTGGCGCAACGTCGGTCAGTCGACAAGTCTCGCCAAGCACGCGATCTCATCAATCATCTCGGTACAGGCTCGGAACGTGAAGGCTTGCCATTCACCTATGTGCAAGGTACCGCCCTCTGATCATCCCAGAGGCCACTTGAGCTCACACCCTCACTAGGCATGAACGTCCTGTCCGCTCCATTCCTCTACACCCTGCCTTCTCAGCTCGAAGCCTTTGCCTGTTTCTCCACATTCATCGAAAACTGGTGTCCGCTCTATGTCCAGCCGACGCTCGTCGGTGTCCATCGCGGGCTCAAGGTGGGTCGCTCGCACGACCGCGGTCGACTAAACGGTACGCTCAGCTACTCGATCGATGTTTGAAAGCAGTCGATGCCGAGCTGTTTGATCATCTGAGGTCCAAGAACCTCTCTGCTGAACTGTACGCTTTCCCATGTACGTCCCTTGTCGCTGCACCATTCAAGTCTAACGCGATGCACTCAGCGGTCCTGACGCTGTGCGCGTGCACACCACCACTGGAAGAAGTTTTGAGGCTATGGGAGTACGTCTTGACCAATACTGTAGACTCGGCGCTGATCCACGCCCAGCTTCCTACTTGCATTCGGCGTCCACCTCAACATCCTCTGCGTCATCGCTCAGCTCTTGTTGATGCGTCAAGATCTCATGGATTCTCCCTCGTGCGTTTGCCCTCGCCTCCCGCGCAGGCAGCGCTGACGAGAACCCCGCAGACCGATGAAGCTCTTGCGCAATTTCCCGCCATTGCAGGCCAACGCCGTGATCGGCGTCACGGTCGCGCTCGTCAAGGACATTCCAGAGGAGTTGTACAAGGAGCTCGTATCCCATCCGTTTGCGTGAGCTCCGAGTTCGGCGGTAGTACGGTAATGATGATGATGATGATGATGCATACAGTGATGGTTACACTGCGGTCATGCTGGCCGCTACTCGTTCCAAGCTCGAGATCGGGCAAGTTTTTGCGCGAAAGCGTCTTTGCATTGATAGTGTGTGACCTCGCCGCTGACCGCGCGTCAGTCAGGCCGTGCCTGAAGCTGGCAAGGCAGACTTACCGAGGCGCATGGACAGCAATGACCGATTGCCCAAGACGCTTATGGCACTGCGGGCATCTATCCCGCGCATCGGATCAGCACCCTGCACACCGCGCGCACAGGCAACCCACATGCGCGTGTCGGTAATCTTGACCCGATTCTTCTGCAACGCCATCAAGCCCCTCTCGACCTCGTCTTTGCGACTGTTGAGTACGGCCTTTACGACGCGCGCCTCGTTTCGCCGGCGATGACCGTCGCGGAGCGTCTTGATGAAGAAACTGCGCACTTGGTCCATCGTGACCAGAGGCGGGAGCAGGTCTAGCACCTGGAGCGCGTCGAGACGGATGCCGTGTTTGGCAATCAGTGCAAGGGCGGGGTCTAGCAACACGGGCGACGAGGCCGTTTTCGGGCGGAGGTAGATCCGGAGCAGGAGCAGGAAGACGCCGAGCGGGTCAGGCTGGCTGGCAAACACGCGCGCGCAGTACCTGGGGGTCAGTCATGGCACTGGTAAAGACGCCAGGCGACGTACTCTTCAGCGGCAGTGTAGCTCTGCAGGCGGTAGACGTAGATCTGCAGTGCGCCGTCGTGGTTCCCCAGGCGGCCCAGCAGTATCGCGCGCGCCTCGTACAGTTCTGCGTTTGTCAGCTAAATACCCCATGCCTGCGTACGCACCATCGTGCGAAAGCCGCGCAATCAAACGATCCGGGCGATACTGCTCTGAACTCTTCAAAAACGCAAGCAGGGTCTCGTAAGCGGCCTGCTTGCCACCTTTACCTCGTCAGCCTAGTCGAGAAGGCGAAGAAATAGTGCCCACCTTCGTGTTTGGCTTTGCGGATCCTCGCCAGATACAGCTCTGCGAGCTGATCGTGAAAATCAGGCCCGGCTTCTTGGAGATGATTGATCACATGCTCGAGATAGCCGATAGCCGCGTCTGGGTTGAGGGACGCAAGGTGATGCGCGATCTCATGACGAGGCAGTCCCTCGACTTCAGGTTCGTCGGCTGTAAAGATCTGCACCGCGTCAGCTCAGCCGCATGTTCGCGGGAGACTGACCTGCAGTGCCATCTGATAGTCGTCTTCAAAGACCCATTTCGAGCTGTCAAAGATGAGCTGCAAGTAGTCGGGCCCGAGTTTCTGCAGGTAGCGGATCGTCGGTGGATACCGGTCAAGCTTGTCGTCTTCTTGGAGTGCGAGCCTGGGATCGTCAGCCACGTCGCTTTGTTCAACTCGATACCTACTCGTGCAGAAGCGCCAGCGCCTTTTTGTGCATCTTCTTGCCCTGGTACAGATCGATCAAGTCGCCGTATTTCTGAAATGTCAGCGCCAGCGCCACACCACCACGCAGTCACACCTCTCGCGCCTTGAGCAACTCTTCCACCTCGTCGACCTCGCAGTAATTCTCAATCCTGCACAAACTACCGACGAGTACGGGCCGGACCAAAAGATAGACCTTTAACAAGGCCGTGTACACGACCTGGGCCGTCACGAACAATTGTTCGGGCGTGAGATCGGTCATTGGGACCGACGGGATCTCGAGCGCGTTCGGGTACGTGGTCGATGCTGATGGGTTGGTTGGTAGCGGTGTTGGGAGGAGGGCGATTGCGCCGCTGAGCTTTTGGCGACGATCAGAGAGAAAATGGATCAGGGCTTCGAGAGCTGCGCGTGGGGTTTCGTCTGTGTTGGAGTGCATGATCAGTCTTGGGCGTCGGGAGGTGTCATCACATACTGTCTTCGACCGTTTTACCGACCAGAGCCGCTGCGTCCCCGCCTTCAACGTCTGAAACCTCCTTGGTCGTCGTCCCACTTGTCAACGTGTCCACGCTCGCCTTCTTCACGAGCCCGCCTTGCGCTATCAACCCCACGACACCCTTCATGAGCCCGCGCTTCTCCCCCTCGGCCTCGTCGACGTCGCCGTAGCCAGGATACAGCAGTGCGCCTCGGCTCGCTCCAAACAAAAGCGTCCACTCGTCTTTCGGGACATGCAGCTTGCCAGAGACGGTGTTACTCGGGAACAGGGCTACGATCTTTGCGGGCGCGAGGTTGAGCGTGAGAAAGGCGTCGATGGCGGCTTGGAATTGGGCTTTGGCGAACAGAGAGAGCGCTTGCAGTGCGTTGAGCTGGGCGATCCGACGCTGCTGACGCTCGGGATCAGTACCGGGATCGCAAAGTAGAGTGTACACACCATGTCGTCGACAGCCTCGGGGCTGGTTTCGACCAGACCGAGCGCATCTTCGAATCGACCCAGTCGGACCAGTTCTTCCAACTGGTCGTCGACGCTCGTCATTTGTACCGCCCAGATGGTGCTGCCCTCGGCCACCAACGCCGCCTTTTCGCTCGGCGTCGACACGAGCAGAGGCGCGGCCGTCGAGGTTGACGACAGGAACCGGAGCGTATGCGGGGCCGAGGTGCTGGTAGGGATGGAGAGGGATTGGTCCGGTGAGAGGGTAGCGCGGAGGTGGAGATTCAGAGTGGGTGGAGAGTGGGGCAGGGCAGGAAGGAGGGAGAGGATATGGGATTGGTAGGATGCTGGATTGCGTATGTCAGTAGAGCCAATGCATATGTTATCGCACGTACAGATCTCGTCGGGTGCGACGGGCCAGTCGAGACCGGATGGCCGTGCCAAGCTTCCTTGAGGGGTGTAGAATACGCCGTGTGCTGTCGTAAATGAGCTCGGTGCTGTTAGCCTTGCACGTCTACTGACCATCGCGACCGACTAAGACCTCGTTGCCAACGACGGCGCCGGTAACCGCCTTGGCCTTGGCCCCAAGCCCCATGTAGCCGCCAAACCCGGTCAACGCGTTCATGTTGACGCCGAGACCTGTCGCAGCCGCACCAGTGGTTGAACCCGGCTCGTCCTTGCCAGTCGCCGGTGCCGGCGGCACTGTCGGCTCCGACACGGACAAATGGGGTGCTTGGCTGCTGATCTTGAGTACGAGTGATTCCGTCGGTGAGATGCAGAGATGGGCGTAGCGTTCATCCTGGGAGGTGGTAGGTGGGAGGAGGATCAAACGTGGGGTATGAGGCAGCACCAGATCCTGCGCTTGACCAAGACCATAGGTCGGTTTCGCAGGGTCGTAGGTGTAGACGAGGACGCGCTTGCGGCAGCCGACGACAAGGGAGCCATCTGGGAACAGGGCAAAGGACTGGGCGTTGCGTGCTTGTGAGAGTGGCGTTGGTTTGGATAGGTTTGGCAAGTCGTACAGTGTTACTTGAGAGTCTGTACGGGTCAGTATAGCTGTAAAGTACATTACTGTCACGGACCGGACAAGACGACGAGGGTGTGGGACGGGTGGTGGTAGCCGAGCTGATCGAGTGTGCGCCTCGACAGGTTGGTCTTTGTCGTTACATGCTTGAGCTTTGCCAGGTTCACGCTGGATGGTGTTTTGGAGCTTTCTGTAGCTGTCGTCAGGACTGATACGCTTGCGCCGAGCTCGCGCACTGACCGGCCGAGCTGGGACTCGTGTCGGCGTCGGTGGCTGCAGACACGGTGTGGACCTGCAAGCTGCCGTTCGCATAGCCAATGTACAGCTTGTCATCTGTGAGACCCGTGAGCTGGCTGGTGAGCATAGGGTGCATCGACGCTACCGACCGTGCAACAGGAGCGAGTCGATCTTTTGCTTGAAGTTTGCCAGCAACGGCTGCAGCGACACCGGCGGCATTTCACAGGTGTGTTCCCCCGACTGTGATCTTGCGTACGAGCGTGCTGGGAGCGTGAACTGAAGCGGGGATGGTGGTGAATCGACGTTGACAAGACGATGGTAACAAGAGCGTCATGATCCTATACAAACGGGGTGATTACGTAATCACCGCATTCTTATATCACCAAACTGTTCGTCTTGTTCGTCGTCTTCTTCTTCTTCTTCATCTTGATCATCATCTCCTCGTCGCCCGTCTTCATCGAGCATGCCGCAGCAGCCTCCAGCGCGGCACCAGGTCCTCGTCTACTCGGGTGCAGGGACGTCGCCGCTCTCGACCGCGTACACGCTCGCCGCGCTGTCCCAGCTACTGACACCATGGTACACTGTGCAACCGACCACGCTCACCACACTGACGACCGAGCCGTGGGAACCGTCGTGCGCCCTGCTCGTCATGCCAGGCGGGCGCGATCTGCCGTTCGTCGACGACTTTTTTCACAACGGCACCGCCGGACGCAGAGTCAAGCGGTGGATGGAAACCCAGGCGGGGAGATACCTTGGCATCTGCGCCGGCGCTTACTTTGCTGCGGCCGAGGTCGTGTTTGAACAAGGCACGCCGATGGAGGTCGTCGGTAAGCGAGACTTTGTCAGTTTGCTGGACTGGGATGATCTGGCTGAGACTCTGCAGGCTTTCTTTCCCGGCCAATGCAAGGGTACGACGTATCCCGGGTTCAACTATGGCACCGAAGAGGGCGCACGCTTGGTCTCGATCACTCTCCCTGCTAGTGCCACCACACGCGCAAAGACGCTCAATCACCTCTACTACAACGGCGGCGGATCCTTTCTCCCGCCCAACGACCCGAGTTCGTCAAGCTGGCGCTATCGCCCATTGGCCCACTACGCGTCCCCGACACCGCCAGGCGGGGACGAGATGCTTGTCGCCGCCGTCGAATGCACCCCACCACCCTCAAACCAAGCACAGGCCAAAGCGATCCTTACTTCGATCCACCTCGAATACCCACTCGAATCAACGCCCGCACGCCACCTGACCTCTAGCAACCTCTCATCAAGCGAGGTCGCAGACGCCGAAAAAGCGCGCTTGGACTGGTTTGCCGATCTGCTGGAATCGCTCGGTCTGCGCGTTCCGGCACGGGACAAGGCCTCGCCGACAGGTCTCGAAGCGGCCATGGCCGGCCTCGGGCTAGATGAAAAACTGCTGCACCCGACGCACCCGACGCCAATGTTTCTCTGCACCAACCCGGCATTGGGACCCGACTTGGCGCAGCACGTCTTTCTCGGGCCTGGCGTCATCTCGGAACGAATCAAGCAAACGCCTCAAGGCGTGAGCGTGCTCGAAGACGCGAATGATACGCTGCACTTGATTCCAGTGCGCAATGGGGACGACGTTGAAGCTGCACTCAATACTGCACGGAACACTCTGCCTCGACCCGTCTCGACGCCCGCAGACGATGCTACCACGACGGGCGAGGCCGCACTCCCGCCCAACCCACAAGCAGCCTTTGACGCCATGCCAAAGCAAATCTACCTGCCGTCCAGTACCTCGCTCGCTCCCTCGTGGACGCCGCTATGGAACCTAGAACGCTACTGGTCGGCCCTATCATCTGCACGGCGCAGCGCCGGCCGCCTCCGTCCTCCAACCACGGCCTCAACGGGCGATCTCCTCCTCTACGGCGAAGCCGTCACGTCGACTCAAACAATGCTCGACCGCAACCCTATCCTACTCAACAACCTGCCCACCCCTTGGGTCTCTCTCGCGAGTTTTCAGCTCTCGGGCCGAGGCCGCGGTTCCAACATCTGGCTCTCCCCACCGGGCTGTCTCCAATTTTCAATCCTGCTAGATCTCCCACCGGCGTTGGGCAAGAGCGTCGTGTTCGTGCAGTACCTGATGGCGTTGGCCGTCTGTGAGGGACTAGACCCAGACGGCAAGCTAGGAGTCAGGATCAAGTGGCCAAACGACATTTACGCGTTTGCACCGGGTATCGGAGGTGCCGACGAGGGTGAAAAGGGTACCGTCAAGATTGGCGGCATCCTGGTCAACTCGAGTTATGTCCAAGGCCGGTTCAAACTTGTTATCGGTGTGTTGCTCGCTTTAGACGCTGGGCGCGCTGAGTATCATCAGGCTGTGGGATCAACATTCTGAACGCACTGCCGACAACGTCGCTCGCTCACCTCCACGACGTCTATACCTCTCGTTCGGGCCGCGACGCAGGTCCGGGACCGACAATGGAGCGCTCACTAGCCGTCATCCTCGTCGCGTTCCAATCCATGTGGGACCAGTTTGTGAGCGAACAAGCGTTCACAGGCTTCATGGCAGACTACCTCGCTCGCTGGCTACACACGTACGTAGCAGATGACGCGTCGAATCCCAAAGCTAACGCAAACGCCGTCGAATCACAGCAACCAGCAAGTGACACTGACCACCACGACGCCGCACAAACGTCTGCGCATCCTCAGCATCACTCCCGACCACGGTCTCTTGCGCTGTGTCGCTCTCAATCCTGATCCACCGGGTCTGACGCCGCTGTACGACCGCGAAGCGTTCAACGACCAGCCGAAAGAATACGTCGATCTGCAACCGGACGGGAACAGCTTTGATCTCATGAGCGGCATGATTAGGCGCAAACTGTAGCGCTTGCTGATGTAACATGAAGGATTGCACTGACGACAATGCTGACGTCTGCCCCCCCCCCCGAACTTAGACACGTCGACGGCCTGTTCCCACGCCGTCGTCGTCACAGTTATCGGCAGATGATGACCTCGTTTGCAGGCTCGCCATCTATTCACCGAACCAAAGCGACCGTTGACCGAGCGCGTTCGAGACTCGTCGTATCTCCGCTTCGGCGCTGATCCGTGTCAAGGGCGCGCCGGTACGCGCTTAGGGCTGGTCAAGTGTTGTAGCCACTAGCCAGTCGGGTCAGATGGCACATTCGTAGCAGTGCGCAATGCATGACTCATCGACCTCTAGTCATACACGTACAAAAGCGCTCGTCGACGCCCTCGACTTGGACCATGAGTTCGCTCAGTGCCGGCACGCGCTTCCGCAGCGCGCTTTCAACGCGCCCAACGACCTTGTCGGCGTTGGTGTAGATGCCGCGCGACTGGGCGTGGTGCGTCCCGCGCGAAGGGTCGTGCGCAGAGGCCGAAGGCGCGAGGTGGATGTGAAGACTGGCGATCAGTTCGGATTCAGACTTTGGCCAGAACCGGGGAGCGCCTAAGGATGCTAGTCAGTCGGAGTCGAGCGTCGGTACGCGGTAGCTGGACAAACCATAGCTCTGGAGTCCTTCGACGTGCGAGAGCTATCATGGGATCAGCGTTGTTGGGCGTTGACGCGGACGAACCTCTGTCAACGCGGCTTTGATCTCGGTTTCGTGCGCTTGACCGGGATCGAGGGACAGGACGCGGCCTGTATCGATCACGAGCGGGATCACGCTCGCGACGATCAGTGCGGCGATGAATAATGACGCGATCGGGTCAAACACTGTATACCCCGTCCAGCGGATCAGGATGGTCGAGATGATGACGCCTACAGAGCCTGTGGGGATCAGCGTTCGGACGGGGCGAGTCCAAGGCGCTCGCCTAATGTATCCTGCAGGCCGCATCAGCGGTAGACGAATAGTCAACACGACTCACCGCCAAGACGTGTAGAAAGACACCGCGCATGTTGTGGCTATGGCCATGATCATGCTGTAGTCATCAGTACTGCACCAAGCTGACAGACGCTACTCACTCCATGGTCATGACCGTGTCCGTGATCGTGCTCGCACTGCAGACTCAGCCTCGTTGCCTAGAACAAGCGACGAAACACGGACCTTTTCATCGTGTCCATGCCCATGCGAATGCGAATGCCCGTGATGATGATGCCCGCCGGTAGCATACATTCCCCACAGGTTGATCCCGAGGCCCAGACTGGACACGAGTAGGAGCTGATTCGTGTCCATTTCCGGTGGATCGATCCTATCTCGCATCAGCGCGTACACGGCACGGGACCGGGTCAGGCTCACACCCGCTGAATCGCTTCAAAGATGATAAAGACAGAGATCAAGATTAGGAAGCAGCCTGTTGGTAGGCATCAGCTGCTGCGACGAGGTTGCGCACGCACCGTTGGCGAATCCGCTCAGCGTCTCGACTCGGCCATAGCCAAAAGTATAGCGCTCATCGCTCTTCCAGCCCGCCATGACCGACGCGTACAGGCCGACGCCGAGGGCGAGGCAGTCGAACGCCATGTGGATCGCTGAGGGGTCTCAGTCCGAGTCGAGCTGTGCGTACGCACCATCACTGATCAATCCCAGACTATTCGTCCAGACGCCCCAGACGAGCTGCACAAGCATGAACCCGGCGTTCAGCAACGCGAAATAGAAAATCTTGCTCGCTTCGGGCGATTTCAAGATCTCTTTGAGGTGCGCTCTGAGGCCCGGTGGGAGTAGGGTGCTGACGCTGCTGGTTGGGGGAGGGGTCGAGTGCGGAGTATAGGCGTATGCTGTTGCGACTGTTGCCGTGGGAGACTGCGACGGTGGAGGGGATGGGAGGAGGAGGAGTGAGACGCCGAGGGAGCCGGCTAGGGCGTAGGCTGATTGGGTGGGTAGTGGAGGCAAGATGAAGAGGTTTAGCAAGGTCAGCGCCAGAGTTTGCGTAAAGAGACTGCCGGGGCGTGCAGAGGTCGAGTTGACGAGGGCGGTGCGGGTGCTGGGCAGTGCTGGGAGAAAAGGGACGAGGAGTGGGATCAGGAGCGGGACGAGTGGATATGGGTTCGATGCCGTCGGTTTGAACGTTGGGAGCGGGCGAGAGATTGTGCCCTGTGAGGGGCATCAGATACGGTTGTGGGATGTGTAGAGGTCGACTTGCCAGCGCCCATTCTGCTGCGATCAAGGGTAGCGCCAAGGCGGCAGCGCACAAGACTACATCCTCCATTGCTCCATCTCTTGCCCGTGCGCGCTCTCGCTCTCTCTCGCGCGGCGTCGCGTCCTGTTTCTCGCCATGGATCCCGGTCAACGCCAGGTCGAGCAGCGGGATGGCATGTTGCGCCAGGAGGACGACGAACAGGGTGTGTAGGAGCAACGGGAGAGCGGACACGACTGCAGGTCAGCAACGTGCGTGAGGGATGGGCTGAGACGACTGACGGCCTGAAGAGGTCGCGAGGGCGTAGATGGTATAGAGCAGAGTGCAGAGTGCAGGTAGGGTTGCTGGCCATGCCTGGAGGGCGTTAGCTAGGGATCAGTGTGTATGAAGGTCGATGGCGGACCTGGCGTTGGTTGGAGAGTACCGGGAGGATGTACGCGGCCGTCGACGAGGTGACGGCGAGGGTTCTGTGCGTGTATGAGCATGCATTGACGCCTTGCGAGAGCTCGAGACGGACTGTACTGGCTCGAGGTGCGCTATGGTATGCAAGTAGGCCGAAGTCTGTGCGAGCAGCAGTCCGGCCAGGAGGACGACGGGTTGGGTCTACGGCGCAGCTGATCAGTACCATCCTCGCGAGTTCAGCATCTGCTCGAGGACAGCACGCACATTGCTCCCCGTCTTGCTGTTGACTAGACCCCTCCGCCAGAGCCGACGCCATAGGCCCTTGGCGCCTCTTGCGACCCACACGCTGGCGAGCAGCCACCCGACGCCGCCGTTCCCGCTATCGACTAGACAGTGTTTGCATGCGATCAGAGCGAGTGCACCTGCCAGGACGCGAGGGATCGCAGAGGACGAGGTTGCGTTGGCGGTCGGTGCAGACGAGGTTGGGTTGGGACGCGCTGCTGGCGGTGCCGGGTGGGAACCGCGGTGGAGCGGCGTAGGGTGATCCATTGCCCCGACTGCGGGCTTGCCTGTGAGCGCTCTTGTGCTCGTGTTGGAGCTGATTCTTCTTGCGAGTTGATGATCCCAAGACGACCATGTCAGTCAAGAAGATCGTTACGTAACCGCGCAACATCCTTGTTGCTTGTTGCCGTCTTCTTCACGTCGTTCTCGTCTTGTTCTCTCTCGGATCAGCACTGGACAGTGCAGAGGACAGTCCTCGCGTCGGGGGCAGCACCCTCTACTCGCACAATGTCATCCCACGCGCCCTCGCCGCGCTCGACAACGTCTCGACATCGCTTGCACTCGTCCATCGCTATCCCTCCCCGCCCCGAGCTCTCTACGCAGTCTTCTCTCGCTGGGACGAGCATCAGTGGCACGCTGACACCGACAGGCGCACGCGTGCGCAAGCTCGTCAAGGCCAAGCGGCGCGAGGATGCTCCAGCTCTGCCGGGGACGAGCACCGACTGGGCAGGGATCGAGCCAGATCAAGTGTTCAGGCGGCTACCGGTCGGCGAGGTGAAAAAGGTCGAGAACCTGCTGAGGTGTGCATCCGAGGCTGTCGACTGGCGAGCAGCTGACAACTCGCTCAGAACCGAGGCTCTGAACAAACAGTCCGAACTGCGGTCCATGGTCGGGTCAGTCCAAGCTTACGCTTGCCGTCTTGCTCGAGACAGACCCTCAGCCGGTTGATCTTGTTGATTCGAACAAGCGCCAAGCTCGGTTTCATCTCACTGACTCGGCGCAGCACTCGTTACCGCGATCTACTGCTCTCCACCACCCAAATCACCGCACTGCACCATTCATCCCTCCGGCTCTCGACAGCTCTCAAGACTATAGCGCAGGCGTGTGCCAACCCGGAAGAATCACAGCCCGCGCACGAGACCAGCTCGGTCGATGAAGACAGGGATGCTGGTAGGTCGGTCATGCCAAACGACAAGGCTGATGCGCTCCGTGGAGATGCCGTGTCCCAACTGCCGCTCGCGGCCCATATGAAGCTGCTGCTTGATGCGCCAGAAAGTGCGTTGATACAGACTCGATCTGGAGCTGACGACCGACCCAGCGCTCTACTCGCAGCTCGCGCATCACACCTACCTTGACGCCGCATACCTCTGGCTGCTCTCACGCGTCGTCAAAGAGGGCGTCTCGTCCCTCACAGCCTCTGCAACCGAGACCCGTCCGACCTCGCCCGTCGTACGTCCTCTGCGTACCATCACCCAGCTAACATCCTAGCCCTACCTCCCCCTCCTCCAAAAGCAATGGGAGACCCTCGTCCCTTTCCGCGCACAGATTGTCCAACGCGCGACCGCATCCCTGCGTGACCACTCTACCCACTGCATCACCACGGCTCCCGTCCTGGCCCAAACTCTACTCAGTATCATCCTCCTCGATTCAATCCACCCAGCCGAAGCGCTCGCTCTCTTCCTCGCCCAGCGCACTAGAACCCTGCGCGATATCCTACAGTCTGCACGCCCGAGCGCCATCTCGCACGACCGAAGAGCAAACATGGACGAAGCGAAACGCTTGCTGAGTCCTGCCGGTTCGAGGCGCAATTCGCTCACGGGTTCGACAACGCGCAGTATGAGTCGCGTGGGCAGTCGAAGAGGCTCGATATCGGAACGGGAGCGCACGGCGAGACCGGTGCGTGCGCCGAGGCAGACCCTGCCTGTGCGCGAGACGGGCCCAGAGAGGGACAAGACGGCGGCCGTCTTGATTGACGCTGTGAAATGCCTGCTCGGCACCGTGGCGCTTGCACGCGCAGTGTTTGAACGGCGTAAAGGCGAGAGCTTGATTGAAGAGCTCGTCAGGCGCGTGCAAGAGGTCGAGCCCGCGCCGAATACGGCCACGACTGCACCGCCCAGTTCCACGCCGGAACCGCTCTCGGCGTCTGCGAAAACGCACCAGCGCCGCGCAAGCAGGCTAGCGTCCATGTCGATGCCGATGCCAATCCCTCTTCGGCATGCGTCCACAACCGACGCCGGTGCCCGTACCACACCAGTCGCCAACACCAGCACGATCCTGCAAGCGCTGCCGTCGTCGCAGATCCTCTTACGCTACTTGCCACCGTCCATCCTTTCCTTCACACCGTTCATATCGTCGGCTGCAGGCGCGTCGCTAGCGCTAGATGATAAACTGAGCGCATGGCACGAGACCGCGCTGGCGCAGATCACCACGGCCGTACCGAGTTGGTTATCTGCTATCGGGCGTGCGCGCGACGTCTGGCATGTCCGTTCCGTCGTCTCGCACGCTCTGCGTGTTGCCGTCAGTGGCGACGAGAGAGAGGAACAAGAGGTCGAGACGGTCAAGGCCGCGCTAGAGGTCGAATGGGCTAGAAAGGTCAAAGCGATCTGGGCCGAACGGTTGGACGAGTTTGTAAAGCTCGCGGGGTGGAAGGTTGAAGATGGCGTGGATGCGATCCGGCGAGGCGAAGAGGACGTCGCGCACGGTACGTCGATTGCAGCTCTGACGCAGGGAGCCGAGCTGACCCGACAGACCTCGACCCTGCCGCGTTTTTATTCGCGAAATCGACGTTTCCATCTGCGCCTACTTCTACCTTTGCCTCGGCATCGTCCTCCTTCTCCCACTCGGCCTTGCCATCCTTTATCTCCTCTCTTTCACGTAAAGTCTCGGCACGGACTCCGCAGCTCGACATTGTCCTCTGCGCGCTCGAGGCCTTGACCAAGGACCTCCAATCAGACGTCGTGGGTATCACTGAAACCCGAGACGACCTAGCACACGACTACGAGATCAAGATGCGCGACGCGTGCGAGCGCGTCGTCAAAGTCTTCAGGAGGGAGACGGACGCGATCGCGAGGGAACGCCATGGCGTCGACAAGACGGTCGAAGCTGAAGTCTTTGTCGGGCGCGTCGCGGTCCACTTGGCGAGGAATTCAACTGTCATGGGCTTGCTGAGCGCTGGGAGGGAGATTGAGCTTGGTGAGTGCACACGGGTCGACGGGACGGGGCTGATGATGGGTAGATGGCTTTCAGACTGCTTTGCTGTCTACGCACGAGGCTTCGCTTGGGCGCTGGCGCGCACGCGCGATCAATCAGGCTTGTGCGGCTCTGGCACCACTGTTCGTATCTACGCGAGGCTCGCGCGAGGTACGCGCCTCATGGCAAGGTCAGTACAGGCTCTAGTGTCCTCAACACCGCTGACGGTCCAAGGCGCCGAGAAACCGCCCACTCCATCACCGCAAACGACTCTTGCACTACACCTTCTCTCGACCTCTTCCAGGTCACTGGGCCTACCTCCCACCGTCGACCCGACCGCGATCGCGAGGCTGGTCAAAACCTTTGTGGCTCAGGCGGTCACTTTGCCGGGTTGGGCGCAGCTCGAGGATGAAGCCGCTGCTCAGGCTGGGCTCGACTTGGCTTTACTTGTACGGCTTGCGGACGAAGAGGGGCTCGGGGCGGGAGTACTGGACTCGGTACAGGCCAAGGTGAGTCTGATGCCTGGTTTGGCGCTGCATGCGCGAGCTGACTGTACGACTAGGCGGCCACGAGTAGCCGGCTGACACGCGCCGAGCTCGACGCTGCCGTCGTGCAGTACATTCAGCGCACCCAAGTCCTGTTTGCTCCTCTTCTTGCCCATCTCTCACCCTCCGCTCTACCACTCCAACCACCTGGACCACACAGCCGTTCTACCAGCCTCCTTCGTTTCGGGGCCGCACAGGCAGAGACGTCCGAGTACCGCAGTCCCATTGCGGTCGCGCGGCCGGGCAAGCGGTTCGGGTTGATCTCGATCGTTGCATGAAATCATGCATACCTATCTATACAACCACGGCAATGTCTGATACACTGCACTGAACCGCCTGTCTAGCACCGCACCCCAGCCCTGGCTCTGGCCTTGCCACTGTATCCGAGCGAGACCCGCCAGCACGATTGATGAAAAGATGGCGACGGTGCCCGGCATCCCTATTCGTTTCCTCTCAGTCCCGGCTCTGGTCTTGAACGGTGTTGGGATCCCCTTTTGCTGGCGGCCTCCAAACCATTTCGCGATCCGCATCAAGCCAACGCCGGTATGATAGAAGAAGCCGATGGTGAGAGCCGTATAGGCCGTCCAGGACAGCACTGGCCATCGAGCCAGACCAAACGCTACGATTTCGAGATCGAGTTCCGAAGGGCTCAGAGCGTTGATTGGGGGTGAAGGCGATGAGGGGATCAATCGATGGATGGAAACATGGTGCAGGACGAGCGGGACGAGTGCGTACCCCGTCGCCGTGTGCATGTTGAGCGTCGGTAACGTCTTGGTCCGAGAGATCAGTACTATCCGCCGAGCGAGAGAGCATGTAGCATGTAGCACCAAGGGCGCGTACACGAGCACGGGCTCAAGAGGGAGGTAGTAGGCCCGACCGAGCAGTTGGACCTGGTTGCCTGCTTGCAGTCCACCGAACGCAGCTACGGCTGGCACGGCCAGATGGACGGTCGCGAATGCTGTGAAGGCGAGAGCCGAGACGTTTTGCACACCCGTGAGGACGCCGAGGAGGGACGGAGGGGATGCGGTGGACATTGCGGTGGACGTTGCTGAGCTGAGTACAAGCCAATCGGACGATGGGCATTGTCGAGGAATGACCATCATGCCGTGCATATTTCTGTCATCAGGCTGATTATGATCAGCTCAGAGGGTGCAGTCAAGGGCGGTGCTTGTCAAGAGGCGCAATTGGCAGCCGTCCCACCCACGCTCCTCTACTGACCCGCAACGCTCAGCTCGGCTGACTCCCAGCCCTTGGCGGCAGCTGCTGCCAATACCTTTCAGACTGTCCGATACGGCTCCTATGATGGCAAGTTGACCGCCGAGGAAACCATTGGCGCTCTCAACGTTCTCGCCGACGCGCTCCCTCCACATCTACAATCGCAAGTCCGTGCTCTGATTCCTAGTGCTGTCGAGGCGAGATACCCGGGCACAGCACGTCATTTGCAGCTGCGCGGGCTAGTTTATCGCAGTGTTGTACAGTTGTGCTTATGCAGTCTACGCGCTGCGTTGTGGCGCTTCCGAATGTACGACTACGAGTGCAGCGGTGTCTTCAATGGCTTGTCTTGTCGTTGTACGGCCAGATGATTTTCGCACCATTGTCGCCGATACTCTTCTTTGACGCAGTCAGCACCCACCCTGGGAAGCCGTTGCATCTCGCCTGCCTGTCGTCAACCGGTATATTGCTCGACTTGAGCCTCGGCCGGATGCGATGGAGTAGCCTACAAAACGGCGGCGCGTCACCTTTGCGAACGGTTTATTTCATCGATTTGACAAACAGAGACTGACGTAGAGTCAGCATTGACTACAAAGCAAACCCCGTGCAGCCTGTGCTGCAACAGAGCGAGTCATATATATATATATATAAGCTCGAGCAGCTTCTCTGGATCGCCACCCCTCGTTGCAATGTCCTCTTCTAAGGACAATAACGCGCCAGCAAACCAGAGCCAGAACCAAGAGACCAAGGAGCCCATCACTGTGAACTCGGCAGGCGAGTACCCGCGCTGGGTATACGAAGCGATTGGCCGGCATATTCAGAACCATGAAATCATTCCGGATGACCTGAAAGCTTATTTCGGTGAGACCTGGGCTGCGTTCACAGACAGTCAGTGCCCGGGAGACGATTCGGCAAACGTGGACTCGCAGCCGGACCAGACGCAGAAGAACTAAAGGCGACGACATGCGAGCTGACTACTTTACGATGCATCATATCAGCTACTGATACAAAGCTTTTACCCCCCTGCGAGTGCCGTTTAGCTCGGCTGGCGTCGTGTAGAAGGGTGTTCCCGCCCACGCCAGCGGACACGTGATGCATGACGCAGGACGTGGCTCCAACAGGCCATAAAGTACAACTCGTAGGCAACTGAAACGGAGCGCAGACAAAGAGGAGGAAGAAGGGGAGGATGGCAGGTGAGCCTTGAGCTTGCAGCCGCCCTTGAGATGGCGAAAAGACGGTTGAGCCAATCTCGAAAACCGTCCCTTTGGCGATTCTGGCGAAACTGCCAGAAATGCCAAAAGGCAGAGGCGGCTAGCAAGCTCCTAGCGCCTAGCTAACACATGCTCTCACCGTCCATTACTTGAGTGCAGAAGCACCATTGCCCAGGGTCAACCCTTGCAGCGCCGCTGTTAAAGGAGTGCAAGTACGGTGGCAACCTTTCAGCCAGAAGACTCCTAAGCGAATTGCCACCGCGGCAGTCACAAAGGTTGCCAGTCGCTCAAACCTCACAGAGTCGAGCAGCGCTTCCCCAAAGGTGCTCGACGCCGAATCCCATCGCCACGAAATGACGACCATAGATCTCGACGATACAACTCGAGCCATCTTGAGTGTTCAATCGGCTATAATTCAGCGGCACCTTCGCTTACTCCATGACATCTATAGCCTCATCGACGATGCGATTCCCGAGTTCAAAGACCTTCAGAGCAGTATCGAGGACATGCTTGAAGGTTTTTCCAAGGGCGACTGTTCCACGTTGATCTGATCCCCGGGGAAGGGGGGCAGGCGTGTGCAGTTTGCAATGTATTGTGTAGTATCACCGCCAAGAACGTATCCATCCGTCGTTGATGACGTTCTGCAAGCGACGTCTTGTCCGTGGCTGTCGTCCTCAGTGTGCTCACAAGCAGTCAATCAAGCAGCAAACTGCCGACCACTGCATCCGGAACAGTTTACACAGTATTGGATACGTTGCTAGCAACGCACCGCTCGCAGATCACTCGCTGCCGTGGATACGTGGTGCAGTGCACTGTACAAAGTAAAGCAGGTGGTATGGCGTCCCTTCTGATTGAGCGGCAGGCAAAGCGTATCTGTCGCCGCGCGTTGTCCGCCAGAAGCCGAGCGGCGGTTCAACACTGCCGTCAAGGATCAAAGCAAAGGACGACAAAGGTAGCTCACGCTGCCAACTATACAAAGCGAGGTTTGCGCTCTCACGACTGAACGTTGCCCATACATACCCATCAGAATGCCATTGTCCGACACTGAGCTTGATAGCATTAACAGTGAGCTTGACACTGTCGCAGCACACGTCAAACACCTGTCAGCGATCAACCTTCGGTGTATGGGCCTGCTCAGACAGATCGTTGCAGCCCCGACTTGTGATTTCGGTACCCGTATGACGGTTAACCTGGGGATGGCGGAGATCACGCAAATGATGAGCGAGATGACTAAGACAAATGGGACCACCTTGCACTAGGCTTGCCTCACCAGTTTGTCTTTGACAGACATCTGTCTCTCTTGTACGAGCACAGTGATGGAAACCACGTCGATGTCACAGTCATATATATACAGTCAAGCGCTCCGTTCTGTCTTATTCGTCGTCGACTATTTCGGAACCTCGTCGAAGCGCACTCTGTTTGGACGCGCTCGATCACGCCGACGCTCTGGAGTTGCCTGATGCTGTGCTTGGTTCGCACCAGGTGCGTCGCGAGCCGCCGGGCGTTCAACATACCTCTCTTGGCGTGGTGGGAGGGGGAATGGATAAGCGCGTCGCTCTTGAAGGTGGCCAAGTCTGATCGCCAGCTGTAGCGCATCGACTCCTTCGCCCGCCACTGGGCGCCGACGTTCTTGGCGGATTGGGCCGAGTTCTTGTGGAGGTCGACGGGGTACGGCGTTGGCTGGTCTAGGGGCTGCAACCAGCGCATGATCAGGCAAAGCCGGTTCGTTCCGGGCGGGAGTAAGAACCGCGCAAGGTGGTGGCTGGCAACGTCAGCTATGAGCGACGAAGAGTGTGGTACAAGACCTACGGGGTCCTACGACGACGACATCAGCCCCAATCATTGCAGCGAAGCATCCGACTTACATTGTGCAGGTCGGCGGCCAGCATCTCATTGACGAGATTCAGTGCCCTTGCTTTGCACAATTTAGCTGACGCACTACTTGCGCATTGAGACGTACCCATATTGCCTGTGTCATCCCTCGCAGGCCGCCTAGGCTCACGGGCTGCTTCAGTCCTGGCAGGCCGTGTACCATTACCTCGCGGAGCAGCAGCCTCTACTGCCCGCGCTGCTTGCTCGTGCCCCCTTGCTACATATCATCAGCTGCCACCCTGGTTCGAATGGCTTCACAGACCTTCACGACGATCGCGTCGCCTGTCCCCGCGAGCGATCTCGGCTGGAGGTGCAAATGCGTCTTGCGCCACTCGCGGATCTTACCATGACACGGACATCAGCCGCAAGCTGATTCAGCATGATTTTTTTACAACGCACTCCTACGACGACCTTCAGGTCGGGCAGGTGCAGCACGACCCGCTTGGGCGCCGGCAGCTGCCTGTAGACGAGGGATAGGTTCGGCAGGCACGACTCCTTGTTGTGCACCTGTACGTGTGTCAGCAAAGCGAATTGTCAGCGAGAGGTCGACTTCACCTTGTTCTGCCACTTGACGAGGTCTTGCCTGTACCCACGGCATCATCGACACTCCCCGTGGCGCATCTATCAATCCATCAATGATGCTCGCCCAGGGCTGTGACCCACTGTAAGGATCGAACCCGTTCTCGTCCCCGATTTGTTGGGCTCGAATGCGCGGATCCGGCGCACGGTCGGCTTGTTGCTCGTCCATCCGTCCTGCGTCTGTCAGCACAGTCCAGTGACGATATGATTCAAATACCTTGCTCGATTCTTGCGCGGAGCCGCTCCATCGCTTCGGCGCCATGCCGATTGGGTGGGACGACTGGCGCTTGTGCCCGACGCTGACCCAAGGTCAGCATAGCTAGGTGAGCCCAAAGTCGACCGACCTGATCTGCTAGCCTCCTCCATCGTTGCAATATGTCTGTGACGCGTCAATGAGGCCGATTGCGGACGAACTCACCTGCTTCATACTGACGGCGTCCTTCGTCGTTATGGAAAGCGTGCAGCCGTGGTCCTACGATAGTGTCATGACGGTCATAATACATCTGATACAATGACTAACGATTCATGCCCTGGGCTGGAACTCGCAAACGCTCTCTCATCAGACGCAAGCGTTCTCCATACTGGGCCTCGTTCGCCGGCGGAACTCTGTTGATTGGCGGGTTCGGGACCGGTACGCCCGCACCTGCAAGTCGTTGCAGCCCGAGAGGCAGTGGGATTCGAGCTGCGACCAAAGGAAGAGCGGCTGGTAGCTCTACGGCGAGATCACCGTCTTCTAGCGCCACACCGGCAGCTTCTGCTTGGGCCCTGGCTCGAGCTTGCGCCTCGTCTCTTGCTTGCCCGACCTACACGTGTGAGCTCGTCGGTGCAGGCTGTAACCGTGAGTGACAAACCTCTTCGAGTTCGCGGTTGGGACCATCGAACAGGATGCATTTGCTAGCGTCTGTCGGCAAGGCGTAATTGGCCGGATCTACGGCACGCATCAGTGATCGAGGGTAGCCAGAGCATAAGACTCACTTCGATCAAAGTGATCATAGCTAGGTACGTCAGCACGCTAGGAGGATCATCAACGACTAACCCTGTGATGACCTTGCGGCAGATGTAGCACGACAATGCGCCGCAATTCGAGCACTGCGCGCATCAGCTTTGTCAGTCACGGTCACCGTTCAACTCACCGTGATCTTGTTACATCTGTATACGCAAGCGGAGACGTCAGAGGCACATGCAAGGTAGGTGGGACGGACGCACCCAGACACCTTGATGAACGGCTTTTCACATTTCGGGCAGTTGCGCACGAGCGCTTTGGACATTGCTTCTTCGACGGCATGGCGTTGGTCGAGCTTGCGGTCGGCCTCCATTTCTACGACAGTCAGTATCGACGTCTCAAAGGCATTCATGGCAGGCACACCTTGACATGTCTTTGGGATATGATCCTGTTCAGCCGCATCAGCTGCCCAAAGCCCGATCGCAGCCATGCCAACTCACCAAGCGATGACACTTTCGACACGTAACCTTTGCACACGCTTCGTTCCCACAGCGCAGCAACTTTTCCGCCTCGTCTTCAATCACACAAGCAAACGGGCAGAACGGGCAGCTCTCCAGACCGTCGATCCTGGCGTCCTCGAGGTCTTTGGCTTGTTTCAGGCGGTGGTACAGCGCAATCGTCTTGGCGGATAGGATGCGCGTGAGCTCTGACTCGGGAAAGGGGGCGGTGCACCCCGAGGCATCCATGCAGGTGATGAGCTGTCGCAACGGGCGGGCGGTTAGTCCATGTCAAGCGAGCTTGCAGCCACCACACTCACAGTGAGTTGGTCGCCGAGCTTGCCTTCGGCGTAGCGCTTGGCGCAATCGGCACAGAACAAGTGACCCTCGGAACACTGCACGAGGTTCTCCTACGGTCACAGAGCGTCAGCCCATTCTCCGCGCTCGTGTCGTCTAGCTAGCCAAGCGCACCCAGACTTCCTCGCCAAAGCAGCATTGGCATTCCAACCCGAGCCCCGCATCCAGCGCTTCCTGGTGTGCAAGCGCCTTGGCGGCCAGCTCGTCTTTCACATGTCTCTGTTTTGCTGTGGTGGTGTCAGCGCGCGTCAGAGACTGACAAGGGTGAACTCGGGCGAGAAGCGCATCAGCAATACCTCGGAGTGCGGAACACCGCTACATCAACTGGATCCGAAGGAGGATATCATCTCCGACTCGAGTTCGTAGCAGTCGTCACGGCGGCTCGCTCGATTGTCCAGTGCGCCGACTGCGCACTGGATCTGGGCCGTCTTCCGACGATGTGAGCGTCAAATGCCGCATGACGGGCCACGATATCTGCACGCGGCATGGCACTAGAGTACTCTAGCAGTCTTCACTGCTCTCGCTCGCTAGACCAGCCGAGCGCTCAACCCCGCTGTTCAGGCCAACTTCCCATTCCACTCCAGCGACCGATACAGGAAACAAGACATACCGATCAGAGCATCCAGCCAGCGCTTCTCCTTCTCGACCTCTTGTCTTCCTTCATCCTCCTCGGCCTCCGTGTCCTCATCCAGAGCCTTTGCTTTACCTTTGCCTTTGCCCATTGGGCTGATTCTGGACCGTTTCGGACCTTTGGCACTGCCCTCTTCGATGGAGGAAGAGGTCGAGAGCGCTTTGGGAAGACGTCTGGGTCCCGCCAGTTGCTTGTATGGTTTGGGGTTTTGTAGCGTTTGAGGGTGGAGGATGAGGTATGTTGGGGTCAGGAGGTTTGAGGATTGGAAGTAGGTTGTGCGGATGCTACAGGGTGTGAGCTGCGTGCTGTGCTGTGGATAGCGGGCGTGAGAGGACGAGAGGATAGGGTGAGGCTGCGAGCTGTCTGTACTACTCGGGCGGTCTGATGAGGGAGTAGAAACCGTCTCTGAAAAGACGAGCTCGGTGCACCACGGTGAAACCACACCAGGACGGACTTTTCACCACGCAACCAGCCATTATCTTCAACCCAAGCCCAAACCCAATTCAAACGCAAGATCAAGACTCACTGGGCCGACGGCATCCTGTCAAACTTTGCCTCGAGAGCCTGCAGCGCACCCTTGAGATAGAGCTTGCCAGCTCTCTGCTCCTTTCGGTACTTTTCACTCGTATAGTTGTCCGTGCAGAGCTTGACGTCGCCTCCATCATCCAGCGCATCGGCTACGCTGCCACTCGGGACCGCCGCGGTCGAGGCAGCAAGCTCGGTGTGTTTCGGGTAGGGGTCGTCTTCGAAGATGCGTGCGAGGACACGCTCGACGATCCCAGTTTGGCCTTGGGTGTCGACGGGGGTGCTAGCATCGGCCTCGAGCAGAGCCGCGAGATGAGGCCTCGAGATGTCAGGGACGATATCTAGGATCAGAGCCCGTGCCGTTTCTGCCGTCTCTAGTACTGGTGCTGGTTCGGGGAGCGGAGTGGCGACACGTTTGCGTTTGCCTCTTGCACTTGAGCTCGCTTGCGGCTGCGGTTGGGTGTCTTCATCCGAGTCGAGGAGGATAATGGGTACCGGCGGTCCTCGTTTAGAGCGGCTGGGACCTGCGCGTGCCGCGGCGGGTAGGATCTCGAACCCGTCCGAGCTCGCGAATGAGAGGTCTGCCTGCAGAGTGTCAGCACTCGCATCTAATCATGCTGCCCACCAGTGAGAGAGCGCATGTGCCGACTCACTTGGCGGACCATGTTGGTGCAGTGCGGAATGTCCTGTGCCTGCTATACTCTGTAGACTCTACGCTACTCCACTAAGCTCGTGGTACCGCACAGTCTATATTCCTGGCAGCTTTGCCACCGCGGCTTGCTCGCTGTTCTCCGTTCGCTGTGCCCCAGTCGGTTCTCGCCAGACAATAAAGAGAGACGGTGTGGCCAACCTCGAGTTCTCGGGATCGCCACGTGGACAGTCGGGGTGGTCACGTGACAATACCAGATGCCACGTGGCTACCCCTGTGCCACGTGACAAACCCCATGCACTTGCAATGACGTGTCAATGAGCTGCTAAACAACCCCGAGGGGTTTCGACCGCGAGTGAGACGCATCAGCGTTACGAGCCATACGTGAACAAGGACAGCATCGCTCCAGGCCATCGTGTGCAGACTCGAGAGCGTACTAGCGACTGTACATCACAAGCACCAGTACCAGCGACGCACCACGAGCAGAACAAGCCCAACATGTTCATGACCAGGTCGGTGCCTGCACAACCAAGCTGCACCCACCGCGTTCACTAACCTGCGCAGGTCCGAGTACGACCGCGGCGTCAACACGTTCTCGCCAGAGGTCAGTATAGTATCGACAGGATCCAGGTCCAAAGCTGACGTGTACGTGTCCAGGGCCGGTTGTTTCAGGGTGAGCTGTCCATGATGATGGATGAGAGCGTGGCACTGATGACGGGATCTAGTTGAATACGCTATGGAGGCTATCAAGGTGTGTATCGTCTCTAGCGCATTCACTCGTTTGCGGCTCGACGGATCGTGGACGTGGCCCATCGTAATCCTACCCTCCTTCCACGACCGGGTCGACCAGAGTTCCACTGGTGAACTCTTGC
This sequence comes from Holtermannia corniformis, assembly GCA_001599935.1. NCBI lineage: Eukaryota > Fungi > Basidiomycota > Tremellomycetes > Holtermanniales > Holtermannia > Holtermannia corniformis. The sequence goes on along the minus strand of BCIJ01000005.1, from coordinate 62,680 downwards.
TCACACCCTTTCCAACCGTCATACTTTTCTCGCTCAACTATCGACCTCGCTTCTTCCCTGCTCCTATACCAATCCCTCGCCATATCTCCATTCCATACCACCCGCCAGACACACATGTTCATCGACTCATTCCGCCACTCCTTCCCATACCTACACCTTCCGTTCGCTCGTTCCGCTCGCTAACTCTTCCAGCTCGGCAGCACAACCGTCGGCATCGCCACTCCGCAAGGCACCATCCTCGCCGTCGAGAAACGCGTCCAATCGCCGCTGCTCGAATCCTCCTCGATCGAAAAGATCATGGAGATCGATACCCACCTCGGCTGTGCAATGTCCGGCCTCACAGCCGACGCGAGGACCATGGTTGACCACGCGCGCGTGACGAGCCAGATGCACGCGTTCACGTACGATGAACGGATCGCGGTCGAGAGCTGTACCCAGGCCGTTTGTGATTTGGCGCTGAGGTTTGGCGAGAGTGTCGAGGATGATGACGCGTTGATGGTGAGTCACCGAGCGGAGCGAGATGTGTACGAGAGAGCCGAGCGCAGCGAGCGTGGGCTCCAGTGCGGAGAGAAGCCATGGAGCGAGGCTTGGACAGGGCAAACACCATGGCGAGGCCAAGTGCATGGAAGCACTGAGGCGAGATGTCAGATTGGTCATACAAGCGACACGGTCGTTCTGCCTTCGGCATCAGCCATGATGTGGCCGGACTGTAGAGCGATCGTGCCGTGCCGGCGGATCCCTCCCCGCATCACAGTCTGATCAAAACTGTACACGAGCTGACCTTCCCATAGTCACGGCCGTTCGGTGTCGCGCTGTTGATTGCGGGCTATGACGAAAAGGGTCCCCAACTGTGAGTCGCTCACTCTGCGTCGACCATACCATCTCTTGCAACGGTCTCGTCGTCAGCTGGTCCACTAAGTCACTGAGATATCTTCACCCTTCGCGCGCTTCACCCTTGAAACGCAGGCTTATGAGACCACGCTGACACCGCATCAGGTACCACACCGACCCGTCCGGCACGTTTGTGCGCTACGACGCCAAGGCGATCGGAAGCGGTTCAGACGCCGCACAGCAGGCTTTGCAGGATGCGTACCACAAGGTGGGTGCGGGCTTGACCACAGACTCTGCCAGCAATCGTCTGGGCCTTTCGTGATCACGAGGGCGGCGTTGCGCACCGTCGTCGTCGTCAGTCACAGACGCCCTCATCGCCCTCGTGTACACAATCTATGTCCCTTTCGGCGATCAACCTACATGGCTGACACCGATCCCCAGCAAATGACCTTGCAAGAAGCACAAACGCTTGCCCTCAAAGTCCTCAAGCAGGTCATGGAGGAGAAGCTCGATTTCAACAATGTTCAATTGGCCCAGGTCCGTCCACGGCCCTGGTCGAGTCTAGACGCTGACGTTGCGCCGCAGGTCACGAACCCAAAGGGGTTTGAAATCTTGGGCGAGGTCGAGCTCAAGGCTGTGATCGAGACGATTGGCTAGTCTGCAGTGTGCAGTCGACATGTCATTGCTGAGATTGTCACATCTCGAATCAGAGCGTGCATCGTGCGCGATCGTAACGAAGACGAATGACTGCACAGTTCGACACTACTTTGGCATCTTCGTTGATGGTATTCTTCGGGTCTCGTAGGACATACTCCGGCCAGTTTTGTAGCGACGCCTTGTCCTCGTTAGATAGCTCAGCCCACCACAAGTGTTGCATCACGTTCATTGCGGAGTACTCCTTCACTTCTGCCCAGAACGCGGCGTCAGTTGGGCACGCCCTGCTCGTAAAGGATGACTGATGGATCATGGTAATTTGAACAATCTGCCAGTGACAAGTGGCAGATTGCTGCCGATCGAGAGGCAGGACGCTACAGTGGGGAAAAGCGTCTGTTAGCCAGCCCACAACAAACTTCGCAAGAGGTCGTTGTCCAACCGGTGTTTAGCTGTGCCGCTTCAAGCTGCAGGCTCTTCCACCGGCGAGGGCTGGGGAGTTCATGAATAGCTGCCAAGCTCCCAGCACCGTGATTCCACATAATCGTGCTGTGCACCGCTCACTGGTCCGCCTGTAAGATATGTGAAACGCAAGAGTCGCTACGGTATCTCCTGTTCGCACTTTGCAGCAGTCATCGGCGCATGTAAAGACATGTCATAACGTAGTTGAATGCGTCTGGCACTCGCAGGAAGACTGCGTCGACCTTACTGGTCCTGGGACTTGCTAAAAACGTCGTCGGGCCTCAAGGTGTCTTTATGGAAGCGCTCAGCCCATCCATCGGCACTTGACCTTTCAGCGTTTGACAGATCAGCCTCCTGGAGCGATCTCTGAAACTCGGCGATGAACCGCTTCTTGTCGTCTTCTTGCAACCGTGAGCTGTTTGAAAAGAATGTCGCATCATAGCAACGTTTCTTGTGAGCGGCGCACAGGGCTACCAGGATCTTGGACGCTTGAGTAGTGGACATGTTTAGTTGCAGGACAAACCCGTTTCCAACTTGGGTTTATATAAGTCTTGAGCAAGCTGCCGGTCCGACGGAACACCACGACATCTTCGCGCGTTGCGTCCATATGACCTTGCGCAACCGTGCGAAGCGACGATTTGCCTCCGAAATTGCTCAGCATGAGGTGCAAGCACTGTCTATTGCGTCCGTCATCGTGCCGCCGATGCGTCATATGCCCGGTAAAACCAGGCTAACGGACGTTGTGCCCGTGGAGATCTGGGAACGAATCCTGCGAAGGCAAAGCCTTCGTGCGAAGCGCGCCTCCTACAGATTGCGATCTAGCAGAGTGAGAACTTGGTCCGGAGGAAGCCACACACGGAATTGAGCTGATAGGCGGTCTCGTGTCTTCGGCCGACAATGGCATGTGGCACATCACTCGAGCTCGAGAGGTTGCAGCAGAGACACGCCGAGAGGGTAGAACTGAGCAATTGCCAGAGCCGTTGCTTGTCACGGCTATGTCGACAGCGCGCACACAACGTCGTATGGGCGGAAAATTATCCTAGTTTGTGTGCTCCTACAGAGTCGCTTACAGAGGTGCATCCGGATGGCGTCTGGGAGCGGGTGCTCGATGTAGTCAGCTCTCGCCCCCAGGGGATGGTGGGAACAACACTACGAGAGCACCACGGGAGCTGACTGGTGCATGTAAAAACATGTCATCATGAATTCAAAAACTAATAAGCGTTGCTGCTTGTACCACAGCGCTTGACACTGATCAGTGCTCGGCCTTTTTCTCCTCCAAGGTGCCATACGCATGCCGGTGAGCATAGTCCTTGCACGATTTCTTGTCCTCATCACTCAAGAGAGACATCTCGACGCTGTTCTCGTAGTCTCGCACGAGCCGGTCTTTCTCTACAGGGCTCAGAGTTCCACTGTGAGTAAAGTAGGTGGCGTTGTAGCCAGCCTGAAGGTATTGGTTCTTCAAATCCTTCATTATCACCGCTGCGCTGTTGTCGTAAGCCGTTCGCAATGTCTCGAAGTTGGAGCTCATGTTGGTGGTTGAGTGCTAGATCGACCGAACAAGCGTGATATTTATGCTCGAGTCGGACGCCTTCGATCTAGCCGGTGGCCAATGCCGTCCAGGTCAGCAACGCAATCAGAAACGCCACGACACTGGGGTAGCATGTCCTGCATGACATCACCACGTTCACCGTGCGCTACAGACGATCATCTGCAGCTGCTTTACGCGGGGGATGTCCGGACCGAGTTACGCCCGGTGCCAATTGGGCCGGCCATTGCCACTTTACGCGCCGTCGATTCGAAGCGTCTGCTGATGACGCGACCACATGACACACTCGTCCGCAGTTTCGCTTTGTCCATCCCTCGGACCGAGTAGCCTCGGACGCAATCACACACGGGGTTTTCTGCCTCCGTTGCAATCAGTGGCCGGGCAGCCGCGCTCCCGTGCCAGTCTTTGAGTAGGCTGGAAGCGAGTGACCTTCGCGACGTTTATCCGTGCCCGGGACCTGATGCGAGATGATACCGAGGTATATGCATAGCGGGTAGTGTCGATTATACTGAGACTGTATCAAACAGTCCCTACAGCGTGTGACGGAGCGCTAGCGCCGGGTTGGTCAGGCGTAGACGCGGAAGGCGTTGATGTCCCAGTAAGCGTCCGAGAACGCTTCGGGCGAGTTGTTGACGTGATCGTCGCACGTCGAAGGGCAGGATGAAGGGTACGTCGAGGTGCCCCAGCCGCCTGAGTGATCATCGATCAGCACCGTCATGCTCAACTATACGGTGAGCGACTGACCGCAGAAAGTCAGGTTGAGGATGAACTTGTGCGGCTTGAAGTATTTGGCCCACTCGCACTGGTCGGGGACAAAGGTGCTGACCGGTGTTCCGAGCTCTGCTTCGTCGATCATGTCTGCACCTTGAGCGATCGAGGCGGGTGTGTCTGGGTTGTTGCGCGCAAAGAACCACATGCTGATCCCGCGCTTGGCATCACGGCGCATAATGTGCCTGTGGGTGTCAGCATGAGTCTCATCATATTCAGCGGACTGAATACTGATGACAGCGGCCCATAGGACCTGATCAAGCAGACACGTACCAACCGCCGCCGATGGCGTTGTGGCCATTCCCAAACGAGCCCGTGATGTTGACCGAAACGCCGCAACCTGCCAAGCCTCAGCGCGAATCGCATCCTTTCATCGTCAACGCACCAGTCCCGCCGTTCCCAGTGTTGCAGTCCAAAGCCTTCTCAAGCCTGCAAGGCATCAGCGCTTTCGCCTAGCGCGCGATCGAGGGTTGGCTCACCCATTCATGAGGCCGTCGAGGATCCTCGTCTTGGGTTGGAGACAGCCTGCAGTGGTGTGCAGCGAGTTCAAGCCGGCACCTTGGCCGTGGGTGCCTTCGATGATGTCGACTTCGCCTCCGGCGGGCCATTGCTCGCCCTCGGCGTTGGTCCACCACGCTGAGGTTGTCAGCTGATGCTGCTACGTCATCGAGCTTGGGATTGTAGCAAGTTTAATGAGCTTGATGTACAATGCTATTGAGCAGGGAACGTGCTCCAGAACCAATGTACTCGACCAGCCGAGGGAAGACCGACGTACCAGGCCATGTGCCACACCCGACCGGCATATGCTTGACATCAATCACGAACAGTCCCTGGAGCGCCGTGAGCGACCTCGAGCAACATCAGCCGTAAAGCACTCACATCCTCGTACATATCCTTCGAGTGCAGCCTGACACTGTCCCGACCCCTCTCACCCTGCTGCACGACCTTTTTGTCGTCTGCACGGAGGATGAACGCGTTGTCTGATGTGACCGAGGTGTAGTTGTTTGCGAGCGCCGTCTCCTGGTTGACATAGCTAGTGTCGATCAGCCGCTGCACGCACTGCATTGTGAGTGACGTACTTGACACGACCGTTGGTGGGGTCATCAAAGTCCCAAAAGTCAAAAGAGTCGTAGAAGCCTTGACCGGCGATCGTTTTCTGCCACGACTGTTAGTGATCGCTAACGACGACGAGGAAAGAGACTTGCAGAGATGGTGTAGGTGTGAAAAGACCCGTTCGAAGGGTTCCCTGGTGCTTGTGATGGGATCGCGCCGGCGCTAGATGTCGCAGTTGGTTCAACGGAGGCGGTTTCGGATGCCGAGGGAGCGACCGTCGTCGAAACGGCTTCAGAAGTCGGCAGGATCGAAGCAGACGAGACGGCTTCGGACGTGGGCAAGATCGAAGCGGACGCAACGACAGACGAGGATGCCGAGTCTGAAGTCGGCGCCGACACGGCACTCTCCGAAGTGATGGTGCTGGCGCTCACGCCACCACCCTCGGCATACGAGCTAGCACTGATCGGCAAAGCGGTCATGTACCCGTCTGTAGCGCTCGCCGAGGTATAGCTCGACGTGACCGAGACGCTGGTATCGTTTGGCGCTGATGGCGTAGCCGAAGGATTACCGAGTAGGGCGGCGGCTTGGAGAGAGGAGGCGGCGAGGTGGCGGCAGCGTGAGCGTCTCATCTTCTGGGATGGTGTGGTGCGGTGGTTGGGTGCGGGCGGTATCGCAAAGGCGTCGTGCGTTGTGGGTGCAAGCGAGTGTGAGTAGTTGGTAACGAGTGTATGTTCAGCAGCAGGGATGTCTCGAGCGTCAAGCTGAGCCGGGTGAGTGGATGGTGGTCAGTCAACACCGCAGCAGCCTCGCGCTCGCCAAGGTTGGATCACCAAAGGCAGCACACAACACTAGTGTCTCAACAATAGGAGTCTGTGCCGCTCCACCATCAGGGGTCTGTACATTTATTGTCTACTGAAACACCGCGAGATGAGCGAGATGAGCGTCTGATGGTGAAAACGTCAGTGCTGTACAGCGATCAGTATCGTCAGTCACTCGCAGCAGCAGCGAGGTCGATACGAGTTCGGCTGCGGATCAGCACGGAGCCAGACTCGGTTTAGCTCGGACTCTGCTTGATCCGCGTGGCACCACTGTGAAAAACTGAAACGCGGTCGGCGGCAGCCACTCTCGCACAGCGTTCAGTACTGCTTAGAGTAGTATACATGTCCAGGCCGAGAGCACGACCAACGCCTCACCAGCCATCATCGCTCAGCTCCTCGCCCGGTCCACCGCGCTTCCACCCCTCGACCTCGCTCTCCCAATCATCGTCCCCACTCGCACCCTCGCCCTCGCCCTCGCCCTCGCCCTCGGCCCCAGTAGCGGCCTCACCAGGCGCAAACACGTCTCCACCCCTGCGTTCACCCTCCAACCGTTTCGCTTCTTCTCGATCGAAAATCGCTTTGACCGTTCTCTCAATCCGGTGTCGCTGTCGCAGAGGCTGCGGTGAGCGGAGTGACAGGGTCGAGAGTAGCGGTGCTGGAACGTCGAGGTGCGCTCGAGTCGGGCTCTGGATCGTCGGCTGAGCTTGCGCTGCGACTCGCCGTTTCGCAGCGGCGAACCCGGGTAAGCCCAGTACAGCATCCTCATTTGCCGCTTCGGCGCCCCAACGTCCGATATCGCGCGTCGGCTTGATGACGAGGCGTCGGGTGATCCGATGCGATTCCCCATCGTCGTCTGCGTCGGGGTCGGATTCCGACTCGGTCAGCGTTAGGTATTTGGTTCGCCGAGGGGGTGAAGGTTTGGGCGGTGGGCTTGGTTCGAGCTCGGGTTCGGGCTCGAGCTCGAAAGAGATGGATGGCGGTAGAGAATGTTGAGAACTGGAGGACGGTGGCGATGATGATTGTGCAATTATAGCGTCCGACGTAGATGTAGCAGTAGCGGTTGTACTGTCGAGGAACGGCGAGTCATCTTGTATTTGGACCAAACTCTGCACAGCGCTCGCTGTGGTCGCATCCCTCGCCACCGCCGACGACGCCGAAGCCAACAGCGACGGCACGACAGGTTTTGCAAACAGCCTCGTCTTTCCCCTCCCGCCTGCGCCCGCCGTCTCGACACCAGCGGCAGCGTCAAAGATTGGTCGAAAAGCGCCCTTTGCCGGACTCGGCCCCAATTCGTCCGCACTCTCCTCCTCGCTGTCTCCTATCGCGCTCGCGCCTGGACGAGCCCAAGCGCGTCTCCCAACGCGTTCCTTGACAGGCGTGTCGACGTCTTCGCCTCTGAGCCGTTTTCGAGCGCGTGTGCGCGGCGTGTATTCTTCCTTGAGCGCTGCTTTGAGTTTAGAGGGACTGCCGGCGTACAGGTACTTTGAGGGCGAGGCTGCAGTGAGGGATTGGATGCCTGGACCGGGGTGGATGAACGTGCTGCTGGTACTGGACCCGATTGGGTGCTTGCGAGGGGTCGTGGTGGTGCGTGCGAGAAACGGGTTGGTGGGTGATGCAGGCGGTGGTTTGGCCATGCTACCCGTTGCTCCCTCCGAACGAGTCTTTTGAGGCGTGGAGATTATAGGCGGAGCGAGTTCCGCTTTGCTCGCTTTGCGCTTCAGGTTGAGCGTTGATGGGCCAGGACCAGCAACGGCCTGAGCTTGCGGTCGAGCCGATGCGGACGCTTGAGCCGATACAACTGTACCGCCTTTCGAAGCTTTCTTATACGCAGCATAATAGCTCGCTTCGGATCGTCAGCAGCACACGACTTTCTGCAAAGCAGAGCACACACCGATCCCGCCCTGATCCCGCTTCACATCCTCTTTCGTCGGTTCCCTTCCGTTCCCGGCTTTGAACGCGCGTTCCCACCCCTTGATCTTTGCCTTGAGCTCTGAGAGCGGCAGGGAGTGCGCTCGCTCGCCCATGGTGCGCTTGTCTATAGCGTTTGTGAGCTGAGCGGGACATCGACGCGTTTTATTGCGCCACGTGGTTTATTACGTGTCAGTGACGTGTACCAGAACCCCAACCCCGTCGATCTGAGATTTCGATCCTCTGTCATTGGCGAGAGCACGGCAGCACTGGATCGGATACGGTAGCATAGCATTGACAGCAAGCACTTGGTACGAGACGCTATCCTCACTGCCATCTCATCATCACCATGGCCGCCCGGACTCTACTCCCCGTCTCTCGCACGCTAGCACGCACCACGCTACGCTACGCCTCAACCTCAACCTCTACACCCACCCCAATCAAGACGCATTCGCCAGCCAAAGACGCAGCGGGGAAACCACTCTCGGCCGCTCCTATCCCCGTCACAACCCCTCCCGCGTTTCCGGCGCCGTCGGACCCGTTCCACCCAGCGCAAGCGCAACCGGCTGTGCGCGCGAGGGAAAAGTACTCGTCGACGACGGTCGGGGTCGTGAAAGCCTTGGCGAAACTGATGGGCTACAACTCTAAAACGAGCACGGCGATCCGCGAGACGGGCAGGATGATGAAGGGTGTCGTCGAGGGCGTCGAACGCGATCGAGCGTTTTGGTATGGCCGTGAGTGTCATCGCCGAGGGATCTAGGGTCGTTTACTGACCCACCACGGCAGAATGCAACCTGCCGCAGACGTACCAAACGTTTTTCCAACTGCACCTGCTCCACATCCTCATCCTCCTCCCCCGACTGCGCGCGCTCCCAACGTCCCAGTACGCAAGCTACCAATCCGAGCTCTTGAACCACTTTTTCGAGCTGGCAGAGTCCGAGATGCGTAGAGTCCTCGGTCGAGGCGAGCGCGAGCGCGTCGTGCGCAAGTACATGGACGACATGGGCGAGCAATGGAAGGGTGCCGGCGTCGGTCTCGACGTCGTCTTGGGCATGGCCAAAGGCGTTCCCGGATCAGACGTCGAACTCGCGAGCTGGGTCTGGCGAAACCTGTTCCAAGGACGATCAATCTATCAAGTCCAGCTGAAACCAGCGGCACCGGGACGACCTAGTATGACGGTCGCCCCGTTCTTGAAAGCGCCTGGCACGGTCGAGCCCGTCCAGCACGCGGAAGCGTTGACCGAAGCGTTGGAGCTAGCGGACGAATCAAAGGTCGAGACGAGCGATCTAGTACTCGCTCAGAATCTAGAGCGCATCGTACGGTATATCAGGCGGGAGATGAGGCGGTTGGGCGACGTCGCGGATGAACAGGTCGCGCGGGGAGATGTGGGCGACTGGGGACGAATCTAGCGTGTATAGTACACGAACAATGCAATCTGCTATACGATGCATGGCTCTCATCCCACCAATCGGAGCTGGGAATCATACCCGTGCTTGGCCTGCACGCATCAGCTCAGCACCGTGCACAAAAGCACGCACCAAATCACGCCACGTCTCGTCCTCCTCACTCTCCGTCTGTAAACTATACATCTGCACAAAGCCATTCCACCTATGTCATTCATCAGTCCTCTGACCCTCACCCTAGCCAGCAAGACGTACGTCAAGTTGCCAGCGTCATCACAATCCATAAACTCCCTCAGCTCCTCTCTCGTCTCCTCTTCAAACACGGCGCCATTGGTCGCGATCGCGAACGCGTCGAGTTCGGACGACGTCAAGATCAGCGATGATGACGAGTACTTTTCAAAGATTGCGCGCAGGGCGGCTTCGAACTGCGTGGATCAGCGACGAGATGGACGGGAAGAGCACTGACGAGTGGTGTGATGGCACCGTCTTCTTCTAGGAGCTGTATACGCAGTGACATGTTGCTTGCTCAAACGACTGGTTGGTTGGTCTGGTTGCAGCACCAGCGGCCACCAGACTTTCTGACGTGCCACGTGGATCGATGGAGGCGGTGGCAGCGACAGCAGCGGTTCAGTTCTGATGCCCGCCGAGTCCCATGCTGCAATGCTAGAGATACATAATGTGTCAAGTTCGTGTCTGATTTGCCCATCCTCTGCAAACGTTCCTCCCGTCAGGTGGCAATCACTTTGAAAAGAAGTTTTGATCCAGGACGACCCCACAACGCTTACACACTTCCCGTCGGTCGATCGCAGTCCTTCAAGACGGTCAGCACAAGCACACAATGTGACTCTCCGGGGCCGCTCTAGCTCACGACTCACACTATACACCCGACGGGAAAGAAGACTACCCCGCAAATGATGCCAGCCCATCCAAACTCGGCTTTCGTCTGGTGGCCTTTTTGAAGGCACTGCATCTCGGGATGATCTGGCGGGAGGTGGGTCGTGATGATATCGCCTACGTGATAGGGGTGATCAGTGACGCTTTGATCTCGCATCTTAGCCAGGCTTACCTCTTGGCCCACGGTATTGATACGTCCTCACGGGTACCATGTTTGCGTGATTCGTTCCCACGCCTCTAGCTGTGCTTGGACCGGTAAACGGCTGCACGGGCTTGTATGACCCCGTGCCGTTGGTTGCTAGAGGCCCTGGGTTCTCCCAGTGCGTTTCGTCTGGTGCTCCAGAGGTGGAACCTTGCTGGATATACGAGTAGCCTGGCATCCCAGGCTGCAGTGTCTGGTTAATCTGGCTTGGATCATAGGCGTGACCTGGGTTGAATCTCAGTGCTGGCCACAGGGACAGAGTGGCCAAACGTACGTGACTTGTCATCCAGCTCTCGTTGGCGGTCAGCGAGATCGTTTGGCGTGTATGGCGGCGGAGCGTGAGTCATGCTGGGATGATATCCGGTGCTCGTAGTGAAAGTTGAAGGGCGGGGAAGAAGCTCGTCTTGGTCGCTGGCGAGCATAGCCTTGGAACGCATTTGCCACCGCTATCAAAAGGAGTGCGCCACGTCAGAATTGCCTAGCAGATCACTAACAGAACGGTAACCCGCTCCTCGACGATCTCCCACACCTATAGCTCCCTTGCACAGCTGCTGCAGCACTCTAAACAATGCCAAGACATGCCAATGCTAATGAATCAATCCCGGCCTTGCGTCTTGCATGCTACGGCACTCCGCGCAATCAGGACCGGTTCCGGTGACCCCCAGCAGCGCATCTGACAGCAACTGCACAGGTGTACTCACTCGTCGCACAGATATCTGCGATGTTCACGGTCATTCCTCAGTGACTCCGGCGAGGCCGTCGCTACGAGAGCTGCCCATAACGCCAGATTGCTTTGTTCTACAGCGGAAGGTCGATTGCTCAATGCTCGAGGCGCGACTGATACTACTTGACTTGCTGATCGACTGGTCAAAAGAGTGCTCACGCTGCAGGCTTCCTCTCGTCAATCGTCATGGCAAAAGCTCATCTGACCGGTGACCGTGTAAGGTATCGATGTTGTAAGAGTGATGACCTGTAAGGACAACATGCTTCCGCTAAACTCCCCTGCTCGTCTTGGCATCCATAGACCTCAGCTCGACCATTTCGATCCCGCACCGCGCACACTCTTTGCTGCGATCCAGAGCCATCCTGACACACCGTCATCATCGCCTCGCATCACCGCATGGCCGACCGGAAAACTCACGCAATCAACCCCAATGGAAAGACCACGACTGCCAAAACGACCCCTACTTTGCCAAAGCGGTTCCGCGGGAGATGTCCAATAGCTTTGCATTCGCGATCGAGGTCTGATAAGGTTTGTTAAAAGCCGTGCAGCAAAAGTCACAACCCACCTTGTTCGCTCAGCTCTTCGAGCATGTACCGAGGGAACGCTCGCACCGACTTTCTTGCTACGTTCATGCTGAGTCCGATAACGCAGCATCTTGGCACGGTGGCACGGTGTGAGTAACGCTGCGGCGGGCTTGCGGCCGCGCTAAATTCTAGCCCCGAGTTGGCGCCCGTGCTGCTCAACCTTGAGCACGAGCACCATGCGGTCTTCTATATTTGGGTCTGGTGCGGATGAAGCTATGGTTCCACACCATGACAACGAGGGCACCCTCCCCAAGGCGACTGCCGCCTTCGTATGACCTGAGCGAGGGACGAGGCTCAGCTTGCAGCATAGTCACTAAAGAAAGTAGACTTGACCTAGTTGCACCTGGTGAGTCGACGCCTGTTACCAGAGTTGACGCGCTGTAGAGTCAGGCCGAGAGGCGTATCGACAGAGTGTACCTACCGCACTGTTGATCGACGAAAACTTGGATACACAGGCCCGTGTCGATGACCTCGAGTCACACATTTCACCGTACCTCGAGCATCACCCCTCCAGCCAGCTATCACTTCCTGGGTCGCAATGTCATCGAGTGCAGCCCGTCCCACCTACTTCTTGCCAGATCACCAAAACCAAACACTTAGGTCGGTCTAGCAGAACTACTGAAGCAAAGTCCAGCACTGATGCCGCTTTGTAGCCGCACTGAATGAAGCACGGCATCTCTGCAACACAAAAGGCCATCATGCCAAGAGGCGCTTCTCAGGACGCTCGATTGTGCTCGCAATCTTGTTACCGCCACTGGGCGTAGTAGCGTGCGTGACCGCCCTCATCAGACATGTGTCCGAAGTCGGTGCTCTGTCTGACTTGTCGATCAGGATGTGGACAAGCTGCGAAACGTATTGCAGACGGTGTGGCACCGTGTTGCAAGCCCGAGCCCGCATTGGCGCCCGCAAGCCAGCCTGAACCCCACGTATGCATGCCATTCATCCATTCATCCCCCTACTGTGCCACTCTATGCTCGAGTGACTTGAAGCGCTGCGCCACCCAGATCCATATGGTATGTGAATGAGGGGCTGCCAGCATCGCTGCCGTAGCGCTGATTGCCGGCTTGGCAGCGTCAGCTTGCGGTGCGCCATCAACGGGCACTTTTATGGCAGTCGCGTGGTTGATGGTTGTTGGTTCTCGGGCTCCCTGAATTGACTGCATGGTGATCATGCGAGCTGATGCAAAATCCTCTTTGCTACAGCGCGAAGGATCCGCGAGCTGCTCCCATTCGCCTTTCTTACCACCGTCTTCCCTTTGCGCGACTTTTCAGTCTCAGGCTGACAGGCAGTCAAAGGATGTTTGAGTGTGAGCAGTCAACCGCGAACCGACTGCAGAATCGGCAGCTGCTCGTTGAAGCTACACGCCTCAGGAAGCGCTCTGGGAGCGTGCGGGAAGCGTCAGCCCTGTCCAACTTCCCTGGGTGCGATCGAATGATATCGCAACTTTATCAGGGTAACCTAATCCAGTCGTTGGAGAGCATTGCGCAGCTCTCGTTCCGCAGCTGGGATGACTTCAGTCCTCGTTCGTGTCTTTACCGGCAAGATCTTGCGTTGGCAACGACACGAAGTCCAGAAGGCGTCGAAGGAAGACGCCAAATGACTTTGGGGTAGGCCAGGGCCCCAGTACGTCAACACTAGTGAAATCATACCGGGTGCACCGAGCAGCCCATTTGTGCTTGATAGGATTGCATCTCATCTCGTGCGCCCCCAAGTTTCTAAGCCTCGTCGGGCGCGAGCATGACTGGGCACATGAGCCTCCAGACTGAACAGTTCCACTGTACTCACGCTCTGGGCGAACCTTTGCGTCGAACTCCTCGGACGAGAGCAAGCCAAGGGCGAGGGTGGCCTCCTTGAGGCTAAGTGTGTGTCAGCCAAAAGCGGTGTGACAGCAATGCACGCCTGATTGTAGAAGAGTTACTCACGTCGTGCCCTCCTTGTGAGCTTTTTTCGCAGCTTTGGCGACGTCTACCTCTGATCAGCCAGCGCCCTCTGCTCGATATACTTGCACACACCATCGTAGCCAAGCGTGGCGTTCAAGCAGGTCGCAAGCATCAAGCTCTCGTTCATGATCTTCTTGATTGTCGCCTCGTTGGCCTCGATCCCGACCACGCAGTTCTTGGTGAACGAGTTTGCGCCGTCAGCGAGCAAGCGGATCGACTGGAGCAGGTTCTTGATCAAAACGGGCTTGAAGACGTTGAGCTCGAACTGGCCGTACGAGCCGGCAATGGTGATGGCCGTGTTGTTGCCCATGACTTGGGCGCAGACCATGGTGAGGGCCTCGCACTGGGTAGGGTTGACCCTAGGAGTGTCAGCGCTGAGCAAGATAAAGGGGTAGGCGGCACGGGCTGCGGCACAATGCGCCGTTCGCCAACGGCAACTCGCCCGGTAGTCAGGCCACCCCGACAAAGCACGCCGCCAGCTGTGGCCGAGCACCGTCAAAGTGAATCGCTGGCGACATAGACGAAAGCTCGGCAGCGCCGATCCCCCTCCACCTCGCAGTTCTCCACCTAGATCAAGGACGTCTCACTCACTTGCCAGGCATGATTGAGCTTCCCGGCTCGTTCTCAGGCAAGCTGAGCTCGCCCAAGCCACAGCGCGGACCGGAGCCGAGGTAGCGAATGTCATTTGCAATCTTCATGAGCGAGACGGCGACTGTGTTGAGTGCGCCGGAAGCTTCCACGATGGCATCGTGTGCCGCGAGAGCTTCGAACTGACAGGTGGTCAGCACGTTTGCACGACTTGGTGGGGCACCGAGCTAGAAGTCACTGAGGTGTAATACTGGTTACAGGTATTGCTGCGGGGCAAGAGACGAATCGTACGGGACACGACAGCGGGACAAAGTGCTGTCAGGAGTTAGGCACTCCGCCTCAGCCATGAAGGACTGGGAAGCGGACGCAGGTGAAAAGATATAGCGAGGCGCGAGAGGGTGCGGCGTCTCAAGGTCCGAGCCATATGCTCGGCTCAGCACACGAGTGGATCATACGCCTCTACCTCAGTCACAGATGGGGATGCACAGCGCAAGACGCAATCCTGCGCGCAGGAGAATCGGCCGGAGGAGCTGGGGTGGACCAGCTGATTCTAGTCGCAAAACCCCGCGCACGTGTAGTCTCGCATGCCAGTTACCGTGACTCACCTTGTTCGGGGCCGTGACAAACTCGTAGCCGGTAATGTCCGAGATGGCCTTTGCGACTTTAACGTCGAAGCCGGCCTTGGTGTTCAAGCCCTGTGAATGGTGTCAGCGTGATTCGTGCTGCGGGGTGACTATGGCAGGAATCGTGAAGGAATCGAGCGAGAAGTGATTACTAGACGAGACAGCCAGTCGAGTGACAAGCGAGCAACACCGTACAAGTGCCGATTCGCGAAAGCAAGCATAGCTCGATTCATCATCCACTGCTTGGCGTGTCAACGCGTCAGGGGTGGCGGCGCTCGCCGCGTATCACTCCTGCTCAGCTTCCGTGCGCAGGGCTAAGAGAGTACGACATCACCGTCTTGATCGTGGCAAAGCAGTGTACACTCCAAGGAAGCAACGTACATGCTGCGAGAGCTGTCGCACGCATCTCGACGCGACCAGGTCGCGGAAGACGTCAGCAGCTCAGCGACATATATCGTCACTGCCACCAAGAGTGCAGGCTAATGCAATACCGAGGCATCGGATTGTGCGGTCTTCAAGAGGTGTCTCGGCTCTGTCGCTGCCAGTCGTTACGAGCCGCAGTCGAAGGGCGTTGCAGCTCAGCAGACGATGAGCGACGAGTGCAGGCGACAGTCGGGAAAGCTAATAGCCGGTTCTGAGGAGCGAAACATAGCTCTGCCAGCCATTCCATCACCGTCATGTCGGAAAGGCCAAGCGAGCAAAGTCGCGATCTGGTTTAGCTTGTCTGCGCCCACAATGGGTTACCAGCCAGATGTATAGGCGCGGAGCTCGGCCACGACCTGGTCGCGGCGCAGCCCAGCTATAGTGCAGATGCCCCAGCAACAGTCGGCGACCTCGATGAGCTCGATCAGCTAGTCTGCGATCTACCGAGATTGTGGACATGGCAGGTCTGAGCTGGTTTGCGCTACGACGCCGCAACGCGCGCCCGGCAACCGCGTCATCCCCTGAATCACCTCTGGCTCAACGACGTGACCTCGGTCGCCGAACACGGTATAGGGAGGACGTTTAGGCTGCCTTGCGACTCTGCCCTGCTGGCGCAGGCACCGAGATGAGTTCATAATAGCTCTTTCTCGCCGCCTCTGGCGAGTCCAGCAGAACGCTCATCGCCTCAATCACGTCTCTCGTGAAGACCCGACGTCATCCGCTGAGCGCGGTTGCGCGATGATGCTAAAAGCTGCCTCACGCCCGACTCGGTCCTTTGACACAAAGGCTGAGACAATGGCACACATTCCCTCGCCTCCCGTCGAACCACTCACCGTGCCCACAGCCGTCCCACCCTGGGCCAGCATGCTCAACCTCGGCAATACATCCTGAACCCTGTTGATGCCATTCTCCAGCTGCATGACGTAGCCCGAGAATTCCTGGCCAAGCGTCAACGGGACCGCATCTTGCAGATGGGTGCGTCCGATCTTGATAATGTGTTGGAACGCTTTGCGTTTGGTTTCGAACGCGTCGGTAAGGGTGCGTAGGGCTGGGAGCAGGGAGGCGCGGAGCTCGGTGATGGCGGCGACGTGCATGGCGGTGGGGAAGCTGAAGGTGTTAGTGCGGTTGCGTGTGCTTGGGCCGTGGAGAGGGGTCGCGGTGTGCAGAACGAGATCTCAGCGTGGATCTGGGCTGAGCGACTTGCGCAAGTTGGGGATTGTACTTGACGGTATGGCGAGATAGACCAGATGACTGGAGCCGTGAGAGCTAGAAGAGATGGCATAGCTCGGAGACATCTCGCGGGCGGTCGTCATGGCAACGAGGTCACTGGCTGATTGACAAGCAGGACTGCCAGTGACCTCGTTACGATTGCGACAACAGCACACAGTGCGGACCAACCCCACCGACCCGAGCCAACCGACCAACCAGCCGACCACTCACGTATCGTTCGACGACTGGCTCATGTTGACGTGATCGTTCGGGTGAACAGGCTTCTTACTACCCAGTTCGCCACCCAAGATCTCAATCGCGCGGTTCGAGATGACCTCGTTGACGTTCATGTTGGTCTGAGTGCCCGAGCCCGTCTGAAAAACGACGAGCGGAAAGTGATCAATGAGCTTGCCAGAGATGACCTCGTCTGCGGCCTGTTCGATCGCGGTTACAATCTCCGAGGGAAGGCCGTAGGTGCCGTTGACTTGAGCTGCGGCCTTTTTGAGCACGCCGAAGGCTTTGATCAATGGTGGTGGCATGCGCTCGGTCTCGCCGCCTGAGCGAGCGAGCGTCAGTGAGCGTTCGGCGTCGCTAGCGCGTGCGCACGCACCGATATCAAAGTTTTGTAACGAGCGCTGCGTCTGCGCGCCCCAGTAGCGGTCCGCGGGCACCTGGAGGTCACCAAACGTGTCCTTTTCTTGACGGTACTGCTGCGCCATGGTGCTGGTGGATGACAGGGTGCGGATGGAGCGAGCTGGGAGCTGTGCAGTGTCAGTGATTGGGATGGACGGTGAGCAGTAAAAGTACTCTTGCTGCAGTGCTGAGCAGGGAGCGGGACAGCATGGCGATGGCGACGACGACGACGGGACAGGGCGCGATTGATTCAACTCGTAAACGGCGAAAGCGAGCAACCCCGAGTTCAGCCGAAAACGGGAGACACGTGGCACTCGGACTTGGCGGCGACTCTGGCGACTGGGATGGCATGCAAGCTGAGGCTAGACAATGCATGGGTCATGGACTGCGCAGGGTATGGGCGATGTATAGAACTGCACGCATGCCACTCGCAAGCTCCGGCGCCGGTCCCAGGTCGCGACATGGACGGTTGGAGGATATGGGACGGCTAGCAACGCGCAGTGATCAGTAGCTAGAGCTGTAAGCAGATCACAGGCCCGCTGCAACTGGCATTCGGCTCGCATCCCTCGCAGTCCCTCCGTCTGACATGGCAGTCAGCAGCAGAGCCGGTAAAGAGGCATTCCGAGTCGAGGGATGCAGCCTGACTACGGAGCAAAGGGGGCACTAGCCATGACGTGTCAAGCCAACTACCACCGCAACCCCCACTGACCCCGTTTGATAACCGCCAGTAGCTCAGTGCAAGTGTCCACGACGAGAGCAAGGATCAGTCAAGCCGCCAGCACAATGGTATGTCGGCTCACTCACTATACCGACTCATGTATCTAACCCACCACAGCTCATCTTCTCGTACGTACCCTACTCATTGTATCACCCAAGAACTGATCATCCCATTCCATCCACTCCCGACGCGCATGATACAGCTTCTTCAAAACACTCGTAGACCAAGTCGTGACCGTCGAGCTCAAAAACGACCTCAGCGTCACCGGTACGCTCCGGAGCGTCGACCAGTGAGTCTTCGATCGTCAAAGTGGATCGGTCATCGCCCGAGTCGTCTTGTATCCATAACGTCTTGGACGAGCAGGAGTGGTGGTGGCGAGTAACCGTGGCGTGCTAGATCCTTGCAATCCTTTCGGCAAGCTTCATCTTGCCGATGGACCTTAGCGCGCGTCTAGCTCGTTGCCTCGTGGATACACAGGCAGGATTACGTCTAGACCAGAGTCTCGTCTCGTTTGGCCATCATCATCAACCATAGCGATCAACGGACACGATCCATTCCCACCGTGCGCGTATCGGGCAAGCTCATGTGTCGATGTTTCCAACGACAACCATGTCGTCGCAGGGCGCTTGCGTCAGATTCCAGTCTGCCCGAGCTAGTGCGCGTGGACTGATCCACAGCTTCAACGCGACATTGCGATTCGGACCCTCATGCGCGGTAGCCGCCTGCAGGACGACAACCTCTCGGCGCAATAGGCAACGTCTCCGCCTGTGCCCAGCGCACAGCCGGATCGAGCTAGTGCGTCTATACATGTGGATCGAGCAGCTGTGCATCTTGTGCCCGATTCGGGGATGAGCAACAGCGTCTAGGCGGTCGTCCCTTGCCGGCTGCACCAGCTGCGCATTCTTGGCGCCTGCCGACGCGCTGCTTGGGTTCAGCCTGGATTCACCAGAGCGTCCTCGTCGCAGCGTCCAGCGGACTGCATACGCAGTGATCTCATCTGCATACGTGGGCCTCAATTCGTCACCGTGATCAGCTATCTGTCGTGCGCTAGCCACACTCGAGTTCGTCTTGGTCTGTCATAGCTGGACACAGCTGTTCGCGGCAGCGCTGACGAGCTCGAATACGGCGCTCCTGTCGTCTGGCAGAGCAGCGACCGGCGTGTCGTACATCCAGTTGCTACAGTCCTAGCTAGCTGGATCGAGCTGGCCGTTGATTGTGGACATTGACGCCACTCGCTCAGTTTGTCGGACACCTGTTGTGCGATCGCTCGTGGCGTACAGCCTAGGTAGCTGTATGCACCAAGCCGCCGTTGCTGTATCGTTTGAGACTGCTCGTCCCACTTGCGGACGATGAGATTCGCAGCGAGCAAGCAGCGTTCGCGACTGAGGCTCAGCTGGAGGTGTGTGGTTGTCACGGCCAAATCTCCCATTCGCCGAGCGTACCATCCGCGCCAGCTGTCTGCTCGCTATAGCCCGCAATGTTTTGCACACTTTGCACGAGCAACTGCACCCAGCTCACGTCTCGTGATTGACTGCAAGACGCCGGCTTGGTCGCGGGATCATCGAACCGCAAGCTCCGAGCAGCGCAGCTCACCGTTTACCTTATGGCAGCCGCTGATCGAGCCAGCTCTCAACTGTCCGCAGCTCTGCTGGGCGCTTGAGCCCGTCGAGTCCGAGTCGAGATAGCTGTACAGCTGTAGTAGCTTGGTGCCGACGCCTTGACTTGCGCTGCCCGACGTGGCCCACTGTGCAACTGTGATCGCCATCTTGATCGGGTACCGCTTTGCAGACCGTTTCAACCAGTCTCAGCTGGTAAATCAGAGTGCGCTGCTAGCGTCGGTGCTGGCAAACGTGGATACAGCGTCTGTCGCCGTCCCTCAGAAAAGCTCGCCAAGATCTCTTCATCCAGTGATCCATGCGTCGGATCCATGATTGTGCGGAAGATTAGCTGTCGCGATCCAGGGATTGCCCTAGAGCTCGGTCAATCCACGCCGCTCAGTCGTAGCTGTATTCTTTAGGAGATCTTTTGGGTGCACCCGAAGAATTCCCCGAGTGTAGCTGCGGCCTAGTGCAACGGAATTGGTCTGTAGGGCCTTGGTGCTTGGCGTTCTACATGCGTAAGACTGAACATCAGGTCCGCAATCGTCGGGTGAAGCTGAGCTCGTCGAAAACCAGCAGGCTCGCGCCTGCAGATTCTACTGCGACCAGCTGCATATACAATGGCGGGCTTGATGAGTGACCTGCTGCGCGTACTGCACTTCATGGCAGCTGAACTTGAACGAGAGCTCGGGCTCGCCGCTCGGACATCTCGCTACTAGCAGCTCCGCATGGTCCTCAAAGTAAGGAGTTAACGTTGCGACGCACGACCTGTCAAATCAGCCGCCGCCAGAGCTGGAACCTAGAAATCTGCCTCGGCCCAGGAGAATGGACCAGCATTGCTCTGACTCGGGCATTGGCTTGGTCGTCACACCGATCAGTGCTCTGTACACAATGAGCATTTGGTCGGGCCGATCCAGGCGATGTGGCTAGGGCGTAAAGTCACGCAGGCTTGAAAGGCGTAGCTGGCAAGGGAGCCGCGGCGGTTTGGCGTTGATCAGCCGATTATTACTTGCTCGTGCATCACCTGCCAGTCGTACATGGTCACATATATGCTTGTAGCTATCTCGTGCCTCGGCAGTTCTTCGGGACAAAGCTCTCGAAGCCCTAAGCCTCGGCTCAACGGCCGACCGGCGATGGGATTGAGATGAGCTATATTTGACTGTAGAATGTCTGCAGTGACGGTGATCGCTTGGCTGGATTGCCTACGAGACAATCATTGCTAGCATGAGCTGACTCTACTGCAGATTCCTCAACATCCGAATCGATGGCATCACCGTCTCGGACCCGCAACGGCATCCCCACATGGTAAGTCTTATCACTTATACCAATTCATCACTGACACGCCGCAGATGGCCGTGAAGAATGCCTTCATTCGTGGTTCGGTCGTGCGATATGTGCGGGTACCGGCGAACGCCGTTGACACGACATTGCTGGAGGACGCTACGCGGAGAGGTTCGTGTCCGGCTCGCTTCACCTGTGGCAAATTGCTGACGCTCTCGCAGAGGCAAAGGAGGGCTCCAAGTAGAGTGCAGACTCGTAGTAGGGGAAGAGGGCGCATCGCAGCAGTCATGACATTCTTGATACGAAACCGTTTCATGTGCGCTTCGGCTGATCCGCCGATCTCCGCGTCAAAGTCGAGTTGATTGTTGGGTTCGACCCGACATCCGAGTGTTCAACAACTACCATGATGCCTCTACGCCCGACACCACTGCTGAGGCTACGGGCCAGGCCGGCCCGAGTCAATCTGCTAGCGAGCCTGAGGCCGCCGCGAGCACGGGCATCACTGCCTATCAGCTCGCTGCTTGCTCGCAATCGAAGTATCGCGACACCATCAACAGCCGCCAACGAGATCATACCCCCTGCTACACCCCTAACGGCCCCAGCTGGATTCATTGACAAGCTGCCCGAGTGGGCGAGCGGTACCAAGCCGTACCTGCACCTGATGAGAGCCGATAAACCGATCGGGTCGGCTTTGCTATACTGGCCGTGTGGTCAGTCTGACCTGCATATGGGCTGCACTGTACTGACGATAGACTAGCTTGGGGAATCACACTTGCTGCAACACAGACAGCTGCACCCGTCACGACACCCGCCTTCTATCTCTCCCTCTTCGCGCTCGGCGCCTGGATCATGCGCGGGGCGGGGTGCACGATCAACGATATGTGGGACATGAAGTTTGACAAGGCGGTCGGTAAGGGTCGTGACGTACTGTATGATCTGACACTGACGGCGTATGGCTAGAAAGAACGCGATCACGGCCTCTTGCGGCGGGTGATGTAACGCCGTTCAAAGCGCTCGTGTTCTTGGGTGGGCAGTTGTCAGCTGGTTTGGCAGTCTTGACCCAGTTGAACTGGTACAGGTATGTCCTCTGCGCCGTGTCTAATCAACCACTGACCATGTCAGCGTGGCGCTGGGGGCTTCATCGATGGGCTTGGTCATCATCTATCCCTTTATGAAGCGGATAACGTACTACCCGCAGATTGTCTTCGGTGTGTACATGGCTGTCATCGCGCGCGTGACTGAGTGTCTAGGTTTGACCTTCAACTGGGGCACATTACTAGGATGGTCGGCAGTCGCCGGTGCCGTCAATTGGGCCGCTGCAGCGCCGTTGTACTTTGGTGGCGTCGCTTGGGGCGTCATGTACGACTGCATCTACGCTCACCAGGTAAGGTCCCAAGCACACTGCCATCGCGTGCTCACTCACAACCTGGAGGACAAGAAAGACGACGTCACCGCCGGCGTCAAATCCATCGCACTCCGCTTCCCCGACACCTCGCGCACCCTCATCTCAGCCTTGTCCACCACCTTTGTTTCGTCCATCGCAATCACGGGCTACCTTACAGGTGCCGGGCCATTATACTACCTCATATCGTGTGGAGGAACGGCCGCCCACCTTGCATGGCAGTGCAAGACGGTTAACTTTGACGACCCAAAAGACTGCTGGCGCAAGTTTGTGAGTAACGGCTGGCTTGGGGGCGTGGTGTGGAGTGGGATGTTTGCGGACTATCTGATGCGTGTGGGTCTGGTGTTGGGTTAGCAGATGTATCGACATCAATGATCATGCGGTGCGCTTCCCAGCGTTCCCAGCGACGTCTGGTGTGATGTCTTCCCATCATACAAAGCGATACATCCGTGTCCTTTGCTGTTGTGCTCGGTGCTCTTTGCAAGTCACACTGGCTTTCACACTGGCATCAGTGCACCACGTCAGCGGACTTCCATCCTGTCATCTCAATCAATGATCGACGTCGTCCGACTTGACGCCCTGAGAAATACCATGGGTGATGGGCCAGTGTGTTAGACCCCAGAGGCAATTTAAGAGACATCAGCGACGCCGAGAGACAGCAACCCGCCGAGGGGCACGAGACGACCAGGCGAAGGCGTTGGCTGCACTGCGTTCGGTCACCAAGTGCCATGGATGAAGGGTAGCACGCTGCCAAATGCAGAGGTACAACAGTATAATCTAGTAGTTCACGCGTCGGCTTGTTGCCGGGCATTACATTTCGCATTGTGGCCGGCGACTGCAAGGGCTGTCGATGGCCGTTGCCTTTGACTCAGTGTTCCTTTTTGCAATGCGCTGTCAGCCCCTGCAGCGCACCGAGGCGCCTTCCCGCCCAACTCAAGTCGAGAAGCCCCTATGAAGTAGCAAACTGCAGCACATCCGTATACCAGCTCGCCTGTACAGTGGAGAATTCTCAAAATCACCTATGGACTTTGATACGCAGACACAGAGAATGCTCGAGACTCGAGACAAGTGTGATTCTATTCCGCCGCGCTTTCGACCGCACGTCGG
The DNA here is from genome assembly GCA_001599935.1 of Holtermannia corniformis. Classification (NCBI taxonomy): domain Eukaryota; kingdom Fungi; phylum Basidiomycota; class Tremellomycetes; order Holtermanniales; genus Holtermannia; species Holtermannia corniformis. The sequence goes on along the minus strand of BCIJ01000005.1, from coordinate 39,314 downwards.
TGTGGCAATACCGACTCCGCTGCATAAGGGTTATCATCCATTCTTTCCCACGTCGCAGAGCCTTCCAACTCACTCGCTGGAGCCTACAAGTACATCCCAAGCGGGTGCAGTGATCAAGATCAGAACCGCGGACCGCGAAAGATGCCGGATTCCGCCGAGCTCGCGGAGGTTATGGAAGCGCTGAAGAAACGGATGACAGCCCTTGAAGGAAGCGTGGCGTCCCTGGAGACGAATCATACAGAATTGGAAGCTAAAGCCGACATTGTAACGACTCAAACCGAAAAGCTCACCGAGACACTCGAGTGTGTGCAAACAGGCCGCAAGCCCAAGCCGAATCGCGTCAAGGAGCTTAGAGCTGAGGATAGCGTTTAGCCTGAATTCTAGAGCACCCGAGATGCTTTTGGGAGCGAATAGATACGAGGTTAGGAAGATGTGCACCCTTGATGACAGTCCTTGACTGTAGTAAATTCGTTTACATACATAAACAGGTGATCACTGCGCTCCCTGTCGTGCAATCATCAGCGGTGTCAGCACTTGCGTCCTTTCTTGCAGTGTTCGCAAGGATGAGGGTTCGGTGACGAAGGGGGTTAATGCCGGCGTCTCGAGATATCGCCGATCAGCGACAACGTCGCCAATCCTGGCTTTTCCCTCTCTCTCTTCTCTCTGTCCTGTTCTCATCCCTGTTTCTGTGCCCTCTTCAGAGTGGCCAGTTTCGTCTTTACCCGCCACCGTCCCCTGACTTCCTCCTACCTTCTTCCTCGTTGTACCTAGTTGTGTGCTCCCACAGAGTCGCCTACACCGGTACATCCGGATGGCCTCTGGGAGCGGGTGCTTGATGTATTCAGCTCTCGCGCACGGGTGGGACGGTGGGATCTCAAACATGGACACGAGAGCGCCACGTCATTGAAGTACACTTGAGCTGTATCATCCAGGGATCCTTGCTTTCCATGCTTGATCGAAACATCCTTTTTCTCACTGGAGTCCGCTCGAGAATCAGAAGCATTCGTATTCTGTCTGCATGAGAGGCAGCACGGCTGCGTCCTGCGTCTTACGTCGGTCAGTGTGTCACTGGTTACGACCGCTGTATGCTCACCACTAGTGAGGTGTACCACCCACGACCAGGCTCCCTGCCGGTTTCCCTGCTGATCCAGTGCAGCCGACCGTCTCAACTCGAGTGCGAGAACCGGCGGCTGACCGATGACTCCCATCTGAAGAATAGCTCAATCCGATATCTGCGCTTAGATGTTGAGCGACTGAGTGGCGAAGTTGACAAGCTGCGACGTGAGAACCACTCACTGAAGACCAGCAGGAACGTCTCGTCACTCAACTCCAGGAAACGGTCAAAGGATGGCCTGTGCCATGATGAGTATGACAGAGCTGCAGCAGAGCATCCCTGCAGGCTCAGATTGTTGTACTAGCTTTGCGATGATTGATATCTGGGCGACTCCGGTCGATCTAAATCCCTTGGTAGGCTTCAAGATCGCATCCTTTATCGACCACGACCGCGTTTTTGGTCCTTCAAGTGAGGGTACTCCAGGGTGTGCTCGCAGAACACGATGATTTGCGTCGAGCGCCACACCTTTGCACAAAGGTGCGCTACCCATATTACGACTGCTCTCGTTTGTCCGGCGATCTGATTGCCGTTACGTCGCGAAACGGTAAGAATTATCGGTTAGGACTATGGCCCCTGTCAATAGAGCAGCTTCATGGCCGATGATCCGGCCTGGGCGCATGATGGATAATGGAGTGAGGGATAGGCGGTGACGGTCTGTCCGGCGTACGTGGAATACCTTTCGAGTCCCCTCCTTTGACACTATATCGGTTGAGTGCATATGTAATTGGTCGTGGTACAAGCTCTCTGCTCCCACTTTCACCCGCTCGCGCTTTACATTTCAATGTCATCCAATCCATACGACAGTGAGTCAGCCTACGGCGGGAAGTCAACTTGGCTCACGTTCCTCAGAACAGACCCCGATCATGTACACACGGCCGACAAGCTACGATAACGGCCTGTCGGCTGAGAATGACCTTTTGAGAGGAGAGATCGCCCGCAAGGATACCACGATTACCAATCTGCGCTCGAGTATCAACCATTTGTCGGGACAAGTCGGCAAACTGAAAGGGCAGAACAGTGACCTCCGAAATCAGCTGGACCGCGTGGCCACCGAGAGTTGGCAAACGATTGCCAAAATGACTGATGCGGCGTCCAGTCTCGTTGGGCTTCAGCAGCTCACGGCCGCAAGCTCTGACTATTCTGGGTCCACTTGTTATTAGTGATAGACGGTTTGGATGAGACCTGCTGATGTGACGCAAATATAACTTCTCGCTTGGCCCGCATACGTCACTAGCACTGCGTTTTCATAGCACACACACACGCAAGCGCAGTACTTTGTCAGGCTTCGGGAAAGGGCACGTACGGTTCCATTACAACCAACGAGATAGTGCTTTGCTGAATCGCGGTGCGCGCGCCTTTGCAGACGAACAGACCTTACAAAGGGATAACTAGCGCATATCCGTCGTACCCTCACAGAACGCGCTTGAAGCGACATGACCCGCCTTGACTACACGGGCTCCGCCACGTTCAACCAGCGTCCTCGCGTCTGTTCGCGACTGATGACGACTACATATATGCATCACACGAGCGCGTCCCCATAGAAGGACCCATGAACCCGTCTGGACCACATGCCCGCCAGATGTATCCGAGCCTGGATCTCTGCGCGCGCGGCTTCCAAGTCGGTTTCCAAACTGTCGATCGTCTGGGAAGCCTGAGCCAACGTTTGGCCTTGCGCGTGGAGTTGTTGATTCTGCTCGGAGATGGTCTGGTAAGCCGCGGTCAACTCGCGCTCTCGAGCTTCGAGCGCGGTCCGGTAGCTTGTGAGAGCATCCATGATCTCTGGTGACACATCAACGCTCTGGGTAGTCGTGCTTGTGACGGTGCGCTCGACCCATTGTCTGTTGTCGTAAAAGGCGCAGTGCTCGACTGATTGCCGAGCGCTCTGGAGCGACATATCGGTGGGCTCCTAGGTAGTGACTGTTGGGTAAGTGATGGGAGAGCTGTACACGAACGAAGCCACCCCATCCTTAAATACCCTCTCTGCAAACCCTACCGTGCGAATCGAGGGTGCGGTCACCGAACTCCTTTGACTGCGTAGAATTCCCGAGCACAGCGCATCGTGAGAATGCGTGTACATTGTTCTCTAGCAGATACAGCTACGAGCTCTTGAGCGAGACCTCTGCCAAGACCCGGAACGCCTCCTTGTAAGCGTCAAGCAGCGCCTTGACCCTCGTACGCTCCGTCACGAGCGCCTCGTCTTCAAACAAGAGCTCGGCAAACAGCTCGGGCTTGTACAGTGATGTGACGAGGCGCTGTTGGATCGACTCGCGAGAAAAGTTGACCTGTGCGCTTTAAGCCGTGTGTGGACGGGTGAATCAAAAGGGACGTACGAGCAGGTGCATGATGGCTTTTGGGATCAAGTCTTGGATCGTCTGTCGGACGATGCCAAAGTAGCTCGCGATCAAGCTGCGGATCAAGTTGGTCTCCATCTCCTCGCGCGGAGTCAAGTGCAGAGGCTGGTCATTCGGTGCCTATCATTCAATCAGTCATGTACCGCACTAGAGACTAGGACGGACCGCCTCCAAATGCTTGCCCAAGCTCTTCATATCAAATGCGGTCGTGCCGCCCTCGAGACCCGATTGCCCACGTCGACGACCGGTCCCGAGGTCCGGCAACATTTCCTTCTGGGTGATACTAGACGGCTGCTGCCTGTGTCTCTGCTGCGAGCCTGAAGCCTGGTGCGGGGCCGAAGTCGGTCCCGAGCCCGGGACACCGGGCGCACCCGGCCCACCGAAGAAATAGTTCAAAAACGTCTCTTTCGCCGTGTGTGGCGATGAGCCAGCGACGGACGCCGGGTAGTGTTGCTGCGAAGAATGTGGGTGGAGCGAGCCAGCAGCAGGCTGCTGTAGACCGCCCGATGCCGTTCGGTGATGATGCTTTTCAAGGTGTTTTGGCACGGACGGCTTTTGGCGTAGATCGTGCACTGAAGCCGAGACGGAGCGTGGGTGGTGCGAGTGCGCTGCGCCGTTCGGAGGCGCGGAAACGACGTCTTCGGAGCCTGAATCAGACGCGTCGTCGGGTGAGCTGGCGACGCTAGGTGGCTCCTTGACGACGGGGGGTGGACGGGCACCGTCGCGCGCAATGGCCGCCGAGCCAGCGACGAATTCCGGGTGGTTGGTGTTGATGTAGGCCGCCTGGATCGAGATCAAGCTCTGTGCGTACTCACTCGTGGGACCGAGGCGTTCCCGCAGGAGCTCGGACACGACTTCGACGAGCTGAGCGTGCAAGCGCGGGAAGCGTTGCAGTTCCTGTTTGCATCAGCTCAGACGCTAGGATGAGATCGGCATACCGTGCTGGTACAGTTGTGACAGATCTTCATCAACTCTTCATACACGAGCTCGACGCAGCGCAAGCTCGGCCCCTCTAGCAGCTTGATCTGTGGCTTGACGAGCAGATCAAACGCTGCCTCTGGCACGAACAGGCTCGGCCTCGGGCCCGTCGAGTTCCTGATCGCCGTCCTGATATCCGACGTCGAGAGGTTGTGCGTCGGGTCGATCGACTGGAGCGCGGTCCCAAACACGTCGTTGAAGATGTAGTAGATCCTCGCGCCGCCACAGAGCTCCTTTGTCGAGATCTCGAGCGACGTGCCGTCGATCGACGAGACGAAATCTTTTGAAAACTCGGTCATGAGTTTGAGGATGAGCGAGCCCCGGTGCTGTTCGCCGAGAAAGGTGGCGTCGCCGAACGCGTTGAGCTCTTGTTGCGTTTGACCCATGAGCGTGTTGAGGCGCGCTTTCATGTCGGGTAGTTTGTCGCGGATGTGGTTCATCAAGACCTGCGCAGTCAGCACGCCAGCTGACTAGCTGACGGGTAATCTCGACGCTGATCGGGGACATTGGTAGCTGCTGACGCGCTGGGCAGAGCCCACGGTGATTGCACCATGCGTACCACAGCAGGAACAGCAAGCATCACTCGCGCACAGCACACCAACCCAACCCGCCAACTCACATGGTTGAGCGTCTTTGCCAAAAACTTTGTCCCACACCGATGGGCCAGGTTCCTATACGCCGCATGAGACTTGAAGAACTCTTGCTCTTTCCTCCTCGCGTCGTCCATCGGGAGCTGCTGCATGATATCCTGCTGACTGCGATTCACGACGCCGACGAATCCGAGCTTCAACGGGTACGTGCGGCCCGTCAGGACATCGAGCGCGTTGGTGCCGGCGTCCATGAGATCGAGTTTCGTCAGCACGCCGAGCGTTCGGAGACCGCGGGGATCGACGGATCGCGCGAGCTTGAGAGCGTCCGAGTTTGCGAGGTCGACGTTTGCGGGCGAGACGGCAAGGATGACACTGTTGGGCTTTGAAATGTAGTCGACGACAAGGTTTTTGATCTGGCGCTCAATGTCGGTCGGCTGGTCGCCGACGGGGACTTTGGTTAGGCCGGGGAGATCGACGAGGGTGAGGTTGAGCACGCCCGGACCGTAGATTTTCAGATTGATCGGTAGTTTGGACACTCCCTGATGGTACACTGTCACCATCTGCTCGGCGGCGCGGTGATCAGAGACGGACCTTGTTCTGGCCCGCGACGCGAAACGTTTCGGCTTCAATCTCTCGCCTGATCTCGTCAAAGTCGGTAAAGCGCTTGTTGAGGTGCAAGAACTCTGCGTATTCGGCGCCGGCGCCCATGCGGTGAGTGTGCTGCTGTTCTTCGCGCGAGAGGGTGCCGTCGAGGTTGGGCAGGAACTCCGCAGCGTGCGGTGCCGGTTGCGAGGGGGCAGAGGACGGGGTGTGGATCAGTTGGAGGATCAGTGGACGGCGGGTCACAATTCCCGAGCCTTGGGACGTGATGAGCTTGAGACATGGTCGGATCAGAGGCCGGCCTACCGCGTGGGAGAAAGTCGCGGCCGACGATCCTGCACGGTGATTAGTACGTTTCTAATGTCTGTGCGGAGACGACCCACGTCTCGAGCACCGACGACTTGCCCGACGATTGCGAGCCGACCTAGCGAGTGTTAAGTGTCTGGTGGTGACTGGGCGGCAGCATGCTGCATCGGTGCGACGTACGACGACAATCTGTGGGCTAACGTAGGGTCAGCTAGGAGCTGGGATGGCGTGGTTAGACTTACAGATCGACTGCATCGCCGCCGATCGCATTGAATGTATCTCTGTGATCGAGTGGAATGTTGCAGCCGACAGGACAAGTGGGTAGATGCCACGTCGGTCAGCTCAAGCCGCACTATGACGCCCATCGAGTACGCACTGCAGCTTGTTGACCTGTGCAAGCCGCCCGTTAGCAGAGAATCGCCAGTGATCACCGAGCACAACGTACCAGAGCGATCAGATCCCCGTCCATGGCCATGGTGCGCGATTGGGACAGTTCAGGAGCCGGCCTGGTCAGAGGATGCAAAGTTGGACGCGCAGAGTTTGTTCTTTCGGGTTCTGGAGGATGCCACTGCTCTGCCTGGCGGTGTTTTCGCTTGCACAGCGTTTCTTGAGACGTGAGAAGACGATGAGAAGATGATGAGAAGATGAGAGCGAGCTGCCGAGCGAATGCGTCACTTTACGGGCCAGTGAAACGCAGCGAGCCTATTTGGCCAAAATAGCAGTGCGGGCGGTACTATTCTGGCTGCAATAGGCGCGCGAGAACTTGTTCCAAACTGACCCTGTTGCTTGTCTTTTGCTGTGGATCGCTCGTTCTGCCAGCGTATGCTCACCCGCTCGCCCTCTCTGCACACGAAATGACAGCCAAGAGCAAGCCACCGCAGCCGCCGCCACCGGTCCAGTCCCCGGTCGATACGGGACAGATGCTCGCTAGGGTCAAGGAGCGCATCGAGGCCTTGGAGGATCGCGAGCGCACAGAGGAAGAGATTGAGCGCGGTGTAGGTGAGTGGCGTAGAGGACTGTTCGGATCAGTGTATGGCCAAGATCTCTGCTCTTGTACGGTGACGGACCGAGCTGACAAGACATTGCTTCATCTCGGACACTTTGTGCAACGCTCGGTAGAGATCAGAGACCGTTTCGATAGAGTCGGCTCACAGCTAGCGCATGGTAGCTTCGCTTCGAGGGCGTGCTACTGCAAAACGCTTACCATCGGTCTCCGAGCTAAAGGGACAGTGATCACACCGTGTCTCGAGACAGTGATCACGCAGTGCTCCTACTCGAGACAGCGTGCTATCTCGATTGTGCTGTAAAAAGCGCAGTCGCCTGCAAGGCATCCCTAGTCATTGCGTCGCAGCAAGACCTAGGCTTTCAGTAGGCAATCCTTCGTGCTATCTACAGCTCACGGCTAGTCAGCATTCTTCGTCTCACGCCGTCAGCTCAGTCTCCTTGGCGACCATTGATGCCATGGCATCGATGCGGGCTAGCGGGGCAAGCTGGCATATTGTGGGACGCTGGTCATACTCTATGACCGCCCAGCTGCGCGCTCGTTGGGCTGCACCGGAGGCACACCAACTCGAGCTTTCACTTCTGCTTGCATGGTTCTGCGTGACGGCTCGGCTTAACGCACGAGCTCGGTCATCCAGTCTGAAGCAGGCGACGTCGACCGAGTTTGGCGGCAAGATTAGCCAGTTTGGCTACTTGGTCGATCAGTACGGTCGCGTGCAGAGTGGAGCTCGGGTCAGTCCCAACGACGAGCGGATGATGGCGATCGCCTCTCGAAGCCTGGCCGCGCGAACGTCAGCAAAGCGAGCTGTTAAGCTACGTGTGTCAACCGTTCACGGGGCTGGGCGGTGCTTGCGGCGCGCGGCTATACAAACTACAGTACATACCGGGAACCTCGCTGCGAACGGTAACATCGCGCTCTAACAGTGTCGATAACACGAATCGACCCGCCAGATGAGCTGCGGTAGCTCGGCTGCTTCAACCCTTCGGCGGCATAGCTATCTGGATCATACTACATCATCTGTGTATTGGATCGGGACAATGTGCGAGTGCGTCGAGCCGCTAACGGTGTGCATGGTCTCAAGCTGGATAAGCTTGGCTACTGCTTACCGAGCGACTCGACTGTACACAACATGTGGCGCTCGGCCGGGCGGGACACCATCTGACCCGCCAGCAGACGATTCGCACGGGAACCGTAGCTGCGCTTGCAGAATGATTGCCGCATATCCCCAGAACGCATACCCTGGGTCTGAGCCATTGATCTTGCGTGCACCGCCAGCTGCGCCTCGTTCGTTAGGCGTCAATGCTACTCAAAGCCAGCGGCGCGGGGCTGTTCACCGTATTCGAATCGCTGTGTTGCATGTCTCCCTGCACCGCTTGATCAACCACACTAGAGCAAACGCCTGCCCTCGGTTCGCTCCAGCCGTGACGCTTGGCGCAGGAGTATCCAAGCCCGCTGTACAGCTGCCACTGACGACTGAACTCCCTTGGATACTCCTGCGCCCGCACATCCGCCCGCTGCAAACTGACCTATTCCAGCCAACGATGCACGCGAGGCGCTTGCAACCGCATCAACAGACGCACGCGCCAAGTCGGATCCATACGGCGCATTGGAGAGCAAATATGTAGAGCTGGTACGTTTCTCTAACGGCAATCACGATCCTGTCTTTACACTTGACCTGTCAGTTTCAAGACCACCAACGAAGGCAACGAGATTACACGAGGGAAAAGCAAAAGCTGATTTCGGAGCGGGATGTCGGTGAGTGATCGCTTGCCCTGGATAGATGCGCAAAGCGCTGACTCGGCGGGAGCGCGCACACTGTCGTCCAAGCTGGCGAATGAAAAGAAGAAGCTGGAGGAACTGTCGCGTGCTTTGAGCAAGGTCAGTGAGCGGCTAAGTGTGGTGAAGGCTGTAGCTGATGCTGTGCTAGGAGCGGAATGTGATTAGAGTAAGTTGCGACCCCCCTTCTTAGGTACTGATGGTGATCAGGACGAGCACAAAAAGCTCGAGTCGCGCGTTCGGGACATTGAAGAGACTGTGAGTGCATCAATCTGCTGCATCAGCTCGGCTGACACTCGCAGCAACGTAACCACCTCAACTCGATCTCTGCTCTGTTGCCCACCCCCATTCCCAACATCCCCAACCCTATTCCGCCCATCCCCGCGAATCACCCCCTACCCGCCGCCGCTGCGCCCCCTCCTAGCGATCTTTTGATCTGCGTTTCGAGTCGGTACCGAGCCGAGCTGTGGTTCAAGATCGGTCGGACTTCGAAACTCTCTCGATTGTTCAACGCGTGGAGCGATCGGATGGAGGGCAGTATGCAAGCCGAGCCGCCAGCCGAGCCCGAACCGGTCGTGCAGCGGGGCAAGAAGGGAAAGCAGCAGCCAGCTCAGCCGCCACCGAGACCGAGGATGAATTTCATGTTCACGCTGTATGGTAAAGTGGTGGATCCGGAATCGACGCCAGAGGAGCTGGATCTGTGTGATCGGGATGAGATGGTGGCGTTTGAGATGCTGGATCTCACGGAGAACGTGACGGTGGGTGGGCTGGCGGGGCTTTGCGGTGTACTGATGCATTCACAGAGTGGAATCTCGCCCGACCATGTTGACAAGCTGAAGAAGCAGTGGCCTGTCAATAGTGACGAGTGCGTGGTTGTTGCTGACGGAGTCGGTGGCTGACCTGGATCAGTGCGAAATCCACATTGGAGGAGATGCTGGAGATTGTGTGAGTATAGCATACAGGCATAGTATGGTACTGACAGCTTCAGCACACGGGAGCGGCTGAAGCATATCCTGCGCCAATACGACCTTCGAGAGACACACTGGGTCAGCATACTCAAGTCCAAGGAGCTCGAGCTGCTGCTGGCCAAAGCGCGACTCGATGTGGCCCAGCGCAAGGTGCAGGAAGGTATCATTGTCAATGGCCAGAGTAACGGCCATGCGCCACCAACGTCGAGCAACCACCCGCCAAGGGCGCTGTCGAAAGATGTGAGTTGCATGACGGCGCTTGCACACGGCTGATACCTCACAGCAGGAATCGCTCGCCATCTTCACGTCGCATACGGCCAACCTGGCGAAACTTGCAAATACGCTTGACGACGTCGAGAACCTGGCCGTGTACGCCGTCCAAGAGTCCAAGCACGCTCACAACGCGCATATCGACCAGGCCGCGATCCTGCAACAAGGCTTTGCCGCATGGCGAGACAACCTCCTTCACGTGGTCGACATTGCACTCGAGATGAACCGTCGTTGGGGCGGTCAGGACATTGCGTGGAATCGCCCCGTGCAAAAAATCTCGTTCGACTCGGCAAAGACCAAAGCGATGAGCGGCCAGGTCGTGCCGGATGTGATGAGTGATGTCGACTAGGTGATGCAGCAGTGACGACGTCCATGGGCAAGTGCACGACATATCATAAGACCTCATTAAACCGTGATCGTAAACGTGATCTCCGCCGTCATCCTCGTCCGTCAGCGCCCGAGCGGGCTCTTGCGTAGCTTTCTCTTGCTCTTCTGCGACCCGCTCTTGCGGATCCCAAGCCCTACTGCTGGGCTCTCTCGTGCGTCCCATTCTTCACCTTCTAGCACCAGCTCTCGAGGCGGGAGGCCGGCCTCCCAAGCTCCAGGACTGGAGATGACCATGATGGGCGGATCCGAGACCTTGACCGGCGTCGTGACCGGTGCTGATCGAGTCCGAGGCAGTGGTGGAACCGGCGGTGGTGTCGCCGGCTTGACGGGCAACAGCAATGCCGCACGAAGCGACTGGATCGATCGTGCGCGCTTTGCCACAGGATACGCCTTGCCGGTCGTATTGACGGTTGATGCGCGCGGCGGCGACGTCGTCGTCTCGCTCGTGCCGGAGCGTCTCAATCTCGGGCGCGGAGGCGTAGGCGGCTTGTAGAAGAATGATTGCGTGAAATCAGGTTCCAATGCGGCCGCCGCGACTTCTGGCTCTACTTTGTCCGCCACCTCGCGGCTGGGCGCCGTACTCCACGGCAAGGCCGGTCTTCGCTTTTTCTCGCCAAAGACAGGCGTCATACCCCACCCTTTCAGCTCGTCGCTCTCGCCGCCAACGCCCCAATCGAGCTTTGGGCTCAGCGTGGGGCTCGTGACTATCGGTTCTTTGACTGCGGGTACAGCTTGACCGACGGCCGCAGCTGCTGCGTCTCGTAACGCCTGCAAGGACGGCCGTATCCGTAACGTCCACGGCGCCTGCGGCTTTACCAGCGGTACATCCGCGCCAAAGCCCAGAGGCGGCAAGTCTTCGCCCTCGGACGCAGTCGAATCGCAGATGATTGACGATTCAACATTAAGAGCGGGTGGGGCCGGTACAGGCAGCGACAAGATCCCAACTGGCACGGCGCGAGGCAACGCCGGAACGGGCTCGGTAGTCTTCCAGAATCCACGACTAAGCGTCCCGAGCCAGCCGGAAGACGGCTGCTGTCGTAGTGCGGGAGTCGATTTCGCCGTTTTGACTGTACGACTGGGCCTGTGCTTGACCTTGCCGAGGAGCTCCAAGCACTCTTCTTCCGCTTTACTGCGTGCGCTGGGACCTGACGGGCGGGTGAGGGTCGTCTGAGCCGCTGTCGATTTCGATGGCGAAGCCAGGAGTTTCGGCGGGGTCCGCGTGCGTCGGGTAGGCGAAGGGGAGCGCGAAGGCGTAGGTGACAATCGAGGGGGTGTGAGCGGCGCTTCATCGTATGCGCTTGGCGCGTAGAACGCTTTGACCGTCGTAGGCGTCGGCATCGGTCCCGGTTCTGGCCCATCGAGCTCGTCCTCGTCGCCATCATGGTCGTCGAGCGCAATCACGTTTGCGAATGTCATTGCGCGCGGGGTGATACAGTCTTCCGAGCTCGAACCAGAGCCCGAGCCCAAGCTAGGTCCGAGATCGAGTTCTACGCCCGCCATCTCGTCCGCATCGACCGTTGTCTCCCTCGAACGCGCTTCACTGCCGTAGATCTGTGATCCGTAGTCATCGTCCGAGCCCGTGGCTTCATAGTCGTCGGGTAGTGGCTGACCGCCAAAGTCGAGATCATACACGTCTTCGACTTGTCGACTGGGTTCCACGCAGGATTCCATGGTTGGCGAGAACAGCTGGGCGATGGCGGCGGGTGGGTCTGCCATGACCATTTGACGCGTTGGCAGGTGAGGATTGGTAGGTTTGATCGTGGGCGATTCATCCGCGCCGTCGTATCGTGTGCCGACGTCCCATGCCGACTTGACACGCCGGACGCCCTGTCCACCCTGGGCGAGCCCGAGTCCAACATTCAACGGGTGAACGGGTGAATCTCCCGCTTTTCGAGAGTGCTTGTGACCGTCTGACGTCGGCCAACCGAGGGCAGCTAAAGGGCCCTGGAACCAAGTGGATTCACCCAGCACCGGCCGGCCGGTAGCAGCCTGGTCCTGCAAGGCAATGTCCCTCAAGATGGCCTTGGAATCACGGTGTTGGACCGTGTGGTACTGCCCGTGGCCTACGGGTGCCGTCTTGGTTCTCGATCGGACCTTTTCTGCTTCGGGCGTGAACACGCGCGTCTCCTTGTATCCCGCCTTTGTAAGTAGCTCGGCTAGGGACGAGTATTCATGCTGGCTCGATGGCTCTGACGGCGGCGGGGGTGTTTCGCTCGTGCGCGGAAGAGTCGCACGCGAGAGTTGGGTAGGGTAGCGTTGTCTGGTCGGGGTCTGTGTTTGCGCCTGCCGTCGTCAGCGACCGCCCGGGCAATGTTCTAGTCCAGGGCTACGCACAGACATGATGCCTCACGACCGCAGTCGATCGTCGTGATGCTTCTGGCAGTTTGCGAGCAAGAACAAGCACGGCGCCTGGATCCGCCGTCAGCCCAGTTATGCGCCGAATCCGAACAACAACAAACCGCTGTGGCTGAGTGCCGTGATCGTGCGAGCCCCTATTGAGTCGCTGCAAATTCTCCGGCGCTGACAGAGATGACCCTACCGATACTGCGAGGGTAGATGAGGCCCCCGAGCTCTGAGCGCCGTGTGGGATTGTGCAGACCGAGAGACCAAGGTGGTTGCTGTCGCCCGCCAGGAAAAGCAGTCACGTCGGATCCGGTTGCACCACGTGGATTTATTTACGCACCGCACCAAACTTGACTTTACATGGTAGATCGACAATGACCGTGTCGATGCACGGTAGGCAATGTCGGTCGCTGCAGGCGCTGTACAGCTCACGACCAGGGCTGCAGCACGACAATGTGCAGCTCTCCGCCGAGCTCGGATCCCACCGCCGCGGCCGTGCGTGCACCAGCAACGGACTTATTCACCGGCGTCTTCGAGCACTCCGACAAACGCACTCGACACATTGCCAGCCCCTCTACGGACTTTGGCAGATGATCTTGGCAGCTACCAACCCTGCTTTGGCGCTCGCGGGGACGAGGTCGAGGTCCTGTTCGGCCCGGAACAGTTTTACAAACGATTGCTGGATCTGATCAAACGCGCTAAACGGCGCATCATCATCTCGACGCTGTACATCGGCGTCGAGCAGGGCGAGCTGATCGATGCTCTCCGTGCAGCATTGAAGCAGAATCCACAGCTCCGCGTTACGATCCTCTCGGACCTCCTCAGGAGCACTCGGGAACCACCACCGCAGGCGTCAACGGCGTCACTCCTCCTCCCGCTCGTGCAAGAATTCCCAGACCGAGTCGAAGCGTGGTTTTACCGCTCCCCGAAACTCCGCGGGCTACTGGAACGCATCGTGCCCAGGCGATTCGACGAAGGTTGGGGGCTCTGGCACGCCAAATGGTATGCGGCCGATGACCAAGTCATCCTCAGCGGCGCCAACCTGTCTTCATCGTATTTCACCAACCGTCAAGACCGATACATCCATTTCCACCGCAACCCATCACTCTTATCGTACCTCTCGTCGCTACTCCGCCTCTTTACCCAGTACTCGTACTATCTCTCAGCGTCACCCCTCCCCTCTGCGTCTCCACACCACCAAATCCCACTCACCGTCTCCACCACATCGTCCAAACCCGGCCCATCACTAGTCTGGCCCTCACCCTCGCTGCACCCTCGACAATTCACCTCTCACGCTCATGCGACCCTGACAGCCTTTCAGCGCAGCTGGCACGCCTCCAACCCGGCCCGCGCAAGACGGATCGACGTCGATACATGGTTCTACCCCGTCATCCAAGCCGGCACAATCGGGATCCGCGAAGAGGAACGAGGCCTGGGCAAAGTCTTCGAGTTTGCGACGCGGCATCAAGACGGTCGCGGTGTCAAAGTCGACTTGACGAGCGGGTATTTCGGTCTGTTTAAGAAATACAAAGAGGCAGTGTTGGCTAGTCGGGCGCCGTATAGAGTCATTGCGGCGAGTCCAAAGGTGAGCATGCGATTACCGGGTTGTGCACGGCTGACGGCGCAGGCGAATGGCTTTTTTGGTTCAAAGGGGCTGTCGGCGCTCATCCCCGAGGCGTACACGTTACTAGAGAGCCGGTTTTACCGTGCAGCGGTTTCAAGAGGTCGATCGTGGGATGAGGAACAAGCTCAAGGTGTATTATTGAAAGAATGGGAGCGCAAAGGGTGGACATACCACGCAAAGGGTCAGCAGCTCGCTCGCACACGTCAGACGTCGGCTGACCAAATACAGGCGTATGGCTCTCCCCACGCAACACACCCGATCCCCCCGTGCCAGCCCCAGCCCCAGCCCCAACCGACACCGACGCAACTCCACCACCACCCCCCAACCCCAACCCATTCCTAACATTCATCGGCTCGTCCAACCTCGCCACACGCTCGCTCAACCTCGATGTCGAGCTATCACTGATCGTGCTCACAACCTCGCCCATCTTACGGAAAGCGTTGGCCGCGGAACTCAAGGGGTTGGACCAGCACGCGCACGTCGTTGGCGAGCCGACGTGGCGTGCGCCCGAGAGGCACGTCGGGTGGAAGACGCGGTTGCTTGTCGCGCTGGGGGTAGAGGGCATGCTGTAGTCCTGTGACGGATCGATAGATGCAACGCCTTTTCGCCGCTATGTCTGGTTCTGACCGCCAGCGCAACCTACACCTCGAGACATTGGGCCCGCATCGAGCGCGTTCGCACTGATCGGCGGTGTCACCCCACCTCTGAAAGGATCGGCACGACACGCGCAGTGCCCCACGCCCGGTCGATGGTGTTGATACGACGGAGCAAAGCGGGTACAGGTATAGCGTGCTGGTGACCATAACCTCGGAAGGGTGCGACGATCCGCGTAATGTGACTGCAACCCCGCCACGCCCACCCTCCCACCGCTTCGACCCACCCGCACCAAATCTTTTTCCAAAAAGCAAAAACCAAAAAAGCAATAAGGAAGCGGCGTCGCCTCGAGAGGCTAGCCGCAGATCTAGATATTACGTGCGTGAATCCCCCGAAGAGAACACAACTAAAGGCTTCTACCTGAGGACCATGCGTCGCCGTGCAATGGGGAGATGCCTAAAGTGGTGGAGAGCAGGATGAAGGCCCTTAACATATCCACCCGCACAAGGTAAGTATAGGAGAATTTCATGGCGTTTCGCGGCCGCTATGGTCCTATCTAAGACCTCAGGTGATCCTCTTGGAATCACCTCGCACCCGTCCCCCGGCCCCCCGGAGGGGGCCCAATCCTACTCCTAATCGTCTGTCGTATCTTGCGCTGCTCGAAGGGATGTGGATCTTGCGTGCTTGGCTCGCGAACCTGTCGGAGAGTTTAGTCCCGCCTCATCGATGGTTCGTTTCTTAGCAGAGTTCCCGGAGTTTTTGTTCCGATTTGCAATCATCTCTTTCGTCGGTCGGCCTATGTGCTTCGGCGTCGGTCCCTCTGGCCAGTCGTCATCATCGTCATCATTCGGCTCATACCAGGGCATGAAATCTTGATCGTCATCATCGTCGTCGTCACCTTGCGACTTGCCCTTCCGTCGTGCTTGCTCCCGGCGTTTGGCATCTTTGTTCAAGTATCGGCCGTAGATTCGCGCCGTGAGCATGATGGCATGATTATGAGCTGCGGTGATTAGTGTTCGATTCGACGCTATGCGGGGCGGAAGTTGCGGTATTTGGCCGTACCAATATCTTGAGCTGAGGAAGTCAGTACCTGCTGCGATGGTCGGAGCATACTCCAGCCATGCGTCTTTGTCTTCGCTGTCTTCCAAAACGTCCGCTTGTCTTTTGACCTTGTGTAATTCCTCCTCCTTAATGTCGATGTACGCGGGGCATCGTAGGAAAATATGCTTGAGCGTTTGGACCGGTGCGTGGCATATGTCGCAGTCTGGTTCCTCGTCGAGATTCTTCTTCCACGCCGTGTATCTGCAGTTGGCCAAGCCTGTTCGCGTCAGGTACTGCGTTTTGGAGGCGAAGCCGGAGGGAGACCGGGTGTAATAATAGTATGGCACTTGCAATGCGCCGTAGGGTGTCTTGGTCGTGGAGTGCATGCGGTAGGCCTGCTTACGAGTCATGTCGAGCACCTGTGCCTCTGTGAGCGCTCGATGCAGCATCTTGGGCCAATCGTCTGGGACATAACCGTATTTTGCCGAGTGCGGCGTGTATAGATCCATGAACTGTGTCGGGGGTGGCAAATCGATCACTGCAGGCGACAAGTGGCCGCTCTTGCACAGCCGGTCAGCTGCGTCGTTGAGCCTGGAGATTTTATCCTGGGCGTCAGTATGTGCTTTGACATGTTCGATCTTCGTGACGTCGTCTTGCTGCCAATAATGCCAGAGTTGTTTGTAGTACTCTCTGGCTGGTCGGTTGTTCCAGATGCGGATGTCGAATGTTGATTCTTTGGCTCGGTTAACTGCGTGCACTGCATTGAGGTAGTCCGTGTGTATCTGGCGTGTCGCTGGGTTGTAGTGTTGGCACGCGACCATGGCCGCTGTTAGCGCAACTAGCTCGCCGTGCTGGGAGTTGGTGCGCTGGCCCTGTAACCGGAAGACTGCCTGTGTGGGCCCGACCATTGCTGCCGTGGTTGTCTCCAGTCCGCCTTGGTCTTCATGCCATTTGTGGCTGCCGTCGGACGCCCATGCACGTCCCCGCCACTTCCTGTCGATTTCCTGAGCTCGGATCACCGTCTGCTTGAAGGCGGTGTTCCGCTCCTTGGTCGTGCTGAAAACGGAGGTGTCATCGTTGAAGGCAAAGTCCTTGTCGAAGTCGATCCGTCTGTACCACTTGATGACGGCCTGAGCTTCCTTCCTCCACTTCAAGGCCCAGGACGGTAGTTCTGCTTCTATGCCCTCGATAAATTCACGATGAGGTAGCATTGCCTTTGCGTCGCCCCAAGTGACGGCCGAGTCAGGTGGTGGGTCTTGCGGCTTTGTGATTTTGAGGGTCGATGTCAGATGGCCGAGTGTATAGCGGCCAGTCTTGATATCGCTTTGCTGGGTATTGACGACCGTGATCTTGCTGATGTATAGATACTCGGCTGCTGCTTTCCATCCCGGTGGAACATGCCCGCATTTTAGACCCAGCACCGTCTTGTCAAATTGTTTCTTGGTGTTCGTCAGCAGGGACTGGAGGGGAGGGGCGCATGCGTTATCGGCACATGTCCAGTTTCGCATCGTCAGGGCGGCCATTCGTTGGAATTGAGGTAATCGGTGGTTGAGAGATCGTAGTAGCATGTTGATGGCTATTTCGCCGTTGATGCGATATATCGAGGGAAATCCGAAGCCATGCTTCTCTATCGGCAGTGATAGGATATCCGACGCCGAGTAGGGTACGTTCATGCACGTCGCGACTTTCCGGGCCAGCATCTCGTCTACTGCTCTTGCTTGGCTGGGCCGCAGGGGCTGGAACATGAGTCGTGATCGAATTTTCGGCAAGAGCAGGCCCCAAACGGCTCGACGGATCATTGATAGCGGGAGGCTTGGGTTGGCCAGGTTAAACTCATCGATGATAGTTCGAATGGTCTCGAGTGTTGCTCCGGGGTCTTTGATTGATGTTCGCAGCAGTCGCATGTCCTGGACACAGGGTACGTCGTGTTCGCCATCTGGTGCGAGAAAGGTCCATGTGTCACTTGCTTCGGCTGCCGGGGGTTCTGCGCCGAGTGTACTGCAGGTAGTCTTCTTTTGCCAGGCTGTCCGTATGCCGTAGGCTGCTTGAAATTGTTCGTAGAGGAGGCACTGTTGCACGACTTTATCCTTCGTGTCTCCAATGAGGCTTGAGTCGTCCATCGCTTCCACGCTGTGCACTGTGATCTCGTCGGCGTCGCCGGGGCAGTGGTGTCTGTTGACGAAAGCTTGCCATGACTGTAGTTTTGCCCCGAGCTCCGGGAAATTACCTCGTACGTAGTGGGTAATGACGCTCATGGCAAGTGTGTACTTGATAGGGCTGGCGGGATCGCCTTGCTTCATCTGGCCGTTGGTTCGGAAGTCTCTCCGGGCGATGCCGTCCTGGCTTTTGATCCGGAGCGATACGTCTGAGGTGCGGGCCCTTTCGAAGCTGAGGATGGATTCGGGTAGACCATAGCAGCGCACCGCATCTTCGAAACACTCGGATGGCATGTAATCGAATCCCTTCTCCGCATCGCGAGTGAGCACGTAGGGGGTCTTGTTAAGGGTTCGGGCGGCCTCCTGAAGCTGGCTCAAATACGCGGTGAGGTCCCCGGATTGCACTCCGTGTTGTGTTGCGATCTGCGTGTCGGGTAGGAGCTGCATCTTCCATGCGTACCGTTGCAGGTTTCCAGTAAACCACGACATTACGATATTATGTATGCAGTTAGCGAAAACTATACCGCGGTAGTTGCTAGGGTCCGTGACATCACCTCGTTTGTATAGTGGGCAAATGTAGTTCTCCTTGACTTTGCCGGGAAAGTACTCGTTCATGATCATGTAGTTGCAGAGATGACGCACATGCTCAGTGAAGCCTGCAGGCGCGTGCCGTAGTGTCCATTTCTCCCAGCCATCAGGGCCTGGGGAGGGCCGGGGATTGCCTTTTGCTACTACGCGCTGAAAGTCGGTAGTCGTCATGGCGATTGGCCATTGCATTGGGTTCTTAGCTGTTCCCGCCCGGATGCGGCGCGCTTCGATTCCGTCTAGCCATGGCTTGGCAGAGACTTCAGGCCTTTGTTTGTCGGTGTCGTCCGATCCGCAAAGCAATTCTTGAAAATAGTCTGTCCATATCTCCAGTTTCTCGTCGGCTTTGGATGCCACATCGTCGCCCTTTTGTAACATCGGCGGGTTCGTTACTTGGTGCGGGTTAAATAGGTATTTGATTGGGCCGCCTTGGAGAGCTCGTCGGAACACCTTTGATTCTTGCGCCTTATACCCTTGGTGTGACGTTTCCTTCTGCTTCTGTCGCAGTTTTGTCGTCATTGCGTTACGGATCGCTCGCCAGGCTTGCGCGGTGGCTGGGTTAGGTCGGTGACGGCCATATTCTTTCGCAACTGCCGACGTTCTCAGTGCATTGTCCAATCGGTCATCGTCGACTGCACGGATGATCCTGTTAAGGAGCTTCACCCGGTTGGCAAGCTCGTCTCCCTCGGGGGGTTTCGTTGATGAGCTGAAGGCTGGATTCACCGCTCCCCGACGCTTCACGAAACTGTCCTCGCACGCCTGCAGGAGGATGTCGGTGCATTGGCCCAGGCGTTCATCGAATTGTTGAGCGGATGTTAAGGGTTCCGGCTTCGGGAGGTTCGATAGCTTTTCTTCGACCAGGTTGGCGAACTTTTCGTATTTCTCGATCTCGTTCTTGTACGGCATGCGGTATCGAGGCAGGGCTCGGTTCTTGGGTGCCATTAAATCGGGCGCGAGCGCTGCGGCGTTGAAAAGGGCTAGTACGGCTCGATGATTGGTCTTGGGTATGCTGGTCGCCACTGTAGTGATCGAGCGGTGGTTTATGTGTTGGCTGAGGGCAAATCGGTCAATGACGCGCATGCTCGTGCCTTTCCCGTAGGTCTTGAACGTCCAATCGGTCCAAATGTCCACGGGCGGGCCTTGTTCCCAAGCGTCTTTGCTCATTGTTCGCGCTAGAAACCATCGGTACCGTTGTCGTTGTCCGTTCAGAATGCTGTTGGTGTATTCTTGGGTGTATCCCGTATGGTCCTCTGGTCGTAAGCTCGCGTTGGTGTCGCCGCCAAGTATCCAATCGTCTGCGGAGGTCAGCTCGGCTGCGTCTTTCCAGAAATCCTCAGTATGACGCCAGTGCGTGCTGCCGGTCGGTGCGTACGCGCCGATGATACGAAGGACCCGCGCGCGGTTTTGTTCAGGCAAGATGACGTCCACGGCGCCCAGTCGGCCTTGGCTGCGTGCATGCGGTGTCTGAAGGGTCCGTCGAACCACAATGCCTGTGGATATCAGTATCGCTAGTCCTGTGCACCAGTTGGTGCCTTCTTCGGTTCCAGCTTGCCATGTATAGGCGTTGTAGTTTGCGCTAACAAACTGTCGCGCCGCATTGGTGAACAGTGTTGGCCAGGAGAGGAGCGCAAAGTCATCGGTTCTCTGTTTTGTTTCTGTTAGTATGACCGCATGCGGGCGAAGGTCGGCAATGATTGCCAGGATTGCGGCTATCTTCTCACGACTGCAGAGCCCTCCGCAGTTGAGTGTCAGGGCCCGGAAGGGTGGGTCTCTTGCAGCTTGTACTTGGGGGAGGGCTGTCAGTACGTACAGTCCGCTCGCGAGCCTTGGTTGGCGGACGACCGCATACATGACGAGGGAGCGTATAGAGTTGGACAGAAGGGCGCGGCCGAGGGACGTATGAACAGGCGGGCAAGGGTGGCGGGGTCGGGTTGCTTGGGCGAGCGCGATCACTTCGACCTCTTCTTCGCGCTTCCTTCCGACGTCTGCTTTAGGTTCAGCTCGGCTCGTCATCAGGCTTGGTTGTACACTGATCAAACCTACAGTCTCGGTACCGTCGTCGTTTGCGAGTTCACTGGCCTTACGCTGCTTTTTCTGTTGCTGCGGGGGCGTGACGGGGACCGCGGTGAGGACTGAGGATGTCGACGAGCCGGGAGATGAGAGGCGCGAGCCAGGGGTCGAGTCTGGGGTCGAAGGGCGCGTACCGGAGGCGTTGCGCTTTGCCGCTGGCTTCGGTTTGATGGGGGTGAACTTGCTCTTCGAGGTGGAGGGCGTGCCATGTACCGACGTAGTCTTGGGTGCGGCTGAGGACGACATCGTGATGAAGGCCTTGGGTTGCGCGCTAGGGAGGGATAAGGCGTCGCCAGACTCAAGCTTTTGCGCCAGTTCCGCCAAGTCCTCCTCCACCTTAGCGATGCTGTTCACCATATTGGCCTCCTCTAGCTTTGAGCTTTCGATGCTGTCGGCATAGAATTTCTGCCCCGCTTGGTTACCGCTGGCAATGCAAAGTCCGAGCTGGCCTTTGTCGGAGCGGATTGCCATGCGGGTCACCTCAAGACGCGTTTCGAAGCCGGACTTTTTTGACTGCAATGCCGAGTGCCGCATCAGTGCACTGTTCATTTTGAGGCTGGCTTGTTGTCCCGCAATAAAGAGCTGTCCCAGGTCGCGAACCTGCTCGCCGTGCGTCCGAATCGCATTGTGGAGTTCATCGCGGAGAGACTCCTGTCCTTCCTTGAGTAGGGCGATTTCGCGGGTCTGATCCGTCTGTGCGGTTCTGGCGGCGCTGACCTTATCGGCAGTGGACTTGTCCGTCCACCTCCGTTCCTGAGCTACGGTTTGACCGTTGCGACCGTTAAGCTTGTATACGAAGTCAAAGCTCGAGTCGTCATCGTCAGGCCCGGCGCCTTTGATTTCGATGTCGCACATGTATTTGGCCAGATCTACCGAGCTGGCTTGGGTGATGACATAGTCACGCCATACGCCACTGCTGTGGAACCAGTGTTTCTCGGTTTGCGTCGCGTTGAAAACCTTGGCATGGCGCCTGAAGAAGCCGATGCGTGTATCCTCGTCGTTGTCAACCATGCCGCTTTTCATGGCTATCATGGTCGGGCCGCCCATGGGGATGAAGTTGAGGGCGTAGTCGGGGGTGACGTTGTATGTGGCAGAGTTGATAGTGAATTTCCAGGGGCCAGCTTGAATTGCGGCAACGACTGCCGCTGGGCTACGAAGGCGGGCCGTAACGCGGAGCGATGAGGTCGACATGGCCGGGTTACGGGCGGATTGGAAGTTGTCCTTGACTTGCTCAAACTCGAACTCGTCGTACTTCGTTTTGACAGCCGCCTGCGCTTCCGCGCCAGTGAGCGGGTCTTTGTCCGACTCTGACTCAAAGACGAGGATGAGGCGGTCGCGATAGTCTTTTTCGCTGACACTCGCGCTGCTCCAGTAGGCCTCGTACCCGTTGCGGCATATGTCACCACGAAGTGCCTCCATGAGTTTCCAGTTAGGAACGGCACTGTCGACAAAGCGAATCCTAGCGCGGCTGGAGTTGTACTTGACACGCTCGCTGACCGCCTTGAAATCACGGAGGTTGTACTTGAACTCAGTGGCGGTGTGCGGCGGCAGTTTCTTAAGTATTTTGGCCGCTTCCTTGTGCGCCGAGTCGGCCGTGGCAGCGCTCAGCCTGTACACGCGTAGTTCGAGTAGGAAGGGGTAACGGGCAGTCAGATTCTCCCCGATTTCCTCTGCCTCCATATCTTCGTCATCATCGTCGGCAGCACGAGTAAGAATTGCGGTTGACTCAGATGCCAGTGTCTTGGCGGCCTCCTGTGCTTGGAGGGCAGCTTTCTTAAGTGGCGTGTCAGGAGCAGGGGGTGCCTGCGTCGAGGTCTTAGGCTTCCCGGCGGGGGTAGACGGCGTCACTGTTGTAGCGTTTGGCTGGGCTGGCGTTACCGAATGCACCGGCATCGCCGCCCTCGGAGCAGGTAAGTCTGTACTCACTTTCGCAGTGATAGTGGACATGGTGGGAGTCGGATGTAGTCTAAAAAAACAACGGTAGTTGTCTGTATTGGTTAGGGGTGTGGGCGAGGGCGGAGCTGGCCAAGTCGGGCACACACGGTACGAGTCAGCAGTGCAGGGATCAGGGACGTGTTTCGGCAATTCTCCATAACACTGCACAGACTGGCCGAGGTCGGTTAGCGTCAGGGACAGTGCAAGAGGGATTTGATTGTCAGCGGTTGGGTGGATCACAGAGTACGATGTCATATGTTGGTGTTGATGCCTATAAGCGGTCGCTCCTCTGTAGATGTACAGTGGCAGCGCCAGGCGATGAGTCTCATACCCGCACGCGTGCAGGAGCTGAGCTCGGGGACGGTGTTGGCGCTCAGGCCCCAGGGTGGGACCCGAGCCGCTCCGGATAGGGGGAAACGACGCGGGCAGCGTCCCATGCTCTGCCTTTGTCTCGAGCATCGTAGAAATCGAAGCCGGGGTTGCCAGGATCGAGACCGCAGTGATTGAAAACCTCGGAGTTCCGAAATGGCGGCCCAAAACGGGTCTGTCGGCGTGGTGTTCGGCTACGGGCCTTCGATGATCCCAGTCATGATCTATGTTGCGGGTCCTTCTAGCAGCGGGCGGTATGGAAGCTGCTTTTGGGCGGTTGAGCGGGTGTTCTCGTAGCAAGGATCGAGGCTGCGTGATGAACAGTTGAGGGGAGACGTTGAAAGGTATGTCGGCTCGATTGATAGGGAAGTGATCGGGTGCGGGCCAGCCGCGTATGCGGATCGAAAGAGTTGGATCGGGTGGACGGTCAGGCCAGGCCACTGTCGAGCAATGGGCAGCACTGTGGGCGGCGGGGGAGGCTGGGTCGGTGCCGGTTATGGGCGCGGATAGGGGTTGATCACCATTTTGCATGTATCTCGGCCGGAGAGCGGTTTCGAGAGAAACGCTCAGCAGCACCCAACTCAGGACGACGAGGAGCATCATCTTGTCGAGTCGGGCGTCGAGGCGAGGTCGGGTTCGGATATCGGTATAAGTATAAGTATAAGTATAAGTATAAGTATAAGTATAAGTATAAGTATAAGTATAAGTATGTAAGCTTTTCATCGCTAGACCACGCGCCGATCAGGCACTCAGGCACGTTCTAGAAGCCTCTAGAACGTCCTCATCTAGTTGGGTTGCCCGAAGGCTACAATGTTCACTTGCACTCGCGTCTGTGCTCTGCGTTGAGGCTGAGGTAGCGGCCGTAGATGCGTCCGGTGAGTTTGACGGCGAAAGAGTGGGCGGCGTTGGCGTCGTGGCGTGAGAGGGAAGGAGGGATGGGAGGGGTGTGACCGATCCAGTAGCGAGTTTCGCGGTAGAGGCTGGCGGTGTTAGCGCTCGGGTAGACTATYGTCGGGACGTAGCTTTTCCAGTCCGTACGTTTCTGCAGTTGGGCAGCGCCGGGTTCTTTGATCTTGTCGTAGCGCGCGAGTGCATGGTTGATTTCTTGCTGGCGGACGGTTTCGTAGGCGGGGCACTTGGTGAAAATGTGTGCTAGGTCTTGGACTTCCGCGCCGCATTGCCTGCATCCTGGGTTRTCCGCGCGCCGCGTCCAGTAGTCGTAGTAGCCACAGCGGAGGGTGCCTGCGCGGGCGAGTAGCTGGATCTTGGCGCTGAATCCGCTGGATGGTGATCTCGTGTAGTAATACGGCGGGCACGGTGCCGGCTGCATGCTGTTGTTGAGAAGACGGTGGCGGACAGTGTCCTTCTGCCGGCGGAGCATTTTCCCCTCGAGTTGTCTGCGGACGTGATTGCGCCAGTCATCGGGACAGGGACAGTACCCACCTGCTTCCCATGCAAACGGCACGTATCGGTCCATGAAGATTGTCAACGCAGGTAGCCAAGCCGCATTCCGAGGGTCGTTGTGCGCCGCCTTCGCCGCCAGATCCGCCGCTGCATTCAGCCTCGAGTCCTCGTCTGTACCGTCTGTGTGTGCTCGGACGTGTTCGACCGTGGCACGGTTCCGGTTGTTCACCTTGGTCTTGAGCCAGCGGTAAAGCTCTATCCCTTTCTTGTTACGCCATTCCTCCAGGTGAAAGTCGGGCGAGCGCATGCTTTCCACCGCGTTGACTGCGTTTAGGTAGTCAGTGATTATACGCGGCTCTGGTTCTGTGTTCGATGCCTGCCGCATGGCTGCGATCAGCCCGACCAGCTCGCCGTGCATCGAGTTTGCGCTCTGGAATCGTATTCTGATCATTGCCGACTCGGGGCCAACTACCGCTGCGGTCGTCGAACCCGTTCCCGGTATGTGGCTGCCATCGCTGGCCCACGTCGTCCCCTGTTCCGGCGTCGGTCTGAAGCTTGTTGCGATGATTGCGTCGAGGGCGTTGAGGTGCTGTTCCGTGGTCAGGTAGACTCTTCTGTCAGCGGTGAACAGGTCCTTCGGCAGTTTAAGATTCCAATACCACTTGAGCACCTTCTTCGCGCTGAAGCGGTCCGCGCCACGAAGGTTGCTGTACTGTGCGAAAAGCGCGTCGGCGAATTCCCTGTGATTCAGGTTCGGGTTGACGATGCTGAGCACCGGGTTAAGATCTTCCGATTTGATGCTGTTCGGCATCGTCACGGCTATTCTCTGGGCGATGTGCGCGATCGTGTACTGCCCCCTGTTCATGTCGTGTTGTCGGGTGTCGAAGATCTGTATCCTGCTCTGCCACATGTACTCGCCCGCCGTCTTCCAAGCGGCGGGAACCGAGCGTGCTGGGACCGGGTAGGCTCCCTGGTCCCACTTCCGACTCCCAGGCTGCTGAGGCAAGTATCGTTGGTCGAGCGTCGTTGATGGCCAGGCCTCTAGCGGCGACACGCAGTGGTTATCTTTGCAGGTCCAGTTCGCAAGCGTAATCGCAGCCATGGTTGTGAACGGTTTCTGGTGGTGATTCAAAGCGCGCAACATCGATTGGATAGCAATCTCCCCGTTGATGTTGTAGATCGATGGAAATCCGAAGCCGTGCAGCTCGAGCGGCATGGACAAGACTTCGGTCGTAGTCCCGGTCACCCGCAGGCATCGCGTAACCTTGTCCGCGATTGCCTTGTCCACCTTGAGGGCAGATGCTGACGACAGCGGCTGGAGATACAACCGTGTTCTGATCTTGGGGAGTAATAGCGTCCAGACTACGCGCCGGATCACGGGTAGCGGCAAGTCGGGCGGCAGAGGAAATTCGTCGATGATTGCTAGTATCGTACCGAGCATCACTTGCGGGCTATTCCACACCGTCTTCAGCATTCGGGGCTCGGTTTCGAACGGCACTTCGTGTTCCGTGTTGTCGGCGCCATAGAACTTCAAGGTTGTCTGCCCGTCTTCTGTCGTCGCCGGCTGGAGTTTCTTTCCGAGCACGAAGCACGTCGTTTTGTCGTTCCAGGCAGTCTTGATCCCGTACTTTTCCTGAAACTGCTCGCTGCATTTGACAATGAAGCGCAGGCCCGCCCAGGTCTTCGCAAACCAGATCGAGTCGTCCATGGCTTCGATACATGCGACACTCAACGCATAGCGATCCGCTGGAGTGTGGAAGTGCCGCTTGCGGCCCAGTTGTGTCTGTATGATTGGTATGTGTGCAGCTGCGTGTTCCTCGAGCCAATGGGTGAGCATCGCCATTGACAGTGTGTACTTGATTGGACTCGCTGGATCGCCTTGCTTGGTTTGCCCGGTTGTAGTGATGAGTCGCTGCGCGATGCCATCTTGCGATTTCACCTGTAGGGTGATATCCGATGTACGACTGCGCTCGAAGGCTATGATTGATGCGGGGAGTCCGTTGAAGACGATCGCATCCTCGTACGCTGCGGCCGAGAGGTAGTCGAATCCTTTCTCCGCGTCGCGCTTGATTGCGCACACAACCTCGTCATTGAGCTCGGCCGCGAAGTCCACCTGAGCAAGGAAACTTGTCAAGTCGCCCGTTTGCAGATGTTGCTGCGTCGCTATCTGTGTATGGGGCAGTAACGAATGGTGCCAGACGTATCTCTGTAGTTTCACCGTATACCAGGAGCTCACTAGATTGTACAGACAGTTTGCGAACACTATGCCCCGATAGTTGCCTGGGTTTGTCTCGTCGTTTCGTTTGTAGAGTGGAGAGATGAAGTTTTGCTTCAGCCGAGCTGGGAAGTAATTGTGAGCCAACGTGTAGTTGCAAATATCTCTCACGATACTCAGAAATGTTGCTGGTGCTTGCTTGAGCGCCCATTTTTCCCATCCGTCAGGCCCCGGTGATGGACGTCGATTGCCTTTCGCAAGAATCATCCGAAAGTTCTTGTCTGTCATGAGTTGCGGCCACAAGAAGGGACTTGCTCGAGTGCGTTCCTGCAACCTTGCCGCCGCCGGGCAAGACATCCAGGGCTTGGCGCCTGCGGTGATGGGTGTCGGCTGGTTAAGCAGGTTGTCAAAGTAGCTCGTCCACACGTCGAGTTTGTCAGGCGGCTTTGACACGATGCTTTCGAGCGCGGTGCCGATATCGCGCCTGAGTAGTGGTGGGTTGGTGACGCGCCCTGTGTCGCACAACCACTTGATCCGTCCGCCCGCAAGGGCACGTTGATAAAGCTTGCGCGTTGCTGCAGCAGTGCCATCTAGCATGGCGGCTCTCTTGTCTTTCTTAATAGCTTTGGACAGGGTTTTGCGCATCGCTCGTAGTTGGCTGGGTTTGTCGCCATCAAGCGGTGCAAAAGTGTCAAGCTTACGCCTTAGTTCGTCATCGATCCGGTGTAGGCGGTTTTCGGCAGCTGCCCGGAGTAGACGGTTGATCGCGTGCATGTCCCGAGCCAGTCGTTTGCCTGCTGCCGTGCTCGGATCGCCAAAGTTCTGGTTGACTGGTCCACTCTTGCCCCGGTGAAATGTTTGGTTGCAGGAGTCGATGAATACGCTGTCGCACCACGCTAGCAGTTCGTCGTACTCGTCATTACTTCTGGGCGAGCGTCCGAGTGGCGGGGGTCGGAGAAGCATGTTGTGTTCCATTTTGGCTCGGAATAGCTGATATGTTTCATCGTCTTTCGGTATTCGCAGTCGTGGAGGGGCTAGATTGCGCATTGTCCGTGTTGAGGGCACCAGCGAGCCGGTAGTAAACCGTGATATAACAGGTCGGTGATTCGTTTCGGGTATGCAG
Organism: Holtermannia corniformis; assembly: GCA_001599935.1. NCBI lineage: Eukaryota > Fungi > Basidiomycota > Tremellomycetes > Holtermanniales > Holtermannia > Holtermannia corniformis. The sequence continues at coordinate 11,512 of BCIJ01000005.1, read as the reverse complement.
GCGTCTCGGATCGTCGCGATTGAGTGTGGCGTGACGGTTGGGCCAAGAGCGAAACGGTCAATGATACGTCGAGCCTCGCCAACGTGACAGGTCCAGTCGAGACGACCGTCAACCGTTGTCTTCGCCTGTTCCCAATGATCCCGTGCTCCTGCGTTGACGAGGAATTCTCGATACGACGTCCGCTGGCCTTGTATGACATTTGCGTACGCTGCTGTAAAGCCGGCCTGTTCCCAAGGGTGTAAGCTCGCGTTCAGATCACCGCCCAGTACCCAGTCTTGCGGTCTTGGCTCAGACTTCGTAAGTGTCCAGGCGGCGTTCCAGAAGGTTGATCGGCGTGCTGCGCTTGCCCCTGCGGTAGGTGCGTAGGCCGCGATGAGTCGAAGTGTGCGAGGTCGTCCGACGTTGGCTGCATCGGGCATGATGAGGTCAACTGCTGCAAGTCGGCCGATAGCCTCTGCAACTCGTGGTGTCGGTACCGTCTCTTTGACCGTGATGCCGTTGTGCACAAGGATGGCGAGGCCCGTCGCGGCGCCTCCGGTCGCTGGCCAAACGAACAGTTGGTAGCTATTCTTGACTGCATCGTGCGATGGCCTTGTCCGTAGTCGTGGTGCACTAAAAAGGCTGAACGCCCTTTTTGATGTTTGCCATGTTTCTGTGAGGATGACAGCATGCGGCATCGCAGTTGCAATCGTATCAAGGATCGTACCGAGTTTTGGTATATTCCGATACGCCAGTCCGTTGCAGTTGATGGTCAGGACTCGCATGGGGTCAAGAGCCACGCTCGGGGTCGCTGCTGAGATGGTCATCAGGAAGAAGATAGCTGTTAGCGACGTGGTCGGGCGCTTGCGGGTGCTGATTCCGCCCGTCTTGACCAATAGGACCAGCAGAAGGATCATATCCACGGCTCTCGCATCTATGTACAGCCCGAGCACTCTCAGCTCTCGGCTGGCGCTCAGTGCTGCAAAGCCGCTGTCAGTGGTTTCGCGCTTTGACTGGGTGGTGCCTACCGCCGAGCCGTCGTTTGCTTTAAGCTTCTTAGCACTGCCTCCTGGCGTTTCTTCGAACGCGAGGGCGTTGGCAGCTTCAAGAGGACGGCGCGTGGTGCCGATGAGGGGTTCCGGTTCGCTCATCACAATGTCGGCGGTGCCATCGGTGATCGAGGTGTCCGCTCCCTTCTTTCTACCGTGCATGTTCTTCACCTGTGCCGCGAGAATCCCGATCGGCTGGAAGACAGGTACCGTAATTGCTTGGATCGCGGTTTCGGTCAGCTCTTGTTCCTTCTTTCTCGCCCGGAGCTTTTCGTCGATTTCCTCTAACTGGCCAGTGAGGCGTTCGATAACCCCCTTGACGAAGGGATTCGGGGACGCCGGGTCCTGACTGATGAGCATCAGGTCGTAGTTCCGGCGTGAGTCCTCCAGTCGGCTGATCTCGTTCTGCAGTCTCTGATCTTTTGCCTGTAGCTCGCTGCGGCGGCTCAGGGCGTCCTCGCGCGCTTGCGAAACCAACGTCGAGAGGCCAAAGTTCGATACCAGGTCGACGACTGTATCCCCCATCGACGTCAAAGCTGCCGCTGCTAATTCTTGGCGCTTGTCCGCCTTGGCTTCGTTGGCCACGAACCGGGCCTCTAGGGCGTCGAAACGCTTCTGATTCTTCGCCTCAATGTCTGCAAGGATTGCCGCTTGTTGCTGTTGGGTTTCTTTCTTTCTGAAAGTCGTGTCTTCCTTGGCCGTCCTGCCTGAGCGACCATTCATATGGTAAACGAAGTCGTACGATCCGCTCTGTTGCACGATGTAGTGCGAGAGGTCCATCGAGTTCGTCACCGCAACATACAGGCCCGCGCGGTTGTCAGGGATGTGGTATGACTTCAAGATGCCTTCATCTTTGCGCGCCTCCGGGCCCTCTTTGACATAAGCTCGCAGCCAGCCGTCCAGGTCTCGACGTAGAGCGCTGCCGTCCACGTCCGACTGCCGTGCGATGGCGATCATGGTCGGGAAGACGACTCGGGGCTGCATGACGTACGAGTGGCCGGGTGTGAGTGTGTAGGCTGGGTGTGAGGGGTTTTTGTCATTGCCCGGCGCGGTGATGTGCTCTGGGATAGACCATTCCTCCATAATCGCCTGCTCTTCTGCCTCGATTCCTCTCGGTGAATCGAAAATGACGTACGCCGCGGGCTTCAGTGTACGGGGTGTGGTGCCGAGGTTGGACCAGACGTTTTCGACGCGGACCTTGAGCTTCAAGCTCGCGTAGTGCTGCTTGACTGCCTCGATGGCCTGTTGTTTGGTGATGAGGTCATCCTCGCCTTGCTCTACATTCAAGTACACAACCACTTGGTTGCGGCGGTCTCCACTCTTGGCGCTACTCCAGTACACCTCCACGTCTCGGCTTGTGAGTGCGCGTCGGAGCTCTTCGAGGCGTTTGGGATTGGGCTGTGGGTCGGTGCGACGCAGAGCGGTCTCCGTATAGGTGATGCGCACGCTACTGCCATGGGTGGCCGAGTTGGGATCGCCTGTGCGTGCGACGAAGTCGGACGTGGGAAACCCGCTCTCCTTTAGGTTAAGCAAGTGTTCCCTGATATCATCAAGGGCCGAAGTAGGGCTCGTAGCTCTGAGACCGTAGGCGCGGAGTTCGAGCGGTGATGTGATCTCTTCGGCTTCCGTTTGCGAGCGAGGTATGTAGTCGTCCGTTGCCGACAACTGTTCGGGCTTGGCGAGCCAGTCCACCTCGTTTCTGATAGGGGTCGCGATTGCAACGGACGTCGGTACGGGATTTTCCAATGGGGTGGCCTTCGTCTTGGCTGCCTTGCTATTTCCGACTTTCCTCGGTGTGGGCTGGCTCGTTACACCCGGTGCGGGAGCACCGGCGTGCGTGTTAGATGCGGGAGTGGGTGCCATTGTGGTGATTCTTTGAATCGCGCGGGTCAGTGGGTGTACTCTGGTCAGTTCGACCAACTCTACGAACCAGGGGTGGCTGTTGTTGTTAATTGGTAGACTTGTGGGAAAGATATGGAAGGTGTGTGGGTGCAGAAAGAAGCGGGATTGGTACGACGGTGGATGTAGATGTGTTAAGGTCAATGTAGAAAGGACGACGTTCGAGTTCATGTGAGTATCGTGCCATCTGTGCGAGAGTGTCGGTGCTTTGGGCTTCAGCTCGGACCAGGTGCCGTCGTCCCACCCCTGTGCACATAGGAGAGGCAGGGTGACGCAGTCACCTCGTACGCGCACAGGAAAAGGGGGAGTACGGTGTATGTGGTGCGATTGAGCATCGTATGGATGTTTTGTCCGTGTCAAAGGGTTTTGCTGGTGTGATTGTGATACGGGGCATGGTATAGTAGGTAGATAATGTAGATGTAGTATGAGCGTATCCTTGTGAGATATCGTCCGGCGGGTCACGCCCGAAGGCAGCGCCCTAGTGTTTGCCTCCCGCGGGAGAGCAAACGATTCGCGTGTCAAGCACGTGTAGCCAGGAGCCAAGCCTGGGCCTAATGGTTGTCCGAGCGGTAAACAGCAGGGATAGGGGTTGCTACTCGGGACGATGGGCGGTGGTCGTCCGAGTGCTGGCGGTCGAGGGAGAGTGTGATGGAGGGTGTAGCTAGCTACTAGAGGCATGGATTGAGATGGAACCAGTTCCGCGAAGGGTAGGAGTGCCGTGCTTCGTTCGTCGTGACTCGCTAGGAGCTCCCGGACTCGAGTAAACACTGCGGCAGCGGAGGGTGTCGGGCATAGTGCAGAGGGAATCGGATGCGATGTAGGGTAGGGTGAAGAGGCGGTACATTGCTCAGAGTGTGGGCACGAAGCCGACTCAAGCAGACCCTCGGGGTAGATGTTGGAAATAGGGGCAAAGACCAAAACGAGAATCGCCGTAACTACCGCAATACTCACGATAGCGTCCCGCGGGTTACATCCTCGTACTCGGTTCATCTCCAGCAACACGATGGCGGGTCGATAAGTCGTCTTCGAGGTCGGGTTCGGATATCGGTATAAGTATAAGTATAAGTATAAGTATAAGTATAATGGTTTGACATCACTAATCCACGCGCCGATCAGGCACTCAGGCACGACCCAAAGAATCGTCCTCGACTAGTAAGGTTGGACCCGAAAGTCCGGCTCCAAAACTCTAACGGTTGTTGAACGCAAGGAAACGACCGTAGAGGCGACCGGCAAGCTTGACGGCGAAGTTATGGGCGGCGTTTCTGTTGGCAGGAGAGGGATCATTGAGGGAGGCAGGAAGTGGAGGTGTGTGTCCGAGCCAGTATCGCGATTGTCCCCTGTGTGCGTCATCTCCTGTTCCATACACAATCGTTGCCACATATCTTTTCCAATCATCGCGTTTGAGGACTTGCTCCGGATCATTCTCGTTGATCTTCTTGAAGCGCGCGTCCATCGCATGCTTGATCTCTTGCTTGCGAATGCTGTCATATGCCGGACAGTGAACGAAGATGTGTTCGGTATCTTGCAGGTCGGCGCCGCATTGCTTGCAGTCGAGCGTTTTGATGCGACCGTTTCGATAATCGGTGTAAGCATTGTGCAGTGTGCCAGCTCGAGTTTTGTTACGCAACTACTACTTTGCTATGATCCTATCAAGATCTCAGGCCGCCTCTCGTCGACCTCGCAAAGTTGTTGGTGATGGGGAGCGCGGAGGCTCCCCATCATGACCTGTGATCAGGTCAGTGTTTCAGCATCGTCACTTGCCTCGTCGATGCCCGTGTTGAGTGTTATTGATCGTAGCGGGCCTTTCGATCGGATGTATGCGCCGTATATGCGACTTGCCAGTTTAATTGCGAATGTGTGGGTTGCCCGGGCGTCGTATGTGTTGAACGGGGCGGGAGGTTGTGGTATTTGGCCTAGGAAGTAATCAGAGCGCTGTGCGGGCGTGCCGTAGACTACTTTGTGAACGTATCTATTCCAAACTTGTTTGTCATGGTCCGTTGTATCTGCTTTGTCGTGTCGTCGGAGGAACTTGTCGGTTTCTTGTCGGCGAATGTCTTCGAATGTCGGGCAGTCGATGAAAACGTGGTGTGGCGTCTGTGACGGGCCTTGGCATAAGTCACAGGCTGCAGATTCGAGCTGTCCCATCTTGTAGCGCAAGTAGTTTGTGATTATTGTGCCCGTACGAGCGAGGAATTGGATCTTGGTTGTGAAAGCGGAGGGCGAACGTGTGTAGAAATATGCGCCGACGTTATTGTTCAAGTCGTAGCACGAGGTATACCTGTAGCTGACGACTCGGACTTGATGTTTCGGTGTTTCTCGATATGTTCTATCGTTAATCAATGCGGTGCGTAGCTTACCTTGCCACCCGTCGGGAACCCAGCCAATACCCTCGATATACGGCGTGAACTTCTTCATATAGGCCGTTGGCGGTGGTACTGTTTGAGTCGTACCGCCAAAGACCATCCGGTGTGCATCCTTGGCAAGTCGATCTGCCTGTGCATTGAGTTGTGACTCTAAGTCTACCGAATCTGTATGTGCCTTGACGTGCTCGATGGTTAGGGATTGCGGTGCGTCGGGTATTGTGCGCAATATGTCATGAAGCCATGTGTAGTACTCACCTCCTGGTCGGTAGTGCCATTGCTCAATTCGAAAGCCTGGTGATCTTGCAACTGCAGACGCGTGGACTGCGTTGAGGTAGTCTGTCATGATCCGATGCTGTCCTGGTACTTGGTGGTCCATTGATGACGTCGCAGCCGTAACACTGGCTATCAATGCAAATAGTTCTCCATGATATGCTTGCGTGTATTGGCCAGATAGCTGGTATGACGCCGTCGTTGGTCCAACTACCGCTGCTGTAGTGGATACTCGTTGAAGTTCTCCGTTGTTCAGATGGCTGCCATCCGTTGCCCACAACGGGGCTTGTGTTTGTTGCGCTGATGGTGTAAGACCCGTACGGATTTGAGCGTTGGTCATCAACTTTCGCCTTTCCGGCGTGTAGAAGACGAATTCATCTACTGTTCGGAAGGAGCGTTGAAAATTGATGGCCGTGTACCACTGGAGGACGGTTTTCGCGTGTTTTTTGTTTGTTTTCGAAAGCTCTTCTTGATTAGCTTTCAACAGTTCTATCCACCTTTTGTGCGGTAGCTTCCTGTTGTCGGGGTTAAGTAGAGCCGACAGGGGTGCGTGCGGGTGAGTAGTATTGGGCTTGTGAATGGTAAGTCGTTTGAGAATGTGTTCGATGGTATAATCGCCGTTTATCAGATCGCTTTGATCTGTGTCCACCACATGGATGTTCGCTAGCCAGAGATACTCTGCGGCGGCTTGCCATGAGAGGGGGACACTTGCGCAGATAGTTGGACACGTTTTTGCCCGTTGATTCGTTGTAGATTTTCTCCCGCGCTGCTTAGGAGCTTCGAGTCGTGGACAATTCGCTGGCCACTTGTCAAGCGGAGGAAAACAGTGATTGTCAATACAAGCCCAGTTCGCCATCGTGATCTTTGCCATAGTCGCAAAGGGTGGGAGGTGATGATTCAGCGCTCGCAGCAACATTGTAATTGCTACTTCGCCGTTAATATCGCTGATCGACGGTAGCCCAAAGCCAAAATTGGCTATCGGTTGTGAGAGGATGGTTGTTGTGGTATGCGGTACCTCCATGGAGTCTGTGATCTTTCGGCTGATGATCGAATCAATTGTTCTTGCTTGCGCCAGCGAGAGAGGTTGGAGGTGAAGTCGAGGCCTTATTCGTGCCAGTAGCAGGCCCCAAGTAGCGCGACGGATGATTGATAGTGGTATGTCTTTATGCGCGATAGGAAATTCGTCAATGATCTTGGTGATCTTGTCTATGGTAGGTTGTCGGTCAGTGAGGCATGTGCGGAGAAGAGTCGGGGCAAGCGTAACTGGGACGACGTGTGGACCATCGATTGCGTTGAATTCAATCTCAGAGTAAGCGTTTTCTTCCGATGGCGCTGCACCTAGCATGAATGAGATGGTCTTGTCTGGGCTATCCCATGCGGTTTGTATTCCGTAATATTCTTGAAAGACTTCACTCTTTTGGACCATTAAACAGAGCGCTTCCCATGACGTCGCAAATAGAATCGAGTCGTCCATGGCCTCAACCATCAGTAGACGTAGCGCGACCATATCTGTGGGGACATGATATTGTTCGAGTTGTCGCTGTCGTGTCATGATCCTGGGGATGTGTTCGATCGGGGTGTCGCGCATGAGCCAATGCGACAGGAGGGCCATCGCTAGCGTGTATTTGATAGGACTTGCCGGATCTCCTTGCTTTGTCTGTCCAGAGGTGTAGAATGGTTCACCGATACCGTCTGCACTCTTTACTCGAAGTGAAACGTTCTGGGTGCGTTGAAAGTCAAAGTCAGCGACCGATTGGGGAAGTCCCATTAGATGTATCGCGTCGAGGAAGGCGTGTTGGGCAAGTTTGTCGAAGCCTTTTGTGTGATCCCGCTTTGCTGCATATATTGTCTGTCCATTGACTCTTGCGGCGGCTTCCACTTGCGCCAAGAAATTTGTCAGGTCACCGGGCTGCACACCCCATTGAGTAGCTATCTGAGTTGGAGGTAATAGCTTCGTTTGCCATGCGTACCGTTGAAGTACGGTGGTGAACCAAGACGTGATGACATTGTGTAAGCAGTTGCCGAACACAATTCCTCGATAGTTGGACGGGTCGGTTGAGTCACCCCGCTTATACAAGGGTACGATGTAGTTTTCCTTCAGATGCGCCGGGAAGTAACTGTGCGTGATCGAGTAGTTGCAGAGTAGTAGGATGCGTTGTAGGAACGGTTCACAGGTAACAGCTCGTAGTGCCCATTTCTCCCAACCGTCAGGTCCTGGCGAGGGGCGGGGATTGCCCTTGTTCAGCGTCATGCGGAGGTCTGTTTGAGTCAGTCGTTTGGGCCATTCCAGGGGTGTCAGCGCGGTACGCCTCTTAATTTCTTGCAGCGCTGGCGAATCTTTCCAAGGTGTTGGTCGATTTTGTGGTCGAGCAAACCCATGTGCGTGCAAGCGCGAGAAATATTTCGTCCATACTTTTGTTTTTAGGGCGGATGTTGACGCCAGCATCGCTTCGTCTTCGTTTGGTGAATTATTGTCGTCGTCATCGTTGTCGGGGTAGTCAACGAGAATTGGCGGGCGAGTGATTTGGTGCGGTTGAAATAAGTGTTTGACCGATCCGCCTTGCAATGCTTTTGAGTATGCTTCTTTCGTGTTCTGGTGGCATTGTGAGCGCGTCTTGGCATTGCGGTCCTTGCGCAGTTGTGTTGCGAGTTTATTGCGTTCTTGTTTGACATCGGCTATTGTCGGAACTGATCCGGCTGCAAGAGACTCCCATTCGAGGGCAGTAGCATCGTCGTTGCTCAGAAGTCGTGTTAATCGGTGCTCAGAGATAGCGGAAATGATCTTGTTGAGCCTGCTGATTCGTTTTGCGATCTTGTCGCCCAGGGGGGTTTGTATCAGTCCGAACATTGGATCCGTGTGTATTTTCTTTCGCTTGAAGGAGGCTTCGCATGCTGTAGTAAAGATGTGGTGGCATTGCTGGAGCATCGCGTCATACTGTGCATTGGATGTGAGTGTGTTGGGGAGGGGGACAGCGGGGAGTGCCTTGGCGATAAGCCTGTTCATTTTCTGAAATGGTTCTGGATCATCGTTGTGTGGCTGGCGGAGGCGCGGGCGAAAGAGTGTAGGGGTTGTTCGGGTGGTAGGTATGAGTGCACCGATGCGGAATCTCGCTACGACGATCCGGTGGTTCGTTTCATCGATATGTCGGTCTGCTATCGACTCAATGGAGTGATGGCTTACGCGTTGACTCATTGCGAACCGATCAATGATGCGGATCGATTCTGCGTTGTGAGATTTCATCGTCCAGTCTCGCTGTGTGACAACCCGTGTCTGTTGTTCCCAAGAGTCTTTAGCGATTGTGTGATTGAGAAACCAGCGATAGCGTAGTTCTTGTTGTCGGACGACTGCTTGTACGTGCCCTTCTGTGTAGCCATGGTGGTCCCATTTGTTCAATGATGCGTTGAGGTCCCCGCCTAGTATCCAGTCTGCGTCTGTTTCTGTCATTGTTACTGCTGCTCGCCAGAACTCATCGACTTTGGTCCATGCTTGCGCTACCGTACTGTTCACGCCTTTGTTCCCTGTTGGACCGTAAGCGGCGATGATGCGTACGTTTCTTGGACGTTGCAGCATGTCGGCGAGGGTGATGTCAATGGCGCCGAGTCGACCTTTCGCAGTAGTAGGTGGGTCGACTTGACGATTCACGGTGAGCGAAATGTGCGCCAGGATAGCCACTCCGGTGGAGCGGTTGCCGTGTGCTGGCCACGCATAGGTGTGATATTCGCGTTGAACAGTGAGCTTTGATGGGTAGTTAATGACTCCCGGGTGGGATGTCAGAGGAAAGGGTCGCCCGGACTGGTGGCCTGTCTCGGTAAGGATCACTGCATGTGGTCGGATCGCGGCAATTGCATCAAGAATTGACGCAAGTTTGGCAATGTTGTTACCAAGGTAGTTGGTGTTTAGGGTCATGACACGCAATGGTTCAGCGTGAACTGGATAGACGAGCGCTAGCAATAAGACGACGAGGAAAAGAGGGCTAAGTCTTAAATGCGGTTCCCGCTTGAGTCTTTTAACGACGTACGCGATGCCTAACGCCTGCAAGTTGCCGGTGGTCTCGATGGGCGTGTCAGTTTTCCGCCACATATCATCACATCGCCGTGGCCGGTCTTCCCTACCAAACTCAAACAACTCAGATACATCAAACGGTTGGCAGGCCGGCAGGGCCGCGAGTGGGACATCAGTTCTGTGGGGTTTAGTACGCGTGTATGGGTGCGTGGGTTTTCTTACGATAACCGAGTTGGGTCCGGTAACGGGGGTTTTGCCTTTCGATTGGCCTTTGCTGGCGGCATCACCTGTCTTGGCTCGCTTGTCCCGGTGCTCGGGGTTTTGCGGGAGGTCGTAATCCATCACGTCCGTTTCGATCGGGCCCGAGTCCTCGTTCTGCGATCCATTGGTGATGGAGAGCTTAGGCATGGTGACCGATATCTGTGACGTATAATTGATGTTGTTGATCTGGAGTTGCACGTTGCCCTTCGTGTTTTCCAAGTCCTTGCGCTTCTTTTCAGCCGCTGCAATGTCCTTCTTGGCGTCGGCGATCTCTTTGTCGTACATCTGAATCAGACTCTTTTGCTGTTCATTGGTCAGGTGCGGATGCGTGATGAGGAGCATGGTTTTCTGCTTCTCTGCGTCGCGCTTATCCGTGCGGGCCGTCTTGATGTCATCGCTGGCGTCTCTGATCCGATTGTTGAGATCGGTTAATTGCGACGTGAGGCCGTTCTGTGTGGCCAGGCCGGCGGTGATCGATGTCAAGACTGAGCCAACGCCATTCGAGAACTCTCCCATGAAGACCATCATCTTGCTCACGTCCGAGCGAAGGTCGGTGGCGTCTTTTGCGAGTGAAGTGATGCGTTGAGCGGTGGCGTTCGTGACCTCGTGCACCTCGTTGCGTTGGCGTTCCTTGAGCTTGTCCTTGAACTCCTCCTCTTCTGCCGTTGTGCGCAGGCGGCGGTCATTCATGGCGTAGAGCCAGTCGTACTGATGCTTGTACATGGGTTCTTCGTTGCAGAGCCACTCTGCGGCTTCGAAAGTAGATGGGGCAACAAGGAAATACCCAGGGCGGCCGAAGTGGGAGAAAAGGATCGACGTAGGGGGCTTGGATGCGTTCTCCGGCAGGGCGTTGAACCGAGCGATCTGATAGTCGACGGTCTCGTTCAGGTAATATTCATCGACGTTCATGACGCCTTTGAGCACGACAGTCGTGGGGTAGTCGCATGGGATGAAATCAATGTACGGCTCGCTGTCGACCTGGTATGTTTCGCCTTTGTAGAGCATCTTCCATGATCCTAGATCGAGAGCATACTGCTGGTGTGCTGGTCTCGAAAGGCGCATGTAGCATGACATGGGCGGACCGTTGGCTGTGGTGGGCTCTCGGAGACACCCCTAACTATAGTTAAGGTTACCTAAAAGGTAGGTGAAAGCCGTATTATCCAATGGCCTTAAAGGTGTCCTCACTGCACTAGAACAGTCCGCGGACCTGTCCGCGGACCAGACCCCACCTGCAACTTACTAAGTTGAAAGCATTACATTTATTTGCAACAGATTACATCTCAGAGCAACTAGAATACACTGTCTAGCAAGAAAAGACTGCCACGAAGTCTCTACAAGCCAAAAATCCCAAGACCACGCGTGACCACGCGTGACCACGCGTGGTCACACATGGCCTAGCGCTCATGCGTGACCACGCATGACAACGCGTGGCCACGCGTGGTCGACCATAGCCATGCATCATCACACTTGACCTATGATCCGTTAACCTTCATCTCACACAAAACTTGTAATTATTCACATACTGCGGTTGTCGAATGCTACAAACTTACTCATGCAATTGCGTTCAACATGGCCTCGAGTTGTGGGTCTTGTTCCTCGATGTTCTCTTCAAGGTCTTCGTCTTCACCAAGCACGCCGTTAACATCGCGCAGTGGGGTTTGTGACTCTCGCTCCATACGAACAAGACC